>CM076584.1:1498017699-1498644609 GCA_034641835.2 Pinus albicaulis | reverse complement strand
TGATAGGTCCAAACACATTGACATCAGGTACCATCATATCATAGATTGTGTTCAGCGGAGAATCATGATGCTTTCATATGTTCCCACGGAGGATCATGATGCCGACATCCTGACGAAGGCGCTCACCAGGAGCAAGTTCGAATTCCACAGAGGCAGGATAGGGATTGCAGATAATCCATATCTTGCTGAGAGGGAGTGTTGAGAATGCAGCAAGATGATGGAGCTGAGTGAAATGAAGTCGCCTTCACTAAGTGGGCCCGCAGGCAAATTCTGGCGCAAAGTCTATTTTTAGACTATGTCTATTTTTAGACATACGGAGCATAATTTGGGAATTCTACTTGGAGATTCTTGAAGTATGCGACATGTTGGTAAAAAATAGATGAGACCCTATTTTTTAGGACCCAGGCTATTTTTAGACTGATCTCCTAAAAATATGGAAGTCAAATATTATTTACCCTTAATAATATTTTGACTATAAACAGCAGTTTACTCTCTTGGCGCACTTCAGTTTGAGTCATGGAGGTGACTCATGCAACTGACACAAGGAATCACGTGGTTCCCAGGGTTTGATGGCATCTTGCATGGTTGGCTTCAGTTAGACTTCAGTGGCAGGAGTTTTGGAGGAGTTAACGGGACAAGTAGTGGAGTTGTGTTCTGTTTGTTTTAGTTGAACTAGCTGGGATTAGTTAACTAACTAATCAACTAGATATGAGTGGAGTAAATTAAATAATATTTAATTTACTAAATATTAACTCATTAGTCAACTCAAGAACACTTCAGTTCACTACAGTGCATGATCAGTTCAGTGGAGACCAGTGGAAGAGGTAGATGAAAAGGTGAGTAAAGCTATCAGTTGGAGGATCAGTTTTGCATGGGATTTGCATTACACTTGGAGGAATTTTCCATGACAATTGCGAGGAGTATTGTACTGTTTGAAAGGTTACATGATTTCTCCATTATAATATACACAATAGCTGCGAGGGGTTTTCAGCTATAGGCTTTCCATACATACTGAGTTAATGTGTGATTGATTTTTATGTGAGATTGCTTCTGTTATTTCCGCATGTGACAATTAATTGTAGAAGAAGGTTATGTGTTATGCATGCAATTCGAAATTGATGTATGATCGGGTTAATCTTCATTGAATAAGTGATTTATTCAGCTAATTTCTACACTATGAATCTCATTAAACCAATTTATAACAATCATTGAGTCACCAAAGATCTGTAAATGACGACATTCTTTCACAATAGCAAATAAAAGAAGCTCGAGGTTGAGTAACTCTGCATAATTATTTGAACATCTTCCCAAACTGATCTGGAGCTTGAAAAAATGGTTTTCCTGTAAGTATAGAGCTATGAGTGGAGGTAAACTTCTGTTCTTTTTTGGATTTGCCTGATCCCACCACTGTTTCTAGGCATCAATGATAGTCTCTCCCTACCAATTTGTGGCAAAACCCATGCAGTTTCTGAGTTCCACACTCCCAGAGAGAAGGGGCAGAAAAGGAAAAGGCATTCCATGGATTTCTCTGCATTTTTGCATAGAACACACCGGCTGGGATCTGTGATGCATCCTTTTTTTTTTAAATCGTCCCCTGTGGGGACTTTAACATTTTTCTTCCAAGGTACTTCCAAGGCACCCTCCCCCACATTCACCACCAGCTAAAGAAGCCCCATCAAAAAATGCCCAAGGGTAAGACTGGTCAACTTCTTCAGCAATAATATTACCTGGAATATGAATAGACTCTGAAGCAGGTAGAAGAGAGAATGCTGCAATGACCTGAGCTGCCACTCTATTAGGAGTTGAAGACTTATCTTGAAATATTTCTTTGTTCCTTGAGATCCAAATTCCCCACCATATGAGTGGAGGTAAATTTCTGTTCTTTTTTGGATTTGCCTGATTCCACCACTCTTTCGAGGCATTAATGATAGACTCTCCCTGCAATTTGTGGCGAAACCCAGGCAGTTTCTAACTGAGTTTCACCCTCCCAGAGAGAGAGAGAGAGGGGAGAAAAGGAAAAGGTGTTCCACGGATTCCTCTGCATTTTTGCATAAACACACCAGCTGGGACCTGCCATGCATCATCTTTTTAAATTTCCCCTTGTGGAGACTTTATTTTCTAGGATGCACCACTGAAATAATCATGCATTTGCTGGGCAACAGAGTTTCCATAATTTCTTCTATCACCAGGAATAGAAATGGATCACAAGAGTTATCTAAATATTGCCTATCAATTTTGTGAGTTTAACAGTGGGCTTTGATAATCTAGTGAATTTGCCAATGTTTTGATCGAGCTAGTCTTTGATGTGGATGTTTGGACATATGTTTATAGCCAGTGCCATTATTACGAGGAGTTGCATATGAAAGTTCATTTTTGGATTATAGAATTTGAATGGTTTTAACTTTTAACTTAAACTTTTTTCTTCAAAGTTACTTCCAAGTTTCCACCCTTTGCATCCTTGAGTTCCTTGCAACAAAAGTGATGGCATTATATGAGATCTTGATAGGTTGCATTTACACATCTCTCCAATTTTGTCTATTCATAATTTCATTCCGAGAATCTTTAGAGCTAAACAGGGATGCAGTTGCTTGCATTTGCTCCTCAACTTGTACAGTCAATGTGTTGGAATAAGATTTCTGGGAGACTGCACACGCAAGTGCACATAGCATCACCTTGACAAAGGTTTGATCTGCATTGCATATTTACAAGCAATATTTTTCTATCTTCTACAGTTCGACTGTAGGCTCTAGAGTGATTGTATTTATGGTTTGCCTTTCTGTTCTAAGTTTATTATTTTATATGTTTGGTAGTCAACCTGAGCAAAACAAGCACAATAGTTAACATTTCTAAGTAGGTTCTTTCATGGTTTGTAGCACTATAATTCTGGAATGGCTGCAGAGATTTCAGTAAATTTTATAAACATCTTCTTTAATATGTACAGTTATGGTTTGCCTTTCTGTTCTGAGTTTATTATTTTATGTGTTTGGTAGTCAACCTGAGCAAAACAAACACGATAGTAACATTTCTAAGTAGGTTCTTTCATGGTTTGTAGCACTATAATTCTGGAATGGCTGCAGAGATTTCAGTTAATTTTATAAATCTCTTCTTTAATATGTACAGATAAAATTTTGACAATATATATGGTCTGTAGACGTGGGGTTTTGGTTAATGAGTGGGCATCCATTGACAACATTGAAATTAGCAATGTGTACTGTAGTGTACTAGTACTAGTATAGTTTGATGCACAACAAAAAATTCATTGCTACTATTGACAAGGTCAGATGAGGTTTTGACAAGGTCTAGAATGGCACAGATATCTCTGACTAGCTTTCTGCTCTTCTTCGTTGTTTTCTTACATGGCTTGATAGTCTTAGATGTTGGTATATGAAGAGGTTACAGGGCTGTGGATGACTCCCATATCAAGTGGATGAAAGGAAGATCAGGAAAGCTATTTATCAGTATATTTATAAGATATTGTGTGATGTTGATGTCATTATAGCGATGCACTGTGCTAAGATAGCTTTTTATGTTGACAACTTTCCAGTTTCCACACAATTTTTGTGATATTTTATCTTGTCAACCAAGAGATGTGCTCGAAAGCTTTAATTATAAAACAACTGCTTTGCCTCCATGGCAGTTGGGTTGGCCTTGGACAATTTTTTGGTAGACATATGGTTCATTTTGGGATTGTGCTTCCATCTCTACTTTACATTGTCATCAACAATTAGGAAATACCTTGGGCATAATTGCCATGATTGTAGGGTCTATTCTGTCAATTCATCTGGGATTTGCACTTGGTCTCATCTATTACAAAGTAAAGACTACACTATCGTGGGGAGTTTGCTTACAGGGTTTTGAACTTGGTTTTTTTTTACAGTGTGTTCCCAACTTACATCCATACCACACATCCTGATGGTTGGTCAGGATTGGATGTCACCATATGGAATAGTCCAATTTCTTATCTGTTCCTTTGACTGCTCATAAGTATTGATGGATTGCACTCTCACTTAATGTTGAATGGCTCTCACATCTTTGGTGGACAGGTTCCCTTTAAACGTTGATAATTCTCAGAGATATACATGATCTTTTATATCTTCAACCAAGAGATACATGTCCTCGAAAGATTTAATTATAACCACTGCTTTGCCTCTATAGTAGTTGAGTTGGCCTTGGACCTATTTTTGGTAGACAAATGGTCCTTAGTTTTGGTTGTGTGCTCTCAATTTGTTTACATCATCATCAGCGATTAGGAAGTACCTTTGGCATCTATACCATGATTGTGGGGTATCTATTTGTCAATTCATCCAGGATTTGCACTTACATGGGGAGCTTGCTCGCAGGGTTTTGAACCTATGTTTTCTTTAGATGTTACCACATGTCTATGGTCCAATTGCTTATCCGTTTCTTCGAGCACTTGTAAGCATTGATGGATTGCACTATCACTTATTGTTCGTAGCTTCTCACGTCTTTGGTGGACAAGTGTCATCTAAATGTTGATAATTCTCCGATATATATATGATCTTTTATCTCGTTAGCTAAGGGATACATGCCCTTGAAGGATTTTATTATAGCCATTGCTTTGTTTCTATAGCAGCGGGGTTGGCCTTGGACCCTTTTTTGGTAGACAAATGGTCCTTTGTTTTATAATTGTGCTCCCAAGTCCACTTTACATTGTTATCAACAATAAGTACCTTTGGTCTACATGCCATTATTGTTCTGTCAATTCATCCATGAATTGCACTTGGTGTCATCCACCACCAAGCACAAACTATACCACCATGGAGATCTTGCCTGCAGGGTTTTCGTTCCAGCGGATGTTCCAACTTGCATCCAGATCACATCCCCAATGGTTGGTTGGGATTGGATGTTATAACATATAGAAAGTTCAATTGGCTATTTGCTTCTTTGAGCAGCTTTCCTGATACAAGATTGGGAAGGAGAACCTGTGATTTGACAATCTTCATATGAATATTTTATGAGGTGTTAAGAAGCTCTACAATTGTTGTGACTGGATGCCATTCTTAATGATTTTTTATTGCTGCGTATTTTTACATTATAATTTTTATGTTTGATGTTGTTTAGCTTAAGCTATCGTTTATATTAGAAATCCCTTTTGCACTCCATTAATCTACTATAGTCTACAAGTCATTATCTTATTTTGATTGTTCATGGGTTTGACATAATAACTTTCTTTTTATAAATAGCAATATATATATATATATATTTTAATGGGAAAGGTTATTGCTGTATTAAAAAAAGGAGGCCTGCAGCCATGTAGGATGCTTTCTATTTTTTGTGCGTAATCCTCTTCTCATATCCCCAAAGAGAAACTCGACAATATTATTCAGAATGGATGACAAGCCAGAAATTTATTTTCTGGATTCTTTACCAAGGACACATTTTTTTTGTAGTGTTCTTTCTTGGGGCTTAATAATGTTTCATAGTACCTTTTTTTGTCCTTTATCCCATGATTTTCCCATTCCTAGTTTTATGGTTAATATTTTGGAAAACCTATTCTACCTACCTATTTCGATGCATTATGAAATATGGTCCTAAACTTAGTGTTTGGTCTAGTGGTAAGTTGCAAGGTAATGAGACTTGTATTACTGCTGAGGTTAGGGTTCAGAAACCCCAGCTGGGTGGATGTGGATGAGGTGAGGTACAAGTTATAGGTGATTTTAATGGCCATAGAAACAGTCCTCATAACTGGGCCACTTAGCTGAAGAACTGATCTAAGCAGCATTTCAAAAAAAATATTGGGAATTGTGAAATTTCTATTCTGTGAAGTCTCTCGCAGTGGTAATTTACAGAAATTGGACTTGCTAGGTTAAGGCGGTGGGTGGTTAACTCTGGTTAGAAAATGTTGCATCCTGTATTAGTCATAAATTTTGAAATATTTTTGGACGGTGTTCCTCGAGTAAAAGGTTGTGTGTTAGTGACTCTGTGGGTCTGTGTTAGCTCTTTGTCTGAAATGTGTAGTCAGGTGTTTTAGAGTCGTGTTCATATTTTCATCTTCACAGTTTTTATAACAGAGTTGTTTGGTACTTGTGTTCTTACTGTTTTTTGTTATGGATAAATCTCAGGTTTTTCAGCAGACTCACTTGCTCCCAGGCATGAGCTAGGATTCTCAGATATACCTGCCACTATTGCAGCAGTTAAAAACCCAACATCAAAAATAGAGTATGATGAATCTAATCACGAGCGTTTTGCCCCTGGGGATCCTAGTAAGAGAGCATTCACCTACTTCGTCTTGACGGGTGGAAGATTTGTATATGCTTCCTTTATCCGATTGTTGATTTTGAAATTTATTTTGAGCATGTCTGCAAGTAAGGATGTTCTTGCAATGGCATCTCTTGAAGTGGATTTATCCAGTATTGAGCCTGGCAGTACTGTCACAGTCAAGTGGCGTGGAAAGCCTGTTTTCATTAGGAGACGCACAGAAGATGACATCCAGTTGGCAAACAGTGTGAATGTTAATGCTCTGCGTGATCCTCAGGAAGATTCAGAAAGGGTTTTAACTCCAGAGTGGCTCGTTGTGATTGGTGTTTGTACCCACCTTGGTTGTGTTCCTTTGCCAAATGCTGGGGATTATGGAGGTTGGTTCTGTCCTTGTCACGGATCTCATTATGACATATCTGGCCGAATTAGGAAGGGCCCTGCACCTTATAACCTTGAGGTTCCAACATACAAATTCTTAGAGGATAATAAGATGTTAATTGGTTGATCTGCAAATACAAAGCAAGTTATGTCCGAACATGGGATTATGCTACCAGATCGTTTTTCTGTTGTGATCTTTGGAAGCTTTTTGCCACTGATTAAATCATACCACGCTGTTATTCTCAATAAATTTTTAGATACATAATTGTTTCTGTTATTCATTTTAAGAATATCTATTATTTTGGCAAGCTTGGTTTTTTCCATTGCCTATCCGTCTGGGATCCTATTCATATGTTATTTCCCACAAAATTTGTTTTGAACATAAAGTGCACTGATTATTATAAGTTCTGTGCAATTTTTGAATATATGGATATGTGATCTCGTAAGAAACTCGAGGTGGTAGAAAATCACATCTCATGATTTCATTCTTATCAGATATATGATAATTTAAAAGAATTATGAGTATGATCATCGTCATATTAAAAAAATTGGGTCAAGTTTTCTTGCTTGGGCAATTAATTTAGAAAATTGCATTATTTAATTAAGCTTTATCATGAACGAATCTGTGGTACTAGTATCCCAAAAATCGTTACTGGATGACATTGAAAAGTCATCATCATTCGGTTTTCTGAATATAGACATTTATGCATGGTCTATTACACCACATACAGATGATTTATCAATCCTCACAAGTATGTGTTATCCCTTAAAATGTAATTCATAACTACGGATTTTCACTGAAGTGTAATCGGTGCTGCTTCTCTGTAGGTCACTTTTAGCAATCTCACTGTGGTGGTAGTTGTTTTTCCCTAATCTACGTTATATTGCTCATGAAGATTTCATTTGTTTGAATTAGGGTGTTTTCAATGCGAATATCGTAAAGTATATTTCGATGTTTTTTCCATTTCATTAGTTAATTTATTCTTCCATTTTTTGTTTAATTAAATTATTATTTTTTCGATTAGAAACTTTTGGAGTTAGTTTCTTGTTTCTCATTTAGTAGTTGAGTCTAAGGTGGTCGATTCTTGTGTTACACGAATATGGTGAGTTTAACACTGAATTAACAAAAAATCGCTTACATTACTTTAGATCTTTCATTGATATGATTTCTTGTGAAATTTAGCAGAAGACTTTAAATTTAGTGAGTAATATGTAGCCATTGTACTCGACTCTTTTGCATTCCGTTATTGTTTTTTTATGTGGCAAACTTGCTTTTCATAAATTCTATACTCTGTTTCCGATACTTTTACACTTCAAAACGATACCTGGTTATTGTCCAAAATTTCGTGATGGGTTCAGTGGCATGTGGCAAAGTCGTAATGAGCACCAAATTTTTGTAATTCCATGTTAAGTTGGTATACCATCTCTCGAATTTATCCACATTATGATTGATCCTTCGGCGGGCAAGACAAACAATCTACTTGGCCCTTTGAATGCATTCTCTGAACTCGCATATCGAAAGTGGAGGTCTTTAGGTATATCATTAATATATCAAACGTGTACAAGACATGTTATACAAAAAGCTGGGATGCATTTTGTGCTAGCATGAGCATAATGTCCAAAATCTCCTAGCAGCCTAGGAAATTACTAAGCCAGTTATAAAACTATTGAAGGCAAGTAGAAGTACACAAGCAAGATAAGGGCTAGCTAGCCTGCAGAGGAAAAATTCATGCGACAATAGGGATGAGATCTGTTTCTAGGGAAGGCTTATGTTTGTCCTGGGGGTGGACACTTAATTTGTTGGAAGCACTTCAAGAAATGTCTTCAGTGGTTGCACTGTGAGGAGCAGACTTCTTTTAACTTGGGTGCCATGTATGAAGGGTAGCTGTCTTGCCAAAATCTTTCGAGTCTTGCACACTTGTTTGATACTCATGCAATGTAAGTGGGGCACATGACATACAGTGGCAACGGAATCTTAGTGGATGGCATACTCTTAGTGGATCGCTGACTTCATCAAACCCTAATAGAGGACTAACAATATGTTTGATTTTTGCAATGAATTGACAATACAAAGAAACACAAGTAATGAATTGACAAGTTTATGTCTTTGTAAATATATACCATCCTTGTGTTTCTCCAACAATTACTTGTTTTCTTTTAGCTACAAGAACTTTACTCACAACTCTAAATTGCACCATTTGAGCTCCCATATATGTAAGAATGAATAAAGATCCCAAGAGGAAGGTGTTTTGGTAGAGAAAAATGTCATGAAGCAACATTATCCTTTGTTCCAACAACAATGTGCCAGACATCAATTCCCCATCTTTAAGCAACAATGCATTTTTGAGTTTCCAAAATTTGACTTTGATTGTGTTTAGAGATTTCAAACCTGTGGTTTCCTTGTTTTAATTCTTATGAAATTTCAGTGTTTGGGGCAATATTTTACTTTTAAACTCAATTTCACAAGGCAACTCAATAAGATATATGCCATTTGAATGTGCTTCAATACCATAAAGCTACAGCCATTAGGACACACTTTTCAAAGAATAAAAGCCTTATTACAACAAATTACAATAGCAATAAATCTGCCCTTTTATTTTCTAGACGTATAATTTTTTTTTTATAACAAATTTAGCTTAATATTATATCAAATCAACATGCATAAACAATGCTAGAATCTACCTCATCATGAAGATAACATATGTTGAATTCAAATATGCAATTCCATAAAAAAATGTAAAATGGGAACATTTGGTGTCTAGGGTTTGTTGAGAATTTGGTAGGGCATAGTTTAATTCAATTTTCTACTTGATAATTACTTGTGAACTTATTTCTCTTACTTGGATCTTCTCTTTATTAGCTTATTATGTCTTTCATCAAGTCAATTATAAAAAACACAGAGACACAAAGTTTAGGTTTTTCATGCTAGGGCCAAAACCTCTCCCTCTTGGAGAGGAAAACCATCAAGTAATTCTTCTTATAGACTTTCAGTTGACAAGTACCATGACCATGACCATGACCTAGACCCTTGACACTAGTATGCCTCCAAGACCTTTGTCATTGCTCTTTCTAGGCTCATATTGTCCTTCTTTTCTATACTGTACTACACCATATTGTTCCAACAGGGAAACTCGGTCCCTATTTTAGCAGCCCTAATTGATGTGCTTCACTTTAATTCATCTATAGTCTGTGCTCGGCCTCCAGCAAACTCTTCCTTGGTCTTCTTATTATATCCAAGATACCCTAGACCAATAGCACTTGCACACCTTGCAAGCCTTCTTATCCTTACTGTCTAGACTTCCTTCTACGCACTGGATTGCAATCCTGAAGAGACCTTTGGACTACCTCATATGAGTGAGGTAAATACTAACTCTAAATAGATATACATTACCCTTGGATTGTCTCTTTATTTCTCTGTCGGATGGTCACTTTTCTATGGTGTGTTACTTGCATTGCAATTTGTACTTTGTTATAGTCTTCTACCCAAAACAATACACTTTATTTCTGTTCTGTGCTTCCCTTGACCTTCACTAGAATACGCATCTATAAGAGACCTTAATTCACACTTTCCTTCCTGCAATTATGTCCGAAAATTCAGAGATGTATGAACTGTTCTGCCTATGTTTTCTGCACAGTCCACAGGGGTATTTATAGTGGTTTGACCCTGTAATTAGTCGACTTGTCAGTGAACTGATGTGACCTATTTTGAAACGACCTTTCAAGGGGTATTCTGCAGCGTCTTCAAGCCGACTTCTTCCAGCGATTTCTAGAGCATGATGACAAGGCCTTGAGACATACTTTTTAACTTTTACAAGTGTAACAAACCTTCAAATACATGACTCTAAATTATACATTTATGACAAGAGACAAATCCCTAAAAGAAATCAAGAAGTCTTTGACCTATAATAAAAACTCCATGCTCATGAAACCCACGAGGCAAGCTTTACAAAAATACATTTCACTATCTTTGTCTTCTTCATTACATAAATTCATAATTACATAGACATTATGAAGACCAAACCTAGTTACACTTTACAACACTCCCACTTAACTAGGGAGGTATTCATAATGGTACATGGTTACTTTCAATATGAAGAATCTCATAAGAAGAATTAGATTGGTAATCACATCTATATAACATCATATCAACAAGCATTGTCATAGCGCAAGTCCTTGACTAACAACTCCATCTCTCAACGGGATAATGAGGTACAACGCTAGCAAGACCAATGACTTATAGACACCATCATCATTGTCTCTCCAAGGTACATACTCCACTCGGGTGTTCACAAAGTATGACCTTTTTGGACAATTCTTATTTTGGGTAGCTAATTCTCAAAGAATATCGGTCCATGACCACTCTTATTTTGAATACCCTATCACATTCTCAAAGAGCACGAGATGTCAGATGCTTACCCGATTCTCCATTTTGTCTTCCCAGTTGAAGGCCAAAATGATGTGTCTATCTCTCCCTCTCAACTAGGGAGGACATATCCCACAAATGAATGTACTCATTCATATGCAAAGAATGTACCTAATTTCATTATTAGAAATTACCAAGTTTTTTCCAAGTAAGAAACTTACCACTAGGCTCCCTCATTGAAGAATTTTTGAGGTCTAAAATGTGCCTCTTAAGAAAAATGCACAATCAAAATAAACTTTATAAGAACCAATAGGATTCAAGATGATGATGCCAACCATGGGGGATGATTCACCATTTTTAGGTAAAAAAATAAAAATATTAAAAAAATTAAAAAACAATAAAACTAATTTTTCAACTTATCTCCATAAGGTTTTACTCAAAATTCGAGTGAGAGTACTCGGATGCAAAATTTAATTCATCATCCAAAGAGTACTCATGTTGCATACTTTCGATGGACTCTACTACACGAAAAATGAGAAATACATGAAAAAACGTGATTGAAATCATGTTTTTCTCATTTTTTGTGTAGAAGGTTCATCGAAAGTATACAACATGGTACTCTTTGGATGAAGAATCAAATTCTGCATCCAATGAGTGTTCCTGCTCAAAATTTGAGTAAACCTATAGGGAGATAAGTTGAAAATACGAGTTGAAAAATTAGTGTATTTATTTATTTATTTATTTTTATTTTCCCTCAAAAATTTGATGATGTAAACTAATATTTTTTATTGTTTCCCCTATTATTTTATAATTTCCTTATGAGACCCATTTTAGACTTCAAAACTCCCCTAATGTTTAACTAGGGACCTACAACAACAATGGTGAGACACACAGTTGCTCATGAAGAATTCCTCCCTTCGATGTTATGAATTTCTTCGATGTTGAGGAGTCTTCAACTTTGGGATCTCTTCATAGGGCACATATCATCCGTTACCTTCATCCATGAGTCATGCCATCTATCAGAAAGCGATTCATCAATGTTTCTCCTCTGGTCCAACTTCATGCCATGCTGCTTTCCTTTGAACCATATTTCTTCCAAGGATCTTTCATCCATCCATATGGTTGACAACCCTGCATAAACTTATCCATATATACATATACATATGAACTTTTAATTCAAAAGTTACCTCAGTGATGATCTTTCACCATGACATCTTGTAGGCATCGACATCCTTCATACAAATTGACACATCTCCTAAAGATATGTATTGTCAAGGGTTTTCATCTTTACCAAACTTCTATGATGGCAGGCGACCCTGCCAAACCCACAATCTTTCTTCTATGCAATCATTAAAAATGCATACAACCAATTTGTTTCTCAATATAAATCAAATCTGGGTAAACTCACTAATAATCTTCCATCTGGGCAACTTAACTGAATATGCGAAAGTACCTTTCGCATTTACTGGTTATAAAACCAATTAACCAGAAAATCACATTTATATGCGGAAGCTTCACTTTCTCATCAATGGTAGAAAACCATATAATACAAACCCATCTCGTGATATTCGAATCAATGTTCGAATATTTCAATTGAACCCAAATATTCAAACTTTCGCCCTCAACTTATGGAATCTCTTACTACCATTTGAACTTCATTATTAAACCCATTACATAATGGTTTACAACAATCAATTATCAAATATATGCTCACGGCCCACGTCAAACATAATATTTTAACACATCAATTTAATGTTATGAAACCTTATAATAGGCCTTTGACCGTCGTACTCACCATCGAATGTTAATAGCACTGAAGTTCTCGGGCCCACAACAAATAATTACTAAACACTCACCAATGATAAGAATGCTAGCCATACATGGAGTTAACAAACCCACAACTTGCTATGCAAAACCCCTTGGATCTATTGCCTTCAGGATCGAATGACAATCGCATTACATCTTCTTCCGGTCTTTAACCATCAAAGATCACGCGATAAAAGTGGTAATTGAATACCACTTATGCCACGTGCCCATCGTCTAATGCTATCGCATTCCAAAAGGTATTACTGCTTACTACTTCAAGACTTACGCGAAACTGCTCGGTTTGGGTTTAAAAATCACCTTCAATGTTCACTTCCACCATTTGACTTATGGTTCCACCTTACCCATGGTTCCATTGCTGTTACTAACGCTTCTCATACGTTAGACCTTTGTTTCGCGCACACACCATTCAACTTCATACGATTCTGGCTTCACGGTTCCTTGCCATTAAGCAATGCTCCAACGCATCGCTACACAATTCAATTATCTTCACCCATATGCAAACAACGTTACCATGGCTCAAACGCATTCAAAACTCGAACTCCTATCTCGCTGTATATGTTCGATTCCTCATTCGAACAGTCATGCACCCCTTCTAGTGCTGCTCCGAGTTGTATTAACCAAGTTCTGATCTCAGATCTATTATTCAGGATCTCAATTCCATCGAGCTATTCAGTTATTTCATTCTTCCGCTTGAATATTTGACTGTTCCAACGAATTCGATATGCTATGTGCTCACAACTCCTTGCTTTTCGGTGCTATCGAATTCCCAATTGACTTCATGGCTTCATTAAGCACGAACAGAGTTAATCAAACCCTCATCATTTGTCTCCACATTTATAAAATCGATCTTGCTTTTGCTCACAACATCGGGTTCATTTAAATTTCGAACCTATTCCAGTTCCGTTCGAATAGGCTTAACAACCTTTATCTTCACTTACACATGGATTAGTTTCATATCCAATGTCTGTAGATCAAGTCCACAATAAACCCCCAAAACACAATTTTCAAACCTTGATTTGAACACATTGTTTAATTTCAAACAATACACCCCATTTCTATTTGAAATGCCCTTTCTTAAGGTCTGATATATTCAGATATCGCACTCTGTATTGAACTTAAATTCGCTCCATGTCATCGACCCTTGCAGTGGTCGATGACTGCAATCTTCCCTTTGTTTTCTCAAAGGAGCGCACAACCCTTCATGCAATTAAACTTAAAACCACAAGATCGATATTAACTACTTCATTAACCAACATCGATTTTCCAATCATATACAAAGCATCATTTAAAACCCCAAATTACAGAGTATACCTTCACATTCTTATACCATTGCTTATTGAAATTCAAAATCCATTCACACAGAAATTAAATCAAACAATACTCATGTAATTCCGAGCAGATTCTTTCATATACAAAAATGAAATCACTTACAAAAATTCTTCTTGCCCTCGGCTAGATCTTCAAAATCAAATGGCCCTTTCAACTGCCCATAGGCCTACAGAACTCTGTTTCCAAAACCTACTCTAACTCTCTCTGGATCTCCAGATCTATATTCTTAATGCCTTTGAGGCTTATATTTATACAAGATGATAATGAACCGATTCAGTTCCCCTAATAACCAAATCCATATAATTGCTGAAACTAATTCTAATTTCATTCCTAAATCTCAACTAACTCTTCACATTCCTAATTAATCAAATTCCCCCGTTCTCTAATCATTCGAGAACGGTTACAATTTTCTCACAATATTTAATTAAAATTAATCAAAACCCACTCAATTCATTACATAAAATCTAACTCCCTTGAAGACTCAAAAACCCCTAAGTCTAACAAAATACAAAGATTTTTATTTTAGCCTAATGCCCCTGCATCAGACTCCTAAGGTTAAAAATAATCATGATCTCTGATCATGTGCTTTCAGTCCTCGTCTTCCTGGATCCCACACTTTGTTTTGCAACTGATCATCTGCTGCAATATTCTTCTTTTGCACTTCTCCAGGTTTCCATATCTTATTCTGTCTTTCTCCACTGGCTGCACTTTTACATTCTCTTTCTGTCTTTCTTTTGTTGCTGTTTCTGCTTCTTTGTTTTCTTGCTACTGTCTTCTTCTAAGACACCTTCATCATCAACCTTCTTATCAATTCAATTTCTCTATCTAATATGTCTTCTGACTGCTGGACACTGCTTCCTCCTGATTGCTGAACTCTTACTCCTGCTCTTGCTCTAGCTTTTACTTGCTGAGCTCTTACGACCACCCTATCATCCATACCCTCTTGTTTTCTGCAACAGAAAAACTCTTCCTGATTATTACTTGTGACAATTTCTTCGTTCTCTGCCATCAATAATTATTTTGATTGGTATTTAAAATTCCAGTCACTGTCATCATCTCTTTTCTTCTCCTGGGCTAAACATTCTTTAGTCCTTCTCCCAGTACCTGCAATCATAAAACAAACATCAAAAATATAAAATCTTTGTGTCTCTTCTTCTTCTAGCAACACTTCAAATTGCTGCTTTGACATTTTCTCTGGCAACATTTCAATCCGCTGCTCTGTCATCAACACATCAGTATGCCGATTCCAATCCTTCAAACAATTCTCAACACTGTCAGCTAGTTTGTCCTCTGCATCATCTTTCTCAAGGATGTCTCTTAGCTCTGGTTCATAAAAATGATCCTTTTCATTTCCATTCAACTCTGCGTTTACAATCTGAACACTTTTTCTCTGTGTTTCTAGTCTCTGCTTTAGAACACTTAACTCATGCCACAAATCTGTCATCTCTTTTGAGAAAACATTCATACAATCTTCACTATCTTCCTCTTTGTCACAAGTCAAGTTTCCTACTGTCACTATCTCTTCATCCTTCATCAGAATAGAATTCTGATCTCCCATCTTTGAAATAATTTCAGTTATCTGTCCATCACTCTTCATTTGGCCATTTAATAAAATCAATTTGTTATTATCATCATTAATAACAAATTTACCATCATCAGACATAACTGTCATATCTCTGTTGAAACAATTTCTTTCACAAAATAAGGAATTATGAATTCCTTTTGTTGTAGTAATTCAATTTGATCTTCATCTGGAAGATAATCATCATATCTTGCTTGGAAACTTTCAGCTTCACTGATTACAGTTTCATCACGTGAACTTTCTTCAATACCTGCATTCACACACAACCTGTCAGTTTTAAAACCATAAGATCCCATGGTCTCATTTGATGATTCAATCATCAAATCGTCCTGCTGTTCCAAGCCCTCTATGCAATTTAGAAATTCTTCAATGGTCCTCTCTTAAATTTCTTCAAGCTGTCCAATTGATTTCTCAATTTCCAGCTTTTGGCCATCATCATAAGTTAAATTTCTTCTACTTCCAATATATTGGAAAGTAAAGCTCTTCTTCAACTGTGCATGGACATTTTCAAAATATCTGGTTGTCTCATTTTCCTCCTTTGTGACAAAATCAACAGTTTTTCCTTCACATGTTTTTCCTGCAAACATACAAAATTTGTCAGATGTAAAGCCATTCGACCTCTTGGTCTCACTTGAATTTTCAGCCTTCAAGTCTTTCTCCAAATACTCAATCATTCCGAGTAACTTCTCCTTCAAAATTACATTACCATTTCCATTTCTTCTTATCTGCACTGTAGTCACTTATCTTCTCATAAATAAGTCCTGATAAGATTCTGGCCCTTCATCACCTACTTCTGTACTATGACCACTTCTCCACGATTTCGCCTACCTCTCTCTTTCATACTTTTCCTTCTTCTTTATCGTCTCGTATGCCATCTATCTTGGCATCCTCTTTCCTCATCTTCATTTTGTTGTGGCCTCTTCCTTTAACCTCCTCTCCGTAATCTCTCGGCTATGTGTTTTTAGGCTATCTTCTCCTCATGAGTTCTTATCATTCATTCGCTGCTAAAATCAAACTCGCACAATAAGTCCTCGTTGTTGCTGAACTTACCTCACCAATCCTCTCCTCCGGATTTCTGTCTTTTGGTACACTGTCCCACTATGTTCAGAACTAACAGAATTCTTTCAAGCCCCTTTAGGCTTCAATCCTTCCTCGCACCCTCTCAAGAACACAACTGTTCTTTGTATCCAACCTCTGTTGGAATTTCTCCAGGTTCTGCCACACTCTCCTTTTTCTCTTTAGAAACATTCATTGGCTTCCTTCATCACTACTTTTCAAAGCTGTGATATTATTGCTGAGATGTTCCTCAATTTCTTGCACTCTGCATTCTGCAAAAAAAATCCTTAAATAAAATAAAAAATATCTCACCTTCAAGGTTTATTTCAACCTCACTTGAAATTGCTTCTGTAATCCTTCAATACTCTGCTACACTGCATGCTGTCCTGTCAGATTTAGATCTGATCACCTTGTCATCACCTTTATACCTATATGCACATCATCTTGCAAATCTTCAAAGCACATTGCCTTCAACTTCATATTCTACAAATCTGAATACCTTCACTGCATATCTAATCAATTTGCGATCATTGTTAAACAGATTTAAAACTTCAAATTTTCCTCATTGTCTTTACCAAGCATGTATTCCAAAAATTAATTTTCAAAAAGAGCTATTCCAGCGCTGATACCACCTGATGGCAGGCGACCCTGCCAAACCCACAATCTTTCTTTTATGCAATCATTAAAAATGCATACACCCAATTTGTTTCTCAATATAAATCAAATCTGGGTAAACTCACTAATAATCTTCCATATGGGCAACTTAACTAAATATGCGAAAGTACCTTTCGCATTTACTGGTTATAAAACCAATTAACCAGAAAATCACATCTATATGCGGAAGCTTCACTTTCTCATCAATCGTAGAAAACCATATAATACAAACCCATCTCGTGATATTTGAATCAATGTTCGAATATTTTAATTGAACCCAAATATTCAAACTTTCGCCCTCAACTTATGGAATCTCTTACTACCATTTGAACTTCATTATTAAACCCATTACATAATGGTCTACAACAAATCAATTATCAAATATATGCTCACGGCCCACGTCAAACATAATATTTTAACACATATCAATTTAATGTTATGAAACCTTATAATAGGCCTTTGACCATTGTACTCACCATCGAATGTTAATAACACTGAAGTTCTCGGGCCCACAACAAATAATTACTAAACACTCACCAATGATAAGAATGCTAGCCATACATGGAGTTAACAAGCCCGCAACTTGCTATGCGAAACCCCTTGGATCTATTGCCTTCAGGATCGAATGACAATAACATTACATCTTCTTCTGGTCTTTAACCATCAAAGATCATGCGATAAAAGTGGTAATTGAATACCACTTATGCCACGTGCCCATCGTCTAACGCTATCGCATTCCAAAAGGTATTACTGCTTACTACTTCAAGACTTACGTGAAACTGCTCGGTTTGGGTTTAAAAATCGCCTTCAATGTTCACTTCCACCATTTGACTTATGGTTCCTCCTTACCCATGGTTCCATTGCTGTTATTAATGCTTCTCATATCTTAGACCTCTGTTTCGCGCACACACCATTAAGCTTCATATGATTCTGACTGTTAGCCCCCTATAAATTTTTGACAAGCAAACAGGGGGCTAAAATGTTTCTGAGCCTTCAAGGAATGCATTTCCTATGAAAACACATCATCCTTGAAGTCTCCTATGCCTTTGCCTTTGATAAATTCCCTCTGTTGATTCCCATTATTAAGCCTCTCTGATTACAAAAATTGTGCTCCAAAAGGCTTTAATTTTCCCCTTATATCCCTGCAAAATGTCCCATTTCAACCCTTTTTCCCTTTGTCCAAATTCCCATTTTTACCCCCAAATCCCCCCCTTAGTCCTCCTAAACCATCCTAAACCCCCTTTAAACCTTCCAAATACACTTTCTTTGGTTTAAATTCCCTTTTTCCATCTACCGTTACCCTTTTCCTGGCCTCAAATCGCATTGAAAAGGTTGAAAACCCACATTTCGACATATATGGGTCTTAGCCCCCTTCAGGCTAGCCCCCTTGACCTTTTCCCCACGTGACCCGGGCGTCGAAACCAGGCGCTAGCCTGAAAAGCGCTTAGCGCGTTTGGCTATCGGGAGTGTTTCTAACCGTTGATTTCCCGGCCATCTGACGGTCGTCGCGTTCCCCACAACATCCACTGTTCACCTCGTTCACCGCTCAGATCACATCATAGTCGTCCGTTTAACCCACCAGATCAACGGTCAGAGGTTCACCCGCCCTGTGGTCCCCGCGCTGCGCATTGTTCAAAAACCGGTGGTATCCATCGCACCGCGTTTGGAGGATGGGCGGTAATTTTATTTTCGGAGCAATTCCACTCACCGCCTCACACGTGGCTCTGTCACTATTTCAAAACCGCCCCCCCCATCGCGCGTTATCGTTTGGCATTTGACTCGGCGCGATATGCATATCAATCGTCCAATCTGGGGATCTCCATCCAACGGTCATCGCACCCCGAAGATGCACGGAAATTAACCCAACGTATCCGTACCCCTGGCCCTCCGATATGTTTTCCACCGTCGATCTCCTCCTGAGATCGGACGGTCTAGTTTCAATCACCCTCTACCGTGTCCCCAGCCGTTGATCTCCTCCTGAGATCGGACGGTCCAGTTTCAATCACCCTCTGTCGTGTCCCCAGCCGTCGATCTCCTCCTGAGATTGGACAGTCTAGATTTATTCGCACGCCCGCCGTTGACCGGTCCTGCCACGTGACCATTCCACGTGTTTCATCACATCTTTCGCCCGTCCCTGTATATATATCCATTCAAAGGTCAAATGTTAATGTTTTACATTAAAATTTCCGTTCTCGCCACCCTCCAACTGCATTTTCCCACTGCGCCACCATTCTGCAAGCCTCCCACTGCATTTCCTATCGTAATCCCGCATTATTCCACCATTTCACCAGCTGCACGTCCACTTTTGTCATCCCCGCCGCATTCACCCTCCCCGTGCATGTTTTCTTAACGAGTTTTCGTGTTTTGCAGGGTTTCGGGTGTTAAAAACCACCGTGGTTCACAGTCACTGTTGCAGTGGCACAGAGCGCAAGAAAGGATCATTTTCAGGGGTTGAATTTATGAAGAAAGCTTGGGAAGGAGCCATGACAGGATGTGCATTCAAAGAATGCAGTGAAAACTTTGTCAAACCTTCCAGAGCCATTTAAACGCAGACTTTGCAGACAGAGAGTATCAGTGGAACAGCAGAAAGTTCAAGGCGTAATTGAAGATTTTTGAGCCTTTTTTTTAGGGATTTAGAAGGCAAAGGTACCAGTTCGAAGACCCCGAGGATTGATCAGAAGGTCCAAGGCACAGAAAATAATACTAAAGGGTTTTCACATCAGCAAAACGTTCTTCCATAAAAGGACATAGTATCCATATTGCTTTTATTATATGCCGTGTTCCTGAGGAGATTTCCCAGCCCTGACAACAGTCCTATGCTACCAGCGCATTAGTTATGCAGTATGGCAGACCCTAGCATCATTATTCTGCCTTTTTGTGCAATTTACCAGAACACTGCAGCAAGTACATCAGAGACACCTGGAAGTAAATTACAGCCTGACGAAGACCATTCTTCTCATCCAAAGAGTACCAGAGATAAATGCTCAGAATTTAAAACAGAACGAGGCTTTGGCCCTTTTCCTCTTCTGAGTTTTAATGCCACATTTAGTTCTTCATCTACCTTCTCTGATCCACTCGAGCTATAAGAATCCCCGAGAACATATTATAAGGGGTTGTTGTTCGGTTGTTGCCGATTGCTGTTAGAGGGATTCATTTTGACTGTTAGAACAGTCTTGGGAGGGAGTAGCAGAGTAGTTTGTAATGTAGTAGGCTGGGAGGAGAAAGTATGGACTGTAACAGCCATTGAGCTCAGTGTATGTGACTGGTTTTGCATCAATTAATCAAGCACATTTATTTGGATCCTGGTCTATTACTACGGGTGATGTTTCTCTTACCTTATCGTTTAATTACATTGTCATGCTGTTCATTGTTCTTCTGGGCTCGCATCAGAAATATGGCATAGGATTTACCCTTGTTAGTTACCCTATGTCGCTGCTCTCCTTGCCTTAAAATGTTTTCTACTGTATGTATTATTTGAGGATTGATTTCACACTAATTTAACCAGTGTAGTAGTTCCTTATGCTGCTAGCTGATGTATGAATTAATGAAATCTATCTTTAGTTGTTCTTATTGGGTTTAAGCTGTAAGATTTGGGAACACTGGGGATTAGAGTTAGCCCTGTTCACTGGGATCCTTGTGTGACCAGCTGGCCTTTCTAAGATCTCTTTCTGGTGTCAAAGCATTGAAGGTTCAAAGTCCTTCTCTGATCTATAGACCCTGGCTCTGTTAAACTTATATCTGTTTTCCCTTGGAGCATGCTAAAGCTGACCTAGAGTTAAATGACCTCTGGTCTGATCTATAAGCTGCCCCTTTGTCCCTCCATTGAAAGCTGCCTTTGAGTATGTCCAAGCAGGTCTGGGGTTAAATGACCTCTGACCTGATCCATAGACAGAAATTGGGTGTCTTTCCTTCTTTCACTTTCAATCCTTAATGTTCCATCCCACCATCTATCGAAAAATATCCTTTAGTGTAAATGACTTGCCCTCTGAAAGCCTTGGCTAGTTGTTGCATGTAATTACCTTTCATGATTCCATAGCCCAATGGATGGCACTTTCTTGACCTATCCTCTTTGCTGAAACATCCTGCTGCTTTGCTCTTTTTCTCCCATTACTTTCTTAGTCTATGATCTCATGACCCAACCCAGCAACCAACCAACCAAATTATTTTAAACCCCCTTTGCGCTTCATAACTAGCCTAGCATCTCATTTGAGCTTCAAAGATATACCATTCTTTGTTTTATTGGAGAGATCCCTCTCCGGGTCCAGGAGGGCTAGATCCTAGGGCCCCAAAGTGGTTATGATGTTGTCTCATCTTTTGGTCTTGCCAATCTGGCCAAAACATGGGAACCCCAACACTGGCTTCATGGTTCCTTGCCATTAAGCAATGCTCCAACGCATCCCTATGCAATTCAATTATCTTCACCCATATGCAAACAACGTTACCATGGCTCCAACGCATTCAAAACCCGGACTCCTATCTCACTGTATATGTTCGATTCCTCATTCGAACAATCTTGCACCCCTTCTAGTGCTGCTCCGAGTTGTATTAAACAAGTTCTGATCTCAGATCTATTATTCACGATCTCAATTCCATCGAGATATTCAGTTATTTCATTCTTCCGCTTGAATATTTGAATGTTCCAACGAATTCGATACGCTGTGTGCTCACAACTCCTTGCTTTTCGGTGCTATTGAATTCCCAATTGACTTCACGGCTTCATTAAGCATGAACAGAGTTAATCAAACCCTCATCATTTTTCTCCGCATTTATAAACTCGATCTTGCTTTTTCTCATAGCATCAGGTTCATTTAAATTTTGAACCTATTCCAGTTCCATTCGAACAGGCTTAACAACCTTTATCTTCACCTACGTATGGATTAGTTTCATATCCAATGTCTATAGATCAAGTCCACAATAAGCTCCCAAAGCACGATTTTCAAACCTTGATTTGAACGCATTGTTTAATTTAAAACAATATGCCCCATTTCTATTTGAATGCCCTTTCTTAAGGTCTAATATATTCATATATCACACTCTGTATTGAACTTAAATTCGCTCCATGTCATCGACCCTTGCAGTGGTCGATGACTGCAATCTTCCCTTTGTTTTCTCAAAGGAACGCACAACCCTTCATGCAATTAAACTTAAAACCACAAGATCGATATTAACTGCCTCATTAACCAACATCGATTTTCCAATCATATACAGAGCATCATTTAAAACCCCAAATTACAGAGTATATCTTCACATTCTTATACCATTTCTTATTGAAATTCAAAAGCCATTCACACATAAATTAAATCAAACAATACTCATGTAATTATGAGCAGATTCTTTCATATACAAAAATGAAATCACTTACAAAATTTCTTCTTGCCCTCGGCCAGATCTTCAAAATCAAATGGCCCTTTCAACTGCCCGTAGGCCTACAGAACTCTGTTTCCAAAACCTACTCTAACTCTCTCTGGATCTCCAGATCTATATTATTAATGCCTTTGAGGCTTATATTTATACAAGATGATAATGAATCGATTCAATTCCCCTAATAACCAAATCCCTAGAATTGATGAAACTAATTATAATTTCATTCCTAAATCTCAACTATCTCTTCACATTCGTAATTAATTAAATTCCCCTGTTCTCTAATCATTCGAGAACGATTACAATTTTCTCACAATATTTAATTAAAATTAATCAAAACCCACTCAATTCATTACATAAAATCTAACTCCCTTGAAGACTCAAAAACCCCTAAGTCTAACAAAATACAAGGATTTTTATTTTAGCCTAATGCCCCTGCATCATTCTATCAGAGTCTACATATCTTCCCAGGAGATTTCCCAGTCAAGTCTTCTTGGCTTCCGGATGATAACTGCCTCTTATCATGGTTGCACTTCACGATCTCTTCTTTTCTTTCTCCACACAATTTTACTTCATTCCCAGGGAATTTCAGTATGCAGTTCCTTGTTTGCATACAACCACCTCATATACTTTATATTCCATATGAGGACATATTATGTTGATTTCATCTGTTATTGGCAACCTGTGTATTTGAAGAGATTCTCCTTTCTTTGATCATACTTATAAAGATAGAAGTCCATTACTAGCAACCATATGACATGACTTCACAACATCCAATGTAAGCATATATATACATGTACCTCATCTCTTTTTCATTTTGAGTAATGAAGAATTTCATTCCCTCACCCTGCTTCATCAATATGTCATCATATCCTAATCTTAGAATTCTGTAAGACATAATTCTTGATGAAACCTTTTTCTTTCTTTCTAACCAGTGAATCCAAAGGGGACTCCATTAGAAAATGTCAGCTCCTGTTTTCATATTGATTATTGAATGATGACCCTTGATCTAGATGACTGCCTTCCATCAATGTTATCTTTGGTGAGGTTCCCAGGAGCCACTTCTTTCATAGCATAGTATTGCGGACATCATCCTATGACAAGTGCTCCTTCCATGCTTCTCTCATGATGCATTTTCTAGAGTGATGCATTTATCTAATGTACAATGATTCCTAACATAATATTTTACAACCAACAAAAACCTCTTAAAGAGGAAGATGATCTCAATCATAGAGGAGATATTTCACTTATTCTTTATTAGATTTATTTGCACCAGGGTCTTCCCTTTATTATGTGACATGGCCTTTTTCCTCTTGTCATTTCTAGATTTAGGATTTTTTTTTTATAATGCCCAAGTTCATTACATCCAAAGCATCGTACTTTGTCCATATTTTTCCTTTTATTATGACGAACAAATTTACCAAAAATTCCTTTCTTCTTGGACATGGCTGTAGAGGCTTGATTTTCTTCACTTGGTCTTGTATCAATTTTGGCTTTCAATCTTGTTTCCTCTATTTTACATAGATACCACAAATCCTGGAATGCTGTTGCTTCTTTCTTCCCATTTATGCTTGAAGTGAAGTTTCCCCATTCTTCCGGTAGAGCTTTCAATACAACTGTAGTCATTTCACTATCAGACATTACTTCTCCCAATTCCGAGAATAGCTCTGCCAATTTGTCATATATCTCCTTTTGAAGATTACAGTTTTGATACATCAAGGATGAGAGAGTCTTTTATGAATTCTATAAGAATCCTTTGGGCTCTTATGTCTCCATTCATGTATTTAGCATGAATTCATTGTCCTTTTCTTCCATGCAATAAAGTTTGAAACCCTAACCAATTTTTTGCTTTCTTTGCAGAGAAGAAATTTTGATAGATTCGTATGAAGTCATAAAGATACTTACCTGAGTAGATGATTTTCTTCTTCTATCAACTTCCTTCTTGTTGATGATGTAGATAGCAACATGAAATCCCTCTTAGATAGAATTATTTAAGAGTGGTGTAAAGTGGTAGATCACTTTGGATCCTCAATGATGATTTCAACAAAAAGATGATTTGATGATGTTTCCAATATTGTTGACTTGGCTTCAAATGAGATAGCTTTAGGTCACCTTCTTGCATTTCTTCTTGAAAGGGCCTTGGAGCATAAGGTCTTTGATATAGCCTGAGGGTTTTTCCAATTTCTACAAGCTGCACTTTGAATGGAGGTCTCTTCCCTTTTAGTGTAGATCTATTTATTTGGAGCTTCCCTTCATAACTGATCTTTGACCTTCTTCCTAGAATTTGATTCTAGTGTCTTTTTGCAAAACCGATCTTTGATCTTCTTGAGATGGCTTGAGGATTTCACTAATTCTGCAAACTACTCCTTTTAATGAATGAAGATCTTCTTAGATCCGAAGATTGATTCTTCAATGTAGACTTTGACTTTTGCTTTGATACTTTTTAGAAAAACCGATTCTTGATCTTTGATCCTTGAGTGTCTTCTTATCAAATAGCCCTTTGCCTTCAACACCTTAGCTTCGATACCATGCTCAGAATTTGGTAGGGCATAGTTTAATTCAATTCTCTACTTGATAATTACTTGTGAAATTATTTCTCGTACTTAGATCTTCTCTTTATTAGCTTATTATGTCTTTCATCAAGTCAATTATCAAACACAATAGACACAAAATTTAGGCTTTTCAAGCTAGGGCCAGAACCTCTCCCTCTTGGAGAGGAAAACTTGCAAGTAATACTTCTTATATATTTTCAGTTGACAAGTACCATGACCATGACCTAGACCCTTGACACTAGTATGCCTCCAAGACCTTGTCACTTCTCTTTCTAGGCTCCTTATACTATCCTTCTTTTCAGCAGCGTACTGCACCACACTGTTCCAACATTAGGGAAAATCGGTCCCTATTTTAGTAGCCCTCACTGACGTGATTCTCTTTAATTCATTTATAGTTCGAGCTCGACCTCAAGAAAACTCTTCCTTGGTCTTCTTATTATATACCCAAGATACCATAGACCAATAACACTTGCATACCTTGCAAGCCTTATTATCCTTACTGTCCAAACTTCCTTCTATGCACTGAATTGCAGTCTTGAAGAGGACTTCAGAATACCTCATATGAGTGAGGTAAATACTCACTCAAAGCAGGTATGCATTACCCTTGCACTGTCTCTTCATTTCTTTGCCGGATGGTCACTTTTCTATGGTGTATTACTTGCACTGCAATCTATACTTTGTTACAATCTTCTACCCAAAAATTACACTTTATTTCTGCATTATGCTTCCCTTGACCTTCGTTGGAATACACATTTATAACAAACCTTAATCTGCACTTTCCTTCCTGCAATTATGTCCAAAAATTTAGACATGTACAAACTGTTATGTTTGTTTTTTTGTGTGTAGTCCACAGGGGTATTTATAGTGGTTTGACCCTGTAATTAGCCGACCTATCTGTAATACCCCAGTTTTATGTGTGAATGTTCTAGTTGTTGAACTATTTTTACCAAGGACAAAATATTATATTTGACATATAAAACAATTATTGTGATGTATTGAATATTTTAAAGTTAATAACCTGGAAAAGAATCAAAATGTTGAGATCATAATTCCAACCTGAGTGGTCAGGATGGAATGCAAATAAAAAAAGAAAAGAAAAAAACTTCCTCAAAATTTCTCCTAAATATCCCTAGGAGTAAAATTAAATGATTTTTCTTTAGATTGGGGATAAAGATATAATAAAGCACCCCGTGTGGGGAAACACCAATGGGGATGGGTAAAGAAAGCATCACAATAGATAAAAGTGGTCTTTAAAGAGAAAAGTTATACTTTTGTCAAAAATCCTAGGCTATCGGGATTAGCAACACCCAAAAAACGGGACGCCGTTAAGGAAATCCTGCTGGGAAAGTAGGCATAAAATTGCCTTAACCAGGACAATAGAGGTTGTTGATTACGGGAAAGAAACGGTCTTTTCATGGGTGAGAACCAGTGGTGGTTCGTGGATGGGAGGAAAATCGATCTTTCCAAGTTGATTTGGTAGATGCAAGAAAACCATTTCAAGGCTGTATGTATACTTCACTGTTAGTAGTTTACACTGTTAAAGGTTGCAGAAAGTATAGAATATGATACCTATTTATACTGTTCGGATATGTTGACCTATGAGTTTCATTAAAGATGTACACTGCGAATCTAAATATATTGGTATCTAATATTTTTGGTATTGTGCTTATAGGAAAATTTATGTTCCTTTAATCCAAGAGGATATTTTTTTATTGCATCATTTCTCTGGTAATTAAGATTAGTGGTATTGTGTTTATGTGGAATGTTAGGTTTCTTTAATACGAGAGGATATTTTTTTTCCTTCATTGCTCTGTTGGGTCAACAACAGATAAGGAAATATCTAAGATTCATATCTACATATACACAAAACCTAGCACCTTGAGTTGGAACCAACAAAGTCCCCTGTTGTAATAGCTAAGGACATACAAACTATAGTGTGAGATTATATGATAAGGGGGGTATGTTGCTTATTCATAATAATTCTATACCAATTGTGGTGGAGTTCGGTCATGCTCTGTACGAGGTGAGGCATGTATAAATAGAGAGATGACCCATGGTAATGGAGATAACAAAAATAAAAGCTATAAGGTGGATTTAACGTTAAAATCAGGGATGTAGAGTTTATAATAGAGAGGAGGATAAGGTGTAGCTACCCTTAAGGGTAAATGCTAACAACGAATCACTGTACCTACCAAATAAATTGGCTTAATGAATAGCCTTAGGTGTGGATTTAGCATGAACATAGATATTTATGCTTCAGTATACTCAATCAAATTACAATTTTAAACTATTGAGTGGGAAGGTTTCCCCAGACCATTGTAGTTATGTTAACAGAATCCTGGAATACCACGAACAAGTGTATAACTGTTGGTTAGGGTGTCGAGTTAGGGAGGATATAATTCTTTCTGAAAGACGTCATAGCCAGCTAGGTAAATTTCTTATAACATAAGCAGAGTGCTATGAAAATAGCTCCAAAAATAGAAGAAAAGAGAGATCAACGCCTTAGAAATCAACAACTTCAAGGGGGAAACCTCCTTTACATTACATAAATGAACAATTCTTGGATGATTCAAATGACAAAACCTCCTTTCTATATATAGGAGTCCATGGGGTCGCAATATAATCCTAGCCGACCTAGCAATAATAATGTAAGGGCACAACAATAACAATAGTTGGGGTTTTATGGGGCACAATAATAACAATATGGGGACTACAGTGGTACAAAAACAATAATAAGGGGGCTACACTACCAACAATACGGGACTACACTAGTAATATAGGGAATTAACATGCCCCTCTCCTTCAAAAAAGTGTTGTCCTCAACGCTTGAGTAGCTTTGGATGTTTCTGTATAAAATTCTCATCCTCCCATGTGGAATATTCAGTGGGTAAGTTCTTCCACTTGATGAGATATTATGAAATTGATTGATTTTGTAGGTGTCGAGTTATTGTTTCCATGACTGCTTTAGGTTCCAATATGATTTTTCCTTCCTCATCAAGTTTTGGCAATATTGTTTGAACTCTAAGTTTGTCACCTATAACTTTCTTTAAGCATGAAACATGGAAAACTGGGTGCACTCGAGAAGTAGGAAGCTCTAGTTTGTATGCAATAGTACCAATCTTTTGCAACACCTTGTAAGGACCATAGTACTTTGATGATAATTTATTATCCTTCTTAGCTTGCTTGAGAGACATTTGTTTGTATGGTTGTAGCCATAAAAATACCCAGTCTCGTACATCAAAACTTCTCTTGCTACGATGTTGATCTGCCTGTTGTTTCATTCGATTTTGTGCTAAATTTAGGTTATACTTTAAGAATTGGAGAACTTTTTGTGGATGCTCGATGTGATATTCCACTACTTGAACCTTATAATTTTCTCTCAAAGAGGATGTGATGGACGGTGGATGATATCCATAAAGTGCCATAAATTGGGTCATTTTTTATGCAGTATGGAAGGAAGTGTTATACCGCCTTTCAACCATAGGTAACCACTTGACCCATTGTGTTTTTTTATCAGATACAAAACAACGAAGATATCCTCCCAAACATTTTTTCACTATCTCAGTTTTCCCATCAGATTTGAGGGTGATAAGATGAGCTATGAGCTAGGTGAGTACCCAAACAAGAAAATAATTCCGTCTAAAAATTTCCTGTGAAAATGGGATCTTTGTCACTTACAATAATCTTTGGGTTTCCATGTAGATTTTGAATTGTTTCCATAATGCAGTAGAAAATGTACTTGCTTTAAATGGATGAGATAATGCAAAAAAGTGTGCATACTTGGTAAGTCTATCAACTACCACCATGATGACACTATTTCCTTCGGACTTAGGTAAACCTGTGATAAAACCTTCTCCCAACGTTGACTTGGAATGGGTAAAGTTTGTAGCAGACTCAGGGTCTTAATTGTCTCAACTTTATTTTGATGGAAAACCAAACATTCTGCCACAAAATTTGAATATCATATTTAAGGCCATCCCAAAAAAAATATTTCTTCACCATGTGGTAAGTTTTTAAAAATCCCGAGTGTCCTCCTACGGGAGAGGTGTGCAATTCCAAACTTGAATCTTTTGTTTTAGTTGGGAATTCTTACAAAGATATAAGCGATCTTTGTACTATAAGGAATCATTTTTCTAACTAAATGTATAAGATGTATTGGGATCTTATTGCAACTTTTGAATGAGTGTCCACACTTCTTCGTCATTCTTCGATTCCTTCGTTGCTTCGGTTATCCAATTTGGTTGGATAATAGAAATGGCACAAAGCGATGCTTCCACCTCCTCATCCTTTCTTGAGAGTGCATCTGCAACAACATTTAGCTTCCCTTTTTTGTAGATGATTTCAAAGCCATAACCCAACATCTTTGTGACCCATTTTTGCTTCTCTTCTGAAGATAGTATTTGTTCCAAAAAGTATTTAAGACTATCATGATTAATTTTTACCTTGAAGTGTCTTCCCATTAGGTAAGGTCACAATTTCTTTACTGCATGTAGTATTGCCAACATATCCTTCTCATAAATAGATTTTTGTAAATACTTTCCTTTGATTAGACGACTTTCAAAAGCAATGGATCTTCCTTCTTGCATTAAAACAACACCAATTCCATTTCTTGAGGCATCACATTCTGCAATAAAGGTTTTTGTGAAGTACGACATAACTAAGACCGGTGCTAGGAACATTGCCTCTTTAAGATGTTCAAAGGCCTTATTTGCTTCAGGAGTCCATGAAAATGCATCTTTATTCAATAATGTTGTTAGAGGTGCTGCTATTCTCCCATAATTCTTAACAGAATTGCGATAATACCCTGTTAACCCGAGAAATCCTCGCAATTTCTTTATGTTTTTTGGGACTTTCCATTCCTTAATCGCTTTAATTTTGTTAGGGTCTACCTTAACACCTTCCTGAGATACAATATGACCCAAATATTCCACCTCTTGTACTCCAAAGAAACATTTGGAGGTTTTTTCATATAACTATTTCTCCTCCAATAGTTTGAATACTCTGTCAACATGTTGAATATGATCCTTCCAAGACTTGTTGTAGATTAGTATATCATCAAAAAATACTAACAAATTTTTTCTAAGGAATGGTTTAAAAATGGAATTCATCAACCCTTGAAATGTAGAAGGTGCATTGGTAAGGGAAAAAGGCATGAAAAAAAATTCATAATGACCCTCATGAGTTCAAAATGCTGTTTTTGGAATATCTTCAGTCGTCATTTTAATTTGATGATATCCTTAACGGAGATCCAACTTGGTAAAATAAATTGCTCCATGTAATTCATCCAATAATTCATCAATTACAGGAATGAGAAATTTATATTTAATAGTGAGCTTATTGAGCTCCCTATAATCCAGAAACATGCACCATGATCCATCCTTCTTGTGCACCAATACTATTGGAACAAAGAAATAAATTTGACTAGGTTGAATTATACCAGCCTCTAACATTTCCACAATCATGTGTTCAATTTTTCTCTTTTAGACATAATGATATCTGTAAGGCATGATGTTTGGAGGAACACTTCCTGGAATCAAATGAATAGTTTTGTATCTTAAGAGACAATCCCTTGGCTATGGTAAAGAATCAGTGCTTAAGACATTTTTAGAAATATATGTCAAAAATTTTAATATCATATGGTGTTTGTTTAATTCTTTAATACCCTTAATAATCTGATATAATGAAAGGCTTCACAATTCCACTAACTGCTGATATCTAAGTGAAAGGAAGAACTAAAAGATGAAACCCAAAATGATATGATGAAACACAAAATCTATCACCTTAAATTTCAGAAGAACTTTATGTATAAAGAATAGTTGAAGTGAAGGAGCGCATATTAAGGTTATTTAACTCTTACTCACAGATGTAATAAAGAGACCGCCGACTACTTTATTTCACTTCATTCAAAGAAGAATATATACAGAATGAAACTGGAAAGACAAATCACTATCAACATATGCAAGAAACTTGATCTTCTTTCATTAATCTTTCAGAAAAGTAAGTACAAAATTTGTAGTAATCTAGAGGTCCAAAACTCGGAACCCTCATCTTTCTTCCTTATTTGTTTAAATACATACAAAAACAGTTTGTAACTGCTGTAACTTCTTGTAACTACTCAAACTACCTAAAACTGTGTAAACTACCTATTACATTATAGTTAAAGACTTCATTACAATATCGATCTCTTAACAAAAAGATAAATAAAACTAAAAGTATCAATATATTTGCTGGATCTGGATTTGATTGGCCGTCACTGTGTTTCCTTGATTTGCTGATGTGTCCTTCTGAGGTGCTGAGGTGTCACCTGGTGAATCAGTGATCCATGCTCTGCACTTTTTCTAGATTTCAATGTTGGTTTTAGGGGAATTGACCAACTTGTGATATTCTAACCTGAAAGCAGTGATCCTGTTAAAATTGGGCCTTTCTGTAAACAAAGTTTTAACCATCCATAACAATTGAAAATGTCTGTGTAAGAAATTGAAAACTGTAGCTCCTTTCAAGATTGCAGTTTTCTCATGAGTATTTTCAATATTTCTCTTTGATATCACTAATAAAGGTTCACATGAATCCAAGATAGAAGACTGCCTTTTAGATCCTAGCATGAGGGTAGCCCCGCTCTAGTCCTTTGATCAAATACATTATAAAATATATTTATAGCCTGTTTGATTTCTGTCCATTTCTTCTCCGTTGACTTCCTGCAAGAATTTTTCACAATCAACTTATTTATCTCTAGAACACACAACATTCTATCTTTGATTTCATGTTCCTCCAGCTCCTGATCTGTCTTAGAATTGATAAAATCAATGAATTTCTTTGCCCATAAAGCTCTGTGAAGAAACTTTTGTTTGTCAACTAGAAAAAGTTCCTGTAAATATATAACTTTGTTTTTTTCTTTTGACACTATAATCAAGGATTCCCAAACTTTTTTCATGACTTCAATGATTCCATTCCACACAATATCCTTCCCTTGAATAAAAGACATGTTTCCTTTCAGTTTTTCTTTAAGATTTTTGATTTCATCATAACCTGTGTGGCAATCTGATTTATACTTATTGAATTCCTCTTCTTTGGCATGCATAATTTTCATCGCTGTGTCAAGATCACTCTGAGTTTTCTTAAGATCAATCTCTGCCTTCTTTAACTATGTGCTCAACTTAGACAATCTTGCTGCTGGATCATCAATTCCAGATGACATGACTATGGTGCAAGAATGAGATTCAATTTGAATTTGCAAATTAAACACTGACTCCTTTAATTTAGAAATCTCTTCCTCTTTCTGCAACAACTGCTGTAAAATACTTTCTTTTTCATTCCCTACCTCTGCCACCTCTGCTGCCATTGGATGCTCTCCAGTAGGTAACTTTAACTTCTTCTTCAATACATTAATTTCTGACTCGACACTTTGTGATAAATTTTGTACAACTGATTTATCATTGGGGTCCACTCCAATTTTCATAATTATCTTCTTCAACTCTTCATTCTGAGTTGAAAGAGCCCTGGAATTAGCTTTCTCCAATTTTAGCTGTTTAATCACTTTTCCCAACATATTTTCTGCTTTATGAGCGGTTGCATTTTTTTTAGTTAGGCCATTAACAATCAATTGACCTGTCTGCATATGCAAATTAACTTTGTCAAGTAAAGGGATATTCTTAACATCAATAGTCAAATTAATAGTTTTAAAATTGCTGGATGACCCTACTGTCATTTCAAATGGCTGGGAGAAAGCAATCTTCAAATGATCCTTTTCTAAGTCCATAACAGTCAACAATCTGGTTTGGTTAGGAGTATTCTGATACTCATCTTGAGCCTCCATACTGGCTTTAATATTCTGATTTTTTTTTTATTTTTTTATTTTTATAATTAATTAATTAATTTATTTTTCCTCTGAAATTTGAGCAAAAACTTGCTTGATAAAAGGAACTTGATCATGAACAAATTCATGTCTTGATGGTGAAGCTGGTGCATTCTGAACATCTCCTAATTGAATAAGGAAACCAGGTTGGGTGCTTGGTATTTCTTCAGTCAACCTATCTCTTTTTTCGGCTCTCTGTTCTTCATCTTCAGAATCAACATCTTTCTCTTTGCTTCTTTTGTTTAATATTTTAGAAATGATTGGAGTTTGAATGCTGGTATTATTAGGGTCTGTAAAACCTTTGTTAGCTAACTTCTCTACTTCAGGCTTACTGTCATGAACAAAAACATAATGACCATTTTCAACTCTTCTATTAGAGATTACCTTGTGTAAATCATAAACCCATTTATCACCTAGTAACAAATGCGTGTTTTCTAACATCCTGTTAGCTTCATTTGCTGCTTGCCTCATATTCACTATTAATGGCCCCACAAACATAGGCAACTTAAATAAATGGCATTTCTTCATTGGAACAAAATTTATTTTATCTACATTTAGTCTCTGTCTAATAAAATCCAAGGCAAACAATATCACGGGGACAAAGATAGGTAATCTATAAGGCTCAATCATGGCTCCATACAATCTAATTTCTGAATAATCATCATACACAAACCAATCCCCAAATTTATAATTAGCACTTAATTGAAGAAAATCCAGGGCCTTTGGCAGAAAAAATGGAGGAGGAACTCCATTCAATACCTTATAGGAAATTGGCATGAAATAAGCAACAAAATAAAACACCCCTCCCTCATCTGGTTCATTTCTTATTATATATGTCCAAAATAATACTGACTGTATTTTCTTATTTGCATCCATAATATTTAGCCCCAAATGTATAAATCCCTCTACGTTTTGATACAAGAACAAATAAGTGATTAGTGAAGGAACCTGAAAGATCTGGTGAGGGACAGGCTCATAAGATGAGTGTTAATACCTTTCTAGTATGAGGATATATATAATACCACATTAGGGTTCATCATTAGGGAAAATAACCCGAGCACCGTTCTGCCAATTTGGGCATCCTCCTCCTTTCCATGTATCTTTGACAAGAATTGTAGTACTGACTTGACCTTTGTGTCGAAAATATCAAAAAGGAATTCTTTATTATCTGGTGAAAAATGTCCTGCCTCCGGCTTTAAAAAGAATACAACCTGTGTAAACTCCTGCCCTGCAAGACTGTCATATAATGCTGCCAATTATTATTCAGTAAATTGGACATAAGATTCAGACTCGGGATAATACAGGGCTTGACGGATTAAATGAGATGTGACTTGAAGAACATTCTCCCCTAAGTAATTCATAACGAAACATTTGCCAAGATACACCGCAGAGACTAACCAATGCACAAATTCAGGAAACAAATAAGTTTTAGGAACACATGCAGACAAAACACTGGACCTGACCATGGATGAATAAATGGGGGAACTTTTTTCATTCAGAAGGACTTGCTGGTACAAGGGTAAATGTTCAACGGTGCAAATAGTATCCCTAACATCTTGCTCAATGTCCATAAGAGGGATATGACTAGAAGAGCCAGACAAAGACGTCTGTTTAGTCATGAATTAGTTCAGGGTGGCGAATAATTAAATGTAGAGGTAAGCAATTACAGTGACTAGGATGACTTATTGAACAATTGGGAATGAAAACCAATAAGTAGAAATGAAGAACTTCAACACCTTTTTGAACAACATATTAATTAACCGACATGTAAAAATGAAACTGTTATTCGGCACATGAAAGATCATATTTTGTCCTATTTTCTAAATTATATGCTTTTTTTTGTATTTTGAAAAATATAATAAACAAAAATGAAAATGAGCCACAACATCTGGCTCCACTTGGGGATAGTTTTTTTTGCCACAAAACACTAAGAATCGCAGATTAGTGCCTTCACCTCGGGCATGGAGTCAAATACTGTTTGGTGACATATAAACAATGGATAGTCAGATATTTACAAATGATGAAATTATGAATTTTAATGCTGGAAATAATGCTTGAAACACTGCCCATTTACAGGCAGCTGCAAAGCTTCTCCATCTAAATCTTCCAAGATGAATGTGTTGTTTGACCTGGCTTCAGTAATTCTGTATGGACCATACCAAAGAGGGTCAAACTTGCCATGCTTCTCCTTATATTCTCTTCTGGTGTCCCATCTTAATACTAAATCTCCTACTTGGAAGATGATTTATTTTTCTTTTCTATCAAATATAGACTTCATATTTTCCTAATAATAAATCAAGTTATCTCTAACTTTGTCTCTGTTTTTACTTGATTCAATCACCTTGTTCAATATTCTCACTAGAGCATTAGGTTCTTCCTGAGCTTCTTTAAGAAAATAAATCATTGGTTTGGCCAACTGAGTGGGAAATAGTGCTTGAGTCCCATAAACCAACTCATAAGGTGACTTTACAGTAGACCTCCTGGTAGTTACTCAGACTGCCCAAAGAGAAAAATTCAACTTTGAATCCCAGTCTTTCTAATTTTCAGCAATTGTATTTATCAAAATCCTAACCAAGGTTTTGTTTGAAGATTCTGCCAACCCATTCCCTTGTGGATGATATGCTGTGGAATGTGATAAAATTACATTATATGTTTGCCAGAAATTAATGAATTGAACATAATTAAATACCTGAGCATTATCAGTTACAATATTGACATGACATCCAAATCTGCTGAAAATGTTTTCCTCCAAAAATTTCATCACCACTTGGTCATTTGATTTTTTGGTGGGTATTGCTTCAACCCACTTCGTGAAGTAATCTGTGGTAGTTAGAATCCACTTGAACTGTCCACTTGATGGTGGATTTATTTCTCCAATAAAATCTAGTCCCCACTGCCTGAAGGGCTCTTATATGAATACAGGGATAAGAGGTAATGGAGCAATTCTTTTCTTCTTAGAAAACAACTGACATTTATGACAACTTTTGACCAATCTATATACATTTGAAAACAAGGTGGGCCAATAGAAACCTGACTTGAGGATTTTATAGGCTGTGACCTTCGAACTATAATGTCCTCCACATAGACTGTCATGATATTCCTTGATAACCTCAATGGATTTACCTTCCTTTAAACACAACAACAAAATACCAACAAGATCTTTCCAGTACAAATTTGCTTCTATTATGACATATGGCTGAGATTTAAGCTTGAGAACTTTGTATTTGGTTCTATTTAGTGAAGAGGGACAAGAAACGAAGCATAGGTAATGAAAAACATCCTTATCCCAATTTGAACACAAAAAATTGTATTGAATACCTGTTTTGGGCTTATTCTGACCTTCTTCATTGTCAGCTCCATCCACTGGTGCCAAGAGGTTAATTCCTAATGCTTGAAAATTTGTTTCTGTTAGCAACTTTGTTAAACCCCAACCTTTGATTAACTTGGTAGGTTTAATGTCCAAATCATACTCCTGGATTTTATCTATCCATTTTCCTCTTTTTCCTTCAACATCACTTTGAACCAACATGTCTTTAACAACGGTACATAAGTAGTTGTTTGGGATTGTAACACATAAGTCCCGAAGGCCTTAAGTGATTTGACCAATGCATACACTTGTTTCTCCAAAATGTTATACTTGAGCTCACCATCTCTGAGAACTTTGCTTAAAAATGCCACTGTCTGCTCCTTACTATCCCCATTTTTCTGCAATAACACAACAAAAATAGTAGTGGGAGAAGCAAATGAAAATATTTGAAATACCTTTTGATAATCAGGACTTATTAAAATAGGAGCTTCCTGGAGTGCTTCTTTTATTTTTGAAAATGATTCTCTTTCTTTTTTATCCCATTTCACTTCTGCATTTTTCTTCAACATGTTAGTTATATTTTCACAATCTCAACATAATTTGGTACAAATCTTCTCAGAAAGTTTATTTTTCTAAAAAATCTTTGAATATCTTTCTTGCTTCTGGGTAAATGAATTGTTTGAATTGCTTCTACCCTTGCTGGATCAATATTCACTCCTTGTTTTGAAACTATATGACCCAATAATTTACCTTCTTCTAAGGAAAAAAAAATATTTTTTTGGGGTTTAGTGACAGACCAAACTTCCGCCATTTTTTTTTTAGATGTTCCAGGTGTTCATCATCTGACCTTGAGAAAATAGTTACATCATCCAAATATATAACCACATACTTGTCACCTACAAACGCTATGTCCATGGCCCTCTGAAAGGTTGCACCTATATTCATAAGACATAATGTCATCCTTGCATACATGAAAGTGCCCCAGGGGGTTGTGAAAGCCTTTTTTTTTTTTTTTTTTCTCTGATCTTCCTTATTCACTGCCACTTGATTATATATAGAGAATCCATCAACCATGGACATCCTGTAAGCTCCAGTCACCTTCTGTAAGACATAATCCATTTTAGGTAAAGGATAATTATCTTTTAGAGATACCCTGTTCAAATTCCTGAGGTCCACACACAATATTATATCTCCATTTTTCTTCCTCACAGGAACCAGATTAGAAACCCAATCTGAATATCTGAGAGGAGCTATGATTTTTTCTTGCAACAATTTCTTCACTTCCTTTTTAATTGGCGCTAACAGTAATGGATTAATCTGTCTGAGCTTTTTTCTGTGTGGTTTGATTCCTTCTTTCAGTGGGATCTTCTACTATATTATGATTTTATAATACGTTTTAAAGTCTTCATATGACTAAGCAAACACATCCATATACTTCTTAAAAAGATAAATGTACCTTTATTTATAATTTTTAGGAACACCTTTGAATAATTTCACCATTTTTGGCTCCTGTTGAATTCCCAAATTACAATCTTCCATTCCTTCCTCTTGATGTATTTTCTTTGAATTAACAACAATGTCATTAAAATCAAATAATCTTTCAAGGGTAACTATTCCTTTAGGGATTAAACTATCTTTCAATTGGATAATGTTCTGCTCACCTATTGACTGCTTAAGATTTCTTATCTCTCCATTCTGCTCTGCCTGTTCTTCTTCTTGATCTATCTTAGCATCTTCAAAATTTCCAATCATTGTCAAGAAATGATTTATCTACTCATAATATTCAAACACCAGCCAATGTTTCACATTGCCAAGAATAGAGGGTCTATGTATAATTTCAATTTCATACCTTAACCTTGGATTCATAGGTGGCTTGAAGCTGCTAGATGCAACTACTAAAGAATCTACTAATATATTCTCCTCGCTCGAAATAAACTGAAGATTGAAAGCTTCAAAATAATTCTCTATCAGATCCCACACTTCATTCCTATATGATATTAATCTTGGATGCTTGGTTTGACAACGATATTTAATCTGTGTTATTATCAGCTCAGAGTCACCAAAAATTGAAATACACTGAACTCCCATCTATTTAACAAATTGAAGGCTTAAGATTAAGGCCTCATACTCAGCCACATTGTTTGTTGAATCAAACTCTAATTTAAAAGGAAAAGGCATGAGGTTACCTTCTAGTGATATCAACAAGAATCCAACTCTTGTGCCATCCTTGGAGTAGACACCATCAAAATAGCATTTCCAAAGCTTCTTTGAATGCAGCTCATTATGTACAATTGCTGAAGAGAGATGCTTCTCTGTATCTTCAACAAATTCTACATCTTCATGCAGCATAAAACATGAAAGGCCTTCTTTTTCCTGACTAAAAATGGGGGAATTACCTGCATCTTTCTTTGTAGTGGTTTTCACAAACATTTTTTATCTGTACAATATCCTTTCTTCCCCATTGAAAACATAAATTATAGCATAAACGAAATCTAATTTTATAACTCCTCCCAAATTTTCTCCCTAAGATCTTGACAAAAGCATTCCAAATCTGGCTGGAATGTCAACAACCACTACATCCATAACAATACTTAAAGCTGGAATCTGTGCCAAAGATACTGCCATGTCTTTAATTACCCCAACACATTTCACCCTCTTAGAATAAAATGAGTACATGTACCTGTATGGTTTAGTAATCTGTAAATTTAACTCCTTCATGACAGACAATGGCATGAGATTATGAGAGGCCCCTGAGTCCAACATACAATTATGAAGAATAAAATCATGAAGCAATAATGAAATGTAAAATGGAGGCACTGAAGAATCTACTTCTTCCACATGAGGAAAAAAAGTGACTACTGGTTTTTATTCTTGAATATTCACAGTGTCACCTATATCCTCGATCTGTGAGATATTAATGAATTCTGAAATTTATTTTTAATAACCTAGGGTCTTAGTTAATTGAAGAAGAGGCACCTGAATCTTGACCTTCTCCAATTCCTTTGATAAATTGAAAACTTGAATTTCTTTAACATTCTTCTCAGATTCTCCTTCATTCTTTCTAGGATTTAGAGTATGTTCAGGCACGGGATTGACCTTCTCCAGAATATTAGTATCAATAGACCTGTTTTGGGAAGATTCAACTTGTTTCACTTCTTTTCTATTTACTGGATTTACAGGTTGCTTCCCTTTATCTGCTTGTTTTATTGAGTTCTTTTGTTGTGGAGTTGCCATTGGAGAAGGAATAGAATATTTTTGTTCACCTTCATTTTCCTGCACCCTAGATCTCTTTCTAGACCTTAAATCATACTTTTTTTTATGTAACTCAACTTGCATAAAATCTGTAAATTTCCTACAGTATTTATCCATCTCATCTTGATCAAAAGACACTTCAACTTCAACATACCCTCCCTCACAAACTTCCTCTTCATCATCTTCTCTTGTGTACATAGAAGATATTTGATCTTCAGCCTCTTTTTGGTCATATTATACTGACTGTTCAGGTGTTGCTTCTATATACAGTGGTGATTGAACTTGGTCTTGATTTCTTCTCTCCCTCTGCAAAATTTGCAGGGTTTTTTTTTTTTCTGAATTGAGGATTAAATCCTCTGTTTTGTTGTACCGATATTTGGGAGTTCTTACTTTCTAATTCCATCTTTACTAACTTGTTTGAATTTATTTTTATTGACTTTTTCATATCATCAATTCTTTGATCTTGTGGTGATTCTTCTTTTTCTTTTCCCTTCTCTTGAACTCACTGCTTTTCTTTTATTTTTCTAGCTGCAGTCATATTGGCTTCAATTTATAAAGTATCTGTCTGTATTTTCTCAAGGGTAGGGGATCTCCTCTCTCTAAGTGTAAAAATGAAATTAGCTTCAAAATCCCTAGAAAAAACTACCTTTGCTCCAACAGGAGGGGGCTTCATCTCTACAAGTAAACTATTGTACAATTTATTGAATCTCTTGACAAACTCAGAAATATTCTCATTAGTTTTTTTTTAATTGCATTAAATTCTACTAATGAGTAACCATGATCTCTCTTCTCTCCCCATATCTGAGTGAATTGGTTTTATAACTCTTCCCATGTATTAATGGAAACATTTGGTAATCCTTTAAACCATTTTATAGACTCTCCATCCAGGGACTGAACAAAAAGTCTCATTACAACATCAATATGTTCCACATTCAAATTTTCAACAAAATTGCAAAACAAGGGTAAATGTTGTTCTGTAGTTACTTCATCTTATCCAATGAAACAAGGAAGTAACTTGAGATATTGCCTAGGCATGGCATTCATTGGTTGTGGAAGGTTAAGTGGTGCATATATATTCATCAGGAAAGCTGGCGCTACCATGTTTACAACTTGATAGACTGCTCCTTGGGTGGATGAAGTTGATAAACCTGATGTGAAAGCAAATGAAATGGAGATAAAAATGACATGGGAGTGAGTTGATGAATAATGGCAGAGGAAACAACTTGTTGGGCTTCTGTAAAAGTAAAGGAAACATACTCAAGGGTATGTTCTTCCAAGTTAGGTTCTTGAAAATGACTAGGTGTGAAAGGTGAATCCTGTTCCAAGAAAGGAAACACTTTAGAAATATCTTAAAACCAAGGGTTATGAGAACTACTACTAGGAGAAGACAATGTAGGATTAGGTTTTGAAGGGGTTTTAGGTTTCTGAACCTTTTTAGAATCCAATCTTTCCGGATCTGACAAAGCAGGAAGTTTCTACTGTGAGGTATCTGACCTCGTGTGAGGCATTTTGAAAGCTAGAATTGTAAGAATGAAAACACAACCGAATATTTCCTCCTCACTTAACAACTAGAGGAAATAATGTGAGAAACCCAGGGAAAATAAACTTCGTTTCTTCGTTCCCCGGCCATGACGCCAAAAAATGTTGTATCTTAAGATACAATACCTTGGCTATGGTAAGGAATCAATGCTTAAGACATTTTAGAAATATATGTCACAAAACTTTCAATATCAGATGGTATTTGTTTAATACCTTTGGAAATTAATTCTTTAATACCCTTAATAATATGATATAATGAAAGGCTTCATAATGCCATTAACTATTGATATTTGTGTGAAAGGAAGAACTAAAAGAGGAAACTCAAAATGATATGATGAACAAAAAATCTATCACCTTAAATTTTAGAAGAACTTTATTTATAAAGAATAGTTGAAGTGAAGGAGCGCATATTAAGGTTATTTAACTCTTACTCACAAATGTAATAAAGAGACCATAAACTACTTCAATTCACTTCATTCAAAGAAGAATAGACACATAATGAAACTGTAAAGACAAATAACCATCAATAGATGCAAGAAACTTGATCTTCTTTCATTAATCTTTTAGAAAAGTAAGTACAATATTTGTAGTAATCCAGAGGTCCAAAACTCGGAACCCTCTCTTTCTTCCTCATTTGTTTAAATACATACAAAAGCAGTTTGTAACTGCTGGAACTTCTTGTAACTACTCAAACTACCTAAAACTGTGTAAACTACCTGTTACATTGCAGTTAAAGACTTCATTAGAATATTGATATTTTAACAAAAATATAAACAAAACTAAAAATATCAATCTATTTGCTGGATTTGGATTTGATTGGCCGTCACTGTGTTTCCCTGAATTTGTTGATGTGTCCTTCTGAGGTGTTGAGGTGTCACCCGGTGAATCAGTCATCCATGCTCTGCACTTTTTCCAGATTTCAATGTTGGTTTTAGGGGAATTGACCAACTGTGGTATTCTAACCTGAAAGCAGTGATCCTGTTAAAAGTGGGCCTTTCTGCAAACAAAGTTTTAACCATCCATAACAATTGAAAATGCCTGTGTAAGAAATTGACAACTGTAGCTCCTTTCAAGGCTGCAGTTTTCTGATGAGTATTGTCAATCTTGCTCTTTGATATCACTAATAAAGGCTCATATGAATCCAAAGATAGAAGACTTCCTTGCAAATCCCAGCATGATGGTATCCCCACTCTATTCCTTTGATCAAATACATTATCAAATCTGTTTATAGCTTGTTTGATTTCTGTCAATTTCTTCTCTGTTGACTTCCTGCAAGCATTTTTCGCAATAAACTTATTTATCTCCAGAACGCACAACGTTCTATATTTGATTTCATGTTCCCCAAGCTCCTGATTTGTCTTAGAATTGATAAAATCAATGAATTTATTTACCCATAAAGCTCTGTTAAGAAACTTCTGCTTGTCAGCCAAAACAAGTTCCTATAAACCTCTGACTATCCTTTTTTCCTCTGACACTATAATCAAGGGTTCCCAAACTATTTTCATGAATTCAATGATTTCATTCCACACAATATCCTTTACTTGAATCAAAGACATGTTTCCTTTCAGTTTTTCTTTAAGATTTTTGATTTCATCACAAGCTGTTTGGAAATTTGATTTATACTTATTGACTTCCCCTTCTTTGGCATGCATAATTTTCATCGCTGTGTCAATATCACTCTGAGTTTTCTTAAGATCAATCTCTAGCATCTTTAGCTCTTTTCTCAACTGGGACAATCTTGTTGTTGGATCATCAGTTCTAGATGACATGACTATGGTGCAAGAATGAGATTCAATTTGACTTTGCAAATTAAGTCACTGACTCCTTTAATTTATAAATCTCTTCCTATTTTTGCAACAACTACTGTAAAAGACTTTCTTTCTCATTCTGTACCTCTGGCACCTCTGATTCCATTTGATGCTCTCCAATAGGTAACTTTAACTTCTTCTTCAATACATTAATTTCAAACTTATCACTTTGTAATAAATTCTGTATAGCTGATTTATCATTTTTTTTCTAAGTAAGTCTAATTTATATTTATAAAACATATAGTACATGGATTGTCTGGCCTCTGGAATTGCTGGACTAGCCAATTCCAGAGGCATTTTAAATCAAAAGATAAAAAAAGTGACTGCACCATAATGGGAAACCATTCAAACCAGTTTTACTGCAGCTACCCAAATGGGGAAACCAACTTTGTACAAAAAGTAAACCAGAATGAAAGTAGCTAGGAGTGACATAGTAAACCAGAAAAAAGAGACCTGAAATGAAAGAAACTTATAGAAGCTAGATGTCATTGTGCGGGGGCGGTGGCTCCTCCACAATTAGGCATATGTATTGCTCAGAGTCATCATCAATCTTATCTCAAGGCACGACATGTTCAGGAAGGATGTCGGTGCGTGCATTTCCTTTGCCATCGTCATCACCCGACCATTCCTTGCTGCTGCTGTCACTGGCCCTGCTGCCACTATCGGTGCCATCCTTGCTTTTGATGTTGGAAGAGGGAGCGCCATGGACGACAGGGAGAGCTTTATATTTTCTCGAAGGCGGTTGAGGCAATGAGTTTGTGGTAGAATTTTGTGAATTTTCTTGGGGTGAAGACTCTTAGGATTGGAGGCTTCTTCCTTGAAGCTAATTGAAATAGTGGCGATGATGCAAGGACAGTCCATGGTGAAATTGTAATGGAATTGGGCAGAGTGTGCAGTGGATGGAGAGGGCAGCGTCTCCATATTTGGTAGAGGCAGGGAGGAAGGATTAGTGCGGTGGCCCACCCCCGCAGTGCGAAAAAGAGTTAAAGTGCGACACTGCCTTGAGGAAAAATCCCTGCCTCTACCACTGCGAGTTGCAGGGTAGCAACCATAAGAGTCCTCAAGGGAAGGAGATGAAGATTCAGAGCGGTTGGAGAGCGGAGGCCTAGATGCTCGTCTGCACCCACTGCCACGGCAACAACGCATCTGGTGGCGCCTAAGCATAGTGGAGCTGGTTGAGGCGCTGTTGTTGGGCTGAGAAGGCAAGGCTGAATAAACAGAAGTCTGAGCAGGCGAAGGCACATAGAACGGAGGAGCCGAAGGCTCAAAGTAGAAATTGAGGCTGCAATGGAGGCTATGGGAGACGTGATAGCTGGGAGCAAGGCTAATACATCAATAGAGGCTGCATCGCCTCCCTGTGGGCGTTCTAGAGCTCGAATCAGAGACCACAGAGGGGCAGATGCAACTTGTGGGTGATGGAGGAAGACTTCTGCTTCGAGACATTTTCAAAGAATGGGTGGTGCATCGACAAATGATCATATTAATGGAGCTCTTTTGGGTGCAATTGGCATATATTAATGCCCACGGCTTGAGCCCATGCGTGATCATGTGGTTGAGCCATGTGTCACGCCATGGGCTCGCCATATGCCCATTTTGATTGATCACTCGCATCCGGGGGTATAAGTGATTTATCATTGGGGTCCACTCCAATTTTTATAATTATCTTCTTCAACTCTTCATTCTGAGTTGAAAGAGCCCTGGAATTAGATTTCTCCAATTTTAGCTGTTTAATCACTTTTCCCAACATATTTTATTTTCACTTGTTTTAGTTAGGTCATTAACAATCAATTGAACTGTCTGCATATGAAAATTAACTTTGTCAAGTAAAGGGATCTTCTTAACATCAATAGTCAAATTAACAGTTTTAAAACTTTTGGATGACCATACTGTCATTTCAAATGGGTGGGAGAAAGAAATATTCAACTGATCCTTTTATAAGTCTATAATAGTCAACAATTTGTTTTGGTCGGGAGTGTTTTTATACTCAGCTTGAGCCTCCATACTGGTTTTAATCTTCTGAGTCTTTTCTGCAATTTGAGCAAAAACATTCTTGATCAAAGGAACTTGATGATGAACAAATTCATGTCTTGATGGTGAAGCTGGTGCATTCTGAGCATCTCCTAATTGAATAAGGAAACCAGGCTTGATGCTTGGTATTTCTTCAGTCAAGCTAGCTCTTTTTTCAACTCTCTTTTCTTCATCATTAGAATCAACAAATTTCTCTTTGCTTCTTTTGCTTAATCTTTCAGAAATTATTGGAGTCTGAATGCCGGTACTATTAGGGTATGCAAAACATTTGTTAGCTAACTTCTCTACTTCAGGCTTATTGTCATGAACAAACGCAGAACAACCATTTTCAACTCTTCTATTAGAGATTACATTGTTTGGATCATAAGTCCATTTCTCACCTAGTAACAAATGCATTTTTTATAACATCCTATTAGCTTCATTTTCTGCTTGCCTCATATTCACTATGAATGGCCCCACAAACATAGGAAAATTAAAAAAATGACCTTTCTTCATTGGAACAAAATGTATTTGATATACATTTAAGCTCTGTTTAATAAACTCCAAGGCAAACAATCTGACGGGGAAAAATATAGGTAATCTGTAACGCTCAATCCCGACTCCATATAATCTAATTTCTGAATAATCATCATACAAAAACCAATCCCCAAATTTAAAATTAGCACTTAACTGAAGAAAATCTTGGGCCTTTGGCAGAAAACATGGAGGAGGGACTCCATTCAAGACCTTATAGGCAATTGGCATGAAATAAGCAACAAAATCAAACACCCCTCCCTCATCTGGTTCATTTCTTATTATATCTATCCAAAATTCTACTGAATGTGTTTTTTTTTGTATCCATAATATTTAGCCACAAATGTATAAATCCATCTACATTTTGATACAAGAAAAAATAAGTGATTAGTGAAGGAAAATTGAAAGACCCGGTGAGGAACAGGCTCATAAGCTGAGTGTTAACGTTCTCTTGCCAATAGGAGGGAATATATAATACCACATTAGGCTTCATCATTAGGGAAAATAACCCGAGAACCATTCTGTCAATTTGGGCAACATCCTCCTTTCCAAGTATCTTTGACAAGAATTTTTGTACTGGCTTGACCTTTGCGTCAAAAATATACGAAGGGAATTATTTATCATCTGGTGAAAAATTTCCTGCCTCCGGCTTTAAAAAGAAGACAACCTGTGTAAACTCCTACCCTGCAAGACTATCATATAATGCTGCCAATGATTCTTCAGTAAATTGGACATAAGATTCAGACTCGGGATAACACAGGGCTTGACGGATTAATTGAGATGTGACTTGAAGAAAATTCTCCCCTAATTAATTCATAACAAAACATTTTCCAGGATACAATGCAGACACTGACCAATGCACAAATTATGGAAAAAGATAAGTTTTAGGAACATGTGCAGACAAAACACCGGACCTGACCATGGCTGAATAAATGGGGGAGATTTTTTCATTCAGAAGGACTTGCTGGTAGAAGGGTAAATTTTCAACGATGCACATAGTATCCCTAATATCTTGCTCAATGTCCATAAGAGGGACATGGCTAGAATAGCCAGACAAAGATGACTGTTTAGTCATGAATTAGTTCAGGGTGACGAATAATTAAATGTAGAGGTAAGAAATTATAGTGACTAGGATGACTTCTTGAACAATTGGGAATGAAAACCAATAAGGAGAAAAGAATAACTTCAACACCTTTTTGAGCAACATATTAATTGACCGACAGATAAAATTGAAACTGTTATTTGACATATGAAAGATCATATTTTGTCCTATTTTCTAAATGATATGATTTTTTTTTGTATTTTGAAAAACATAATAAATGAAAATGAAAATGAGCCACAAAAAATAGCATGATCATACTCACGAATAGGTGGGAGTCCTCTAGGAGTTTCAAACACCTTGGAATGATTGTCCAAGACTTTTTGGAGATCTAGAGAAATAGATGATTTTGATGTGGAACTTCTAGTGAGCATAATTGTGATATTATGCCTTGTTGTTCTATCTTCAGAAGCTTTGTCATGACATTAGAGCTTATTATCTTTCCCGGCTTCCCTGTGATACCCCGTAATTCAACTTACTTTCCTTGCCAAAAAAAATTCAAGAAAATTTATTGAAAATTAAAAGCTACCATCCCCAAAGATTGTAACCTTTGTACTCCTAGTACAACATCAACACCTCTGATTGGACTAGAAAATAATAGACTATTCAATACATATTCCCCCATGGTTAGCTTGATATTATGGAATTTTCTAGAGTAATTTATAGTCCCTCCATTTGCAACGGTCACTTGACACTCTGGTGCTAGGTATAGGAAGAAATTACATTCCTTGGCTACGTTACAATAAATAAAATTATGGGTACTACCTGAATTCAATTCCTGCCAATGGATTACAGGATATGGTTAGACTCATTTATTCTTTCTCTAGGGTTGGTTCCTAGTGTATATCCTCTTATTTTGAAGTTTCTTGTTCATTTTATTCCTCCTATTCACAATCAATGTAAAATAATTTCTTCTCAACACACTTATGACCTTTAGTGTATTTGCTATCACAACTGTAGCAAAGCGCTTTTGCTCTTTTTTCTTCCAATTGTTGTGGTTTCAACCTTGTAGGTTGTGTAAGTATAAGAGTAGCAACAATTCCATCATTATAGATGTGAGTGGTAGGCTTCCTTGGCATCATAAATTTACTTTCAATTTTTCTTTCCAACCTGAATGTATTCTCCAATGAATAAGGTTCCCAAAGGTGAACCTCATGTTAGATGTTATTCTTTAAAGTCCCTATGAAGACAACAATCCTGTGTTCCTATGGAATATCAGTTACCCTTATATTCAATTTTTGGAAGTCCTCAATGTACTCCACCATTGAACCCTTTTGTTTGAGATTTATCCTCCATAAAAATTGACCAAGTGGCAATTTTTTTACGAGAGCAAAGCCATCGATACCATACAAATGTATTTTTTTCTAAATGTAAAGTTGCAATGCATACCTTTTGTGTGTTTTGCACATTATGGAGATAAAAATATTGATCCATCTGTAGTATCCATGTTACATGATCCTTGCCATCAAAATTCCTCATGTCGATCTTTGGAATATGGTGGGTCTTCAATCCAACAATAGAGTTTATGAAATCACGATTAAAATTTATTTTGTTCTCATCATGGGTTTCGTGTACTACCTTTTCACCATTAGGAATAATTTCTTGTATCAAATTTGTCAACCTTCTTTCAAATCTTCCATGTATACTTTTAGATCATTATTCATGGCTTCCATGTTAGCTTCCATGTCATCTATCTTAGCTTCCATGCCATCCATCTTAGCTTCCATGCCATTATTCAAACCATCCATCTTAGCTTCCACGCCTTTCTTCAAACCATCCATATTATCTTCCACGCGTTTCTTCAACCCATCCATCTTAGCTTCCACGCCTTTCTTTAAAACTTCCATTTCATTTTTTGTTTCTCTTTGCGAGAGCGAAATTTGGTGCACCTGGTCTTGTAATTTTGATATATCATGTTTCACTTCTTCCTCTTCATGAGTCATAGTAGAGCCTTATGAGGGCTTAATGAGTGTTGAATTATTTTTATGGGCCATTTTAGAACCCAATACTGATATCTATGCTTCAATATGCCCTTGGAATCACTTCAAACTGTTTTTTCAAACAAGACTTATGCAATTTGAAAAAAAATACACACCTTTTTCTTGCTTTTGAGGAGCTCGATATTGAAACTGATGTATCTATGGAATTTCAGATCCTTGAGATTTTATCTTCAGTCCTTTAGTAGCCCTCTGAATCTTGTTTCCAATGCCACAAGTCTGACCTAATTTGGATTCTTCAAGGCAAAGTTATGCCTAATCTCTTGCAATGACCTAGTTATGGACTAGTTCAGTAGAGTGAACTTGCACGACGTGCCACGTGTCACTGTTTCCTCCTTCGGATATGAAATTGATATACAATAAACTATAGTTTGTGTAATTTTGGCCACATTTTACAAACTTCCAATCCAATGCCTAGAGAGAGAGTTATGACGATTTTCCCAAGGTCACCTCTGTTAGCCTCCTATATCAATAGGTTTCATCTTTCATGATTGTCTTGATTAAACCATGGAATATGTTCAAACCTTCTTTCTTGAGCAAAGGTGTTCCATATTCTTGAAAAAACAAAAAATCAAAAAATTTAAAAAATGTAAAGAGGGTATACCCTAAAATAAAGATCAAAGGGTAAGAAAAATAAAAAATGGTCAAAAAAGTGAAAGAGATGAACCCCAAACAAAAATAGACCAAGGAAAGTGTGCAAGTCTAAATGCCACTACTTTTTACTCTGATGTAATAAACAAATTGTGTGCAACTTGTATTTTATGCCACAATTCATGAATAGTCAAACTGTTTAAGCTTGGCTAGTTCATTTTTCAATTTCATGTTGTAGAATAGAGAATAAATATCTGACCAAACAGTTTAATCTTGGCAGATAAGTAGATAGGTAGAGATAATAAAAGGTGCTCAACAGTTTAATCTGAGCCCTTGGATGCAATAAGTGTAGAATTAGATAGATTTGCCTTGTAAAAGAAAAGAAGATTGAAAAGGGTTTGCAAGTCTAAATGCACCCTAATAAAGAAGAGAAAATGGTAGTGTTAAGTAGATAGGGTAGGTAGATGGTGCTGCAAAGTGTTATCTGATGAATGATGCTGCTACATGTTTTTGATCCTTTACTTTCATCACAAGTACTAAAGCAGGAAATACATTGGAAAATTCACAGAAAGCAAAGTCAAAATCATTAACTTCCCTCATCACTTTCCCCTTAAATTTTTACTAATTTCCCCCAAAGTACTAGGGTACTTGGAGATCAAAAGGGCTCAAGGCATTTCCTTGACTTTTGGAGGGACCGGACCCTCGGCCTAATGATCAAAAAGACCTAAGTACTTGAGATAATTCATCATTGTTATCTTCCATCTTTAACTTTTTCCTAAGTAAAATCCTATTTTACTTAGGAAATTGATGCAAAATTCCATAAAAATTCCTCAAAATAAATTGTTATTCTAAGTTTAAGTGTTGAAGATAAAATGTTGCAATTTACTTCACAAGTTATCACTTTCTTAGATGTACAAAAATGTTTTGATTTTCCTTGTCCTTTGCCATATTAACATTTAACTCTATTATATTAAATCCCTAGTGAAATACCCTTTCCTAAGTATATAACTCCCTTTTTTATAAATATCCCAAAAACCCATTTATTATAATGTTTACCAAAGTATTATATTCCCACACATTGAAAATAAAAACCCCGCTTTATAAGCCCTTTGGTTAAAAATAACGTTATACATTAATCCTGCCCCTATGGTGAATTAGTTGTATTAATTAATTTACCATATAATAAAAATATATATGAAAAAATAAAACTTTGAATATACAATATGTATGTTTAAAACGAAATAAAACTTCGGAGAAGTCTTGCGCCACCGTGGATTGCTCACCTGGCCTTACACCTAACCAACCCCGCCGCAACCCATTTCTTACACATTCGGGATTAATTAGTCATAAGGACTAGTTAATAACCTCTTATCCGCTTGTTAAATATCCCCCGGAGCGATTAAATAACATTTAAAAAGTGTTTAAAAGTCCGACGGGCCCACATGAAACCCCCGCCTATCTCCCCATCGCCCCAGCCGTTGGATCAGCCTCCCGTAGATCAACGGCCAGCGTTGATCCCGCTGCCCATCCCGTGTAAGTTTTTTAACCAGCGGGGGATGGGTGGTTTTGAATAGTCAAACCATCCACGTGGCAAGAAACCTGTGGAATCGCTGCCCCTTCGATAAAAACCATCCTCGACCAAAAGCGGTGCGGGGACTTCCCGCTTACCGCTTACCACCCGACCTTGCACACGTCACTCCCGTACGTCAATGACGTCATTCCTCGAAAAAATAAAAAACTCTTTTTAAAGCCATTTTTCGTGTTTTTCCTGTTCTTTTCGTTATTCTGAAAACGACAGAGCTCCCGCTGCGATTTTCAAATTTTCACTGTAATTGATCATTTCGCCCCAAGATTCCGCTGCGCCCGTGTTGAAGAACAGTCCCGCCATTGCCTGTTACCTGTTAAAGAACCAGTTTCCGTCTAAAAGCAGGTATTTATCCTTTACGCTCCGACTGCAAGTAAAACTCAGTTTCCTTTGTTTTTTTCGCTGAAAAAGTGGTTAAAAATCATCACTGAGTCTTCCCTGGAGATTTTAAACCTGTGAAATTGCTCCCCGAACCTGCAAATTGTTCCAATTTCCTTCATTTCAAGAATCCCACCCGGCCCGTGAAGAAAACCAAAAACCTCCATTTTGAATCCACAAGAACCAAAATGGAGGTCCCGGCAGCTCTGAATATCGCCCCATTGAATGCTCCTCACCGTGAATTGGACTATTTACCTCTGATAGATGAAGATTTCCAAATTAAAGACCTGCATTTTGATGAAAGTCCCCTATTGAGCTATTGTCGCTGCAGAGACGAATACTCAAAGGGGCAAGATCTTATAGGGTTGTGGGAATCCAATCTCCCAAAGTATCTCATTCCTTCAGTCCTTATTTTCCCAGAAATTATCCACTACTGCCATTCTAACTATGAGATGACTCAAAGAGCTGTAATATCCCCTGACCAGAGTGTTCTTTTCCCCATTACTCCCCAAGCTATCAATGTGATGCTCCATTTTGAACCTGGTCAAAACCTCACTCCCTTGTCCATTGGGGAATTGCTTGAAAAATCTACTCGGTTGTCCCCTGAAGAGGTAATCAGAAGATCACATCCTTGGATAAACATTCTTAATACTAGTCATAATACTTGTTTACTCCAATATTGTTATCAAATCTATTCAAACAGAGGTTAGAAAGCATAACAGCTAAAGAGTATCAGTGGTTAAAGTGTATCAGGTAAAAGTCAGTGAAAGTTAAAATGAAGTTACAGAGCAGTCAAAGGTAAACAGTAAAAGTAAATACAGAAGGCAGTAAAATGGTAAAAAGAGATGAGAATACTTTCACCAATAGTAAGGTTTGTCTAAAGTGAAAGTAAAACAGTCAAAAGAGCAAGAAAGTAAAAAGATGAAAAACATAACAAGAAGGAACATTTTTGCAGAAATTGCATATTTTAGTCATAATTTTGCAGAAACTATTGTGATCCACCCAAGATGAATTTTACAAAACTGAAGGAGGTTTATGTTCTTAAGAGGGCCATCTACAAAAACCTCTCTCACTTTTATAACAGCCATTATGGTTTTGGAAATATTAAACAATGTTGGAAAGCACTTTTTGCAGAAAATTCCAGTTTAAGTCATCATTTTGCAGAGAGGATTTTGGCCAATCCAAAATATTTCATACAAAACTGAAGGAGGTTTTTGTTCCTAAGATACCCATCTACAAAACCCTATCTCAGTTTTTTCACAGTGGATTTATAATGAGAGATACATGCGCATCTTTACAGGACATTTTTCAGACTCTGTAAAACTCTGTTTTACACATATTGTTTACAGAGACTATTATGCATAGATGGAGAGGAATTTTTGGAAACTGAAAGAGGTTTATCTCAACAACATATTTATCTACAATAACCTCTTTCACTTTTTACATATCTATTACAGATTGAGAAATAAAAAGATATCATTGGACCCCAAGTTTGCAGAATTGTTGGAGCAGATTGCACAAAGAAAGGAAGCAGTTAGTGACTTGGATGCCTCATCATCAACTAAGAGTTGGATAAAATTCGAATTCTCCTCTTTATCATCACCTATCCATACAAAATAGTGCCAAATAGATGCATTAGTTTGAGTGTCCTTTAATTAAGTTCTATTTATGTAAATAGTTGGAGAGATTTGTGAACCAATTTTGATTTTTGTTTCAAGATATTTTAGTTTAGAATTTGTATAAATAAACCCTCAAAGAGATTGTTGAGTGTGGATTCTATTACTCTGCTGTAACATTGAGAGTTTCGGAATAAAAGCATTTTGGAGAAATTTATTCGTGGCTTACTGGATGACGATTTAAAGCACTAGACTTGTTGCAGGATTCATGTGTTGGACTACAGTTCAATAAGTCTTTCTACCCTTTGTCTGAAGTTTTATATTAGTTTATAATATCATCATATCCATTTCTGAATAATTTACATAAAGGATTGAATCAGAATTTTCTTAATTGTACTCTGATTTCAAATGTGGTTGTTCTTAATGTTTTCTTCTAAATTAGCTATAAGCATGAATTCTTAAATGCTCTTGCTTCGCTAATTTAAACACCGTTGATTACTATAATAAATAATTCTTCATTGCTCTTTGTTTGTAGTCATCTCATCTCTCTCTTTTGAAAATGGTGAAAGATTCTTAGCTGCCTTTCATCCCTTCAAGATCATCCCATCCACTTTAAATTTTAAGGATTGTTCTCTGTCTAGCTATCTTGCCCTGTAATACCATCTTGTGCTTAGAATAGAAATCCAGTAAAGCCATCCTTTGATTCCATAGCCCAATGGACTGAAAGCTCTCAAACTTGCCCTTAGTTTGTGGATTCCACCATTTTCCCAAAACAAACTTTGAATCTATAACTAGCCTAAAACCTTCTAAGAAACAAAGATAAATTATAAAGAGAGAGCCCTCTCTGGATGCAGATTGGCTAGATTCTGCATCTGAAGGTTGGTTTGTGGTTACCTCGGGTATACTTTCCTTTTCCACAACTTCAAGGAAAACCTGAGTGATAACATAGTGGCGACCATACTGGGGATCTGAATCATTTTATTGATACTATTGTTTTATTTATAAGCTATAGACAGAGTCTGAAGATCAGCCAGGTAGCCTTTGAAATGCTTTTGCTCTGCAACTGCATAGTAAACAAATGTTGCTTCAGTCTATCTCTGGTTTAGCTTATAAACTGAAATTTGGATTCAAAACATTCAATCAGACTCTCTAGTTTAATAAATCTTTGAGAAAATTTTAATTAAAAATCTTAAATTTCTTAAAGAAATCATAGAAGTTGTTTTGAAAATTCATAAAAAATAAAATAATCATAAAATATTCAAAATTTGGTTTCCTGAAGAACTAACTTTTTCTTCATAATTGTTTTACAGGTTTAGATCTGATCTATGATGGTGGACAGGGATCAGACACACAAAGGTTAAAATCATCCACCTGGCGACTCCAAATCCATTTCACAATCAAGACTCCATTGGAGGAATGAACCTGGAAGAACAATATGGAAAGATCAGGCTTTCAACTTGGATCTTAATCCAAGACATTATGTTCTTTCTCGTTAAGAATGGTTTTCAATATGTATTGTATTTTATATAAGGATCTAACTTGGTTGTACAGATAAAGTGGCTTTTCATTATGGCTGATTTTCAAGATGATCCAAGAATAAAACGAAGATATGCTCCCATGAGCAGAGATCACATACCCGGATTTCCACACAAACTACCGAAGGTAAATTGGGGTGAAAATCTGCCCATGTTTGAAGATGAGAATATTGATGATCCTTTACTACATCTCATTAAATTTCATATACACTCATCAAGATTGAAAGGTGATTGGCATGAGGATTGCCTCATGAAGATATTCATGGGAACCTTAGAAGGAAAAGCAAGGGAATGGTACGAAGCTCTCAAACCTGCAAGTTTGTTTTCTCTAAAAGATTTTCATAAGGTATTTTATGAGCATTACAAAGAAGATTTTCCATCTTTATCATTAGCTGAAAATTGTTGTGATCAAGCTAAAGATCTTATACATTATCTTAAAAATATTGATGAAGATTTTGCAAATTGGTCTCCTGAAGATTTATTAGAAGAAGTCCAAAACTTTCATTCTCAAGTTAAATATCATAATAATCAAGAGGAGTTAAACAAAGATGAAATAAGTCAGGAGATAAATCAAGATCCACAAAACCCCTCTGTATTAACAAATGATGTTTCATTTAATGTTTTTAATGAAGTTAAAGAAAATAATCAACCTCATGATCAATTTTTAGATAAGAGAAAAAACAATTGTCATTCCAATCTAAGAATTCAGAGATTCCCACCCCCCCTCACCGAAGAAGAAATCAATTTGCTTCTAAACATGCAATCATCAAGATTAAATTTTTTACACGACGTTCATCAAGATTTATCTGCAATTAGGCTTTTTTTATAGCTTTAGAACCTTCATAGAAAAAAAATTATAGTGAAAATTACACGATGACCTGTTTGAAGCAGCAAAACCCTAGAATCCAAAGCTCTGATACCAAATGTTATGAAACTAGCTCCAACAATAGAATACAAGAGAGATCAATGCCTTATAAATCAACCACTTCAAGGGGGAAACCTCCTTTACGTTACATAAATGAAATTTTTTTGGATGATTCAAATGACAAAACCTCCTTTCTATATATAGGAGTCCATGAGGCCATAATATAATCCTAGCCTACCTAACAATAATAATGTAAGGGCACAACAATAACAATAGTGGGGGTTTTATGGGGCACAATAATAAAAGTATGGGGACTACAGGGGTACAACAATAACAATAAGGGGGCGACACTAACAACAATAAGGGACTACACTAGTAATGTAGGGACCTAAACCAGAGAAATGAAAATTGAACAATCACAATGGAATAAGTTGAATTTAATTCAACTTAGCGATGGTCGAGAATTAGGCCAAGTAGAAAAAAATTAATTAACAAGATCCTAGTCATTTGGAGACTAGAGAGCTCTTCAACGTAAACCATGACAAGATATTCACAGATCAGAACAAATAACATTAATCTTTCTCTGGGTATTACAAACACAAGAAATTTTACACTATTTTTTGATGTAATACACCTTCTGTATATGTCAAAAATAATTGGTAAATAGGAAAAAAAAAGACATAAGTGAAAGGCCCAAATTATGCAGTGTATATGTGAACTTCATGAAAAATATTACAAGTAATTTACAAATGCTCTGAGATATAGGAAACACAATTTATCAATCACCCCAAGGGGTATTCAAATCCAATTTAAAAATTTCAATTAACAGATCACTCCAAAAATAATCATTACAATTCATTACTGCCCATAAATGTATAGGGTGCGCAAGCTTGTGCACAAGCTATTGCACGCCAATGTCAGTAGGATTAATGCAAAACACAGACAAACACTAAGGCACCAAGAGTTTGGGCCGTAGGTCTTGTCATGGGAGAAAGGACATTCCCTTCATTCTAAAACATAGTAGAGTCGGTGAGGGAAATATAACCATGGGACCAACCTAGAGAGTAGGGACGAGGGTAAATCATTTGTGTAGGAGTTAAATCCAAGTAGGAGCCAGTGAACACAAGAATCTAGAAGTTATCTGCAAACACGAAATAAGACCCAACTTAAAAATACGTCTTAGGCATGAACGAATTTTTTTTTATCAATGCATGTAGAGGAAATATAGGGGAAATTAGTTACCTATAGAATTCCGGCGGTAGTACCTTGTTTCCTTGCAACCCCTCTGACAACAGAATAATATAAGGATTAGTAACTATCAATATTGAAGAGTGGACAGCTATAAAGAAAATGATAACAAATAAACCCATACAGTTACCTGGTAGGGTTTGGTGAAATGATTGTCTGGCCGACACCAAAACTATACCTTGATGAAGGCTTAAATTCTCCGCTTGCCGAACCTGGGAAAGTAAAAAAAACTCACACACAGTAGTAGAGTTTAACACCAAAGTTATATGAGAGGAACCATCCGAAAAAAAAACTATGGGTCGATTGGGAAACTTTACCGAGTTATCATTAGGGCGACCTCGTCCAGCTATGCGAGGCTCAAGTGAGCGCCTATTCGGAGTCGAGCACAAGCTTCCAGACGTTGGGCCCAGAGATAACATACTTCAGTAAGATAAAAAAATATGATCCATGTGAGTACAGGAGTAAACAACCAGAACGAAGGAAAATAATATAAGGTTACCTGGAAATCGTTCACTGAGAAAATTCTAGTGGCCTTCACCACGAGAAACAATGTCCTTACTTTGGTGGCCATGAGAATCCAAAGGTAAAATCATGCTCCTTGTGCCAGAAATGGGTCACCTGTGACATTGTCTTGGCAATAAAAGCACCATCACCTGCCAAAAGCCATGGTAGGTTGGCACTGCAAAGCCTATTCGGGTTGAGGTTTCAAAACAAGGGTTTAGGAAAGGAGCGTGATGGTGAAACTTCAAATTCACTAAAGACAAGCGGTTGATTAGATTGAGGTATAGGGTTTGGGTTAAACCACCTTCCACCCTCCGATCAGGCTCAATTCATCTACACCATCCAATGCATCAGGCTTGACGAGTCAAGTGAAGTCCAGTTTCTATAGTGACAGAGAACCGGTTGGAAAGAAACTCGTATAAAAAGGACCATGGTACAACACATGCGTAAAGAAGGGAGAGCTATGAGAAACCTGGCGGAAGAAAATCCCAAGGGATACAAAATATCTAGCCAAAAAGGATCAAACCATAACTTAGGGAACCCTGTGTCGCAGTTCATTCATATTAAAGTTGAAAGATATTTGGACCATGTCAAATTCACGTAACCTTACCACTCAACAGCATTCCTTAATTATGATGGACTAGAATGACATAGATAGGGTATAGTCAAAACCACATAAAATACTCAAATCGATTCCCAAGGGAAACCTTGTAAATGCATATATATTTATACGAATATAAGGCCTTGATGGAGTGTATTGGTTATACAGAATTCTGAGTACATCATAATAAATATGTTAATGGTATGCAGGTGATTGGTCGTGCACCATAAAGTCACCTTGTTAAATTCAGTAATTAAGTCAAAGGAAAAGGGCACTTGATATAAAGGATAATTATTCCAACATTGTAACAATTGTTAACCCATGATGATAATCTCAATAAGGTTGATGCGATGCATATAAGTACTTAACAGGGTGTGACATTAGGGGTATAGAAATTAAATAGGGTTTTGGGAAAACTTTAGTATTCCTAGATAAAATAAGGAGAAATTAACCCCGCAAGAGTTCTAAGGAGATAATTGATGAGATTGCAATCAGGGTATTAAGGTCCTAGTTCAAGAAGTTAGAATTACACATAAAAACACACACACACACACACACACACACATATATATATACATTTTTTTTAAAATGTAGTCAGAGTCTCATTACAAGTGGTATCAGAGCCCACATTAAAATCTAGGCCTAATATGGACCACGACGGGAAGGAGAATTATCTGTTATTTGTGTCTATGCACTTTTTTTTACGATTATGTCTGTATATTAATATTCCTTAGCTGACTTATGAGTAATGATCATTAGTTGTGTTTTCAGACATAAGGTACTGGATATTAAAGAATAACAATCACGTCAGAAAAGGAGGTGCTATATGTGGAATTGGGGGAGGGAGGTACTATCTCGGACCCAAACTCCCAGATTTTGGGAATAATCAAGAATATGCAGCAAGAACTAGTTCATTTGAGGACTAGTAATGTGTGGCTGCTGCAATCCAGTAATGAGTAGGAACACTTGATAAGAGAATTAACATCAAAATCCAGTCACCAAGGTGGGGAGATGAAAAAAATGAAGCAAAAAGAGTTCGAAACTAGCTCAGAGAAGTTTGAGAGTGATGAAGAATCTAGAAAAGTAGATTATAAGTCTAAGAAGAAGAAGAAGGAGTTGCAGGGAGAATTTCACAAGATAAAACCTCCTACTTTCGATGGGGAAAAGGAGGAGGATGCAGAAGCCTGGCTCCTGAGTATGGTCAAGTTTTCCTAGGTGTACGAGTATTAAAGTAACATGAAAGGCAGGTTGGTTGTTTACCAATTACAAGGTAAAGCTACACTATGGTGGGAAGAGACCAAAATCATACATCTGCTAGATGAGAAGACAGTCTCATGGGAGGAATTCCAACCGAAATTTAAGTCTCGATACCTCAACGAGAGATATTAGTGACTGTGCTAAAGAGTTGCATGAGCTAAGGTTGGGACAACTTACCATAAATGAATTTGAGACCAAATTCACCAACTTACTTCGCTATGTACCGTAAACATGGGAAAAAAAGCGAAAGTGAAAAGGTTTCTAAATTGTCTACCGGTAGTTTATAAAGAAAGAATTGAATTCGAAAACCCCAAGACAATGGATGAAGCGGTCAGAAATGCTCGACCGTGCTATCAAAAATTTAAAAGTCGGAATGAAAACCTTAAAACTTGGCAGAATAAAGAAAATGGAAATATTGGGATAAATGCAAAATTACAAACTTGCTTATTTGAAGAAATTTGGAAAAGATCACCATAGGAAGAAATTTAATAAAGGAGGAGCAATCCAGCCAACTCAATCACACACATAGTCCAAACCCATGGAGGTGAACAATAAGAGGGATGCAAGGGGAAAATTTAAGGAGCCACTAAAGTGATGGGTGTGTGGAGAACCCCATATGTTGCGTGATTTCCCACACTGTTGTGAAACTAGCTCCAAAAATAGAACAAAAGAGATATCAACACATTAGAAATAAGTCACTTCGAGGGGGAAACCTCCAATACATTACATTAATGAAAAATTCTTGGATGATACAAATTACAAAACCTCCTTTCTATATATAGGAGTCCATGGGGCCACAATGTATTCCTAGCTGACCTAACAATAATAATTTAAGGGCACAATAATAACAATATGGGGGTTACAGGGGTACAATAATAACAATAAGGGGGTTAAAATAACAACAATAAGGGACTATACTAGTAACATAGGGACCTAACATGCCCCCCTCCTTCAAAAAAGTGTTGTCCTCAATGCTTGAGTAGCTCTGGGTGCTTCTGTATAAAATTATTTTCCTCCCATGTAGAATCTTCATTGGGTAAGTTCTTCCACTTGATGAGATACTCTGAAATTGATCGATTCCGTAGCTGTCGAGTTCTTGTTTCCATGATCGCTTCAAGTTTCAATATGATTTTTCCTTCCTCATAAAGTTCTGGAAATATTGTTTGAACTGGAAGATTTTCACCTATAACCTTATTTAAGCATGAAACATGGAAAACTGGATGCACTCGTGAAGAAGCAGGAAGCTCCAATTTGTATGCCATAGTACCAATATTTTGCAAAACCTTGTAAGGACCATAGTACTTTGGCATTAATTTATTATCCTTCTTAGCTTCCTTGAGGGACATTTGTTTGTATGGTTGTAGCCGTAAAAATACCCAGTCTCCTACATCAAAACTTCTCTCACTGTGATGTTGATCTGCCTGTTGTTTCACTCGATTTTGTGCCAAATTCAGGTTATCCTTTAAGAGTTGGAGAACTTCTTTTTGATGCTCGATGTGATCTTCCACTACTTGAAACTTCGAATTTTCTCTTAAAGATGATGTGATGGATGGTGGATGATATCCATAAAGTGCCATAAATGGGGTCATTTTTGCTGCAGTATGGAAGGAAGTGTTATACCACCATTCAGCAAGAGGTAACCACTTGACCCATTGTGTTTGTTTATCAGATACAAAACAACGAAGATATTCTTCCAAACATTTATTTACTATTTCAGTTTGACCATCAGATTGAGGATGATAAGATGAGCTATGAGCTAATTGAGTACCCAAACAAGAAAATAACTCCGTCCAAAAATTTCCAGTAAAAATGGGATCTCTGTCGCTCACAATAACCCTTGGGCTTCCATGTAGCTTTTGAATTCTGTCCATAAATGTTGTAGCAAATGTACTTGCTTTAAATGGATGAGATAATGCACAAAAGTGTGCATACTTGGTAAGTCTATCAACTACCACCATGATGACACTCTTTCCTTCGGACTTAGGTAAACCTGTGATAAAATCCATTGAAATCTCCTCCCAACGTTGACTTGGAATGGATAAAGGTTGTAGAAGTCTCGAGGTCTTAATTGTTTCCACTTTATTCTGCTGGCAAACCAAACATTCCGCCACAAACTTTTGAATATCAGATTTAAGGCCATCCCAAAAAAATTCTTTCTTCAACCTGTGGTAAGTTTTTAAAAATCCTGAGTGTCCTCCTAAAGGAGAAGTGTGCAATTCCAGAAGAATATTTTGTTTTAGTTGGGAATTCTTATAAAGATATAAGCGATCTTTGTACCATAAGGAATCATTTTTCCAACTAAATGTATCAAATGTACTAGGATCTTGCTGCAACTTTTGAATGAGTGTCCATACATCTTTGTCCTTCTTCCATTCATCTCTTGCTTCAGTTATCCAATCTGGTTGGATAATAGAAATGGCACAAAGCAATGCTTCCACCTCTTCATTCTTTCTCGAGAGTGCATCTGCAACAACATTAAGCTTTCCTTTTTTGTAGATTATTTCAAAGTCATAACCCAACATCTTTGTGACCCATTTTTGCTGCTCTTCTGAAGATAGTCTTTATTCCAAAAAGTGTTTAAGACTATCATGATCAATTTTTACCTTGAAGTGTCTTCCCATTAGGTAAGTTCGCCATTTCTTTAGTGCATGCAATATTTCTAACATTTCCTTCTCACAAATATGTTTCTGTAAATACTTTCCTTTGATTGGACGACTTTCAAAAGCAATGAGTCTTCCTTCCTACATTAAAACAACACCAATTCCATTTCCTGAGGCATCACATTCCACAATAAAGGTTTTTGTGAAGTCTGGCGTAGCTAAGACCAATGCTAGGCACATTGCCTCTTTAAGATGTTCAAAGGCCTTAGTTGCTTCAGGATTCCATGAAAATGCATCTTTCTTTAATAATGTTGTTAGAGGTGCTGCTATTCTCCCATAATTCTTAACAAACTTGCGATAATACCTTGTAAACCCGAGAAATCCTCACAACTGCTTTATGGTTGTGGGGACTTTCCATTCCTTAATGGCTTTAATTTTGTTAGGGTCTACCTTAACACCCTCGTGAGATACAATATGACCCAAACATTCCACCTCTTATACTCCAAAGAAACATTTGGATGTTTTTGCATATAATTGTTTCTCCTGCAATAGTTTGAGCACCCTGTCAACATGTTCAACATGATCCTTCCAAGACCTGCTGTAGATTAGTATATCATCAAAAATTACTAGCACAAATTTTCTAAGGAAGGGTTTGAAAATGGAATTCATCAACCCCTGAAATGTAGAAGGTGCATTGGTAAGGCCAAAAGGCATGACCAAAAATTCATAATGACCCTCATGAGTTCGAAATGTTGTTTTTGGAATATCTTCAATCTTCATTCTAATTTGATGATATCCTGAACGAAGATCCAACTTGGTAAAATAAATTGCTCCATGTAATTCATCCAATAAATCATCAATCACAGGAATGGGAAATTTATCTTTAATGGTGAGCTTATTGAGCTCCCTATAATCCGGACACATTCGCCATGATCCATCCTTCTTGTGTACCAATACTAGAGGAGCAGAGAAAGAACTTTGACTAGGTTGAATTATACCCGCCTCTAACATTTCTGCAATCATACGTTCAATTTCGCTCTTTTGGAAGTAAGGATATCTATAAGGCCTCATGTTTGGAGGAACACTTCCTGGAATCAAATGAATAGCATGATCATGATCACGAATAGGTGGGAGTCCTTTGGGAGTTTCAACACCTTGGAATGATTGTCCAAGACTTGTTGGAGATCTGCAGAAATAGATGATTTTGATGTCGGAACTTCTAGTGAGCATAATTGTGCAATTACGCCTCGTTGTTCTTTCTTTAGAAGCTTTTTCATGACATTAGAGCTTAATATCCTTCCCGGCTTCCCTTCAATACCCCGTAATTCGACTTCCTTTCCTTCTGAAAAAAATTTCAAGAAAAGTTCTTGAAAATTAAAAGCTACCGTCCCCAAAGATTGTAACCATTGTACTCCTAGTACAACATCAATACCTCCCATAGGAATGGAAAACATTGGACTAGTCAATACATATTCCCCCATGGTTAGCTTGATATTATGGCATTTTCCAGAGCAATTTATAGTTCCTCCATTTGCAACCATCACTTGACATTCTGGTGCTGGGTATAGGAAACAATTTAATTCCTTGGCTACCTTACAAAGAATAAAATTATGGGTGCTACCTTAATCAATCAACACTATTACCTTTTTCTTCTTTATTTTTCCTTCTATCTTGAGAGTTTGAGGAGTGGTAATTCCTGCCAGTGCATTACACGATATGGTCGGATTCATTTCTTCCTCTTCTAGGGATGGTTCCTGGTGTATATCCTCTTCTTGTTCATTTTCTTCTTCCTCTTCACAATCGATGTAAAATAATTTCTTCTCAGCACACTTATGACCTTTAGTGTATTTTCTATCACAACTGTAGCAAAGCCCTTTTGCTCTTTTTTCTTCCAATTTTTGTGGTGTTAACCTTGTAGGTTGTGGAAATCTAGGCGTAGCAACACTTCCTTCTTTATAGAATTGAGTGGTAGGCTTCCTTGTCGCCATAATTTTACATTCAACTTTTCTTGCCAACCCGAATGCCTTCTCCAATGAATCAGGTTCCAAAACGCGAACTTCATGTTGGATGTTATCCTTTAAAGTGCCTATGAAGAGATCAATCCTGTGTTCCTCTGGAATATCAGTTACCCTTATATTCAATTTTTGGAAGTCCTCAATGTGCTGCCCCACTAAACCCTTTTGTTTGAGATTTATCAATTGGCTAAAGAGGGTGTTGCTCTTTGTATCCTCATAATGTGCTATCATTTCCTCCATAAAAATTGACCAAGTGACAATTTTTTTACGGGAGCAAAGCCATCGATACCATACAAATGTATTTTGTTCTAAATGTAAAGTTGCAATGCATACCTTTTGTGTGTTTTGCAAATTATGGAGATCAAAATATTGCTCCATCTGTAGTATCCATGTTACAGGATCCTTTCCATCAAACTTCCTCATATCCATTTTTGGAATATGGTGGTTCTTATCGCCAACATTAGAGTTTATGAAGTCATTATTAACATTTATTTTGTTCTCATCATGAGTTCCTCTACTATATTTTCACCATTAGGAAACATTTCTTGTATCAACTTTGTCATACCTTCCATGTTTGCTTTTAGATCATTCTTCATGTTTTCCATGTTGTCTTTCATTTTTTTATCGATCTTAGCTTCCATGTCATCCATCTTAGATTCCATGCCATCTATATTAGATTCCACGCCTTTCTTCAAACCATCCATCTTCGCTTCCACGCCTTTCTTCAAAACATCCATTTCATTTTTTGTTGTTCTTTGCGAGAGCGAAATTTGGTGCACTTTCTCTTGTAATTTTGATAGATCATGTTGCAATTCTTCATCTTCATGAGTCATAGTAGATCCTTCTGAAGGCTTAATGGGTGTTGAATTATTTTTACAGGGATTTTTTATTTTTTAAACCCAATACTGATATATATTCTACAATATTCCCTTGGAATCAATTCAAATTGATTCTTCAAACAAGACTTATGCAATTCGTAAAAAAAATACACACCTTTTTCTTGCTTTTGAGGAGCTCGATATTGAAATTGGATTATCTTTTTATTGTGGTTCTTAAATATCTGAAATTGGGCACTGAGGTAGCCTTCTGAATTATATTTCGAATGCCACAGGTCTGACTTGATTTGGATTCTCCAAGGAAAAGTTATGCCCAATCACCCACAATGACCCAATTATGTACTGGTTCAGTAGAGCGAAATTGTACGACTTTATACGTGTCACTATTTTGTCTTTTAGCTCTGAAACTGATAACAAATAAACTGTAGTCCCTGTACTTGCAACCACTTTTTACGGCACTCCAATCCGATGCTCAGAGAGAGAGTTATGAAGATTTTCCCACGATCACCTATTTGAGATGAAATTCAGGACCCTGAAAAGAACTACCTTCCACAGATCATATCTCTGCAAATATTGCGAACCAAGCTCTGAAATTTTTTGAAGAGTTTCCTTAGGATTTCAACTTCGCGCCTAAAAATTTCATATTCTGAACCTTAGAAAAAAATTTATAGCGCAAATTCCACGATGAACTGTTTAGATTAAATTGAGGAGTCTGCAAAAAGACCTAACTTCCACAGATCATACCTCCGAAAATATTGCGAACCAAGCTCTGAAATTTTTTGACAATGTTCCTCAGAATTTAAGCTTCGCACCCAAAAAATTTCAGCTTCTGAAACTTCGCAGAAAAAAAATTATAGTGAAAATTCCACGATGACCTGTTTGGAGCAGCGAAACCCTAGAATCCAAAGCTCTGATACTAAATGTTGTGAAACTAGCTCCAAAAATTGAACAAAAGAGATATCAACGCCTTAGAAATAAGCTACTTCGAGGGGGAAACCTCCAATACATTACATTAATTAACAATTCTTGGATGATACAAATTACAAAACCTCCTTTCTATATATGGGAGTCCATGGGGCCATACTGTAATCCTAGTGGGGCCACAATGTATTCCTAGCCGACCCAACAATAATAATTTAAGGGCACAATAATAACAATATGGGGGTTACAGGGGTACAATAATAACAATAAGGGGGTTACACTAACAACAATAAGGGACTGTTGGAAATATGATGCAGAGTGTTGTCCTTGATGGCAACCCACTGAATGAAGATGAAGACATGCGACTGTTGACATGTGTTGTCTTTGATGGCAATCCACCTGATGAAGTTATTCTTGACCTGATAGACTTGGTAAATGATATAATTCTGATATGATATGATGTTTTGATGCTGAGTGTTGTCCTTAAATGGCAATCCTCTTGATGAAGATGATGGCAACTTACTTGATGAAGTTGTGCTTGCTAGAATATGTTCTTGATGAAGAAAATATGATGTATCTACAATGTATACAGAAGGCAATGAAGAAAGGAGTTCAGAATGTGCTCAAAGTATGATGAAAAGAGTATGTTTCAAAGCATACGCGGATATGTCTAAGGGAAGTCGCGTATGCACGCGGAAAAGAACGTGCCAAGTCGCGTATGGGCTAAAGTGCTCTAAAAGTGCAAAACCAGGGGTAACCACCATGGTATTAACCCATTGTATTGGGTAATGATTCGTCTAAATGACCCCGTCTAAAGTAGTTTTGGGCTCATGGTATTGGTTTGGCTCATGGTATTGAAAAAGGGGCTCATGGTATTGAAAAAGGGAAAACCTATATAAGGAGAAGAATTTCATTATGCAAATCACAAGTGTGGGTGCAAGATGTCTGAGCTTGAATGAATACTTCTCTGTGAAGTAGATCTGAATGGAAAGGGTTACTTTGAATGATAGATATGAATGGATGATGCACCAATGATGAAGAAGGGGATCTAGATCTAAAATACAATTGTGTCTACTAGATCTGATTATGGAAGGCTTAGATCTGAATTGAGGCGAACATCTGTCTAAGTGAAAGGGTAAATCTGAACTGAACATCTGATCTGAAGAAGTATGCTACTCTATAATGATTAAAGATCTATACGCTACTTCGCCGCATAGGAAACGCGTATATACGCGGCTTCGCTGAAGTGAAAGCGCGTATGCGCAGTGAAATTTGTACTGAGGTATACGCTGGTCTCTGTGGACAGAAGCGCGTATATACGCGACATCAGTGAAGTAAAAGCGCGTATGCAAACTAGGGTTTGCTGAAGCAAAGGGTATGAAATATCTGATCTATTCTGCTATCTGATCTGTGTTGATAAGTATCTGTTGGTGATGTATGTTTGTGATTAGAAGTATGGAAAGGGTTCAGTCTGGAAATCTGATGAAATGTGGCCTGCAAGTGTTGTTCTATTGAAGTTGTTGGATCCAGTGTGAAAATTGATGAAACGTGGTCCAAGGGGGTGCTGAGGGTTGTAGCCTTCAGTCAGGGGGTTGTAGCTCCCTTCCAGGTGAGGCTGGTAAACGAGATCGGGGGGTCGTAGCTCCCTTCCAGGAGAGGCTGGTAAACGAGTCAGGAGGTTGGAGCTCCCTTCCAGGAGAGGCTGGTAAACGAGCGCAGGTGGGTGCCTGCGTGCTGGTAGAGTCTGCACCAGCACATATGTTGTAAGATGTTTTCTCTATAATAAAATATTGAAGGCTGAGCAACTGCAGCGGTGGTTTTCTCCCGATTTGGGTTTCCACCTAAAAATCCCGGTGTTCATGTGTGATGCTTTGTGTGATGGCTTATTCTGTTCTTACTGCACATGTTTACTGTTTCTTGAACATCTGATGAATGAATGATGGAATGATATAAGTGAAGATTTAATGACATATCTAGATATCTGTGTATACGTGAGTTTCATAAAGGGTATCCGCGTATATACGCTAGTTTACTGAAAGAAAGTAGCGTATGGGTTTTAAGGAATGAAAAAGTAAAAAGTTTTGATTATGCAGTAAATACTGATTCACCCCCCCCTCTCAGTATTTTTCCCAACAATTGGTATCGGAGCCGGTCCTTGTGCAGAAGCTTGATCGCTTAAAGGAGATCCGTCGCAATGGGAAGTCAAGAAGGAGTAATGTCTATAAAGCCACCTCTATTCAATGAAAGCAATCTGATATTCTGGAAGGTACCAACAAAAGCGTATCTGCAAAATCTTGGTGCAAAACTATGGGCAATATTGAAAGGATGTGAACAAGAATTAGAGAAGAAAAGGGTATTTTTGTGGATCCTCTAGAAGACAATAATCTTCTTGAAGAAAACACTCAACTCAAGGTAAGCCACGAAGAAAAGAACATAATCATAGAGACCCTTAAAAATCAGTTTGAAGCAGAAAGAAAACGCATTGAGGATTTGGAGTGTGAAGTAGTGAGTCTAAGGAAAGATAATGAGAAAGTGAAAACTCTCAATCTTAGATTTGCTAAAGGTTCAGAAACCTTGGATGAGATTATCAAGGTACAACGGTCTCCTCTTATAAAAACAGGTCTTGGATATACTGGGGAATCTTCCCAGACATCAGCACCAAATTTCCTAAAAGCAGCCACAACTGGTTCTTTACATTCAGCCACTCAGCAGAGGAACAAAGGATCCTTACAGGTAAAGCATGATCATCTCAATTCAAGGAACACTAACAAGGAGATCATTCAAAGAAGCTACAACCAACAGGTAAATTCCAATAGAAGATTTCATGATCACAGAAATTTCTACTTCAATGGACAATGTTTCTCATGTCACAATTTTGGTCATAAAGCTGTTCAATGTGTTGCATATAAAACCATTATGACAAGAGAAGCAAGAAAGATAAGGATGAATGATGAACCAAATAAGAACACCTATAACAACCTTTCTCCTCTTCAAAATGAAGTTGAATGTACTTATTGCAATAACTTTGGTCATGAAGAATCTGAATGCAGGAGCAAGGTCCAGCCAAAAGAGCATGATCCCTCAAGCTCTAAAGTGTGGAAAAAGAAAGAAATACCGGTTGAAAATGGTGGGATAGCGTTATTTGCAGAGGGTGAAGAAAATCAATGGTACATTGATAGTGGGTGTTCAAGACACATGACAGGTGACAAAAGCAAACTTCATACTTATAATGCTCTAGAAAAGGAAAAGAAAGTTACATTTGGAAATGATACTCCTGCTGTAATTAAAGGAAAAGGGGTAGTATTTCTAAAAGAAAAGGTGAAGGCTAAATATGTCATGTATGTGGATGGATTAAGGCATAACCTTTTAAGTGTTAGTCAAATGTGTGATCAAGGAGCAGAAGTGGTCTTCAGTTCCAAAGAATGTGTGGTTCGTGATCTTGATACAGGTAAAATCATTATAAAAGGAAAAAGAAATCCAAGCAACCTGTATGTACTAAACGACATAGATCAATGTTACTTGAGCAAGTCTTCATAAAATTGGCTATGGCATAGAAGGCTGGGGCATCTGAGTTTCTCTCAAATCAACAAAGCAAACAGACTTCAAGCTGTTCGTGATCTTCCCAAGGTCAATCTTCCAGAAAATACCATATGCAAATCTTGTCAATTTGGTAAGCAGACTAGAGTTCGATTTAATGCCAAAGAAGGATCATCAAGTAAGCCTCTTGAACTCATTCATACTGACATCTGTGGACCTATGAGGAAAAATTCATTACATGGGGAAGAATACTATATCCTATTTATTGATGACTACTCCAGAATGTGTGAGATCGCATTTATTAAACACAAAGATGAAGCTTTTGAAAAATTTCAGAATTTCAAAGCACTGGTAGAAAATGAATTGGATTTAAAAATCAAGTGTCTTAGATCTGAACGAGGAGGAGAATATTCATCAAATGAATTCTTTGAATTTTGTGAACAACATGGCATTAAAAGACAGTTCTCTGTAGCAGGCACTCCACAACAAAATGGTGTAGCAGAAAGAATGAATAGAACAATTGTTCAAATGGCCAGAGCTATGCTTGCTGACTCTAATGTTCCTGACATGTTCTGGAGTGAAGCAACACGTACAACAGTTAACATTCTCAACAAGGCTCATGTTCGGGTAAATAGTGACAAAACTCCATATGAACTCTGGTATGGTAATTCTCCCACTGTGAAGCACTTTAAAGTTTTTGGAAGTAGATGCTTTATCAAAAATAATGATGAAAAGCTTGGCAAGTTTGAACCTAGATCAGATGAAGGGATATTTCTTGGTTACTCATCTTCAAGCAAAGCATTCACATGTTACAATAAGAGGCTTCAAAAGGTTGTTGTATGTATTGATGTTGTTATTGATGAGTCTCCTGCAGCTCCTAAAGAAGAAAAACAAACAACAAAAGAAGATGATAGCGACATATGGCCTTCTACATCAGATGGAAATGATATAGACAGTGAATCCAATGAAGAACCTGAAAATGATCTATCTGAAAAAGCTCCATCCAGAGACGTTCAAAAGAATCATCCTGAATCTCAGATTTTGGGAGACAAGGAATCAGGTGTACGAACAAGGAGAACTTTTGTGGGATCTTCTAGTCATCAGGCACTTCTATCCACAATTGAACCAATCAATGTCAATCAAGCTAGCAGAGATGAATGTTGGAACCAAGCCATGAATGAAGAGATTGATCAAATTGAAAAGAATGACACTTGGGATTTGGTACCAAGACCACATCATAAAAATGTCATTGGAACTAAATGGATCTTCAAGAACAAGTTAAATGAGAATGGGGATGTTGTAAGAAACAAAGCTAGACTGGTTTGTAAAGGGTATACTCAACAAGAAGGTATAGACTTTGAAGAAACTTTTGCTCCTGTGGCTAGACTTGAAGCCATAAGAATGTTTCTTGCTTTCTCAAGTTTTCAACAAATCAAGTTTTATCAAATGGATGTTAAATCTGCATTTCTTAATGGTGATCTAGAAGAAGAAGTTTATATAGAACAACCAGAAGGATTCATTTTGGGAAATGATGAAAATCTTGTTTGTAGACTTAAAAAGACTCTATATGGTCTCAAACAAACTCCAAGGGCATGGTACTATCGTCTTGACAAATATCTTCATCAACAAGGATTTTCAAAAGGGTCTGCTGGTAGCAACTTATACACAAAAACTGAAAATGAAAAACTATTGATTGTGGTTGTATATGTTGATGATATGATTTTTGGAAGTAATAAAGAGTCTATGAGTCAGAAATTTGCTTCTGATATGCAGCAAGAATTTGAAATTTCTTTGCTTGGGGAACTAACATTCTTTCTTGGCTTAAGAGTGCAGCCCGAAAAACAAATGGTATTTTCCTATCTCAAGCAAGATATCTTAAAGCAAATTACGAAAGTATGGCATGGAAGAATGCAAACACCTTAAGTACACAGTAATGCTTAGGATCACCGATCTCGGTTCTAATGATGATTCTCCCACGAGTGAATCAACGAGTACGGATCGATGATAGAAGTTTAATTTATCTCAGGACTAGACCGGACATTATGCATCTTTGTTGGGATTGTTGGACGATTCCAAGCTAATAAAGGAGTCTCATCTTCGAGCTGTCAAAATAATATTCAAATATCTTCAAGGAACTCAAGATTTTGGACTATGGTATCCAAAGAATGCTGATCTTACTCTTCATGCTTACACTGATGCAGATTGGGCTGGAAATGTTGATGATCGAAAAAGCACTAGTGGTGGTGCATTCTATATGGGGCCCTGGTTAGTATCTTGGTTCAGAAAGAAGAAAAATTCTATTGCCTTATCTACAGCAGAAGCAGAATATGTGGCTGCCGCATCTTGTTGCACTCAACTCCTTTGGATGATGCAAACCTTACAAAATTTTCAAATCAAATGTGCGACTCCTTCTCCATTATGTGTGATAATACAAGTGCCACATTAGTATCTCAATAAATCACATTATGCATTCGAAGACCAAGCACATTCCCATCAAGTATCACTTCTTACGTGAACAAGTGCTTGAGGAAGAAGTGAAGTTGGAGTATGTTCCCTCCAAAGAACAAGTTGCTGATATTTTTACCAAACCTCTGCCCAGGGAAGCATTCGAGTATCTAAGACAGAAGCTGGGAGTGTTCTCTTCCAGTCAAAAGAACAAATCTGCATAAATTTTAGAAGATGATAGTGGATACGCGGGTTTCCTGAAACACAGTCGCGTATATACGCGAGTTCCTGCACAGAAAACTGCGTATGTATGATTGCTGACAATTTTTGCTTAGAGTCAGCTCTTTTTAGCACAGCTGCAGTGCTGTTTGGTATATCTGATACTGTTTGGTATCTCTGGTGGTGTTTCAGTTCTCATAATTCTATTTCTCATATTGTTGATAAAATATGCCTTGATGATTTGTTGGTGCAAGTGTTCAGGATGCACAAACTAAGGGGGAGCCTTAGTCATATGAAAAGGATGCATGGATGCACAGATTCAGGGGGAGCATTAGCGTTGCTGAGTATAATGCATTGTTGGCATTATGATGGTTCTGAAATATGTTCTCTTTCTTGAGGACTTTCTGGTGTTGGTCTTAAGTCATATAGATATTTTTGGTGAAAAGGTCTTGTTGAGACCCATGATGTAATTTGTAATATTCAGTCATGTAAAGGACTTGTCAAATTTGTAAACCCACTTGGTTGGGTAGTTGAGTTTCATATGTAAATCCACTTGGATGGATCTTTGATGTAAGTATGAGTCATTGGTGATAGGAATTTCATAGAGTCATGTACTTCATTGGTAAATATGTTGAAGATTCAGCATGAACTCAGGGGGAGCTTGGTCACTTCAGTATACATCAGATCTGTAGAACGCTTCTTCCACATGAGGAGAAAAGGGGGAGAGTATGTTGGTTTTTGATCCACCCTTTGCCCTTGATGTCAAAGGGGGAGAGTGACATGGTGTTTGAATGAAGAGAAAGAATGGTGTCAAAAATGGAGAGAGTGACATGGTGTCATTGTATTCTTAATGTACCTATCTGTTGTGGTAACCAAACACCATTATGGTTGCCATCAAGTCCAAAGGGGGAGATTGTTGGAAATATGATGCAGAGTGTTGTCCTTGATGGCAACCCACTGAATGAAGATGAAGACATGCGACTGTTGACATGTGTTGTCTTTGATGGAAATCCACCTGATGAAGTTATTCTTGACCTGATAGACTTGGTAAATGATATAATTATGATATGATACGATGTTTTGATGCTGAGTGTTGTCCTTAAATGGCAATCCTCTTGATGAAGATGATGGCAACTTACTTGATGAAGTTGTGCTTGCTAGAATATGTTCTTGATGAAGAAAATATGATGTATCTACAATGTATACAGAAGGCAATGAAGAAAGGAGTTCAGAATGTGCTCAAAGTATGATGAAAAGAGTATGTTTCAAAGCATACGCGGATATGTCTAAGGGAAGTCGCGTATGCACGCGGAAAAGAACGTGCCAAGTCGCGTATGGGCTAAAGTGCTCTAAAAGTGCAAAACCAGGGGTAACCACCATGGTATTAACCCATTGTATTGGGTAATGATTCGTCTAAATGACCCCATCTAAAGTAGTTTTGGGCTCATGGTATTGGTTTGGCTCATGGTATTGAAAAAGGGGCTCATGGTATTGAAAAAGGGAAAACCTATATAAGGAGAAGAATTTCATTATGCAAATCACAAGTGTGGGTGAAAGATGTCTGAGCTTGAATGAATACTTCTCTGTGAAGTAGATCTGAATGGAAAGGGTTACTTTGAATGATAGATCTGAATGGATGATGCACCAATGATGAAGAAGGGGATCTAGATCTAAAATACAATTGTGTCTACTAGATCTGATTATGGAAGGCTTAGATCTGAATTGAGGTGAACATCTGTCTGAAGTGAAAGGGTAAATATGAACTGAACATCTGATCTGAAGAAGTATGCTGCTCTATAATGATTGAAGATATATACGCTACTTCGCCGCATAGGAAGCCTTTGATATATCGCAGCTTATTTGAAGTAAGCGGCGTATCTTGTGATGGTATCTTGAGGTATCGCTAGTCTCTGTGGGTGAAGCGCGTATATCGCGACATCGATGAAGTAAAGCGGCATTATGCAAACTAGAGTTCTTCGACGAAGGAGTATGAAATATAGGTCTATTACCAACATTGTTTACCTTTATCCCGATCTGTGTTGATAAGTATCTATTGGTGATGTATGTTTGAGCTTAAAAATATGGAAGAAAAGAGTTAGATGCGGAAATTAGATGAAATGTGGCACAAGTGTTGTTAGTGAAGTTGTTGGATCGATTATGAAGAAGTCGACAAGCAGTGGTCAAGAGATGCTTGAGGTTGGCCAACCAAACCAGTTATGCTCCCTTCCGAGGAGAGAAAGTGATAAGCAGAGATCGGGGGGTCGTAGCTCCCTTCCAGGAGAGGCTGGTAAACGAGTCAGGGAGTTGGAGCTCCCTTCCGGGAGAAGGTGATGGCAATGTGGTGGGTACTGCCCGTCGTAAATGCCATCACATGTTGTGTAAGATGTTTTCTCTATAATAAAATATTGAAGGTGAAACATTATGATAGGTGGTTTCTCTAGGTTGGGTTTCCACCTAAAAATCCTGGTGTTCATGTGTGATGCTTTGTGTGATGGCTTATTCTGTTCTTACTGCACATTTTTACCGTTTCTTGAACATCTGATGAATGAATGATGCAATGATATAAGTGAAGATTTAATGACATATCTAGATATCTATGTATACGCGAGTTTAATAAAGGGTATCCGCGTATATACGCTAGTTTACTGAATGAAAGTAGCGTATGGGTTTTAAGGAATGAAAAAGTAAAATTTTTTGATTATGCAGTAAATATTGATTCACCCCCCCCCCCCCCCCTCAGTATTTTTCCCAACAGGGACTATACTAGTAATATAGGGACCTAACAGACGCAACCCTTAATCAATTCAAAATATCTAGGTGGTACATGAGGCGACCAAAGTAAATGACGTGGCTAGAAGAATTCCATGAATCAATGTAGCATTAGAGGATCGAAAAGCTGAACATCAATTGAAAATTATTTAAATTGAAGGTAATATTGAAAACCAAACTGTGTCTGTTTTAATTGATCCTGGAGCTAGCTTAAGTTATGTTAGTCCACAAGTTGTGGAAAAATGTAAATTGCAGTCAGAAAAGTTTCAGAATTCCTGGTTGGTACAGTTGGATACTGGTACTAAGCACAAAGTCACACATAAATTAAAACAATGCATCGTGAATTTAAATGGGTATTCCACAGAATTGAACCTGAATATCCTTCCATTGGGTCGTGTGATGTATTAATCGACATGGATTGAATAGAGCAGCATAAAGCTTTCATAAATTTTGTAGGAAAGACTGTGAATTGCGTTAATTTGCAGGGACAACCAATTATGATTAAAGGGAAACCAAAACCCGTGTATGTATGAAAAATATCTGCGAGGCAGTTAAATAGAACAACAAGAAAGGGATGTCAAGTCTATATGGTTCATTTGGAAGAGTCAGAACAACACAAAAAAATACTACCTTAGAAAATCTATGAGTAATCAGAGATTTACAAGGTGTTTTTTCTAAGGAAATTCCTAAGCTACCCCCTCATAGAGACATAGATTTCTCTATTTCTTTAGTTCTAGGAGCTACTCCGGTATCCAGAGCCCCATATAGAATGAATACTCCAGAACTACTAGAGTTAAAATTTCAATTTTAGGAACTATTAAGCAAAGGATACATTAGGCCAAGTGTGTCTTCGTGGGGAGCTCTAGTGTTATTTGTCAAGAAAAAAGATGACACTTTCAGAATGTGCATTGACTATAGGCAACTGAATAAGTTGACTATAAAAAACTGATACCCCCTGCCACGAATTGACGATTTGTTTGACCAAGTGAGGGGAGCAACACTTTTTTCAAAGATTGATCTGCAAACTAGTTACCATCAGCGTCGCATAAAATACAAATACATTCATAAAATAAATTTTAGAACCACATATGGGAATTACGAGTTTGTGGTGTTGCCCTTCGATCTCACCAACGCCCCCGCCACGTTCAAGTGTCTCATGAATAGTGTCCTCCACAAATATCTTGAAATATTTGTGCTAGTTTTCATAGATGACATCCTGGTATTCTTTAAGAATGAGGAAGAACACCAAGAACATCTCAGATTAGTGTTTAAAACATTAATGGAACATAGAATTTATGCAAAACTTAACAAGTGTGAGTTTTATAAACCCAAAATTCAATATTTGGGATATATTATTTCCAAAGAGGGACTGTCAGTAGACCATGAGAAAGTGCAAGCAATTTGAAATTGGCCTGTACCAAAATATGTACCAACAATTCGTTATTTAATGGGGATTGCTGGATACTACCTCAAATTTGTGGAGGGGTTTTCAAAACTAGCCTATCCCATTACCTCCCTACTAGAAAAGGGAGTACAATTTGAATGTATATCCAAGTGTCAATAAAGCTTTGATAAATTAAAAAAAACTGACCACAACCCCCATCTTAAAAATTGTAGATCCAAACAAGGAATTTGCAGTGTGCACAGATGCTTGTATAGAAGGTATTGGAGGAGTTTTATTGCAAGATAATGCTGTCATAGCCTATGAATCAAGGAAGCTAAAAAAACATGAGAAAAATTATGAAGTCTATGACTTAGAGTTAGTTGCTATTATACATGACTTGAAGATGTGGAGAGATTATTTTTTGGGAAAGAAGTTTGTGTTAATAACTGAATATATTAGTTTAAAATATTTCTTGAGTTAGCCAGATTTAAATGTAATACAAGCTAGGTGGTTAGCCTTCCTCAGTGAATTTTAAATTGATATAAAATGTATTAAGGGAAATGAAAATAAAATTGCAGATGCATTAAGTATGCATGCCCATTCTATGATAACTAATGTGGATAGCAGTGTGAAGACATATTTTGAGGAGTAGGTACATAAATCTCTAACACAAGATCCACAATATCAATAATTGCAGCTGAAAATACAACATAAAGGAATTCCCGGGTATGACATAAACCAGAAAGGGATAATTGTGTATCAACATAGGTTGTATATTCCTAACGTACTAGCATTGAAACAAATGATACTAGATGAATATCACAAGAGACCATACGCCGACCACCCAGGTTATCGGAAAATGGTAACAACATTACGAAAAAACTTGTTCTGGACCGGCATGAAGAAGGAGGTAGCAGATTGCTTGGCAAAGTAATTAGAGTGCCAATAGGTAAAAGTGGAACACCATCACCCAACATGATTGTTAAACCCATTACCAATTCCATAATGGAAATTGGAGGTGATCTCCATGGATTTTATAACGTTTCTACCAAGGACTAAATATCAGTATGACTCCATCATGTTAGTGGTATACACACTAACCAAAGCTACAATTTTTCTCCCCGTGTAGTCTACCTTTGGAACAATGCAGATGGATAACATTTTCATGAAAGAAAATTTCAGACTTCATGGTGTACCAAAGATGATAATATCCAACAGAGATGCAAAATTTACCTCAAACTTCTGCAAATATTTGTTCGGAGGAATGGGGACCAAAATAAACTTCAGTAATGCATACCATCCTCAAAAAATGGCCAGACTAAAAGGAAAAATCATATTCTATAGGACATGCTCCGAATGTATGTAATGGATAGGCCCACAAAGTGGGATGATTTTATGCATTTAGCTGAATTTTCTTATAACAACAACTACCAAGCCTCTATAAAAATGAGTCGCTTTGAGTCTTTGTACAACAAAAAATTCCATACACCACTCAGTTGGAGTCAACCCTGAGGATAGATTGGTCCTTGTGCTGGATGCATTGTATGAAATGGAGCAGAGAGTATGGAAAATACAACGGAATATCAAGAATGCTCAGGATCAACAGAAGAGTTATGTGTTGAAAAGTGTAAATAGATTGGTATTCATATTGACTATGTAATTATGTATTCATGTAAAGAAGAAGACAAATACAATTAAATATATATTTGTTGTACTTGCTTCATGGGTTTCATGAGAAATATTTTATTATATATTAAATAGACTTCTTCTTGATGTCTATTAGGTTTTTGTCTTCTAGGAATTAATATAATTAGGTGTCTTATGTATGAAGGATCTCGTCTAAATGCTACAAGATCTTGTCCTAGAAGCCATGGAAGAATGGCTCCAATCAACCCTCACTCAACGCCGGAAGACAAGCTTAGAATATGTGTTAAATTCAGCCTTCATCAGCTGGACTATTTGGCCTACATGCTAATTGGAAGGACGGCCTAAAGATAGGGTAATTGTCTATATAAATACCTCTGTTCTGCGGTCATTTGAGGAGATAGTTTGATCATCTCTAAGTGCAGTGCGAAGTGCAACAAGTGCAGTGTGGAAGTTCAGTGCATATTAAAGGTGAATTTCAGTGCAGATTAAAGGTGAAGTTCAATGAAGATTAAAGAGAAAGCTTCAATGTAGAATTTTGATATGTTTCAGGTTTAGTTAAGGCTGTCCTCAAGCAGCCGCAACAAGAAAAGTTCAACTCAAAGACAATTTTTAAGTGCAGATTTGTCTTGAGTTTGTCTATGGACTATACTGAAGTATAAATGCTGTTATTAGGGTGATTTCCAGTTCATGAAAGGTTGGAGAAGTTGGGAAAATCTTGAATATACTCCAAGGAGAAGGAGCAGTGAGAAAGTGACAAAAAGTAGGAAAGTAAATCTATGATTTACTTTCCTTACCACAACATATATATATATCTCAAGTATCTGAAGTCTCAATTATATTCGAATGAAGGGTTGGTGTAAACCATTGTAAGTTGGTGAAAGAAAGAAGTATCGATATTGAAGGACATCAGAGAAGCAAGGACAAGGTCTTAGATGCATATATAAGTTAAGGGTCTAAATCTTGGTCATGGTACTTGTCATCTAAACATCGATAAGAAGAATTTATCATGGCTTTTCCTCTCCAAGAGGGAGAGGATTTTTCCTGGCTCCAGGAGCCTAATTCTTGTGTCTCGTGTCTTTTGATAATTGACTCGATGAAAGATTTAATAATCTAACGAAGGGAAGACATAAGTAACTCAAGTAACCTCACAAGTAATTATCAAGAAGAGAATTTTGAATTAATCACTAGCCCTCCAAATTCTCAACATGGAACCATAGCTAAGGTGCTGAAATCAAGGGCTACTTGACAAAGGGACACTCCAGGAAGAAAAAATCAAATTTTGGGTGTAAATAAAAATCAATTTGCAAGGAATACTCTCAAGCTATTCTCGAGAATATATTCATCTCAATCAAATGATCAACATTTCAAGAAAATAATATTTTCCCTCAAATATTTACATTCAAGACATTGTTAGAAGAGGACATCATATTTTGAAGACATCCTTTACCATCAAGGATCCAAGGTCACCTAGATTTAAGATTTCTATCTTAGAAGAAGTTCCTAATCTCTTCGTCATCTTCAAGGAAGTTGCTGAAGGAGAAAGTCACTCACTCAAGTAAGTATCTATGAATTTATCTAAATCTGTCAAAATGACTTATTGTATAGAGAGCAACAAATAGGTAGGGCTATCAAACTTCAATGCATGGAAGAAAAGAACAGATCTAAAGATAATTGAAAATGAATTTATGGGCTTCATAGAAGGATCTACAATTAAACCTCTGAAAGAATAAATTATAGCATATATAAAATACATGCAGGGAGACATAAGAGCTTGAAGGATTCTTATAGAATCCATAAAATACTCTCTCATTCCCTATGTATCAAAACTAGAATCCTCAAAAGAAATATATGATAAATTGGTGGAATTGTTCTCAAAAGGTTGTACAAATAAATAATATCCCTGAGAAAAAAACTATACAAATTGAGAATGTCAAAGGAAGGAATAATTCCATATCTGATGGATATTTTCACAATACGAGAATAACTACTGAAGTTGGGAGAAGTGATGTCTGATAGAGAAATACTCACTATGGTAAAAATTATCTTACCTAAATAATAGAGAGGTTCCACTTCCAGCTAGATGGGAGAGAAGAAGCCATGCCATTCCAAAGTGTAGGTAATATAGAAGAATCAAGATTGAAAGTAGGATCAAGTGTATAGAATCAAGCCTTTGCCACCATGTCCGGGAAGAAAGGAAGATTCGGTAAATTTGGTCCTCAGAATAAGAAGAGAAATGTAGACAAATCACGATTCTTTGGATGTAATGATCTTGGGAATTATAAATGATATTGTACTAAATTTAGAAAGGAAAAGAGGAAAAAGGAAGAAGCCCATGTCTTAGATATAAGTGAAGAACCTGATGCAAAGAAATATAAGAAAGAAGAAGCGAGGGATCTCCACTATGATTGAGATCATATTCTCCTTTAAGTGATTTCTGTTGGCTGTAAAACACTATGATAGAAAGCAATTTATATTATAGCATCATGATAAAAGCGTGGTAGGAGTTGTTGGTGAAGTAGCTTCTGGAAAACCTCTCTGATAACATTACTAATGGAAGGCAGTCATCAAGATCAAGGGTCATCATGGAAACATGATTATGGGATGAGATGAAATATCAATGAAGTTGGTCAAGGGCATGAAGCTCTTCATTCTAGTAAAATTGCTACAAGATGACTTAAATGATAAAATTATGAGGCATGTATATATTTATATGCTGACACTGGATGCTGTGAAATCATGTAATATGGTTGCAGGTAATAGACTTCCATATTTATAAGTATGATCTATGAAAGAGGATCTCTCGGTGCAATGACAAATGAAATCAACATAATATATCCTCATGTAATATGAGGTGGTTGTATATGAACAAGAAATTGGAAAATTTGTAAGTTCCTGGGACTGAAGAATGTGCAGAAAGGAAGAGATCATAAAATACAACCATGTCAAGAGGCATTTATGATTTATCATCCGGAGGCCAAGAAGATGTGCCTAGGAGATCTCCTGGGAGGATATGTAGACTCTGAGAGAAGTATGGTATAGAAGAAGACCCTTGAAAAAACATGTCATTAGGAGATGTGTCAATCTGAATAAAGGATGCTGATGCCTACAGGAATATGTCATGGTGAAAGATCATCACTGAGGTAAAATTTGTTTTAAAGTTCATATGTATATGTTTATCTAGATTAATTTGTGCATGGCTGCTAATCATGAGAAAGGATGTATGATCCTTGGAGATGATTCGAAGGAAATAAGCATGGCATAACGGTGGACCAAATGAGAAAGATTGATGAATCAATTTCTGATAGTGGACATGACTCGCGATTGAAAGTGATAGATGATCTATGCCCTATGAAGCCAAAAGTTGAATATTCCTTAATATTGAAATCCATGACATCGAGGGGAGGAATTCTTCATGAGTAGCTGGAATGATCCTTCAAGACCCTGGTTGAGAGGGAGCCTGGTGGTAAGTTTCTTGATTGGAAGAAACTTGAAGTATGTCCTTCCTCTATTGAGAGGGAGTGATGTATGTGATTATATATTTCATTTTTCATGTAATAGACCATGACTAACAACCATAAGTCTTAGTGAAGGCCATGTGAATAGAATGGATAGACACATCATTCTGGTATTCACTTGGAAGAAAAAATGGAGGATTGGGTAATTATCTCGCATTCGATACTCTTTGAGAATGAGATAGGGAATTCAAGATAAGAGTAGTCAAGGACCGATATTCTTTGAGGGCTGGCTACCCAATAGAAGAATAGTCCAAGAGGGTCATACTATGGGAACACCTGGGTGGAGTATGTACCTTGGAGAGACAATGCCTATGGTGTCTATAAGTCACGTGTCTCGCCAGCATTGTAGCCCATTGTCTCGTTGAGATATGGGGCTGTTAGTCAAGGCCTTTCACTAGGAAAATTCTGGTTGATATGATGCTATACAGATGAGATTACCAATCCGATTCTTCTTATGAGATTCTTCAGTTTGAAAGTGACCATGTACCTGTTTGAATACCTCTCTAGTTAAGAGGGAGTGTTGAAAAGTATAACTAGATCGGTCTTCATATTGATTATGTAATTATGTATTTATGTAAAGAAGAAGACAAAGACAATAAAATGTATATTTTTTGTACTAGCTTCATGGGTTTCATAAGCAAGATTTTATTATAGATTAAATAGACTTCTTCTTAATGTCTATTAGGTTTTTTTCTTCTAGGAATAAAAATAACTAGGTGTCTTATGTATGAAGGATCTAGTATAAATGCTCCAAGATCTTGTCCGAGAAGCCGTGGAAGAATGGCTCCAATCAGACCTCACTGAAATGCTGGAAGACAAGCTTAGAATATGTGTTAAAGTTGGCCTTCATTAGCTGGACTAGTCGGCATACTTGCTAACTGACAGGACGACCTAAAGACATGGTAATTGTCTATATAAATACCTCTGGCCTGCGGTCATTTGAGGAGATAGTTCGATCATATCTAAGTGCAGTGCGAAGTGCAGCAAGTGCCATGTGGAAGTTCAGTGCAGATTAAAAGGTGAAGTTTAGTGTAGAATTTTGATATGTTTTAGGTCTAGTTAAGGTTATCCTGAAGCAGTTGCAGCAAGAAAAGGTCAACTCAAAGACAATTTTGAAGTGCGGATTTGTCTTGAGTTTGTCTATGAACTATACTGAAGTATAACTGCTATTAATAGGGTGATTTATAGTTCATGAAAGGTTAGAGCAGTTGGGAAAATATTGAAGATACTCCAAGGAGAAGGAGCAGTGAGAAAGTGACAGAAAGTAGGAAAGTAAATCTATGATTTATTTTCCTTACCACAACATATATATATCTCAAGTATTTGAAGTCTCAACTATATTCGAATTAAGGGTTGGTGCAGAACAATGTAAGTTGGTGAAAGAAACAAGTATCAATATTGAAGGACATCAAAGAAGCAAGGACAAGGTCTTGGATGCATATATAGGTTAAGGGTCTAGATCTTGGTCATTGTACTTGTCATCTGAACATCTATAAGAATATTTTCTTGTGGGGTTTCCTCTCCAAGAGGGAGAGGCTTTTCCTTGGATCCAGGAGCCTAATTCTTGTGTCTCGTGTCTTTTGATAATTGACTTGATGAAATATTTTATAAGATAACGAAGGGAAGACATAAGTAACTCAAGTAACCTCACAAGTAATTATCAAGAAGAGAATTTTGAATTAATCACTAGCCCTCCAAATTCTCAACATTATGGAGACAAAAATAGTACACATAAAGAGTTTATAGTTGGAGATCATGTCTATTTGAGGGTTAAACCTTAGAAAAGTACCCTCAATACTGAAAGTTGTGCCAAGTTTGCGCCATGATTTTGTGGGCCATTGGAGATCTTGGAATGAATAGGTCCATTGGCATATCAGCTGGCTCTACCTAGTCATGTTAGAATTCATAATGTTTTCCATGTATAATTATTGAAAAAATATGTACATGAAACTTCTCACGTAGTTGACAGGAATTTGGTATAGGTGGAACCAGAAGGGGAATTTCTTCCAGAACCACTTCGTATCTTGGATCGGGAAGAAACCATGCTCTGGAATAGAACCGTCTCTTGAGTTAAAGTACAATGGAGGCACTTTACACCTGAGGAGGCCACTTGGGAACATGAGGATAATATGAAGGAAGCTTATCCAACAATGTTCAAGGACTAAATGTATGAATTTTAAACACCGAGGAAAATGTTATTGTTTTAGAGGGGGAATATGTAATACCCCAATTTTATGTGTGAATGTTTTAGCTACTGAACTATTTTTAACAAGGAAAAATATTATATTTGACTTATAAAACAATTATGGTGATGTATTGAATATTTTAAAGTTAATAACTTGGAAAATAATCATAATTTTGAGATCATAATTCCAACCTGAGTGGTCAGGATGGAATGCAAATAAAAAAAGAAAAAAAAACTTTCCCAAAATTTCTCCTAAAAAGCCCTAGGAGTAAAATTAAATGATTTTGCTTTAGATTGGGGATAAATATCTAATGAATCACCTCGTGTGTGGAAAAAATATTAGGGATGGGTAAGGAAAGAACCATAGTAGATAAAAGTAGCCTTTAAAGAGAAAAGTTATACTTTTGTCAAAAAGTATATGCTACGGGGATTAGCATCACCCAGAAAAATGGGATGCCGTTAAGGAAAGCCTGCTGGGAAAGTAGGCATAAAATTCCTTAACCAGGACAAAAAAGGTTGTTTATTCATAGAAAGAAACAATATTTTCATGGGGGAGAACCAGTGGTGGTTCGTGGATGGGAGGAAAATCGATCTTTCCAAGTTGATTTGATAGATGCAAGCAAACCATTGCAAGATTGTATGTGTGCTTCATTATTAGTAGTTTGCAGTGTTAAAGGTTGCGGAAAGTAGATAATATGATATCTATTTTATGCTGTTTAGATATGTTTACCTATGTGTTTAATTAAATCTATACACTATGAATTTGACTATATTGGTAACTGATATTTGTGGTATTGTGCTTATAGGAAAATTTACGTTCCTTTAATCCAAGAGAATATTATTTTATTGCATCATTTTGCTGGTAATTAAGATTAGTGGTATTGTGCTTTTATGTAATGTTCAATTTATTTAATACAAGAGGATATTGTTTCATTCATTACTTTATTGGGTCAACAACATATGAGGCAATATCTGAGATTTATATCTACATATACAAAAATGATAGCACTATGAATTGGAACCAATAAATTCCCCTGCTGTAATAACTAAGGATATACAGACTATAATGTGAGATTATATGATAAGGGGGGTTTGTTGTTTATTCATACTAATTATATACCAATTTTGGTGGATTTTGGTCATGCTTTGTATGAGGTGAGGCATGTATAAATAGAGAGATGACCCATGGTAATTGAGATAACAAAAATAAAAGCCATAAAGTGGATTTAACGTTAAACTCACGAATGTAGAGTTTATAATAGAGAGGAGGATAAGGTGTAGAAACCCTTAAGGGTAAATGATAACAATGGATCACCATAGATACCAAATAATTTGTCTTAATGAATAACCTTAGGTGTGGATTTATGATGAACAAAGAGATTTATGCTTTGGTATACTCGAGCGAATTACAGTTCTAAACTATTGAGTGGGAAGGTTTCCCGAGACCACCATAGTTATGTTAATGGAATCCTAGTATACCATGAACAAGTGTATAACTATTAGTCAGAGTGTAGAGTTAGGTAGGATATAATCCTTTCTGAAATATGTCATAGCCAACTAGGTAAATTTCTTATAACATAGACACAAAAATGAAAACTGAAAAATCAGAATGGAATAAGTATAATTTAATTCGACTTAGGGATGGTCAAGAATTAGGCCAAATCGAAAAAAATTAATTAACGATATCCTATTCGTTTTGAGACCAGAGAGCTCTCAGCGTAAACCATGACCAACTATTTACATTAGATCAGAACACATAACATTACCCTTTCTCTCGTTATTACAAACACAAGAAATTTTACACTAGTTTTTGATGCGATGCACTTTCTTTATATGTCAAAAATAATTGGTAAATAGGAATAAAAAAGAAATTAGTGAAAGGCCCAAATTATGCAATGTATATGTGAACTTCATGTAAAAAATTACAAGTAATTTACAAATTATTTGAGATACAGGCAACACAATTTATCAATCACCCCAAGGGGTATTCAAATCCAATATACAGAGTTCAATTAACAAATCGCTCCAAAAATAATTATTACAATTCATTACTGTACATAAATGTACAGAGTATGCAAGATTGTGCACAAGATGTTGCACCCCAGTGTCAGTAGGATTAATTAAAAATGTAGACAAACACTAAGGCACCAAGAGTTTGGGTCGTAGGTCTCGTCATGGGAGCAAGGACGTTCCCTTCCTTCTCAAATATAATAGAGTTGGTTAGTGAAGTATAACCATGGGACCAACCTAGAGAGAAGGGATGGGGGTAAATTAGTTGCGTATGAGCTAAATCCAAGTCGGATCCAGTGAACACAAGAATATAGAAGTTACAGAAGAACACGAAATAAGAGCCAACTTAAAAATACGGCCAGGGCATGAACACATTTTTTTTTATCAATGTGTGTAGAGGAAATAGAGGGGAAATTAGTTATCTATAGAAAATCTTGGTAGTAGTACCTTGTTTCCTTGCAACCCTTGTGACAAAAAATAATCCAAGGATTAGTAATTGTCAATATTGAAGAGTGGAAATATATAAATAAAATGATAACAAAAAAACCCATATAGTTACCTAGTAGGGTTCCGTGAAATGATTTTTCTGGCCGAAAACAGAACTATACCTTGATGAAGGCTTAAATTCTCTACTTTCCAAACCAGGGATAATAAAAAACATTGTCACACAGTAGCATAGTTTAACACCAAAGTTATATGCGAGGAATGCTCTGAAAAAAAACCACGGGATGAGTGGGAAAATTTACCGAGTTATCATTAGGGTGACCTCGTCCAACTATATGAGGCTCAAGTGAATGCATATTCGAAGCAAAGGGAAAGATGCCAGACGCTAGGCCTTGAGATAACATAACTCTGTAATATAAAAACAAATATAATACATGTGAGTACACAAGTAGAAAACTAGAGAAAAGGAAAAGAATACAGGGCTACTTGGAAGTCACTCACTGAGAAAATTCCGTTGGCCTTCACCACGAGAAACAATGTCTATAATTTGGTGGCCATGAGAATCCAAAGGCACAATCATGCTCTTTATGTCAGAAATGGGTCACCTACGATAGAGTCTTGGAAATACAAACACCATCACCTGCCAAAAGTCATGGTAGGTTAGCACTGCAAGCCCTATTCGTGATGACTAGGGTTTCAAAACAAGGGTTTAGGGAAGGAGCGTGATGGTGAAACTTCAACTTCAAAAAATATGTGAGGTTAATCGGATTGAGGTATAGGGTTTGGGTTAAACCACCTTCCACCCCCCATCAGGATCAATTCATCTACATCGTCCAATGCATCAGTCCTATTGAGTCAAGTGAGAGCCAGGCACTATAGTGAAAGAGAACCAGTTGGTGAGAAACTCGTATAACAAGGACCATGGTACAACGCAAGCGTAAAGAAGGGAAAACTGTACAAAAACTGGTGGAAGAAAATCCTGAGGAGGGATACGAAATATCTAGCCAAAAAGGATCAAACCATAACTTAGGGAAAACCTTGCCAATTTCAGTTCATTCATATTAAAGTTGAAAGATATTTGGAACATGTCAGCTTCATGTAACCTTACCATGCAATACCATACCTTAATTATGATGGATTATAACCACATAGATAGGGTGTATTCGAAGCCACATAAAATACTCGAATCGATTCCCAAGGGAAACCTTATAGATGCATATTTATTTATATGCAATCGAGGCCTTATTGGAGTGTATTGGTTATACACAATGCCCAATACATCATAATAAATATGTTAATGGTATGCAGGTGATTGATCGTGCGCCGGAAAGTCACCTAATTAAATTCAGCAATTACTTCAAAGGCAAAGGGCACTTGGGATAAAGGATAATTATTCCAACATTATAACAATTGTTAACCCATGATGATAATATCAATAAGGTTGATGCGATGCATAGAAGTACTTAACAGGGTTTGACATTAGGGTTATAGAAATTAAATAGTGTTTGGGGAAAACGATAGTATTCCTAGATAAAATAAGGAGGACTTAACGCCACAAGAATTCTAAGGATAGAATTGATGAGATTGCAGCAAGGGTATTGAGGTCCTAGTTCAAGAAGTTTGAATTATGTATAAAAAAAGAAAAAAAAATTATGTAGTCGGAGACTCGTTACACTGTGAGTGAACTGATGTGACCTATTTTGAGCCAACCTTTCAAGGGGCATTCTGCAGCATCTTCAAGCCGAATTCTTCCAATAATTTCTAAAGCATGATGACGAGGTATTGAGGCATACTTTTTGACCTTTAAAAGTGTAATAATCCTTAAAATACATGACTCTAAATTATACATTTATGACAAGATGAAAAATCCTTAAAATACATCAAGAAGAAGTATTTGACCTATAATTAAAACTCCTTTCTCATGAAACCGATGAAGCAAGGTTTACAAAAATACATTTTATTATCTTTGTCTTCTTCATTACACAAATTCATAATTACATAGTCATTATGAAGACTGAACCTAGTTACACTTTCCAACAGTGTTTTCTCGACTTATAATAGTGTGATAAATGGTTGGCATGTGCATACCATATTCAAACCATTTATCACACTATTATAAGTCTATAATAACTTTATACATATATATATGTGTGTGTGTGTATGATGAAGCACATGCACATGCAAACCATTTATCACACTATTATAAGTTGAGAAAACCCTAGACACTGAACTCTTATTAATAAAAAATCATTGTGAATTAAAGTTGGCCACTCCATCACTTGCATCATACAAGTGCAACATCACATCATATCACATGGCAACTACTTTTCCAATCAAATCATCTCATCAAGCTCCATCAAGCATGAACTCACATCAAAATCCAAGCCCTCAAGAAAAAAATATTACCATAGTCTTAATGCGAGTGCTTTTGTCTTCCTTATGATGTGAAAAGCATAATAAATTTTCATTACACAATTACATGGTTCATTAGCCAACTCTAATGTTAGGCTCCAATTTTACATGCCCATCGGATGGTTTGTGTTCTCAAACCATAACTTTTCAAATCTTACATCAACACAAACACTAAGATCACTTGAAACATCGAGACTACACAAAGTCTTCTTCCAAGAAAGGTGCCACACTAAGCTCAAGGCTAATCAAGTTAGTTTCTTATTGATATTTTTCTAATATCTATGCAACACACAAGGACAATGCTTCAATATCATCCAAGTCATCATCGCTTCTCTTCATGTTTTTTCAAAGTTTGGAACTCTAGTGCTATATCCTCTTACTTCACAACAAGAGCCATGACTTCTACAGGCAACCATGAATTATTATAGTGCTATGTTCTTCTCTAGGGATTTCTTGCATAGCATAAACCGTAGCATCCTCACATATCTCACAAGAGTAGTCTCTTCTCAGGCATCCAAACATTCTTTCTTTTCTTCTGGTCTTCTCCTAGGATTTACATCATAATTCGTCCTATACAACTACAAAGATAGGATAAGGAGTACAAATAAAAATGTGTTACAACAAATTCTCTCTCCTCTGTTTATATAGACTAGGTGAGGGAGGCTAACATAAAAAATAGACTTGGGTCCATACAAATAACGAACAAGACAACCTGATATGAGTGCTAAGTAGTACAAGGATGAAAAATGTCATACTAGGGCCTTATAAGACACCAATACGATGTGTCATCCAAGCATGATCCTCCTTGAGCTCAACAACGCTCTTACATGGTGGCTTATTATCCAAGAGTCCTCTTGAAATATGTTATTTTAATTATGTGCCACATATCCTCTTGTACCCAATGATCCTCAAAATGTGTGTCAATGCTCTAATGGTTCTCCTTAACATGTGTTTGGGACCAAAATCAATCTGCATGAAGTATGTTGTTCAACCTAAGCATTGTAAAGTCAAGTATTCAACCTTTAAGATGCATATCACATGGTTCCAAGCTCTTAGGGCTAGATAACCTCCTATAAGTGTTTAGTGATCTTTGTCCTATTGAGGTTGTACTCCTAATATTAAGCCAATTGATGAAGACTCATTGTTTGTATGCAATACTTTTAGTCATCAATCCAATTAAGACAACAAATTTTTTCCTAATGTCAAGTATTCATCCAAACATAGCCATTTATCTATCCATGAAGCATCATCAAGGGACTAGGAGTCCTATTACTCTCATAAGAAGGGGAATTTTTTTTTGGATTAGCATCAAAATCTCACATGTATTAGCTAAAAAAAATCAAGGATTAAAAAAATAGAATGACTTATAAAACTTGTCTTATACTATAGTAGTTTCCAACACAACGTATTTTATACAATAAACATTTATGAGCATGTCCCGATGAATATATTTAGAATAAATAAACACTACACAATGTATTATAGACAACAAAACAAAACCAATAAAAAAATGTTCATATATGTTAGAATGACCTCCAAAACATTGTGCATTTTGGGTGTCAGTTATAAAAACTAGCCTGAGATGCCATAACCTATCTAAACACAAATTCAAATAAATATCATATAACCCGCAAAAATGAACCTAAACTAAAGTCAAGTATCCATCCAAACAACTCCAAACAAATCCAGTTATGTGTCCTTGAAGCATCATCAAGGGACTAGGAGACCTATTAGTCTAATAACACGGCGAAAACACTTTTGAAGAAACATAAAAAGTTCATAGCTAATATGTATTAGCTCAAAAAAATTGAAGGAATGAAAATATGGAATGATTTATAAAACTTTTCTTATAATATAATGGTTTCCAACACAACTTATTTTATACTATAAAAATTTATGAGCGTGTCCTCATGAATATATTTAGAATACCCAAACACTACACAATGTAATATAGACAAAAAAAAACCAAATAAAAATTGTTCATGTATGTTAGAATTGTTAGCACTCTATAATTTAGAATATTGGCAAGACTAAACTATCAAGCACAACATCAAACCGCTTTGGAGTCCAGGACCTAGCCTTCCTAGACTCAGAGAGGGCTCTCTCTAGTTTTATGATTTAATTTGATGATTATAAGTGCTGATATTGGGATAGTTATAGAAATGAGAGTTGTTTTTATGATTGATTGGGTGGTTGGACAACAGGGCTGGAAAAATTAATCCATTGGGCTATGGAGTCATAAAAGGCAGAATTGTGCATTAACTTTTTCAAGGGAATTCATAGGGCAAGCTAACTATGCAGACTGGATCTTACTAGCAGTGTGAAATGAGAAAGGAGGAGGAGATTAAGGTTCAACGTAAATGCAGATTAGACCATCTCTGAATTCTGCATTCAGGTCTTAGAGGAAAACATTAAGATAACAAACACAAGCATAATTAAGGCGCTCTCTTATCAAATATTAATCTAATTTTTCTGTGTTGAAATCAGATAAATTTATGCACAACATGAAAAAACAGAGGAAAAACATTAATATAGAGGAAAGAACATCACCATTAACATAGCTCAAGAATCCTATGAACGATATCTTATTTATTGATGCCCAACTCAAACAGTTACATAGTTCCAATACTTCTTACAATGCAAGCTTCAACAAGGTCCAATTTTCCAACCCTTGATACTACTAAGGTATGTAGTATTTATCTAAAAAATAAAGTCGGTTTCCCTACCTTAGTTAGCAACCTTTCATTGATTACAATTAAGCAGAAAATGACAAGTGTGGCCATGCAATTCCTAATTCAGACATCACTGACAACAACTGCCTCTGGAATTAATTCTGGAAAACTCTTCGTAGATCCAAACGCTTCAATGGCTCCTCGGAAGATCAAATAGTAAGCTTTGAAGGTGGCTGTGATGGTTTCAAAGATGCAACCAATGGTGGCTCTGACATCTGTCTTTGTTTTAAAGAAAAACATGCGTTGGGTAATCAAATCTATGCAGTGCTGGCCACTTTCATTTATTGGTGCTGGTGTTGATGTGTTTTGATGCCCCTTCAGTCTCTGCTTTTATAACCATAACAAGTCTACATGAAACGCCCTTTGCTGCCCGAATCGACCTATGGTGTCTTTTTTCTACCTGAGCCCTTATGGACGTGTTTCACCTTATTTCTCCGTAAAATGAGTTTCAAACCCAATATGCCTGGTCATGGAAGGATGGCGGTTGGCGGACGGGGATGCATGATGGAGGATGTGGCGTGGTGGAATTGGCAATGGTCATACAACTTCAGTGGTTTGGGCAGATGATGGAAACAATTTTTTGGAGGGGGTGAGGGTGGTAAGCGGTATTGGACAAGGGGGGTGCGGAGTAATCTTGAGCATGACACGTAACTGGATGGGCGGTATGGGATATTTCCCATTTCATACCCCCCCCTCATGATAAAGTTCGAATGGTGCGGGGAGGCCGAAACTGGATAAGGGCCGTCAGATGTAGGGAGAGGAGTGAAGAGGGAAGAAAGGTGGAGGGAGATTAAAGGTTGAATGATATAGCACACGGGTGGGGCCCAACATGAGCCCTTTGCTACCCGAGTGCTTCCTTTTGTGTTTTAATTATTTTTCTAACTAAACAACGCAAAAAATCATTATACCGGATCTGAAATCCTTTAGATTTCAGTTTAGAAATTTATCGCATCCATAGCACTATCACATATCGTAGATTGAGCAGTTTAAAACATAAAAAGGAATTGGTGGTGCGATGCGAAAAGGGAAGTGACGTGGAGGGAAGGTGACGTGGAGGGGAAGAAGTGGGACCGAACCATAATGCATATCGCAATTCATAACTTTTATTTATAAGCGCGGAGGATGTAAACTTGAAGAATTGCGTAGTGTGACACACGAGGAAAAAGGTGAATGACGTGGTAGGGAAGAAGTGGGACTAGATTGTAGGTGCACATCACAACTTTTAAGTTTTATTTACAAGCTGCAGGGTTAAATCTTAAAATTTGTGAAGTGCAGGGAAGAGGGATCCACCGAAAATTGGCGGAGTGTTATGAACTTTATATGATATAACAATGTATTGCAATGGCTATGTGATGGGGGCGGAGCTGCCGAGGTGGGGCCAACCTACCGCATCGCAAATCAAAGTAAATATTTTGCGGGTGCTCACAAAGGTAAAACAAATGCGATGCGATATCGCAAATCGAAGATCACATTATTTAAAGTTTAGCTCCAATGAAAAACATGTAAAAACTATGAAATGCCCTGAGGGCCCCACTTTAATCACGATCGGGGAATGAAAAGCGATGAAACGGTAAATATGGAAGGGTAAAGCGGAAAGGCAGAAAAAAGTTAAGGTAATGTATATTTCAATGGAAAATGAAATGGAAGGGAAGCATGGAGGGGAATGGGTCCCACTTCATATCGCTTCGACGATTTATAAGTTTAGTGTTAAGACTATCACAGTTAATTGTTATGATTTGCGATGGACGATATGAAATGAAGGTAAGGGGTCCTACCAATGGTTTAAGCAGCCTTTTGATATATATATGATATGCAATATATATAAAGGTAAGTTTATATAACATGGTCGTTAGATGGGTGGCAGAGCTTATAACATAAAGTCCAAAACTTTATAATAAATGGGCTTATAAAGCAATAAGCCTCGAAAGGTTATATATGTGGGTTTTGGAGTTTGAATGGGATTCAGAACATTTCAGAATATGGAGGAATTGAGGGGGGAAAAGAGGGTGAATTAAATGAAATGGAATGAGGGTAGAAATGAAATTTGATCCATATCACACCTTATCAACAACACTTTCTTCCTTCTATTGGACGAAGAGGTTGATTGATTCCTTTGAAGCTCTTTATAGTCATGATTTCCCTTTCTTCCTTTGACAATAAATGATAGCAATGGAATATTATTTTTAGTAAAAAATATAAGCAATAATCAGTCACCTTGTGATACTGTAAATTACATGACTCTAACAGTGGCTCTAGCTAGGGATGGCAGCTCCTTCAGGAGGTGTCAAGAACACGGTAGACTAGTGGCCTGATCCATTGGGATGATCACAAAACTTGAACCTTAATTTGCTACAAAACCTCTGTGACTGAAAACCTTCAAGCTGAGGTCAATACTCGCTGCAATTTGTAGTCTGGGACACACTTGAACTGAAAATAGAAAGAAAACTGAAACTAAAACTGGAAAATTTCTCAGAGTGCTGAGCTTATTTTCACCCCTACCTACCCTAATCTACTGAAATGGCTGCCCTTATAAAAAATACAATAATGCCAGTGTAGCCAGTCAAGAAATTGTTTTGATATCTTTGTTCTTTCATTTCTCTTTATCATATTCAGAGACAAACCTGACAATGGTGTTTGATAGAGATTCCCAGAATGATCTTTTTTACAAGGATCTTGGTACCTTTGAAAATAAACTGACATGATGAACATATGTGATGGCTTTGTAAAGAACAATTATTCCATATAAAAAGCCACTGGATCAAGATACTCTTGATTTATTTCTGGGTATTGTGACTCAACCTCCTCAGCTTCATATCCTAGTACTGCAGATGTGCTCTCCTGGTCTACAATCAACTCAGAACATGTTTTCATTCTACCTGATGAGTGTTGTGCCACTACTACTGAATCAAACAATGGGGAAGACTGTCTGGTCATATCCATATCATAGTAGCTTTTGAGAGCACTATGAACACAAGAATATTGACTTTGAAAGCAAAGATCCTCCAACGCATCTGCTACTGGTTCATGTGGTGCTTTGGGTTGTAAAGTTGGTTCTTCTGAGACCTCATGTGTCTTCTTATGATTATCAGCCAGAATGCAATCCCAATTTCCTTTCATAATCTGAAATGCATTAAAGCACAAGGGAAAAGAATCAATATTGATCAATTCATCATTTGTTTCAGGCTTTGCGATTTCATCTGCTACTTGAAATTCAAAAGAACTCAAGGCCTGAACCCTAGATCTAAAACAAATATTTTATCATCCCCGATTTCCTCATCTAATTGGTGAGAGAGTTCTCTTCTCCTGTGATTATCATCTAGGATGTGATCCAGATTTCCTTTCGCGATCTAAAAAGAATTGAAACATAAGGGTAAAAACTCAAGATGTATTGGTTCTTTCTCTATTTCAGATTTCGTGGTTTCAAGAAGACTCAAGGGAAGAAATTCTGGATCTAAAAAAGGTTCAAGATCATTCCTCTTTTCCACAAACTCATTAGAGCATTCCTCCTCATTCCTATTTGAAATTTGCTTGTAATTCTATCTTAAGAGTGAGGCAAAAGATAGAGGAATGAATTTTGTACTTTCTTGATATCTTTCTGCATTTTCTTTCTTACAATCTTGCTCAACATGCAGATTTTGGTTGTCATCTTTGGAATGTGACCATTGAGTTTGTTCCTCCCAAGAACATAGTGCTGGCTACTTCGAATAATCAACCTCAACCTCGACCTTATAGTCTTCCTCTTGATAATCATATTCGGGAAGGGTACCTTTGTATTTAAGGTCATCTATCAGGTACATTGTTGCTGAGGATTTCCCTGCCTCCTTTTGATTTTGGGCTTCATCTTTGGCTGTGTTGTGGATAGAGTACAAGAAACAATCATTTTCTGTTTTAGGGTGTCTATGATGGACTCCAAAATTCTTGGGTACATTGATGTTTGTCTTCTTCGGAACTAATGGAACAAGAGTTATCTGAACATCAAGTTCCTCTTTCCTGCTAATCATATTTATCATTCCATTAGGCTGTGTTTCTTAAGAGATCTAGTTTTATCCTTGAAGATATCAGTTGATATTTTTCTATTTTGTCCTTCTTTATTTCTTTTAACTTGGCTTCTCTGTGTAGTAGGTTGGCTTCCACATCAACTGCCGCATTTTTCATTTCTTCCAGGGTTGTAGGGTCCCTTTATCTTAACTGGAATGCCATCTCTGGATCAAAGGCATCTGGGTTGTGCAAGAGAGCCCATCCCGGGGGTGGCTTTATCTTAGCAGGTATTGCTGATCCAAGTGGATATTGGTGGTCACATGCCTATTCCACTTGGGGCCCCACCATTGTCTCTTTAAGTTTTTTAGTTTTGTCACAACTTAGTATTTTTAGCAGTTTTTTCGGGTCCTGAACTTCCAAAGCCATTTTGAGGCCCTAAAAAATGTTTTTTGGGAAAACCGGGAGCAACATCGTCCATTGACCGATGTTTCTCACTCAAAATTTGTATTCCTTAGATAGATATTTCTAACGAGGTATGGTTCATGTCAAACGAAGATCATATGCCAAAGTTATGTCCTCGGGAAGTTGAAACACCAATTTACCCAAACGGGGCCCATAGTTTTGGCGCTTCATCTCCTAGGGTTAGGGTTTTGGATGTTTAGGGTTTTCCATTGTTTCTAAATAATAAATAGGCCCTCGAGCCTCATTTTAACTCGATTCGAGAACTGTAGCCACCATCTCTTCTCGGAGATAGGTGACACCCTAGCTGGGTTATCTATACAAATATAAGCAAATTTAGTCTCTCGGTAATGAAATGAAGTTTTATTTCATTTGCATCTTTGTATTTATGGTTATATTTTTTATTATTGCATTCTTACACCATTCGTTAAGTGTCATCGGAGAGGGGTTTCTTTTTCGATCCTTCTTTGCATGTCCCAGCGAGGTCAGGGTATAAAGTGGGGCTCGATACGCGGGTGGAACCTTTGCAGATTAGCCTCATAGGCAGAGACGGATGCCAGTGGAGGGAAGAAGAAAGATGAGGATGGAGATCCTATCAAAATATTGCTCGAGGAGGCCCTCGAAAGACAAAGGAACGTGATGATGGATAACTTTGCTCAGATCCTTCAACGACTACCCACCGGCGGCGCATCTGCATCCAGCAGCCACTCTGGAGGCGCGACTCCTTTTAAGGTATAAGTAAATTTTGACATTCCCATATTTGAGGGTCAAATAGATGCAGATGCCGTAGATAGATGGTTGAATCTATTAGAAGGATATTTCTCGGTTCATGACTTTTCCGACAGGGAGAAGATTATTTTTGCACTCCTCAAAGCTGCCCCCCATGTCAAGGACTGGTGGGAAACCCACTGTGAGAAAAAGGATGAGACAAAACCCTCTCTTTTCTCGGCCGTACCCACTTGGAATTATTTTTGAGATGCCATCAAGGAACAATACTATCCCGTGGGGAGCTATGAGGACAAGTACATGCAATGGACCATGCTGCGACAAAAAAGGGATCAAGATGTGCATGAGCTGACGAATCTGTTCCATACCCTCCGCACCAAGTTGGGTATCAAAGATTCAGAGAAGCATCTGGTGCTAAAGTATCACAGTTGTCTACACAGATACATTTAGGAGGAAATGGAGTTCCTCGACATCTCCTCGCTTGGTACGGCATACCGATATGTTGCCAAGATTGAGCAGAAATTCAAACAGAAGAAATTTATCACTTTGGGATCAAATCAGAAATCGAGAAAGGAGTGATACCAAAGCTGGAGACAAAGAATGAGAGCCAAGAGCATGGCAACTCGAGACAACTACTCAAGCCTGTGAAAGAAAAACACCCACAAAGCCAAAGAAGGACAGGGAAAGTGGGTGTGATTTCTCAAGAGCTCAACAACATGACACAAGTAGTGTCACACAAAATGATCGCGGTGGTCGAGATGGTGTTGAAAAATGCTGTAAAGATGATGGGCTTAGTGGAAAGGAGTCGCCTTCACTAAGTGGGCCCGCAGGCTATTTTTGGCGCAAAGTCTATTTTTAGACTATGTCTATTTTTAGACATATGGATCATGGTCTATGAGTTGCAGGATGATATTTATGGATGATTGGTCGAGTTGGTAAAAATAGATGGACCTCTATTTTTAGACATTGGGCGGTTTCTATTTTTAGACTGCCGGGCTAAAAATAGAACAGTCAAATATTATTAACCCTTAATAATGTTTAGACTATAAACATTATCTTTTCCTCTTGGAGCACTTCAGTTTGATGCTTGGATGTGGCACATGCAGCTGACAGAAGGAAATACGCTTTTCCTATGGGTTAGTTGAGCTATTGCATGGTTGACTTCAGTTAGAACTCATGTGGCAAAGTTTGGTGGAGTTGATGAGACAGTTGGTGGAGTTGTGTTCGGTTTAACTTAGTTGAACTAGTTGTATTTAGTCTAACTGACAGATACACTAGTGATGAGTGGTGTGAATTAATTATTAATTAATTCTGCAATTGATATTTCATAAATCCTTCTAAAGAATATCTGATTAGGCACCAATACATGACAGTTGATGGAGAGACGATGTATTAGAAGGTAGGTGAAAGAGGTAAGTGTGATATCAGTTGTGACTATACACATGCTATTTTTTGCACACATTGATTGGTGCGATGAGGATTACTTATGATTGAAGCTAGTAGATTGAGCTTGGATCTCATCTTATATACTCATCTTGGATTACTTGTGATGAAAGCGAGCTTGGACATGGAGGAGATTTGAACATGTGACTTGTTCATCTTCCGTGCTAGTTTTTGTGTAGCATGTGAGATAGTGCTGAGAGATGTGAGAGCTTTGTGCTATGTATTGTTACATGTTCTCTATCATTATAATATACAGATAGTTGGGGGTTTTCAGCTGTATGCTTTCCCCATTACATACTGTGTTATATGTGTGCTTGATTATGTTTTTATGTGCGCATGCGACTGCTTCTATTTCCGCATATTGATGATCAATTGTAGAAGAGGTTATGTATTATGCATGAAGCTTAAATAGTGTGTAATCAGGATAATCTCGATGAATAATTCAACTATTATTCAAATTTCTACAATGAAATACAGATCGAGATGCATGCTCGAATTTGGTCGAGTTTGAGGAATGACAAAGGGAGCGACAGTTATTGATCGGGCCTAAGCCCCTTGTTGCCACTCGAGATCCAGGAAGGAAGACATCTCTTCCTCCTAGTCTGTGAGTAAAGAAATCTTTCCAGTCTGAGTTCATTGCAAACCCAGTGGGAGCCAAAAGAACCTCATTTATTGAGCCCATTAGTAATGATTGACTTGACCCCAACTCTTACATCCATACATAAATTGCTTCACCAGGGCAGGATCTCGCGTCGGCCGACGATTCCACCTTCTATAGCATCAAGCCCTTCACGGATGAGGTATTATGTGATGTTGCTCCTATTGATGTTTCTGATGTATTATTAGGACAACCATGCTTGTGGAAGCGTCATGCTGTGTATGAGTCTCGACCTCGTGCTGTTATTATTACTTTGGGAAATAAGTTGTACAGGATACCAGAGGTACCACCTCCTACGACTATCTCTTTGGTTACTGCAAAACAATGCAGTAAGCTCATTTCCCAAACCAAGAAATTCATTTTCCTGATGATCCGCCCCCAGGGCAAGAAGAAGACTGTGGCCACGACCTCCAGACAGGGCCCCTCTGCACGACAACAACAAATGGATAAGGTCGTGGAGGAGTACAGGGACATCTTCACCTCACCCACAGGGGTTCCTCTGCACTGCCAGGTCAAGCACTCGATTGATCTGACCCCAGGTGCGCCACTACCCAATGGACCGATCTATCGACGCTCTGTTCTGGAAAATGATGAAATCAAGAGGCAGATTCAGGAGCTGTTGCAGAAAGGTCACATCAGACCAAGTTCATCGCCCTGTGGGAGCCCGATCGTGTTGGTACAGAAGAAGGATGGGACGTGGAGACTCTGAATTGACTATCGGGCGCTGAACAAGATCACTGTCCGGAATAGGTACCCAATCCCACGGATTGATGACCTTCTGGACCAACTCCAAGGTGCAAAATATTTCAGTAAGATTGACCTGAAGTCTGGGTATCACCAGGTACCAATTGAACCCTCTGATGTGTGGAAGACTACCTTCAAAGCTAAGGAAGGCCTTTTTGAATGGCTGGTCATGCCTTTTGGGTTGACGAATGCTCCCGCAACCTTCATGAGGATGATGGACGACATCTTGCGGCCATTCACCAACTAATTTGTAGTGGTGTACTTGGATGACATTCTGATCTTCAGCAAGACTTGGGAAGAGCACCTTCACCACATCCGACAAGTCCTCCAAACACTGCGGCAACACAAGTTGTGTGCCAATTTGGAGAAGTGCACGTTTGGCATGACCCAGGTTCAATATCTGGAATACATTATTGATGAAAGGGGGGTGCATGTGGATCCAGCCAAGATCCAAGTCATTCGGGATTGGCCAGCCCCGACTACTATAACAGAGCTTCGCAGCTTTCTGGGTCTTGCTAATTTCTACCGTAGATTCGTGTTAGGATTCTCTCATATCACTTGGCCCTTGAGTCAAGTCACCAAAGGAGGAGCGAGAGCAAAATTCTTTTGGTCGGAACCTCAACAGAAGGCATTCAAAGAATTGAAAAATCACCTCTGTTCTGCCCCAGTGCTCACCTTACCAGACTTGCAGCAGCCATTTGAGATCGAGACAGATGCCTCTGACTATGCTATTGGGGCAGTTCTTACTCAACAGGGACATCCAGTGGCATATCACAGTGAGACATTGTCTGAGACAGTTTGCAAGTATCCCACTTATGACAAAGAAATGTATTCCATTGTGCAAGCTTGTCGACAATGGAAGCATTACATTTTGGGGAAGGAAACAATCATCCACACAGACCACCGGCCCCTGCAGTTCATACAGACACAAGGGAAGTTGCAGAATGATCGCCATCAGAAGTGGTCCACATATCTGCAACAGTTTCATTTGAACATGAAGTACAAGAAGGGTAGCACCAATAATGTTGCAGACTGCCTCAGCCGACCACCGATCGTGGCGCTCACCACCGTGCTCAACTCTTGTGGGCACGAGACTTCTGATTGGCCGCTTCTCTATGAGAGTGACCCAGAATTCGGCCACACTTACAAGGCACTCTTGGGGGGCACGCAAGTTCCAAATTTTTACCTCCAAGATGCACTTTTATGTCACCTGGGACACCTTTGTGTTCCTTCAAGCGAGCGTGCCAAGATGATATGGGAAGCACACTACAGTCGAGTCGCTGGGCATTTCGGGGTCGAGAAAACAGTAGCAATACTACAGAAGTATTTCTATTGGCCGAACCTTCGAAAGGATGTCGAGAAGCACATCAGATCCTGCACTGCTTGTGCCATTGCCAAGCCGACCATCAAGAAGCAAGGCCTATATACTCCTCTACCTACCCCTAGTCGACCTTGGGAATCCATCTCCATGGATTACATGTCGGGCCTACCTTCTACTAAGCATGGAAATGACTGTGTTTTCGTGGTCGTCGACAGATTCTCGAAGATGGCCATTATGGCGGCCTGCAAGAAGAATATCACAGCAGAAGCCACTGCTAAACTCTTCTTTGAACGAGTGTGCGTGCACTTTGGGATCCCACAGTCTATCATATCATATCGGGATAACAGGTTCCTTAGCACATTTTTTTCCAACCTCTGGTGAATGCTGGACACCAAGCTCACCAAGTCCACATCTTTCTATCCCCAAACAGATGGCCAGACAGAGGTTGTTAACAAAATGATTGTACACATTCTGCACATGTACAATTCAAAGCATCCACGTACATGGGACGAGAGCCTACCCTATGTAAAACATAGTTATAACCGGGCTCTCCACAGTTCAGTCAGCCATAGCCCCTTTCAGGTGGGCTTGGGATTCCAACCACTATGTATCATTGACGTAGCCATGCCATTTGCGGCTACTCGGGCCGATTCGGCTCATGTCCAGTCTGAAGTTGACAAAGAAAATAGCTTCATCGAGCGCATTAAACACATCCGCCAACAGGTTCATGACATATTGGACAGAGCCAATGCTAAGTACAAGAAATGCCATGATCAACATTGAGTGCCACAAAACTTCCAGGTGGGCGACAAAGTATGGCTACATTTTCAGAAGGAGCGCCTCATTGGACCCCACCGCAAGCTTCACCCGCTCCGATATGGGCCATACAACATCACCAAGGCTATAGGGAACAATGCCTTCAAGCTCAGTATTCCACCATTCCTTGGTCTGCACCCAATATTCAATGTGGACCGCTTTCGTCCTTACTTCCCACCTCTACTGGACACCTTTGACATTGCAAAACAAATCACACCAGCAGAGTTAAACGCAGACTGCATGGAACAGGCCACCACAGATTGTATCATGGACATGAAAATCAAGAACACTCGCCAACACAAGATCCAACTGTATCGTGTTGTCAAAGCTGGCCAACTCCTGCACCAAGGAAAGTGGTTCACCAGGGACCAAGTTCAACAAAAATTTCCTCATCTCATGGAGGAACTTAACGCAATGGGGACCATTGCTTCCTAAGGGGGGATGAATGATCCAGGTGGATATTGCTGGTCACCCACCTATTCCACTTGGGGCCCCACCATTGTCTCTTTCAGTTTTTTAGTTTCGGCACAACTTACTATTTTTAGCAGTTTTTCGGGTCCTGAACTTCTAGGGCCGTTTTGAGGCCCTAAATGACGTTTTTTGGGAAAAATGGGAGCAAGATGGGTCCATGGACCATGTTTCTCACTAAAAATTTGTAGTCCTTGGATAGATATTTCTAACGAGGTATGGTTCGCGTCAAACGAAGATCGTATGCCAAAGTTACGTCCCTGGGAAGTTGAAACACCAATTTACCCAAACGGGGCCCATAGTTTTGGCGCTTCATCTCCTAGGGTTAGGGTTTTGGATGTTTAGGGTTTTCCATTGTTTCTAAATAAGAAATAGGTCCTCGAGCCTCATTGTAACTCAGTTCAGAGGCCTGTAGCCACCACATCTCTTCTCAGAGATAGCTACCAGCACCCTAGCTAGTTTATCTCTATTATGTTTGTAAGCAAATTTTAGTTCTCTGATATTAATGAAATGAAGTGTTATTTCCATTGCATCTTTGTAATTATGGTTATATATTTATTCTGTTGCGTTCTTACATAAATCCGGATCAATTGCATGGTATACCTTATTGAATCTGGCTGAAAAATGTTGTACTGTATCCCCAAGCTATCTTTTTAAATGGTTGTACTCTTCTATGATGAGAAAAAATTTCCCAGGACCATCCATCTATCCAGGAAAACTTGAGTGAATTGATGAAATTTGCTAATTCTTGCAGCTGGAATATCTTTAAACCAAATTTTAACTTTTCCTTGCAACGATAGGGCAAGAATTCTGATATGCACATCATCTTCTCCCACCTCAAACAAATCAAGGAAATGTTCAATATTTTTAATGTGCTTTTCAGCAGTGATCTTTCCATTTTCTCCATCAAATCTAGGTAGATTGATAAAATTTGTAGGGAGGTCATGTATGATAGGAGGCAAAACTAGAGGCTTGTATCTATCTGGGACTTTTATAGGTATAAGCACTAAAGTAGGAGGCTTATAACCATTTGGAGCTTTTGCAAGAGCGGGAAATGAAGTACAAGGCTCATGTGCCACTGGGTTTTCTACAAGTACATTAGGGATATGCATAGGTGTAAAAGTATGTACATGGTCTACAATTTGGGGCTTAGCTTCTTGAGGCTCATCAAACTGCCAATGATCGATGTAAACCTCAGCAATGTACTCTTTATCAGGCTTAAAGTAGGATAGAATATAGTTACAGATAAAAACAACAATTTCTTGAATCCAATTTGGGTTTGAATACTTTATCCTTCTAGGCTGATTGGTCATGTTTCAAGTCCTTCCTCCAGTGGTGTCTTTGAATGGAACTGGTTTGAATTGGAGTCACCAGGTGGATGATTTCAACTTTGTTGTGACTGGCTGTTTTCCACCATCAACAACCAGATACCAGTCTTGGAAGATACTCAAATCATACAAATTTGACTGGGGTTTTTGAGTTCTATAGAAATACCGATATTTTTCAATAAGTGTGTCCCCAGTATGGTCACCATTATGTTAGCACTCTATAATTTAGAAGATTGGAAATACTAAACTATAAAGCACAACATCAAACCACTTTGGAGTCTAGGACCTAGCATTCCTAGACTGAGAGAGGGCTCTCTCTGTTTTTATGATTTAACTTGATGATTATAAGTGCTGATATTAGGATAGTTATAGAAATGAGGGTTGTTTGTTTGATTGATTAGGTGGTTGGACAACAGGGTTGAAACCTTAATCCATTGGGCTATGGAGTCATAAAAGGCAGAATTTTTGCATCAAAATTTTCAAGGGCATTCACAGGGCAAGCTAACTATGTAGACTGGATCTTACTAGCAGTGTTAAATGGGAAAGGAGGAGGATATTAAGGTTCAACGTAAATGTAGAGCAAACCATCTCTAAATTATGCATTTAGGTCTCAGAGGAAAAAATTAAGATAAAAAACACAGACAAAATTAAGGTGCCCTCTTAGAAAATGTTAATCTAAATTTTCTGTGTTGAAATCATTAGTAAATTGATGCACAACATGAAAAGACAGAGGAAAAAAATTAATACAGAGGAAAGAACATCTCCATTAACATAGCTCAAGAATCCTGTGAACGGTCTCTTATTTATTGATGCCCAGCTCAAACAGTTACAGAGTTCCAATACTTCTTACAATGCAAGCTTCAACAGGGTCCAATTTTCCAACCGTTGATATTGCTAAGGTATGCAGTATTTATCTAAAAACTATGTCGGTTTCCCTACCTTAGTCGAAAACCTTTCATTGATTACAATCAAGCAGAAAATCACAAGTGTGGCCATGCAATGCCTGATTCAGACATCACTGACAACAACCGCCTCTGGAATTAATTCTGGACAACTCTTCGTAGATCCAAACACTTCAATGGCTCCTCGGAAGATCAAACAGTAAGCTCTGAAGGTGGATGTGATGGTTTCAAAGAGGCAACCAATGGAGGCTCTAACATCTAGCTTTGTTTTACATAAAAACATGCGTTAGTTAATCAAATCTGTGTAGTGCTGGCCACTTTCATTTATTGATGCTGGTGCTGACGTGTTTTGCTGCCCCTTTAGTCTCTACTTTTATAACCATAACAAGTCTGCATGAAACATCCTTTGCTGCTCGACTCGACCTGTGGTGTATTTTTTCTACTCGAGCCCTTCTCGCCTTGTTTCACCTTATTTCTCCGTAGAATGAGTTTCAAACCCAATATGCCCGGTCGTGGAGGGATGGCGGTTGGCGGACAAGGATGCATGATGGAGGATGTGGCATTGTGGCATTGGCAACGGTCATATAGTGGAAACAGTTTGGGAGGACAATGGAAACAGTTTTTTGAAGGGGGGTGAGGGTGGTAAGCGGTATTAGACAAGGGGGGTGTGGTGTAATATTGAGCGTGACACATAGCCGAATGGGCGGTATGGGATATTTCCCATTTCAGACCCCCCACTCATGATAAAGTTTGAATGGTGTGGGGAGGCCGAAACTGGATAAGGGCCGTCAGATGTAGGGAGAGGAGTGAAGAGGGAGGAAAGGTGGAGGGCGATTAAAGGTTGAATGATATAGCACATGGGTGGGGCCCAACACGAGCCCTTTGCTACCCGGGTCCTTCCTTTTGTGTTTTAATTCTTTTTCTAACTAAACAACGCAAAAAATCATATAACAGATATGAAATCCTTTAGATTTCAGTTCTGAACTTTATCGCATCCATAGCACTATCTCATATCGTAGATTAAGCAGTTTAAAACATAAAAAGGAATCGGTGTTGTGATTTAAAAATGGAAAGTGACATGGAGGGTAGGTGATGTGGAGGGTAAGAAGTGGGACCGGACCACAGCTCATATAGAAATTCATAGCTTTTAGTTATAAGCGGGGAGGATGTAAAATTTAAGAACTAAGAAGTGCGACGCGTGGGGAAGGAGGTGAATGATGTGGCAGGGAAGAAGTGGGACCAGATCGCAGGCGCACATCGCAACTTTTAAGTTTTATTTAAAAGCTGCAGGGTTAACTCTTAAAATTTGCAAAGTGTGGGGAAGAGGGACCCATTGGAAATTGGTGGAGTGTTATGAAGTTTATATGATATAACAATGTATTGCAACAACTGTGTAATGGGGGCGGAGCTGCTGAGGTGGGGCCAACCTACCGTATTGCAATTTAAAGTAAATATGTTGCAGGCGCTTACAAAGGTAAAACAAATGCGATGCGATATAGAAAATCGGTGATCACATTATTTATAGTTTAGCTCCAATGAAAAACACATAAAAATATGAAATGCGATGAGGGCCCCACTTTAATCGCGATCGAGGAATGAAAAGCGATGAAACGGTAAATATGGAAGGGTAAAGCGAAATGGTGGAAAAAAGGTAAGGTAACGTATATTTCAATGGAAAATGAAATGGAAGGGAAGCGTGGCAGGGAATGGGTCCCACCTCATATCACATCAACGATTTATAAGTCTAGTGTTAAGAACATCACAGTTAATTGTTATGATTTTTGATGGCTAACATGCGATGAAGGTAAGGGGTCCTACCAATGGTTTAAGCGGCCTTTTTATATATATATGATATGCAATATATATAATAGTAAGTTTATATAACATGAATATTAGCTGGGTGGAAGAGCTTATAACATAAAGTCTGAAACTTTATAATAAATGGGTTTATAAAGTAATAAGCCCTGAAAGGTTATATATGTGGGTTTTGGGGTTTGAATGGGATTCAAATAATTTTAAAATATGGAGGAAATGAGGGGGGACAATAGGGTGAATGAAATGAAATGGAATGAGGGCAGAAATGAAGTTTGTTCCCCATCACACCTTATCAACAACACTTCCTTCCTTCTACTGGATGGAGAGGAAGATTGATTCCTTTGAAGCTCTTTACAGTTAGGAGTTCCCTTTCTTTCTCTGAAAATAAATGATAGCCATGGAATATTATTTTCAGTAAAAAATATAAGCAATAATCAGTCACCTTGTGATACTATAAATTACAGGAATCTAACAAGAATAACCCTCAAAACGTTGTGCATTTTTGGTGTTGGTTATAAAACTAGCTTGAGATGCCACAAACTCATATTTGAGCACAAATTCACATGAATATCATATAACCCAAAAAAATGTACCTGAAGAGCAGTTAAAAACTTCTAACAAAAAAATCTTATAATATGCAATAAGAAAACTAAGTGCTAAGTGCCATTCCATGACATGGGCATAGCGAATCTATTCTCATATCACAATCTGATGGTGAATTAACAATTTGAAGCGATCAAATTTTTCTCTTGAATTTTCGATTAACCAACACTGACATGAAAATAGAGGAGAATATGGCTGCACACATTCCAATCAAATACATGGTGATGGTAGAATATTGTTTCCTCTTTAGATGAATTAGGAAGGGCACTCCTTCCATCTATACCTTCGTTTCTGATTATTTTTTTGAAACTTTTAGTTACAAACCAATATGAGTGCTTCACATCTTTAAGATCTGATGCTATATTGTGGCTCGATAGGAAATTATATTAACCCTATTACATAAGTTTATTAATGTGGATCCATGACATGGGTGTAGTGAATCCATATATAATTTGATCTAGTGCATCTAAATATGTATAAAAACACAATGATATAAACAAAGATGAAGTAATAACACCCATAGAGATTAAAACCCCATATATATATATATAATTTGATCAGGTGCACTATTTTTTTTTTTCCAAGGAAAAAATTGAACTTTTTATTAAGAAGATAAAAAGATACATCGTATTTTAAGCATTCCATATGTGAGAATATGGTCACCCATGAGGGCAGCAACAAAACTGTCCAAAATATCAACCTGTGTATAGACATAGTCCAAAAAATCTCTATAAATAGTGTCTAAAGAAAATAAACACATGTGAGTCACCATGTTAGTATGAATCTTTCGTCGTAAAAGATCACTTTAGCTACGCATAAAAAATAGCCCTAACATCGATTATGGCTGCAAAATACCTTTAAGATTGCTGCACAAATTCAGATCTAAGCACAAAAGATATTAAGAAGATAAAAAATAACATAGCTCCATAGATCCAATGAACAAGACAAGAAGAATGTATATGAAAGAATTTTGTATTATGTTAAAGAATGGGGCACCTGTGAGGAAAACAAGAAAGGTGTTTTCTGGTTCTCCTCAGTGGGATGGGTTCTTGGAAGTCCTCAGTGTTTCAGATCTAGCATTTCTCTCTCTTATGGATGTGGAAAAGCAAACATAGAACTCAATGGGAGTTCACAAAACAAAATGGAAAATGGTGACCAAGAGAAGATCTAGAGTGATCTAATGCAATGAAGGTGACTAATGAATGGGGAAAACCCCCTATTTATAACAAAATATTGGGGTGATCTAGAACTCGGTGCATGAATAAAATATTATTAATCGAATTCTAGAAGCACCTTTTAGGAATATTTTATTATATTTGTTGGAGGGAAAATAATTCTTGACTTGGGTCAATTCCTTTATTTATAAATAATAAATAAATAAATGATTTATTTATCATTTTAGGGGAATGATGGGAATATAATTAAATAAATAATGGTTTATTTAATTATTTATGTATGATTTAGTCAAATTTAACTAAGAATATTATTTAAATAATGATTTAAATAACTTGTTCTTAGGAAATAATTAAATAGATAAGAATTTATTTAATTAATTTCCTTGTTTTGGGTTAAATATGACCAAATAAGTTATTTTATATGGTGAAAGAAATTTTACTTAGGGTAAAATTGGTCTTACATGGTGTACTTGGGTTCATCTAATAATAATAGGTTAGATGACCACAAAAATAGTGTAACAGATTGCCCCCCAACGTACGAGTGTTAGGAGAAAATCGTATGACCGAAGTACGTTGTAAGAACTCAATCACTAGATATCAAAAGGGAAGTGAGAGAGAGAAGTGTAATGTTGTCTGATGTGTTAAAGGACTAGACCCTGAGGAGACGAGACTTACAGGTGCAACAAGTCTCTATGAAGTGGTACCTATGCTAAAGGCGGCGGGGGAGGCATACCTATGCCCGCCGAAACAAAATACAAAGAATAAGGTGCTTGGAAAACCACGGAATGCAATAAGTACAAAGAACAAGGCACCCGAAAAACCACGAAACGCAAGAATGACGTATGTGTTGGCCGAAACATGAGCCAGATAAATAACATGATGGATCCCACATACATGCGATGCATGGAATAATCGTCAGGACTAATACAATAATATGGTAGTACATGAGATACAAATACACCCAAATGCCCCCTACATGCGGGGAAGGGCTCGCAACATCTGACGAATACGTGCAAATCGAAGAGGCGCCGCAAGCGGTGGAGGCTGATATCATCAAATGCGAGGAGTTGCATCAGGGGTGGAAATGAATTCATCTGGGCATGTGGGGGGCTACCTACAGGGCCACCCCCTCATGAGGGTTGAGACATCTCACACATGCCCGGGAATCACCAATAGCTGTTGTTGCATCACTAGACCATCCAGTGTATAGATCACGATCATGCTGGGAAGAACTCAAACCAATGGTACATTGCCCCCTAGATCGGGTTTCTGGAATAAATGAGCTGATGTCGACAGAAGTAGGTCTGCCATAGGTGAGGCAACAAGGGATCCCCCACTAAGGCACGAGGGAAAATAGTAGAGCGACATTCCATGAGTACAACATGGTATCTCATGACGGAAATCGACACGAACAAGGATAAATATGGGGGTCAAGCGGTGCCCCAAGGAAAAGTGTTGTAAGTGAGGAAATCCGATTTGGAGAAGAGGGAAAGAAAGACTTCGTGGGAAACATGTGTCCTGGTGAAGTAGTGAATGATAAAAAGAAACATATGCGGGCTATCTACAAGGAGATAAAACATGCATTTCGAGTGGGAAATGCTAAGGGTAATATCTCTTAAGATAGAGTGCATTGCGAGGATTAGGAAGGGGGTGGCCTTCAAAGTCCTCTAAAAGATATGCTCCCTTCCCCAGATATTTACTGATGATGTAAGGACCTAGCCATAATGAGTCGAAACTCCCGTGACCAAGGGTATCATGGGCCTGGTCGTATACTAGAACAAGGTCACCTTCATGAAAGGTGCGAGGGTGTACTTTTCGGTCATACTGAGCTTTGGTGCGATTTTTGGCCGCTTCGAGAGTTTGCAATGCAATGCGACGGTCTTCAGAGGTGCGCTCAAGCATGATAAGTCGTTGTTTGAGAGGTTGGGTATCAGGAAGAAGTTCGACGACCAAGTGAAGGGAAGGGATTTCGCATTCGATTGGTAAGACGACCTCCTCGCCAAAGACAAGGTGGAAAGGAGTGAAACCGGTGGTGGTTTTAACAGAAGTACGATAGGCCCATAAAGCTGGGAAGAGCATGAGATTCCAATTGGTTTTGTGCTTATTCACTGTTCGTTGAAGCATGGTCTTAAGAATTTTGTTGACTACTTCAACTTGACCATTACCTTGGGGGTAATAGGAAGATCAATATATTGGTGTTCAAAACCTAATAGGGAGGAGAGCTCATGCCAAATCTGATCTTCAAAATGTCGGCCATGGTCTGAGACTAATTGTTTGGGAACGCCGAATCGGGAAATGACATGGTTAAAGAAAAAGAGGGCTGCAGTAGCTGCCGTATTGTTGAATGTGGGCATAGCTTCGGCCCATTTAGTAAAATAATCAATCGCCATGATGATATATTTGTGGTTACCAGCAGATGGAGGTCGACATTCCATGAAGTCAATGGCCCATTTACAAAAAGGACCGGCTGTGATGACAGGATGGAGAGGAGCGGGAGGAGCTCGCGCCTTGGGGGTGAAATGTTGGCAATTGGAACATTGTTTGACTACTTCAATGCAATCACTAAAGAGAGAAGGCCAAAAATACCCAGCCCGCATGATTTTTTGGGAGGTGGCGAGGCCGGAGAGGTGGCCACCACAAGCGCCACTATGACAGGCATTTAGGACTTGCTCGCCTTCAGTGTGGGTGAGGCAACGACAAAGGACAGTGTCTATGCCGCGAAGTTAAAGGTCATCGCCAATTAGAAGGTAGCGAGAGGCTTGGTGTCGGATACGTCGTCGAGCATCACGATCAAGGTGAAGGGCGAATTTTTGGGTTTGTAAGTAAGTACGAATGTCACCATACCAAGGATCATTGGTGGTGATGGCAGAAAAATGTTCATCGGGGAGAGCGTCATTAATTGGAGTATCTTGCGTCTGGGTAGGAAAATCAGAAAAGAGTTCAGCTAGGACTAAACCTTTCTTACTTTCTGGGGTGACAAATTCAAGGTCGAATTCTTGGAGAATAACGACCCAACGGGCGTACTTCCCATTGAGGATTCGACGACTCAGTAGGAAAGCCATGGGGTTGGAATCAGTCACCACCTTGGTGGAACGCATGAGGATATAATGACACAATTTTTGGACTGATAACACGACAGCTAGTGCTAATTTTTCTTCATGCGAGTAGGACACAGGTGGACCGGAAAGGTTCTTACTGACATAATAGATCACATGTTTGGCACCGTTATCATCCTCCTGGATAAGGACACCAGCAACCAAATAGGTGGAAGAAGAGATGTATAGAATGAAATCTCAGTCAAAGTCAGGGGGACGGATCAAGGGAGCAGATGTGAGGGCATGTTTGAGGGCATCAAAAGAATCTTGAGCGTATGTATCCCAGACAAAAGGGGTGTGAGATTGAATAAGTCTAAGGAAGCCGTGTGCGGTAGTGGCGTAGTCAGGAACGAATCGACGAAGAAAATTAGCTTTGCCTTGGAGACTTTGTAGCTGGCGTAAGGTACGAGGCAGAGGAAGTTCAAGAATGGCTTGAACCTTCAAAGGGTCGAGAGTTATCTCGTCTTTACACACGATGAAGCCGAGGAGACAACTGGCGGGAACACAGAGGACACATTTCAAAGGGTTAAGGTGAATGTTATACTTGCGGCATCGGAGGAAAATGGTACGCAAGTCATGAAGGTGTTGCACCCGATGTTTAGAACGTGCAGTAAGGTCGTCTAAATAGGCAAGGATAATATGGGTTAAGTCATGGAAGAAATAAGACATGGCTCGTTGAAAGGTGGCGCCGGTGTTTTTAAGGCCAAATGGCATGACTCGGTATGCGAAAGTGCCCCATGGACTAATGAACGCGGTTTTAAGTTGATCAGCACGATGGATAACAATTGGTTGTATCCGGAGAAGCCATCCATAAAGGAGAGAATCTTGTGCCCCGCACACTCATCGATGATTTGGTCAATAAATGGTGTGGGGAAGTTGTCTTTGGGACAAGCTTTGTTCAGATCGCGAAAGTCAGTGCAAACACGAATGGTGCCTTGTTTTTTGAGGACGGGAACTGGGTTAGACACCCAAGTGGTATATTCAATGGGGTAAATGAAAACAGCCTGTCGGAGCTTGTCGATTTCAGATTTGATGGCTTCACGTCAGGAAGGATGGATGGGTCTCAACTTTTGACGAACTGGAATGGCATCAGGCCATGTGTCAATGTGATGTTCGACAATGGCAGGATCGAGTCCGGGCATTTCTGAGTATGACTAGGCGAAAACATCACAAAATTCTTTGAAGAGTTTCGTGTAGGCTTAAATTTCTTCCAGAGTGCATTGGGCGCCCATGGTGATATGTTCTTCAATACCTGGCTTGACAGAAATGTTGATTTTGATGGTGGGAGAGATATTAGCCATATTGCCGTCTTCGAAAGCGTCAGGTACAGGGAGGGGGTTTTTGAACCAATCAACTTTATCAGGAATGAAGTCTTTGGATTCGAGGGCATATTGGTCATGGGATGGATGGGGGAGGAAATATGCGCGATGGTGCATATCGTCCCATGGAAAATCAGGGTGGGTCATGGCTTCCATGATGTCTTCATCGGACTGGAAGATGGGAAGAGAGGATGGAAGAGGTGGATCTGAGGAGGTAGAGGGATGAGACTCTTGATTGTGAGGGGAAGGGCTCACAGGTATGGTGTCATGTGAGGTGATAGAGTGAGCAGTTGAATGATCAGGCGAAGCATTGGGGGAAGGTACTATGGGGTTGGTATCCGAGAATTGCAGGGATGAGAAAAGGTAGGAAATGGTAGCTGAAGTTTCGGTCATGTCAGTATTAGGAGGAGAAATGGTAATCGTGGTGGACAGGTGGTCAGGTGTGAGGGAAGAAGGATTACGGGTGAGGGCGGCTTCGAATTGGCGGTATGTGGCTAAAGAAGCATGATACTCATCAAGGTGGGGGCAAAGGTGGGTATAGTGGCCATGGAAATTGCACAAAGAACAAGGGTGATTGGTGCGCAAGTTCTTAAGTTTAGGGGTAGGAGCGGGTATGGTGACATGGACTTCTGGGATGTCTGATTCTGGAAACGTTTCATTAACCATGGTCTTGAGAGGTGGTAATTCAGGACGTGTATGAGTGGCGTGACCAACAACATCACATAGAGCACACTGGATGGGATGCTTGGGAGGCCGAGGAGGGGTAGAGTTGGGCGGGGTAGGTTTGTTTTTTGATGCCCCCCTGCGAGCTTTGCTATTTTTACTCGAAGCGGTTGTAACAGGAGGCAGTGCTTTTTGAGGTGACTGAGGTACCAGCGTAGCAAGAGAAGTGGTGGGGATTGGTTGAACCGGGGTCAAAGTAATATATGGTTTAGGTTGACCTGGCGGAGTGGTGGAGGGAGGGTCAAGATACCAGATGGGTATAACCAAGGTCAAGTTGGGGAGGGATAGGGTGGCTAAGGTAGGGACTGAATAAGCGCCGGGAGGGGGAGCGAGGAAAGGGATCTGTCCAGCATGGAAATGGCCAGGAGGAATGGTGCCAAGGGGTTTGATTTCAGGTGAAGTCGACCCATGAGGATTGGTGGTAGAAGAAGATTCAGAAGGAAGAAGGGTGGCTAACGGGGGCGAAGGGCTAGGAGCTGGTTGAGGTTGAGGTTGCTGACTAGCCAAAGTAGGCTCTGTAAGGTTAGCCCATGATGATTGCATCATGCAAACGTTCACCAATTTAGGATTAGAGACGGGAGGGGAGTCGAAAAAGGTGCTGAGCAAGGAGGAGTCTTTGTAGACGCCAGGGGAGACACTGGTCAAAGAATCAACAGATTGCTTGTTAGTGACAGTAGAGATGGTGGACTCAGGGGGGGTCTGAGATTTTGGTTCATGGTAAGTCAATTGGTCAATGGTGACGATCTTGCCATTATGAGGGAAGAACATCTTGCGGTGGACTACGGATGGGACAACAGACATCGCATAGGTGTAACTACGCCCCAAAAGGATGTTGTAGTCAAGAGGGGTGTCGATAACTTCGACGTCGACACAAACAGTCTTGCCGGAAAGGGTGATAGGACAGTTACGGAATAGGCCAATGGGCTGGGAGGCATGGCCATCCCATGCACGAAGGGTGATGGTGGAAGGGGCCTGTTCAGGGGATCCGAGTTGTTTCCAAACCGAAGCGGACATTACACAGGTAGATGCCCCCTCATCAATAATGCACCGAGCAACATTGGCGTTTCAGATTTTGACTGGGATTTGGAAAGCAACCGAAGGAGGGAGAGGGGGATGTTCTGACTAACGGGTGTCAAAAACAATCAATTGGTCATCAGCAGGATCTACAACGCCCACGGCAGATAGTAGAGCCCTCTTTTGAGAAGGACACGACTGAAGGAGTTCCAGTGGTGAAATGGCAACAGGAGATTGGGCCAGATCCTCTACTATGCTGTATGAATGGGCAACCTGACCAGAGGCAGCATTTTGGTGTAATGGTCCCTTAGGAGGCTTGGGATGAACCTCGGCTTTGGGCAGAGGGAGTTGCAAGGGACCATTGGGTGTCGATAGAGGCTCTGTAGGACCTGACGATGGAGACTCAGAGACAGGTGGAATAGGAGGTGTGGAATACTGATGGGACCGAGTTTGAAGGTTGAGGTCGACAGTGAGAGGTGGGTCAGAAGCCATCATGAGAATCTGGTAATCAGAGGAACCCGAAGGGGAAGGGTGAGTGGTTACCGGGGTGTGAGGTGGTTGAGTGGCCATGAATCCTTGTTGCGGGAAAGGATTAGTAAACACAGCAGGTTGAGAAGTAACGGGGGTGGGAGGGGTAGTAGGGGAGGAGTGATGTCCCTGTACGGTGGCCTGAGAATCCCAAAGTTGCCGCATTTGTGGTAATAAGGGACAATCGTGAGTGTAGTGACCATAAAAACTGCAACACGAACAAGGCTTATTGGTGCGGAGTGGCCTGTCCGGCTTGGGCTGAGAGCCCTGTGGCTGGTTGGCAGTGGTAGAGTCAATATTGGAAGGATTGGGTCCACAATTTCCCGAAGTGGATTGATTGCCCCTTCTCCTTCTTTAAGAAGGAAGAATGTTAGGTGCCCCCTGTTGTGCAAATACTTGCCCTGGGGGGGAAAGGAAGTGCGGTTGTGGGGGTGGAAAAGGCAATGGAGTGGAAGGTCCAAATGCTGGAGGAGCGGGGACATTAGGTTGCGGATATGGATAAGGGGGAGGGTGGGCAGTAGTAAGGTAAGCAGGAGGGTGGGAAAAATAAGGAGGCATGCCGTAGCCTGAATACATGCTACCGGGAGGGGAGAAAACGCCGAAGGGGCTGGCCCCTGGAGGAAAACCATGGCTCAGAAGAGGTTGGGCGGAGGTATGTGACAGGGCTCCAATGATACCATCGGCAGAGTGAGATGCCCCCGAGGAATTAGGGCCATCAGGTTTGGGAAGGTCAGGGAGGACGGTATAAACATAACCAGATTGGGCGTAGATAAGGTCATACTTCAAGGCTATTTGGAGGGCGGCTTCTTCGGTTTGGGGAAAATGGGATGCGACATCTTTGCCAATGGGAGGTAAGAGGGAGTGAAGGAACCAGTCCATGTAAACCCGATCTTCAAACAGGGGAGCGTGGCACAAGCTCCGTCTTCTCTGCCATTCCTGGACATGAGCAGAAAGGAAAGTTGAAGAGGATTGATGGAAAGAAGTTAAAATCTCGGTACCAGTGTCGTATCGGAGGGGGAGCTGGAAGTAGGATAAAAAGGCTTGGGCAATGGTCGCAAAAGTGGTATGGGAGGAGGTGGCCTGTTCAACATACCATTTAGAAGCGTCGCCTGTAAGCGTGCGTTGGAATAATCTAAGACGGATGGAGTCATCGGTGATGGAATTAGAGGAGCACCACATGTGGAAAGATCAGATATGGTTAGAGGGATCTTCGCTAGCAAGGCCTTCGAGCTTGGGAATGTCAGAGGGGAGCTTGGTTGGCATAACAGGCCAACTCACATCGTGGCGAATGGGATCATTAATCAGCTGATTGAAGTCGGGGAGACTAAGGCCAGCCATATAAGGGAGTAATAGGGCAGTCGAGGTAGGTCTCGTAGTGGTTCCACTGGAAATGGACCCGGCGGTAGAACTGGGGTTAGGGCTAGGTCCAGAACTAGACATGGTGAAGGGAAAAGAGGGGGAACCAAAAGTAGGGGGAGAACCCGAACAATCAGAAGAGGAGTCAGAGTTCGGACTTAGGGGAACACTGACTCGATGACGACGGCAAGGAGGAAGTCATCCAAGTGGAAACTGAGGATGAAGGCCAAGAAGTCTCTGGGAGCGGCGCCTTGGGGGCGCAATGATGACAGGAAGAAGATAAACCGACGAGGGCAGGAGGGGACAAAATCAAGTGAGGTCAAGGGCAGAGGGGTGTAGTGACAATTGATTTTAAAGGCTTTGCTAGGTGGTGTTAACCAGGCGTTTCTTCGCTTAGGGTCAGTGTGTGGCGTGCGTTAATTTTAATTGTTTAAACCTAGACGTTTTGAGAGTAAAATAAAAAGTGTGCTGCGTAATGGAAAAGAAATCTGTAGTAAATAAGACTGAAAGAACAGAAAATTAACAACTAATAATGCAGCAATATAACCCAAAAATGTGGGTCTCTCAAAACTAGTCTACAAGAGGGAAAAAACCAGGCAAATCATGCTAAAATATGCCAATAGATCTAAGGTCTGGAGGGACTGGGATCCAAAGGGTGAATCTGCTGAAAAGTGGTGCAGAGAACAGCAAAGAGGCAGAGGCAAGGTTGCTGCTAAAAAGGAGGATATCAGCTAAAGATAGGAAATACAAGGCAGTGGCCTTAGAAATGAACCCAAACAAAACAAGATGAGATGGTTTTGAGAGGGAGAAGAGCTGATCTAAAGGGATCTGAAAAGGAGGTATCAGATCTGAGAAAAAGAGGGTTGAAACTCGGGAAATTCAGACTTCTAAAACAATAAAGACTCGTCCACAAAAAGTGGAGGGTACTAGAGCCCTAAGGGGCAAGATTCCCTCTTAGGTGAGTGAAGCAGATCAGAAACAGGTCCAAACGGGCAGAGACAGAGGCTGGAAAACCCTGACAAAAGCTTCAGACAAACCCAGAAAAAGTGCTGAAAAATTTGCAGAAAAAGTGCAGGTTGCAGGTTCTGACCTGTTTTTAGTCCAGGTCGCAGGTTTGGGGCAGAAAAGTGCATCTTGAGGCTCAGGTCGCACTTTTTGGGCCAATAAGTGCGACCTGCAGATCCGGCTGTCTCGGCGGCAGATTTCAGAAAAATTTTGTCGTCTCAGCTGCGGTTGATGTCTGTCACTTGCGCAATAAGGCCAGAAACACACGGAAGTTAAAAATTTGACTGTTTAAATGGTTTTAGAGGTGAAAATTACCATAAAAATAGGAAAAACAAAAAATGGAAGAAAAACCCTAGGGTCTGAAACAGCTGGATATGCAGGAATAGATAAAACGACAGTGGTCGCAAAAGAAAACCCGTGTGGAGTCGCCAATTGTTAGTATGAATCTTTCGTCGTAAAAGATCACTTTAAATACGCATAAAAAATAGCCCTAACATCGATTATGGCTGCAAAATACCTTTAAGATTGCTGCACAAATTCAGCTCTAAGGACAAAAGATATTAAGCAGATAAAAAATAACATAGCTCCATAGATCCAATGAACAAGACAAGAATAATGTATATGAAAGAATTTTGTATTATGTTAAAGAATGGGGCACCTGTGAGGAAAACAAGAAAGGTGTTTTCCGGTTCTCCTCAGTGGGATGGGTTCTTGGAAGTCCTCAGTGTTTCAGATCTAGCATTTCTCTCTCTTATGGATGTGGAAAATCAAACATAGAACTCAATGGGAGTTCACAAAGCAAAATAGAAAATGGTGACCAAGAGAAGATCCGGGGTGATCTAATGCAATGAAGGTGGTTAATGAATGGGGAATACCCCCCTATTTATAACAAAATATTGGGGCGATCTAGAACTCGGTGCATGAATAAAATATTATTAATCGAATTCTAGAAGCACCTTCTAGGAATATTTTATTATATTTGTTGGAGGGAAAAGGATTCTTGACTTGGGTCAGTTTCTTTATTTATAAATAATAAATAAATAAATGATTTATTTATCATTTTAGGGGAATGATGGGAATATAATTAAATAAATAATGGTTTATTTAATTATTTATGTATGATTTAGTCAAATTTAACTAAGAATATTATTTAAATAATGATTTAAATAACTTGTTCTTGGGAAATAATTAAATAAATAAGGATTTATTTAATTAATTTCCTTGTTTTGGGTTAAATATGACCAAATAAGTTATTTTATATGGTGAAAGCAATTTTACTTAGGGTAAAATTGGTCTTACATGGTGTACTTGGGTTCATCTAATAATAATAGGTTAGATGACCAAAAAAATGGTGTAACACACCATAAGGAGGAAACAAACCATAATATCAAAACATAAGATACACTGTCTCATGAGTGAAGAAACATATAACCGCAAAGTGTCAAATATGATCCAAAAAACATCATATGCTGTTGGTAAAATTATGTGAAAACATAGTTACATAAAGATAGAAACAAAAAACCTGTGGCCCCATAAAAATTATATCAGATACGACCTATTTTCTAACACACGGACAACTCCATCAGTAGTCTTGGTTATGCGCCATGAGTCCAATTCCTGTTGAATTCCCTCCTTAGATAGGAGGTCAACTGAGGTGCTCTGTTTCCTGTAGATATGGCATACAATAATGCGATCAAAAGATAACTTTAAAATATAAATTTATTCAAGTATTGGTATCAAAAAATAATTTTGACATATCTGTGAATTGTTGGACTAATTTATGATCGTCATGGAGTCACCAAAGATTTTAACAAATACAATTTCCAAGTGAATGAGCTAGCATAAAATAAGTTTTAGTGAGAGAAATTTAGCATAATTTTTTTTCCTGTACCAATGCCCATAAAATATTTTAAGGATCTGTTGTCGTTTATATGGATTACCAAATCGGAACCACATTTGTTTTGGGCATCCGATGCCCCATCAAAAGAATTCCATGGGATGTCTTGATCAACCTGTTCAATGCTAATATTACTGATTTGCTGATTATGATTGGTGTATGGGAGAAATGAGTAGATCGAACCACATTCGGCTGAAATAAACGAGGAGGAGGAGGATGTTTCCTTAAAAATACCTTTATTCCTTGCAAGCCAAATCCCCCAAGAGATGATCAAGGGAATATTTCTGATGTTTCATTTGAAGCAGAGTGCCACCATCTATGCCAAGCATCCCCATAGTTTACCCCATTCCATATTGTGCTTATACCAAGGAGAGACATAGTGAAATCCCACACTTTTAGAGAGAAATGACATTTGAGGAATAGGTGCTCAGAATATTCTTCGACATCTTTGCAAAGTATGCATTAGCTCGACCCATGTTTATTCCTCCTTTATAGCATTTCCCAGGTAGGCACTTTGTTCCTTAAGATACACCAGAAAAATAATATTGTTTTTTTTGGGCTCCTCAGCTTCCAAATAGGTTTTCTCCACCAGTCCTGAGCCCCCCATTCCCTTCGCTTCATCAAGTAATCATAACCAAAATTTGGGGATTAATACCCATATTGGGCGTGAACCCAATGGAGGGTGTATGGATAGTCTTTTAACCTGAAATTGTTGCGAAGGATCTCCTATAAGAATAAGTTTCACTCATGCCCCCATTGTCGCCCAATTTGAATTTTCTTCGCCGATTTCCACCCCTGATGCCAGATTGTGGTAGTATCCAGTTGGACGATATGGTTCATATATACAATCCATTTTGAATGTAATGAGTCCAAAATCCCTATTGATAAGTGTTACAGGTCAATTTGGGCATCACTCTAGAAACCCAAATCAATATAAATTAAGGTCTATCATAATCTAAATCAGTTGCTACTTCCCTTAAACAAGTCATCCCGTTGTTGGTTTTTATCCATGAAAATTTCACTGCTTGATATCCAGTTGAAATGCTCCATTAAGCCATCAACGCACCCCTATACTGCAGTAAGTTCTTTGCAGAGCATTTAATCACATGCAATACAACATTGCAAAGAATCTAGGCCCACTTAATAGTGTGATGGTCGACTGGGAGCGAATTGTTCAAAGGATTATGGGAATATTCCCACCTTTTAGTGGCTTCTAGAAGTTGTTCCAGCTATCACACTATCTGATAACTTCGAATATGGACACGAAAAAGCCATTAAATCACTTATCCCCCTATTCCGTTTTTTTTCCCAAGGAAAAATCATAATTTTCATTAATAATTGAAAATTACATGCTGTAGATGCATTGCATATGCGTTTTTGTGACTGTGGTCACATACATATAGTTCGTAAAAAATCCCCAGTGGGGTGTACATCAAATACTGATAAAAATAATTACAATAAGTACAATAATTTATATCACATATATCATGATCATAGTCATAAGCTATCAAAAACTGTGAAAATCAGATCTGTTGGTCTTCCATATCAGGCTGATATATGAAGGGACAATGATAATAGCTGAAATGTAGTGCTTCGTTCTGTTCCTATATATGCCAAAGCCCCCTATGTTGGATCGCTTCCTCCTTGGAAAGATTTTTGGAAATGCTGTTGCGTTTCATGTATATGTGAGAACATGAGATGGATGAGAATTGAGCTTTCAATCACCATAGATCTTCCAATATAGACTGTAGTGTGTGCACATGAAATAATGCAGATTTATTGAACTAGTTTATGATGATTTTAGAATCTCCAAAAACTTGTAAATGGAGGATGTCATGCTCTAATGAAAACTATAGTAGATGAAGGAGGGTAATTAGTTCAACATAATTGTTTGTGCCAGGTCCCAGACCCATCTTGATTTTGTAAAAATGCTGTTGTGTGAGGTGCAGAAGAGCACCCCCTCCGCAACCCATGGGCTGAGCTGAGCCATCGAAATATTCCCATGGAATGTCAATATTAATGGTTTCAAGAATGATGGTTCTGGGAGGTCTGGGAGGTTCATCTTTAGGGATGCTGGAATAATGTGATAAAATGATGGCAGAGATCGAGAGCTAGTTTGGGGTATGGTCTTGAAAGATGGATGCATTCCTGGCCAACCAGATTCCCCAATAGATGAGAAGAGGAAGGCATATAGTTTTATATGAAGAGGTAGAGTTCCACCAATGCTTCCATGCCTCCCATAAATTCAAGCCATGCCATTGCAGATTGATGGCCAGGTTTGCTGTGATGGATGACCAGAGTGCAGTGGTGGATCTGCAATGTAGGAGAAGGTGATCAATAGATTCAGAGTCATTTCTGCAGAGAGTGCACCAAGTGGGACCATGAAAGGATCATTTGAGTAAGTTATCCATAGTGGGAGCGATGTAGTTTAGAGAACACCACATGAAAATTCTCGTGCAAGGGGGAGCCTTGAGCTTTTAACTGAGATGCCACTACTAATCAATTCTTTGTGGGAGATGATCCAAGAAGATGTGCATATATCCTTCCTTTGGAGTATAGATCCCTAATTTTGTGGGGGCCCAGATAATTTCATCATCCCTTGTTCTAATGCGAATGTGATATTCAGCTAGAGCTGTAGTATAATTCTGCCAAGCAGGATGAAAAGGCCTTGGGAGTTCGAGTTGGTTGGCAGTTTTCCATCCTTGAAAAAATAGGGTCATGTTATGTGGTTCTGCAATCTACGAAATATATCGGATGCCCTGCTCAGATAGATGATTGATAATCTCGGGAGGGAGATAGTGTGCATTCCCACTCCCTGACTAGCGATCAATGCCTATGCGAGCTTGATTCCCAGAACCGATTCTCCAAGAAACTCCAACCCCGATGTGTGGAAGAAATGTGATGACAACCTTCCAAATGGAAGATAAGTTGCAGAGACTCCAAGATGGTTGTCAGATCCAATAAATGATGTTCATTGGTCGGATTTAATTCTTATAAAGCACCTGCATCCAGAGAGTTTTAGATGTCATGATGGCCCATCCCATTTTTGCAACAAGGGATTTGGTAAATATGTCCATATTTTTGATGCCCCAAACTCCCCATTTTTTGGGGAGGGAAATTCTGTCCCATTTAACCCATGAAAATGTCTATCCCTCTCTACTTCCATTCCAAAGGAATCTGCTGCAAATTCGTTGAATTCCAGAGATAATGGCCCAAGGTATCCAAGCCAGATACATCCAATAAACTGGAGTGGCTTCTAATACTGATTTGAGAAGGGTTAGCCGACCAACCCAAGACAACCATTTGTTGTGCCAAATGCAGATTCGTTTTTCTAATTTTGCAATGAGCCAACTCCAGTGTGCAATGCGATAGTCAGAGGGTTTCAGTCTAAACCCAAGGTATAGAGGAGGGAAAAGGATACCTATTCAGGGAAAGTCCTCTTTCTTAGGGGGAACATTTGTTGATAGTGATAGATGATTTTAATGCATTTCATACCATGCCAGTGGCTATACTGAAATCTGATAGGAATGTTGTAAAAGATAAGATATCACCAATAGAACCGTTGAGAAAAATGAGCACCACGTCATCTACGAATAGCAGGTGCGTGAGGGTGCATCCATCAGCAATTCTGATACCCTGAAGACGTCCCAGATGCTTCTCGTTCATGATCAGTCTTCTAAGAGCTTCCATAATGAGAAGGAAGAGGAGGGGGGAGAGGGGGAAACCTTGATGAAGTCATCTTTCGGAGTGGAAAAAAGGAGACGCAGAGCCATTGATTAGAATATTGAAGGAGACATTGGTAATACAACACATGATCCATTTGATGAAGTTATAGGGGAATCCCAGATGAGTGAGGATCATGCGGATGTAGAGCCAATTGGCATGGTCAAAAGCAAGATCCAGTTTGAGAATGATACTTTTGAAATTTTTGAGTTTAATAGAGTGGAGCACCTCTTGAGCAGTGCCAATGGCCTCATGGATCTGGCGATGGTGCAAAAATGAAAATTGTTCAGGTGATATGTGCTCAGAGAGTATGGGCTTGACACGATTTGCGATGATTTTGGAAATGATTTTGTAAATGCAGTTGCAGAGGGAAATATTGCGAAAATAAAAGATGTTTCAAGGGTTATCAGATTTGGGGATAAGGGTAATGAAAGTGGAGTTAAAGGCATCATATAATATTCTAGATGTTTGACATTATTCAACCAGGTTCAAGATATCCTGTCCCATGATGTCGAAAAAATCCAAGTAAAATTCAATGGGCCATCCGTCCGGGTGAGGGATCTTATCTTTCTAGAACAATTTCAAAGTGTCCTCGAGTTCCTGTAAGGTAACAGGTCTCATTAGTTGTTCTTCCGCATCCTGATTCAAAAATCTAGGGAATAGTCTTACCACCTTAATAATTTCCGCCAAATTTGTGTTATCAGAGGCTTTATAAATATTATAGAAATGGTCTATCCCCATAGTAGCCAGTTGATGGAAGTTCTGGGCTTGATTACCCTGATGATCCGATAGCGACCCTGTAGACCATCCTCATGGAGGTGGGGAAGGAAGAACCCCAATTGGCAGGAAAAAACCTGTGACCCCCTGGGGCTATAGTGCACTTGGAAAGAAAATTCGGAAGAGGAATAGATACAGTGATGCTTCAATCCTTTGTCGACGTGATTAAGAATGGTTATATTGTGTTGATTGCTTTGCGACCATTTGCGAAATGGTGGAAGAATTTGGAGTTTTCATCCCCAGATTGTAGCCAGATGGATCTGCTGCGGAGGTGCCATCTCTCCTCTTGATCCTTGAGAATATGGGATTGTTTTTCTATTAGCTGGGAGATTTTTGATTTATCACCCTCAGTGCTTGTCTCGAACAACAAGGTTGACTCAATCCCAACAATAACTTCTTTAGTTTTGTGCAGAGAGGCCTCATCCTTATTTCTTTTATCTCTAGCCCATGTCTTAGTAAGATTCTTGATGACTTTCATATTCTCAGCGAATGCAATTGAAGGAGAGGATGCAGGTGCAATAGGATGGCCAGTACAGTACTTGGTTACCAATTAAATGTACTCGGGATCAGCTAACTAGGTGGCATTAAATTTGAACGGACTGCAGGGCTTCCTTTGACCAGGAGAAAGTTCCAAATATATAGGAGTATGATCAGATATACCTCCAGAGCCCACCCATTGACGATATGATAGACCTGTGCTGGTGAGAGATTCGTGTATGAGGAATCGGTCAAGCCTCCGAGCAACAACGACCTCCCTAGGCTGATGATTGCTCCAAGTTGGATGAATCCAGGGTATAGGTATCTCTATCAGATGATGGGACTCAATAATTTGTGCCAAATAAGCAGCCAGGGGGTCTGAATTTGCATGAGGTCCCCATGATTCAGCTAGACCCAGAGAGAAATTAAGATCCCCACCAATGACATGGTTGTGAGCAGATAAGAGGGGGGAGATGAGGAGGTTGTTCCAGAAGGTTAGGCGAGATGTACAAGGTGCATAAATGTTTATGAGCCGATATTCAGATCCAAGTTCAGCTAAGAAGATATGCATCCCAAGGTAACCTTCCCCACCCCATTGATTCAGGATCCTAATGGATTTGGGGTTGGTGCCAATTAATACTCCTCCAGAGCGTCCACAGGCATCCAATGTCTGGAAGTTCCAGCCCGGATAGGTCGAATGGATAGAAGAGGTAACATGTTTGGAGGAGTCAAGGGTTTCTTGGAGAAAAATGACATCAGTAGGAGTGTTGTGCAGTAATATTCTTAGGGCCAGTTTCTTTTCAGGGTTGGCCAACCCACGACAATTGAAGGAGAGAATTTTCATGAGGTAATCATGGGTTGGGTCATCCATGCTCTAAGGACCCCTTGAAGAGTGGTTTTCTTGCCATCGACAATATCCAATCGAGCTTATATAATAGCCTTGGAAATATTTGAGTGTCTCCATATGCTAGGTTTAGTTTGGTTTTTTTTAATAAGGCCGAGTCCACCAGTCTCTGATGAGTGTGAAATTGAATGTGAATGGGAGAGGGATCTGAGGAGATATGGGTGAGAGTTTTGGTTGTCCAAAGAGGATTCCGAGAGAGGTGCAAGAATGGAGGGAGGGATATCGGCTATAGTGGGATGAAAGGAGGAGTCGGGACAAGTCACATGAGGGAAAGGTGCAGGGTGCAATGTAGAGGTTGTGCAATGTGTGTTTGTTGAATCATATGCACATGAGATGAAATAAGAAAAAGGGATAGAGGGTAAGGAATTACGTAATGCAAGCTTGGCCACTGTAGCCCGCACCCTTTTCATCCGAGGGCAGGGAGGTCCAGGAGGAGCAGAGGTGGGCTTGGGCCCTGAAGTAGACTTCTTCCCTTTGCGACACTCCACTTCAACATTTTTAGGTGGGGGAGCAGTCGAGCTCACAGTAGCCTGTACTTGTTCCGAGGTTCCAACTGCTTCAATGCCTTTGAGGAGAGGAAATTCCTTGTATAGATGACCTACTTCATGACATCTATGGCATCTATAGGGGACCCCTTCATAATATAGGATTTGAATTCATACAAACTGCTTCCATCTAAAAGTGATCGCTTCTTCTAATCCATCCCTGGTATCCAAGTGTACCAATATCCTTGCCATTGTCATGATGCTAGAAGTGAGGTAGGATACATCATGATCTAGATAGGTTCCGAGGGTGTTGCCAATGTGCCTCATAATATCTTCAGACCAGAAGTGAAGAGGGGGACCTGGTAGCCGAACCCATATTGGACCCGCTCCAATCTACTCGTGGTCTAGGTCAAAATTGGGGCTCCATATCTTAAACATGACTAGTGCTTGTTCAATATGCCACAGTTTAGATAGAACCCATGCAACCTACTCTGGTCGATGGAAATAGAGGGAAAACCATCCATGAGGGAGGATGAAAATCCAGGGCAACTCTTCCATGATATCCCCCCATATATCATTCGTCCAGTTGCAGAGTCGCGTGAGGTTGTATTGGCGCCCCCTCACATGTCCCACCAGAACTATGTCTGCGGTTTCCATTACTTCACCCATGTGAAGTCCTTCCCCAATATTTAGGTCAAAATTCCTATTGCCTTTTTTGATGCAGTTCAAATGCTTCTTTACCTTGTGTGGAGGGTTAATATTCTGCTGGGCACATTGGGAATCAGATCCACTGTTCGTGGCTGTAGGGATCGAGTCATCAAATGGTAGGGTTATGGGCAGGGTGTTAAAACATCCCGACGATGTGAGGTCAGGTCTACATGGGGCTGATGAAACAGGAGGCACAACCCATACTTCAGGAGGCTATGAGCTATAGGGTCCGTGGGGAGGGGATAGAGACGTTCCTTGAAGGCACGAGGAGAGAAAATTTAGAGAATTCGGTGAGAAAACTATCAGACCAGATGCCGATGAGGTGCTCTGAGGGAAAGTAGGGAGATCAACAATTGAGAAAGACAGGGATTCCCTGAACAGGGGCAGATCAAAGAGGCGATGAGGGAGTGGAGGGGGAAAACAAGGTCTTGCAGATGCCGCCTCAGGTATGCTGAGGGCCAGCGGGGCATTAGGTAGCACAGAATAGATGGGGAAACCCCAGATGTCAACACCCTCTAGCGGGTCCGACGAGTAATCAACTGCCTCGTCTTCCATAGCTGGCACGATAAGCCGATAAAATCGTGCTTTTTTCCCGCCTGTCCCCATAGAAATCGACCGAGAGCAATAGAGGTTACTGTGAATTCTTGCTCGTTGCCGGAGGAGTCCCAAAAGAATAGCAGCGGTCATTTTTCGTCGTCGCATCTGTACAAACCCTAAATAATCGAACCCTAATTCAAAACATAAAGATGAAAAATTGGTGCGCATGCAAAAATTCTCCACGGAGGCTTCCTTACTTGCGTCATCCTTCAGCATCCCCCGCAAGCTCCTCCCTTCATCTTCTCTAGCCAATCCCCCTATTCCATTGAACAAGGAAACTTCCTCATTCAATTATGGAAATTCCCTTCAATGACCAATTATTGCCAAACCACCTTCATTTCTTATAAATTGAGCACTGATCATAGTGCACAAAGGATAAAGAATTTTAATTTTTAGAGTTATGATGGTAAGATCACAGATCTTTGACGTATTGTTTGCATGTAATGTTATGTTGTTTGAGTGATGTTGCTGATGTGATGAGGATAAGGCTGAAGCTGGAGCGAGTTGGCATAGAATCGATCCAACTGGTTATAACTTCTCCTTCTACCTTATAATAAAGAGATTTGTTCCTTTCCTAATACATGTGTTCATGCTTTTATATGTGTATTTTAAAATGAAATTGATTTAATTTGATTAAGATGAATAGATCATATGCCTTTATGTCGTTTTTTGTCTTCTGTTAGCCATTGCAGTTACCAATCAAGTGAATTCATTTCGATTGAGAGCGACGAAAGTGAAAAAAGGGAGATGAAGAATATCGAAGGATCAAAAGTAAGTGTTCTTCTCTTATCTATTTGTCTTAAGGAAAAGGTCAATTGTCTTTCATATGTTGTTCTAAGTGTGTCCACCACACTTAGGGAAACTTATATATCCATAGGTTTGATTTCCTTAAAACAAACTAGCGACTCCACTGGGGATCGATTCATCGTCCCTGGTGGTTTTAGCCTTGTTTGGCAACCTCTAGTAGACTTTACTTGCTTCATTACAGTCATTTGAATATGTTTTGGTAAAATAAGTGTGTTTTCTTACCTATTTTCGAGATTCCTCTGGCACCAACGGATTGTTGGTCTTGACACAATGCTTTGCATAATATTGTTGGCTTAGAGAAAGTGCTCTACAATGCACTGTCTCCCACTCAGGTGTGCATTGCTCCTATGGCCAACCAAAATTCATCATATTTTTGTATTTTTCCATCCATTTCAGTATCTTGTGTGCTGAGTTTTCAAGTGTTTGATTGCCTCTACAGTCCAAATTGCTTCTACTATCCTTGCTCACCTTGGATGTATGTTTGTTCAATGTTTCTTCTTGTTTTCTTTATCATTGTTGAAGTAGCTCCAAGTTTAAAGTTTACATTTTATCAGTTCTTTATTTTCAAAAGAGGAATTGTCGTTCTAGTATTCGTTTCTCTAGAAAGTATTGATTGATTGTTTGTGCATTTTAGTTTCTTTTTCATTCATTCACACTTAAAATAAATAAAAAAGAAAAACATGCATTTCCATATAGGGTGTGTGAGTGTTGCATAAGAAGAATTACGAAATTTTCATTTAGATGTGCTCATTGTTGGTTTCTTACAATATGATTTCTCTATCCCTTGTAGCTAAAGTTTTGATTGTCTAAATTGAATCGAAACATATGCTTATCATCTTTGTTGCATTCTAGGAATGTCAAATACATCATGCGGTGAACATAAAAGGAAAACTTATAAGCAAGATTAAGTTAAAAATTATCTCAATTAACCTAAAGGAGCATTGCCACTTAACGATAACATTTAGAGGTCTAGGCTAGAGACGTGTTCTGACGTCGTAAAACATAGCAGCTGTCGTTAATTTTCTGCGATACATTCCCAAGTGTGATATCCCATCCCAAGTACGTAAGTATATCAGAGCTCATCCACGTACCTTGAGTATATTGGATAGTGTTCTAGTACAAAAAGTATAAGGGGATGCTCTCACTGTGCGGCTTCGCATTAGACAACGCTAACAAGGATTGGGCCTCCACATACCATCAAGTATATTTGGGAGGAAAAAATTAGGTTTCTTACCATCTATAGGTAACCAAGTTAGCCGTCTTGTACATTGTGATACGCCGAACACAACATTCGGGGAGATTGCCTGCACGTACGTAAGTCCTTGGCTTACTAGGGCAGTATATTGAAATTCAAAGTTGCTTGGTAATAATTTTGCATAGAATTACCCTATTTTTGTTTATTTATTCTTGCAATAAATCAATCATAAATCATGGAAGAAGATCAACCCTTTCCCCGTCGTTCGCGTAGGACAATGAATAAACCACCTTTACTGCCAGAAGCTACACCTAGTCGGTGAAGGCGAGCTCGGGCTAACGAGTCCGGTACCTCTGGATTTGGTGCTTCATATTCATCTAAGTCACTAGAGTCATATGATCCTTTGATTACCGAGTCTTGAGTCATTTCTACCGATCCTGGTTTATCTATTATCTTCGAGACAAAACCCTCACAGTTACCTGAGGACATTGAAATTCAGTCATGTGAAACGGTAAATTCAGAACCCGAAGTTGTTCAACTAGAAGTCGATCTGGAACCTGTCGTTCTTTTACCAAAACATCTAGATCTCGAATTTTAACACCAAGAAGTTGTTCCCATGCCAGAAGATGATCAACTGACTTATCCTCAGTCATCCGTAACTTTTGAGTCTTCCTCTTTGCCACAGATTTTATCGCCTGAAATTTATCTCGGGCCTAACGGTGAACTACTTCCACCTGGTTTGATTTCAATTGAGGAAGAACTTCAGGAAGAGACAACCCCTTCAACTACAACCCATTTTGGGTCGGGGCTTCATCTTTATCTGTATTTTCCTCATTTGACCTACAATGCTCCTGTTGATCCTGCTTAGTCTCAAGTTCCCGTAGATTCTTTAGAGTATTTACTGGGGTTTTTAACCATGACTGAGACAACATCCCTGAATGTACCATCTGTTACAGCTGCGACATCATCTACTGTTTCTACCTCTTCAATGTTTTCTACGACACTTGAGTCTCATCTTTATGGTGGTCCGTTTGTCCCACAGGGTTACCAAGCTTTAAATGGAACCTACTCTGGTGCCTACTCTAGTCCATGGAATTCACCCATGTCATCATTTGTAATTTTATCTAGTTCCTCTCTTACACGTATTGAATGACATGATCCTTTATTGACATCATCAACTCAATATCAGGCTGGTCCATCCAATTACAGTCCATATTACCAAGTTTCTGTTGGACTCCCATCATATGAAAGTTATAATGTTAAATATCGTTATACTACATATGCTGGGGGGCAACAGATGTTTACACCATATGGCAATACTCCTTCGTTTTTGGGTCAATATTATGATGGAGTGCCTATTTGTCAATGGTAGCCTACCTTTCCCATTCAACCGCAAATGGTTGTGTACCAATATCAACCAGTTAAACATGTTGCATCGGTACCTACTACACCTATTATTACTTCCTTGGCTGTAGCTCAGTCTGCTCAGGCGGGTCCTTCAACCCTTAACCCTCAAGTTTTGGGTCTACAGACTTCGTCTTCCTAGGATGGTTTACAATAACCATCTGTACCAGGAATTTCACAACCAAAAGCTAGTTTACCCTTGTCACAGACTTCTACTGGTCCCGTCTATTCACAAATTGTTCCAAATTATCTCGACGGGCAACAACAATATTATCAAATCCCATGGTAGCCACAAAATCCATTCCAATAGTATCAAACTTATCCAGGTCCTAGTCAACAATCCTATCAAGGGTTTGGTCAAAAAACTTACCCCTATCAAGGTTATAGCAGTAGAATCCTTATGTTGGTGCACAATGGCCTATTACCCAGGAAATTCCATCTTAGCCTGGTTACACTCAACTCGATCTAAATCGACAATTTCTGACTTAAACCAGCTCACTAATGATCCCATTCATTATTTACCTTGGTGGCCAGTGATTCCTCATAAATTACCCTTTGATATTCTGAAATTCAATGGAAACTCTCGAGAAGATCCATCTACGCATGTTATGAATTATCATTTATGGTGTTCATTAAAATCCTTGAATGATGATTATGTTAGACTCTGTGTTTTCCAGCGAACACTCACTGGTCCGGTTGCGAAGTGGTATATTGAATTACCACGAGCTTATTTCGATAAATTCACGACTTTGGCTACTACTTTTCTAACCCACTTCCAGTTACCCATCAGATATGAAATTGGAATGGACCTTTTGACCAAATTTAAACAGATGACTGCTACTCACATATTAGATCACATACATGAATGGCATTGTCGTCGTCGAATGGTTAAAACCTTTGTTCCAGATCAAATTTTAGCTGAGTGCTTTATAAAGTCGTTGTTGCCATCTATCACTGAGGATGTGGCCAAAGGAGGTGTTGTCACTGAAGAAAAAGTAATTTCTCAAGCCCAGTATCTAGATTTTATTTATACTTATTCTGGCACACTATGAAAATATTTTGAATGCACTGCGACCAAATTTTACTGTTCCTCCTTCTCCATATGGTAAGGACATTCATGCCGGTGACAATGTGATTGGTTCCGCTAGCATTCAGTCAGCAAGTTAACCATCTGTTTCCACACTTGTTGTGTCCAATCAAACCCTTGTTGCATCTGATCCTGCGTCTTCTTCAGAAATATATGTCATGTCATATGACAAGGGAAAAAGTGATATGCAACCCGGAAGTAAGAAGAAAGGGAAAGATAGGAAGAAAAAAAATTCTCCCCAGAAGGAAAAATCATCTGATACACCTGGTACTTCTCGGAAACCTTGTTACCCTTGTTTGATATGTAATGAGGAGCATTTTACATGAGATTGTCCTCACCGCTCACAAGTCTCAAAACTTTTTAAGAATTCTTCCGCATCTGTAGTGTTGAAAAACCCTTTTATGAACCTTGAAACACATATGGTTGCTACAGATCCCGCTTCTAGTTCACAAGTGCTTATGCTATCCACCACTAAGCCCAAAACTGATGTTTTGGTGTTTACTCGAAGTAAATATTACAATAATCCTCTTTCTTCATCAAATTGTCAGGCTACAGATCAACCTACTACTTCAACTTTGACTTCGTCTGATTCAATTCTGCCACCTATTATTCCTGAGTTAACAATAAAGGCGCCAAACGGATTTGTTCATAAATCGACTTTCAACCCTCGAGCTTGTGCAACTCAAGATTATAACGTAGTCGAAGATATGTCCCAATCACATTCTCTATGTCAATTATTGAGGTTCTTCAGAACTGTCCCTCCCAAAAGCATGCCTTGTTGTCGAAAATTGGTGGAATCGATCTAACGAACTCTAATCTCGTAGTCTTTAACCATGCGGGCTATGTGCTACAATTTCCAACAAAATTAGCATTTTTATTTCAAGTAAATTTCTTGAATCACCTCTTTTATCATACTATTAATGATGAAGGTGCATCTAATTGTATTATGTCTATGAGTTGCTGGAAGTCACTTGGCTCACCACCTTTATCATAATCACCTACGACGTTGAAAGCTTTTGGCGGTTGTACATATAAATCTTGTGGCATTCTCAGTAACCTGCAGGTCGAACTAGGGGGAAAAACTGTTACTATTGAATTTGAGGTCGTTGATGGAGCCCTTGACTACAATATATTACTTTGAAGATCATGAGTTTACGCTATGGCTGCAGTTGTATCTACTTAATTTCGCATGGTATGCTTTCCTCATAAGGGCGACATTACAGTCATCGATAAAATCTTCTTCTTCACCTTTGGTTCCCAGACAACTGGAAGTGTTCCGTTAGTTCATGGATCCCCACCGTCTCTTTAGAACATTGGTGTAGGAATCTTTAAAGATTATTCTCTAATGGGCATAATTTCATTACCGTCACGTGCAACATCGGTGGAAATAAAAAAAATAGAAACTTGTAATATGATATCGTCCACTTCATTTGAATTAAGGAATATTCCCAATGATTCTGAAATAGATAGGTTGGGTGAAACTATGCCTCTAAATCCTATTGAGCTTGCATAGAAGTCAATATTTTTGGATTATACAGCCAATCCTAATCCTTTGTCGCCAACTGTTTGGATTGATCGTTCTTTGGATTATGGTACTTCTTCTGATCCTTTTACACGTATATTCTCAACTGATGAGAGTATTATGGAATCCATGATGCCAGAAGAAGAACCTTGGGCATCTTCTCATCACCGATCCCATCTTCCAGATTACAATGAAGATAGTCTAATTGAACTATATCACTCTAGAGTCGTTGATTTCTTAACGAATTCCATTCCTATCCACGCCGTCGATTATGAGCGAAACCCATAAGATATAAAATAAACAATTTCTATCGATATTTGAACCAAACCTGGAATTGTATAAAACATTCATTTTGGTGCGTCTGTTCTGCATATGAAATTGACACTTATCACTCTCTTTTCCGTGAATTCCAAGGTGTATTCGTTCGGTCATATAAGGAAATTCCAGGCATTGATTCTATTATCATTGAGCACGAAATTGAAATGTACCCTGATGTCAAACCGATACAACAACGCCGCTGTCCTGTTCATCCTAAGAAGGCTATTTCCATTAAAGAAAAGGTTGAGAAAATTTTGCATGCTGGTTTTATTTACCCTGTTCCGCTTACCGATTGGGTTTCCAACACTGTTCCTGTCATGAAGAAAAAAGGGACAATCACAGTGTGCGTTTATTATCAAGATGTTAATCATGATTTTCCAAAAGAAAACTATCCCACTCCCTTTATCAACCAAATCATTGACGAATGTGCCAGATGTGAAATATTTTCCTTCATGGATGGATTTTCTAGTTACAATCAGATCAATATTCACCCAGAGGACCAATATAAAACATCTTTTATCTTTCCCTGGGGCACATTTTCTTATCGAAAACTCCCTTTTGGTTTAAAGAACACTGGGGCAACCTTCTAGAGGGAAATTAATTATGCTTTCCATGAAATCAAACACATTGTTCAACCTTATCTGGATGCCTTACCTGCCCATTCACAGAAACGGGCTGACCACCTGCTACATTTGAGAGCCATCTTTTTACGTTGCTGTCACTACAAAATACACAAGATCTTGTCAACAAGGGAGGATCTTGTGTGAGATACGAGCCATGGATCTAAAGTTTTTAAATGAATACCCCAATTTTTTAGAGGCATTCAACAATGTCAGATGCCTACAATTTTGTCAAAAGCTTCAAGGATTTCATGCTCAAATATCAAAGGATTTTGTAGTGAACTTTACAGGCACAAATTTGAAGGTGGGGGATTTAAATTTCATAGCGTCACTTGATACCATTCATAGGTCATAGAGATACCAAGGGAGGGTGAAGAGTGGTTCAAAACCACTAAATTCAAGATTCAGAGTTGTGATGGATTTTTTAAACCAGAACACATTGCAGCTGACATGGCATCTGGGATTCCATGGATTTATATGAAGGAGAATTATTGTGAGCTATTGTTTGTGATCCAGAAGTACTTTACTTGTGAGGGGAGGTTTCATATGGTTTACCTGTACCATTTCAGGCCCCTATTACATTTCACTGGTAAGCAATCCCTTGATCTTCCTTTATTTTTGTTTAGGATATTAGGGAAGATGTATGATAAGGTTCAAGCCAGGGCTAAAGGTAGTGAGACATCAATATTTCACCATGGTTTGATAAAAATCTTAGTGCTGGAGGAATTGAAGAAATTAAACAAAGATTGGGCATCTTTCCTTTTCCTCAGTGGTTATGGAGTTGATTCAGTGGAACCTAAGAAAACTCCAAAGCCAAAAAATACTTCATCTCCAGCTGTGACATAAGATGTAAATGAAGAAGAGGAAAAGCATATCCTAGAGCCAATGGACGTTGAGACAAAACCTATTCAAGAGGAAGAAATCCCACAACCTTCACCTACAAACGAAAAAAAAAAGATTAGTAAGCATGGTAGCAGGAGGATAACTAGAAGTCAAACAATTGGAAAGGGAAACCTTGAAGACATCCTCCAAGCTATAAATATTGAGGAGATTCCAGTTGTCAGAGATGAAAACATTGAAGGTGACAATAAGAATAAAAGGAAAGGTAAGACTGTTAAAAATCTTGATTTTGCAGGAGAAGATGCAGGTTTCTTATTTCAGCCAAGGAAACCACTTACTAGGCTGCAACTTGCAAAGGGTGTCATGGAAAACAAGAAGACAGAATATGTTGACAAAGGAAAGTAGCCTATCATAGAAGACATAATCGAATTATCTCCAACAACAAAATAAGTTTTTGTGCAAAGGAAAGGAAAGGAGAAGATGGTGGAAAAAACTGAAGTGCAGGTATTGAAGGAATAGTTAAGAGAGGCCAGAGAAGAGGTCATTGAAATCAACTTAGAATTACAGGAGGCCAAGGTGGAAAAAAAGCTGCTGGAAGATTTCAATGAACAAGTAAATAATCAACTGAACCAATATGATAAATCACTAACAAACGCCAAAAAAGTTTCTGAAAAGAAGACTTCCTTTGAGAAGAGTAATGAAACACACTAGAAAGAGAAACCTATGGTTACAGTCTGAAAGGAAGAATCTCAAGGGACAAGTTAAATAATTAGAGGATCAATGGAGATGATTCAAGAAAAATTGAAGAAAAGAGGACTTAAAATCAAAGTGATAAATGAGCCTAAGGAGATGTAGCCTTCTACTACTAAATATGGAGTTCCCAAAGTTTAGAGAGTTAGCCTAAAACATTTTTTACAGTTTTGCAGCATCCAAGAACCATCATTTCAAGTTTTAAAGGTGAAATTTTGAGGAAAAAGGGAAAATTTGTGTTTTTCTGCCTATTAGGAAATTTCGTTGCGAAGCCCAGGCTTGAAGGCCATATTTCACTATGAAATCCCCATAGATTGATTTTTGCAAAAAATCACAGTTTGGTTGGAAATAAAATGAGGATAAAATTTGTGTTTAGCTTATTTTATCCAACAAAAATATCCAAATCAGAGAGGAAGGCTAAATATTTACCTAGATGGGTGAAATGGAGTTGCTACCAAACCACGCTACGAACTGCCTATTTCACTCTGTTTTTTCAACGATTAGCTTTTGGTAGTATTTTGGTATTTTAAAGGTGTATTGAAGGTCATCCAACCATGTGGAGGAATTAAAGGGTATCAATGGAACAATCCAGTAGATATTTTCTCCTCGAAAAAGGTGTCATCTATTCCAACGCAACATAAAGACAGTGAGCAAATTTCATGATTGTATTTTCCTTAAAAGTAGGGTGATTGATTGCTATATCTTGTGGGGGTATTTGTGTCTTAATTATGGTTAGTGCCACTCAAGCACTTGGCCATTAGTGATGTAATTATCCAGTTATGAAGTTAAGTGAATGTAATAAATAATATGTAGAGTATTAATAGGATTCTAAGTCTGAAGTCATTGGGTGTCTGTTTTAGTTCCAGGTATATAGTTTATTGTTAAGTGAGGTGTCAAAGATGATGGTTCGATGATCTAGCCAGATGGGAAGATCCAATGTAACTGAAAAAAGCCTATGAATAGGCAAACATTCGAAGAAGAAAGGGTTGGAGAATGTTATTTGACACTACCACTTTGTAAATTTTTGATGATCAGTAATATACAATGACTGTGTTTTCTTCTTCACCTGAGATTATTTTGGTGTTTAAATGAGCTTATGTCTTATGTATCTTAATATATTTCTTTCAATAGCTTGATGCTTAATTACTAAGAATTCATGTTCTTCATGCTCTTACTTCCTTTGAATATTAAGCCATTGAATATTTCTGTGTTTGTTGTCCTTTCATCAAAACATTACATACCTCAGCTTACATAAGGAGAGCCATTGTCATTGAATTTCCTAACACTGACTCCATAAGCCAAAAGGTAGTGAACCCTACACATTTTTCACCTGAAATCAAACAAATTCAAGTCAATATCATAGAGTTATCCATCTGATTGAATCCTAATTGAACAAATCACAAGTTAATTTGAGAGAGCCCTCTCAGGTTGAAGAGGTTAATCCTCAGTCAAAAGCTGGTTTGAAAGAGTTACTCTAAGTTTTCTAGTGGAGCATCACATCAGTACAAATTTAGAGATAACACAACATAAACATCAATTCTAGATGAGTCTTTGTTTCTTATCGTGTCATCTAACCTGTGGTATGGATATTTTCTGATCTATCTCCATAACCAAACTTTTTGATCCAATACCTCTCACTTGCAACAACGACGTAGTCGATACCAAGCCAAATATTATATGATCGTTGGTGATACACTTTATCATCATGGTGTCAATATGATTTTACGTAGGTGCCTCACTCATGAAGAGGCCGAGAAAGTTTTAAATGATTTCCACACTGGTACTTGTGGTGGACATTTGTCCAGTTTTTCTACTGCGCAGAAGATTCTCCCCGCTGGTTACTTCTGGCCTACCATATTTCACAATTTAATTCTTGCGGTAAGAATTTGTCATGATTTCTAGATATTTGATCATAAAACCTGTGTGCCACCAACACTAATGCATCTTGTTGTCACTGTTGGACCATTTTTCCAAATGGGGCATTGACTTCATGATATGTAACCCTCGCTCAACTGGGGGGCATGGTTGTATTATTATCACCGTCGACTATTTTACCAAGTAGTCTGAGGCGATGCCTACGTTTAACAACACAGGGGAGACAACTGCATTATTTTTATTTGACCATGTGGTTACTCGGTTTGGTGTACCGCAAGCCATAGTTATAGATCATGGAAAATTTTTTTGCAATTACATGATGACTGATTTGACTTCCAAGTTAGGACTGTTGCATGATAGTTATACCCCTTATTATCTGCAAGCTAATGGAAAATTTGAAGCCATCAAAAAAATTATTAAGCATATGCTTCAAGGAATGAATGGGGTTCATAAATGAAACTTGCATTTAATCATGTACTCGACTTTGTGGGCTTACCAAACCTTGGTGAGAAACACAACTAAATTTAATCCCTTTCAGATGGTTTACGGTTTGGAAGCTATATTATTGATTCAATGTGAAATTCTATCATTGAAACTCGTGATTGACTTGCTACCTAACACTTATGATGAAGAGGCACGTCTTTTAGATCTCATCCATCTAGATGAAACGTGTCGTGAAGCCGCATTGGCCAACGAATCACATAAGAGACGAATCAAGGTGCAATATGATCACAATGTCAAGCCTCACACCTTATCAGAAGGAGACTTGGTCTTGATTTATGATCAGGAAGACAATAATATAGGAAAAGTAAAATTCGAACCATTATGGCATGGCCCCTATATTTTCAAGCATTTTCTGGCAAAGGGAACTTATGAGTTGGTAGATTATGATGGGATTCCATTGTCACATCCTCAGAATGGGCTGTATCTTAAACATTACTATGCTTGATTCTGTGTAGTAAACACTGTATGATACTATATATATGCTTTGATTGCGTGTGTGTCACAATGTGTCTTTCAAGATTTTTCATGTGGTTAGTAATCCGCTATGAATTTTTTTGCATATTTTAGAATCTTCGGAACCATTTGTTGGTTATGCTGATGGTGCTAGTCGTAGTACGTAGAATCTATCCTCTACAACATGGGCCATCTTCACTCCAAGTGGCGAGTTAATGAGTTTCCAAGGGATTTGTATCAGTTGATCCGCCAAAAATATCACTTAGTATAGCACATTTATCTAACTCCTCTATGATGCTATTTCACTTGGCATTCACTACATCATCATTAGGCTGGACTCACAACTTGTCGTACTACAACTTACTAATGTTTATACTGTCAGAAATCCAGCTATTCATCGCATGTTCCTTAGAGTTCATATTTTGGAAATACATTTTGTTTATATTCAATATCAACACATTTCCAGAAACTTTAACACTATGACTGATTATTTAATGCATTACGTGTTAAATAGACATTTGCAACATATGTAAAAATATATTCTCAATTCATATCACACAATTGAATAGGAATTCACATAACTAGAGGAAAAAAAAGAAAGTAAAATAGATAGAAAATCAAGTCTTTTACAAAAATTTGTGCCAAGGAAAAATTGGTCATATGACCTCAAAATGTATGTAGACATAGCATATCCTAAGTAGATCTAGTGGTGCTCATGATAGCAAGTCACTGCTTGAGCTATCATGCGCAATGGCCTCATCTATCGGTTAGGAACACCAATAGTATGGCGCTGCAGCCTCATCAGTAACTCCTTTGTTCGAACATCCGGTATCCCGAGAGTCAACCCCTCTACATGCTGCTATAACTCAGCCAGAGTCTCGGCCAAATCCAAATCCCAAAGGACTTCTATCCTGAAAATCCTCTCTATTGATTCACCTGCCTGATGTGCATGACACACTAGTCGAAAAATACCCACATCTGAATACATAAAACAACTTTAGTTTAGTCTTGGAAACATAAAAAACACAAAAATAGGTAAAAAAACCCAAAAAGTAAAAAAACATGGTAATTTTTTTTTACTTATAGCACCCCAATCACTGTCAACTAGTAAAATCAAATCTAGGTCCACGGAAATCCATCCCTGCATATGGATGCTCCTCTATGACGATATGCTGTCATCGGAGCCAAGTAAAGAATGTAGTGGAGCATGAGATCGATGACTGACCAGCATGTCTAGCCATCAAATCTACCCACCGCTGCATCTGCGGATCCCTAGGACCAGCTAAACCCAGTGTTACATGTTGTGGCTGCATCAATGGAGCTTGCTCCAAAATGGAAGTGATCAAGATCGATCCATAATTGTAATTATTCGTCTTGCCACTTTTCACTTTGGTCAGCTATTTTTCATATGAGAGAGTACTACTTCAGTCAAATTGAACATGGTCAACTCGAGACACTCAAGAACATACTGCATGTATGATCTGTTCGCGACATGAAGTGTCATGCTTCGAGCTAACTTTGTGATAGTGAATAGGAGCATTTACAAAGGCATATCACATACATCTCTGATGTTTATATTTCTATCCTTGCCGGGCTCTATACCTGGCTGACAAAACTATTGAATGTATTCCTTCACTGTCTCACCTCCATGGACGGAACCCACAAGGGAAATGTGACGCAGGCGGAGCCTGCAATAACCAGGATCTTGAAATAAAAACACATATCTAAAACATGCTGCTCAGCTTCCTACCCAAATCAATAATACCAATCCCTGGCATTTTCAAAACTTTCCATCACAACCATTCCATAGACATCAAATTCTCAAACACTCACTTTTCAAATCATTATTCCATATTCCATACTTCTCCTTACAATGGTATGCAACCATATTTTAACAATCACCTTTTCATGGAACTTAAAACCCAAGTTTCAATAGCATTTAGAATTCAACTCATCAATTTCAAATGCCAATATTTAATCCCCCTTTAATACTTCATATGGAAGCTCATCAAATATATGATTTCAACATTTAAAGTTTTCGGACTTTTTTTAGATTCACTATCAATGAGATTTTATTCCACCCTAACATCAGAATGATGGCCTTTTTTTTTAAAACCATAGAAGTGCATATTTGTATTGACATTCATATGGTCAATGCACATTTGACCACACCCATGTATGAATAAAACCAATTGACAATATAAAACAGAGTTCACCTTAACCGTTCAGTGCCACTTCACATTAATTTCGTGCAAACATTTATCATTTAACACGTCCTTCAATCATTGCAACTTACCCATTCAATCAGCGCTCCTCTCAATCTTCTAATTGCCATTCAACCTGCGTTCCTACAACTCAATCCAGCAATTCGATTCAAATTCAACAATGTCCAGGAATAGAATAACTAGCAAGATTTTTCAAATCTTTTCACATACTCCGGCAAACTGTGCCTTCAACACTGCTGTCAATTCAGATTTATTTCTTCAGACTTTTATCAAGTCGATTCTCAATTACCAGATTCAATTCTGGTTCTATATCTCAATTGATCGATTGTGCTATATACTTAGCCATCAATCGAACTACCAACACAGCAGTTTGCTATCTTATTAATGTGCTACCCTGTTTCTAAGAACGCATTTCTGAATTTACAGTGTATAACTTATGCCCTTTTGTACTTGAACCACCAGCGCTCACTTAACACTTACGCATTCATTTATGAACATTCTAATGACAGCATACACCGATAGACAAAACTTGTAGATTCAATTGGAACAATCATTGCGTAAGCAGGATTTAAATTAATAATTTGTACCACGCTCTTTTGATTCGTAAGGATTTACCAATCCACTTGTAAGAGAATTTTTTTAGAAAAAGTCCACGCAGGAACCAAATACCTGAGTTTTTTTCTGGAATTAACCATGAAATCGAGCCTCTCTGCCCATTCAGATGTCTATGGAGCTTTCTTGCCTGCGTCTGCAATAAAACAGTTCGCCTTCCAAATTCACTGCAATCTATGCTTAAAATTCAATATGGTCGATGTAATCATGCTTAAAATCCCCACTTGTTCACATATGAATTCAATTCAATACAAATTCGGATTCCCACATAAAACTCGGCCTTTGCAAATATTTATTATCTCCGCACTTTCTAACAAACATAGCGCAAGGAACCAATAATAAATCTCGATATGCTAAAAGGGATTACCTCAACAACGCTTCTGCATTTCATCCATCGATTGTACCTGCATTTAAGTCGATATTTAACTGTTCATTCAACATCTGCACCTTCGATTTCCTTACAAATACTTCACACCGCATCCCAATCAATCATTGTTTGGTTTACAAATGGATAGAATGTCCGGTCATTAAAAATCTATTACAATTGACAAACTCTGCGTTTAACATCAAAACAGAACTCTGCGCCATGCTTTATTTAATTCTGCATTTGATTTCAATTAACAGCTTTCCTCCAAGGTAATTTCATTCAGTTTCTATAAACACAATTCCATTGCCATGTACTTTTGAAAAGTAAAATCAATATAAAAGTATTCGTATTCATATCATTATGTACAAGTAAATTCATAATGCAATTTATAGATTCATCATGAGCTTTGTTTGCAAAGCTTATAACTGAATTTAAGAACTCTAACCTCATTCGAGCAGAAACACATACAAAATTTCAGAACAAATTCTTCATTGTATAAACAAATGCAATCAATTTCAAAACCCTTTGTGCATGGCCAGATATTCAACAATTGGCCCTCTACAAACTGCCCGAAGGCTTTAAAGCAGGAAACCTCACACTCTCTACTCACACTTACTCACAATCTCAATGTTTTTTCTCACAAAACACCCTCCTATTTATACAATTTTTAAAAAATCATTTAATAAATGCTCAATCCCTTAAAATCCTCAACAAACCCCTAAATCCCTAAAGGATAGGTTTTTATCCCTAAAATCCTTCAATTTATTAAATTTCCTCATATCCTTTTATTAATAAAAAGATATTTACATAAATCCTCACCTTCTCCTATTTAATTCAAATTAATTAATAAAATATTAAAAATCATCATACCCCATATTTACAAATTAATATTATCACACCCCATATTTACAAATGGAGAAAAAGGTCTTGATGCTCCTGCATCAGACTCCCCATGTAAGAAAATTCATGACCACCTGGTCATAAGTCTGGATATCTCCTCCTGGATCCCATATTTTATTTTGTAATCTTTCCGTACTTGTTGATTGCTTCACTGTTGTTGTCATCTGCTGTTGTCTTCCAGGTTTCCATATTTTGTGTTGTAGTGTTCCACCTGCTCTGCTCTTGCAATCCTTCACTGTCATTCTCTTGTTGTCATTCCTTTTCTTTCTTTCAGCTGTCTTTCTCTCGGATGTTTTTATCATTAACTTTCTTATCAACTCAATTTCTCTGTCCAGTATGTCCTCTGTCTGCTGATTGTTTCCATCCCTTGATTGCTGAACTCTCATTCTTGCTTACTCTTCACTTTTTTTGATCACCTTTTCTGCTGCTGCTACTATAAATGTTGCGTCACATGTTGCTCTAGCTGTCACTATGAATGTTGCGGCCTCCCAATCTTCCTTTCCCTCTGCAACATTCCTTTGCTCGCCATCTGCAATTTCTTCCTGATTATCATTTATGACAACCGCTTTGTCATCCTTCTTCAGCAATCTGTCCTGGACATTCATCCTCTGTTCTTCCAATTTCTTCCTTCGAAAGTCTAATTCTCGATATAACTCAATGATTTTACTTGGAGTGGACTTCGAAAACTTTACACGATCTTCCATTTCCTCATATGGTCTTTCTTCTGCTAAATCTTTCTTAACATCCTTCAGTAGATGTTCTTCCTCTTCTTTCAAACCTGCAATCACACACAAATCGTTAGTTTTAAAATCACAAGACCTTACGGTCTTGTTTGATGCTTCAGTCATCAAATCTTCCGGCTGCTTTGAATCATTCATATGATTCAACTCTTCCAGCTCTTCATCACTTTCAAAAATTAATGGTCCACTCTCTGGGTAACATATCGAAACTTCAACATCTTCTTCAGGATCTTCCTTTTGCTGTAGCTCAACTGTTTCGAGCTTCTCTTTCTTCTGTCTGGCATCTATAACCTGTTCAAGTTCCCTTAGTTCCTTTATCAACTGCATATTTACCTGATGATTCCACTTCTGTTGTAGCCTCTGCCACCTCAACTTCTTTCTCATGACATAACCACGCTTCTGGTCTTCCTCATTTCTTTGCAACATCTCCATTAACACCTCAAGCTGAACTGCTATCTCAGCCTTCTCCCTCTCATATTCCTCTTTGCTTAACTGTCTCTGTATGCCAATTGCCTTGGCATCCTTCTTCTTTTGTCCTCTGCTGTGGTTTATTTCAGAACCTCTGTTACGACCGTCACTAGTCATCATCCTTTCCATCTCTATGAGTTTCTTACTCACTTTACTATGAGTTGTACTAAAGCCTCTTCAGCAGGAAGTCCTGTCCTGCCGCCACTTACCTCACCAAGCCCTCCTCACTCGGTCTTTTGGCAAGCAATTGGTTCTATCTCTGGAACCTCCTTTGAGCATTTCCCTTTGCTCTTCCTGGGCTTCAACTCATCTGCCTGTTCACAACTGTCTTCCTTATCCAATCTCTATTGGATTTCCTCAAGGTTCTGCCACACCTATGCTTTCACCAGTTTTCTGTTAGCAATTTTAAACATGTCTTCTATGGATTTTCCTTTTGGGAGTTGCAAAAATACTTCTGCAAAGACTACAATCTTCAAATTCAAATAAACCCAGATCACCTTACCTTCAAGATCTCAGTCTGATCTTGTCTTTTCGTTTGCCTGTACTTTTAAATGGACTATCCTTCCCACTAGCTGTTCGCTGTGTCTTCAAACTCTTCAATTACCTTCATAATCTCACCACTCCTGCAATTTTGTTTCAGCAAATCTTCATTGCTTCCTCTGCACAATTTCTCGATATTCAACTACTGTTAATCAGATTTTAAAATCTGATTCTCTCTTCCAATCTTCCGACTTTATCTGCAAACTTTAGCTGTCAGCAACAATTCCTTCCTTGCTGAGTTTCTTCTTTGCTGAAATCATCAATTCTCATTCCATTTCTTGTCAGTAAAATTCAAATCAAAATTAACCACACCCAATACCTGCTCAATTTTTCAGCTGTACTCTGGTTTGCTTTGACTGTCAGATTAGAATCTGACCTCCTTTGCCTTCATGCACATCTGCTACTTCATCATTCATCACACATTCAGAAATACAAAACCTTCTTGTCATCATTCAGAAAATAAACATTTCAACAGAGCATTCCAGCTCTGATACCAAAAATTGACGCAGGCGGAGCCTGCAATAACCAGGATCTTGAAATAAAAACACATATCTAAAACATGCTGCTCAGCTTCCTACCCAAATCAATAATACCAATCCCTGGCATTTTCAAAACTTTCCATCACAACCATTCCATAGACATCAAATTCTCAAACACTCACTTTTCAAATCATTATTCCATATTCCATACTTCTCCTTACAATGGTATGCAACCATATTTTAACAATCACCTTTTCATGGAACTTAAAACCCAAGTTTCAATAGCATTTAGAATTCAACTCATCAATTTCAAATGCCAATATTTAATCCCCCTTTAATACTTCATATGGAAGCTCATCAAATATATGATTTCAACATTTAAAGTTTTCGGACTTTTTTTAGATTCACTATCAATGAGATTTTATTCCACCCTAACATCAGAATGATGGCCTTTTTTTTTAAAACCATAGAAGTGCATATTTGTATTGACATTCATATGGTCAATGCACATTTGACCACACCCATGTATGAATAAAACCAATTGACAATATAAAACAGAGTTCACCTTAACCGTTCAGTGCCACTTCACATTAATTTCGTGCAAACATTTATCATTTAACACGTCCTTCAATCATTGCAACTTACCCATTCAATCAGCGCTCCTCTCAATCTTCTAATTGCCATTCAACCTGCGTTCCTACAACTCAATCCAGCAATTCGATTCAAATTCAACAATGTCCAGGAATAGAATAACTAGCAAGATTTTTCAAATCTTTTCACATACTCCGGCAAACTGCGCCTTCAACACTGCTGTCAATTCAGATTTATTTCTTCAGACTTTTATCAAGACGATTCTCAATTACCAGATTCAATTCTGGTTCTATATCTCAATTGATCGATTGTGCTATATACTTAGCCATCAATCGAACTACCAACACAGCAGTTTGCTATCTTATTAATGTGCTACCCTGTTTCTAAGAACGCATTTCTGAATTTACAGTGTATAACTTATGCCCTTTTGTACTTGAACCACCAGCGCTCACTTAACACTTACGCATTCATTTATGAACATTCTAATGACAACATACATCGATAGACAAAACTTGTAGATTCAATTGGAACAATCATTGCGTAAGCAGGATTTAAATCAATAATTTGTACCACGCTCTTTTGATTCGTAAGGATTTACCAATCCACTTGTAAGAGAATTTTTTTAGAAAAAGTCCACGCAGGAACCAAATACCTGAGTGTTTTTCTGGAATTAACCATGAAATCGAGCCTCTCTGCCCATTCAGATGTCTATGGAGCTTTCTTGCCTGCGTCTGCAATAAAACAGTTCGCCTTCCAAATTCACTGCAATCTATGCTTAAAATTCAATATGGTCGATGTAATCATGCTTAAAATCCCCACTTGTTCACATATGAATTCAATTCAATACAAATTCGGATTCCCACATAAAACTCGGCCTTTGCAAATATTTATTATCTCCGCACTTTCTAACAAACATAGCGCAAGGAACCAATAATAAATCTCGATATGCTAAAAGGGATTACCTCAACAACGCTTCTGCATTTCATCCATCGATTGTACCTGCATTTAAGTCAATATTTAACTGTTCATTCAACATCTGCACCTTCGATTTCCTTACAAATACTTCACACCGCATCCCAATCAATCAATGTTTAGTTTACAAATGGATAGAATGTCCGATCATTAAAAATATATTACAATTGACAAACTCTGCGTTTAACATCAAAACAGATCTCTGCGCCATGCTTTATTTAATTATGCATTTGATTTCAATTAACAGCTTTCCTCCAAGGTAATTTCATTCAGTTCTATAAACACCATTCCACAGTGCGCCTTTACTACAAATCGATATAAAAGCATTCAGATTCATCATTACAAATAAGAACTATAACACTGTTAATATCGATTCTTAACTTATGTGTAGAGCTTGTTTGCAAAGCTTATAACTGAATTTTAAGAACTCTAACCTCATTCGAGCAGAAACACATACAAAATTTCAGAACAAATTCTTCATTGTATAAACAATGCAATCAATTTCAAAACCCATTGTGCATGGCCAGATATTCAACAATTGGCCCTCTACAAACTGCCCTAAGGCTTTAAAGCAGGAAACCTCACACTCTCTACTCACACTTACTCACAATCTCAATGTCTTTTTCTCACAAAACCCCTTTCCTATTTATACAATTTTAAAAATCACTTAATTAAATGCTCAATCCCTTAAAATCCTCAACAAATCCCTAAATTCCTCAACATCCCTAAAGGATAGGTTTTATCCCTAAAATCCTTCAATTTATTAAATTTCCTCATATCCTTTTATTAATAAAAAGATATTTACATAAATCCTCACCTTCTCCTATTTAATTCAAATTAATTAATAAAATATTAAAAATCATCATACCCCATATTTACAAATTAATATTATCACACCCCATATTTACAAATGGAGAAAAAGGTCTTGATGCTCCTGCATCAAAATGGGGGCACCACGTCTCGATAAAACTGTCAGAAAGTAAATATCATCAACCAATATTGGGAGCACTTTGTCCCCAATGTGAAATTCCTGTTGTGCCAGATCCCATTAGTGAATCAAGAACTGCAATAGTTCCAAATGTTGTCTCATCCTTGATAATATAAAGTAACCCACTAACTCTGAGGGCTCTCACAGTGCTAGGTTCATTTAGGGAAACCATATCCTATTCCTCATGTTCTCTTTCTCGCCATGTAATCGAAATTCTGATCCAATCAAAGCCTGAAATCAAACCAAAAGCTTAGTTAGGATCCATTCCATGCAAAACTAGAGAAATTTTGGGCACAAAACACAATACAAATTTCTGAATTGTGCCCAACACACTCTTTTTGCTCAAACATAGCGTTGTAGAGCACCTAGGCTTCATTTCAGATCCTCTGCAACACACTTTTCAACATTAAAGGGTGCGTTGGTGTTAGGGCATTGTATATTTATCCTAGGATCCCCAAAAACCTTAAGAAATTGCATGAAAATGAAAAAGAATGCTACCAATATAAAGAGAAAGGTTAGATCTCCTACCTGGTCCTGACGACATGAGAAATTGTCCACATAATCTGTCGCAATCAACTGCTGAAGTTCGAGGGAAAAAATAGCTCAGAGCACTAAAAAAATGAATGGTAAATATGAAATGGTAAAATGACATGGTAAATTCTTATTTAAATAGTCTTTTTGATTATTTTATGCATATTTAATGAATTGACTATAATTTTTACCCATTTTTACTATTTAAATGGGTATGTTTAATCCGTTTGGTGGTTCTTTGAGCAGGTTTATAACCGATACAGTGAATTTTGACGTGCATGATCTTAAAATGTATTTTGACCAGAGAGCACACTTTTATCTCTTTTTCAAGCTCTATTAAACATGGAAAAAGGAACCCACTTGGATTTCTCTTTCAACTATTTTCAGACTCCCAAAACATGAAAAGATTTCTGAGCACTTGTCCTTTCAAGCTCATAAAAGGAATTGAAATGACATCCACTCAATATAACTTTAACCCTTTTCCGGACTGGGATATATTATTTACGAAAAAGGAACACCCTAGTATAATATGGCTAGGAGGTTCTCTCAGGTATTATTTTACGCTTTCTCAGATCTGAGGGACAAATTTACAAAAAAGAACTTGTGGAGTTTTCTTTTCGTCCCTTTTTAAAACTCTCTAAACATGAAAAAGGACTGAGTTTTCACTATCGTTAGACTTGTTAAAACATCAAATAGTGATGAAATTTTCCATCATGTCAAGGTTGAGTTTCACTTTTGCTAGACTCGTTAATCGACGAATTCATGCGAAGGGTGGAATTATAGATCAAGCATATGTTATCCTCCTCAACCTTGTTAAAAAATAAAGAGGTACTGGTTAGCAATGACTAGAGAAAATTTGAAAGGGATAAATCACTTTATGGTTGAAAGTCACTCTTGAACATGACACTCATTCACTTCATCTCTGTGGTTGTCGGGTTGGGTTATCTGCTTGATGGTCTTTCATACCTATGGTATATCAAACCATCCATCACTTTGGTTTTGGGTCAATGCTACCAACTCATTAAGTGTCGCTGATATGTTCAAGATAAGTCACTCAGTAATTTCTAATCCTTTTCAATACTCATAAACCTTCATTTCATGACTGCCATCCATGAAAATTGCTTCATCAGTTACATTCATTCTCTGAAATCATTACTCCCGTTTCGTGTCATTGATTGGGGATACATCAAGGCCCTCCTGCGATGAGTTGCTTCCTGTCAACATCAACTCATCATCTAGGAAGTTGACTTAGAAACATCCTTCCAGTACCTTGAAGCTTGCATACATCAATGGAAAGTTTCTCATTTTCAGTGATTTGTCCTTCGACCAAAAGACTTCGTATGGTGTTTGACATCAAATCATCTATTCACACCATGCAGAATATATTGTAGTACCTTTATAGCCATTATCATCATCAGTGGTTTCTCTCGCATCTGTTAATGACTTACATATTGGCTAGTAATCAGATGGTGTCTTCCCATGTTTGACTTTAGATGACATATTCACATGGTTAGACTCGTACTTGAGTGATCGAGTGAACAATATAGAAGACCCCAAATCTAGTTTCATCCATTCGGGCTACGATTTCGGGAGTAGTACCACATCATCCACACAATGATCTTTACACATATGGTCATCCTATCATAGGTCTATATATGTAGATGAATTTCTGATGTTATGATAGTTTATGTGCTGAGTATGGGTATGCCTTCGTAAAAAATTCATGTCTAATATGAAAAATATATCATGATGTAATGTATTGTAATTGGTGTAGGTCACCGTCTGCTTCAGATCCCACTCATCACATCATAAAGCATATCACTCAACATTGTCATTTTTGACTTCATGCTTTAGGGGGCCGTTGTTACTGATCAATTTGGGCATCACTCCCAAAATCAAGTTCAGTATAAATTAGGGTCTATCATACTCTAAATTAGTTGATGCTTTCCTTAAAAAAGTCATCCCATTGTTGGTTTTATCCATGAAAGTTTCACTGCTTGAAATCTTGTTGAAATGCTCCATTAAGCCATCAACGCACCCCTAGAATGTAGTAAGTGATTTGCAGTGCATTTACTCCTATGCAATATAGTGTTGCAGATCATCTAGGCCCACTTAACAATGCGTTGGTAGATTGGGAGCGAATTGTTCAAAGGATTTCGAGAATCTTCCCATCTTTCAGTGGCTTCTAGAAGTTGTTCCAACTATCACACTATCTGATAAATTCGAATATGAACATCATGGAGCCATTAAATTACTTATCCTCCTTTTCCATTAAACAATGAAACTTCCTCATCCATTTATGGAAAATCCATTCAATGACCAAATAATGCTAAAACACCTTCATTCTTATAAATTGACCACTGATCATAGTGCACAATTGCTTGGTAATAACTTTTCCTAGAATTATCCTCTTTTTGTTTATTTATACTTGTAATTAAATCAATCTACAATTGTGGAAGTAGATCAACCCTTTCCCCGTCCTTCGCATAGGACAATGAATAAACCACCTTTATCGCTAGAAGCTACACCTAGTTGGAAAAGTTGAGCTCATCCTACCGAGTGCGGTACCTATAAAACCTTTGGTGCTTCATCTTCATATAATTACTAGAGTCATATGATCCTTTGAGTACCGAGTCTCAATTCGTTTCTACCGATCCCGGTTTATCTGCTATCGTCGAGACAGAACCCTCACAGTTACTTGAGGACATTGAAATTCAATCCAGTGAAACAGTAGATTCATAACCCAACATTTTTCAACCAAAATTTGATCTGGAACTTGTCGTTCTTTTACCAGAATATCTAGATCCCAAAGTTGAGCAACAAGAAGTTGTTCCCATGCCAAAAAACGATCAATCGACTTATCCTCAGTCATCCGTAACTATTGAGTCTTCCTCTTTACTGCAGAGTTTAACACCTGAAATTTATCTCAGGCTTGACGGTGAAGTACTTCCACCTGGTTTGATTTCAATTGAGGAAGAACTTCAGGAAGAGACAACCCCTTCAACTCCAACTCATTTTGTGTCGAGGCTTCATCTTTATCCGTATTTTCCTCGTTTTACCTACACTGCTCCTGTTGATCCTACTCAGTCTCAAGTTCCCGTAGATTCTTTAGAGTATTTAATGGGTTATTTAACCATGGCTAAGACAAAATCCCAGACTGTACCATATTTTATAGCAGCGAAAACATCTACTATTGCTACCTCTTTGATGTTTTCTACGACACCTGAGTCTCATATTTATGGTGGTCCATCCATCCCATAGGGTTACCAAGCTTTAAATGGAACCTACTCTGGTCCCTCCTCTATTCCATGGACTTCACTGATGTCATCATATAGAATTTTATCTAGTTCCTCTCTTACGAGTAATGAGTGACCTGATCTTTTATTGACATCATCAGCACAATATCAGGTTGGTCCATCCAATTACCATCCATCTTATCCAGTTTTTGTTGGACTCCCATCATATGAAAGTCAGTATGTTCAATATCCTTATACTACATATGCTGGGGGGAAACAGATTTTTATGATATATGGAAGTACTCCTTCGTTTTTAGGTCAATCTTATGCTGGAATTCCTGTTTGTCAATGGCATCCTACCTTGCCTGTTCAACCACAAACGGTTGTGTACCAATATCAACCAGTTCAACTTGTTGCATCTGCACTTACTGCACATGTTATTACATACTTGACTGTAGCTCAATCTGCTCAGGCGGGTCTTTCAACCCTTAAACCTCAATTTTCGGGTCTACATACTCCGTCTTCCCAGGCTGGTTTGCAACAACCGTTTGTATCGGGAATTTCACAAACACATGCTAGTTTACCCTTGTCACAGGCTTCTACTGGTCCCGTATATTCACATCCTGGTCCACATTATCCTAGCAGGAAACAATAGTATTATCAAATCCCATGGAAGCCACAACAACCATTCCAACAATATCAAGCTTATCCAGGTCTTGCTCAACAAGCCTATCAAGGGTTTGGTCAACAAACTTACCCCTATTAGGGTTACCAACAAAAAAATCCTTATGTTGGTGCACAACAGCCTATTGCCCGGGAAATTCCATCTTATCCTGATTAGGCTCAACCCAATCTAAACTGAAGTTTTCGTTTGTTGCAACATTAGAGTTACCTATTTTAAACCGACTCACTAATGATCCCATCCATTATTTACCTTGGTGGCCAACGATTCCTCATTAATTACCCTCTGATATTCTGAAATTCAATGGAAACTATGGAGAAGATCCATCTACTCATGTTATGACTTATCATTTATGGTGTTCATCAAACTCCTTGAATGATGATTTTGTTAGAATCCGTGTTTTCCAGTGAATGCTCACTGGTCTGGCTATGAAGTGGTATATTGAATTACCACAAGCTTCTTTCGATAACTTTACGACTTTGGCTACTACTTTTCTAACCCACTTCCAGTTACCCATCATATATGAAACTGGAATGAAACTTTTGACCAAATTTAAACAGACGACTGCTACTCACATATCAGATCACATAAATGAATGGCGTTGTCGTCGTCAAATGGTTAAAACATTTTTTCTGGATCAAATTTTAGTTGAGTGGTTTATAAAGTCATTGTTGCCATCTATCACCAAGGACATGGCCAAAGGCGATGTTGTTACTGAAGAGAAAGTAATTTCTTGTGTCCAGTATCTGGATTTGATTTATACTTGGTTTGGCACGCTTTATGAAAAGATTCCAAATGCACCGCGACCAAATGTTACTGTTTCTCCTTCTCCGTCTGGTAAGGACATTCACGCCATTGACAATGTGATTGGTTTTGCTAGCACTCAGTCAACAAGTCGACCATCTGTTTCCACAGTTGTTGTGTCCAATCAAACCCCTCTTGCATCTAATCCTGTGTCTTCTTTCGAAATACATGTCGTTTTATCTGACAAGGGAAAAGGCTATAAGAAATCCAGAAGTAAGAATAAAGGAAAAGATAAGAAGAAAAAAAATTCACCCTTGCAGGAAAAATCATTTGATACACCCAATACTTCTTGGAAACCTCGTTACCCTTGTTTGATATGTAATGAGGAGAATTTTACATGATATTTTCCTCACCACTCAGATGTCTCAAAAATTCTTAAGACTTCTTCCTCATCTATAGTGTTGGAAAACCATTTTCCGAACCTGGAAACACATATGGTTGCTACGGATCCCGCATCTAGTTCACAAGGTCTTATGCTATCTGCCACTAAGCCCCAAATTGATTTTTTGGTGTGTACTCGAAGTAAAGTTTACAATAATCATCTTTTGTCGTCGAATGTTCAGGCTACATATCCACCTAATACTTCAAATTCGACTTCGTATGATTCAATTCCGTCGCCTATTATTCCCGAGTTAACAATAAATCTACCAAAGGGAGTTCTTCATAAATAGACTTTCAACCCTCGAGCTCGTGCAAATCAAAATTATAACGTAGTCAAAGATCTGGCTCAGTCACCTTTTGCTATGTCAACACTTGAGGTTCTTCAGAATTGTCCCTCCCAAAAGCACGCTTTGTTGTCGGAAATTGGTGGAATCGATTCGACGGACTCTAATCTCCTAGTCTTTAACCATGCAGGCTATGTGCCACAATTTCCATCAGACTATTATTGATGAAGGTGCATCTACTTGTATCATGTATATGAGTTGCTGGAAGTCACTTGGCTCGCCACCTTTATCACAACCACCTACGACGTTGAATGATTTTGACGGTCGTACATATAAGCCTTGTGGAATTCTCAGTAACCTATAAGTCAAACTAGGGGGAAAACTGTTACTATTGAAGTTGAGGTCGTTAATGGACCCCTTTAATACCATATCTTACTTGGAATACCATGGGTTTATGCTATGGCTGCGGTTGTATATACTTACTTTTGCATGGCCGTCTTCCCTCATATGGGCAGCATTACAGTCATCGATCAACTGCCTTCTTTTCCTCTGGTTCCTAGGTAACTGGAAGCGTTCCGTTCGTTCACATACCCCCACCATCTCTTCATAACATTGCCATAGGAATATTTAAGGTTTCTTCCCTAATGGAAACCTTTTAATTACCGTTGCCTACGACATCAAAGGAAATAAAATAAATAGAAACCTCAATATGATATGTTCCACTTCATCTAGCTTAAGGAAGATTCCCAATGATTCTGAAATAGATAGGCTAGGTGAAACTATGCCGCTAAATCCAATTGATCTCCAATAGCAATCAATATTTTTGGCTTATGCGGCTAATCATGATCCTTTGTCGCCAAGTGTTTGGATTGATCGTTCATTAGATTATGGTACTTATTCTGATCCTTTTTCACATATATTATTAAATAAAGAGAGTATTATGGAATCCATGATGTCGGAAGAAGAACCTTGGGAAACTTCTCATCACTAATCCCATATTCCAGAGTAAAATGAAGACAGTACAACTAAACTATATCACCCTATGGTCGTTGATTTCTTAATGAATTCCATTCTTATCCACACCGTCGATTCTGAGCGAAACCCATCAAATATCGAAGAAACGATTTCTATCAATATTTTGAAAAAACCTGGAATTATAGAAAAAATTCATGTCGGCGGGTCTTGTTTTGCATCTAAACTTGACACTTATCGCTCTCTTTTCTATGAATTCCAAGATGTATTTGCTTGGTCGTATGAGGAAATACTAGAAATTGATTCCAGTATCGTTGAGCACAAAATTAAAATGTACCCTGATGTCAAACCAGTACGATAGCGCCTTCGTCCTATTCATCTTAAGATGGCTGTTGCCATTAAAGTAGAGGTTGAGAAAATTTTGCGTGTTGGTTTCATTTACCCTGTTTCGCTTACCGATTGGGTTTCCAACATTATTCCTGTCATGAAGAAACAAGGGACAATCAAAGTGTGCATTGATTACTAGGATATTAATCATACTTGTCCAAAAGACAACTATCCCACTCCATTTATCGACAAAATAATTAACGAATGTGACAGATGTGCAATATTTTCCTTAATGGATTGATTTTCCAGTTACAATAAGATCAATATTCGCCCAGAGGACCAATATAAAACAACTTTTATTTGTCCCTAGGGCACATTCTCTTATTGGAAACTCCCTTTTGGTTTAAATAATGCTGGGGAAACCTTCCAGTGGGTAATGAATTATGATTTCCATGACATCAAACACATTTTTCAACCTTATCTGGATGACTTACCTGCCCATTCACGGAAACGGGTTGACCACCCGCTACATTTGAGAGCCATCTTTTTACGATACCGTCACTACAACATATGCCTCAATCCATAAAAAATTGTGTTTTGTGTTGGTTCCGGTCATTATCTTGGTTTTGTCGTATCGAAATATGGAATTTGACTTGATCCTTTGAAGGTCCATGCCATTCTAGATTTTCCTGCGCCTTCCAACCTTCTTCAGTTACAAATACTCCAAGGGAAGGCTAACTTTCTAAGGAGATTCATTCCCAACTACACAGAAATGGATAAAGGATTTACTCAACTCTTGAAAAAAGGGATTCCCTTCCATTGGGATGAGGTTGCGCAAGCTTCCTTTGATGTTCTTAAAGATACCCTGATCTGAGCATCATTAATGTATTCCCCAATTTATAAGAGTGATTATTTCCTGTATCTCGCTGCTGCAGATACAACCATCGGCATGGTTTTAGTCAAATAACAAGATGGGATTGAACATAAGATCTATTATTTGAGTCGCAATCTCAATGATATGGAAGTTAAGTAAATTTATGTCAATTTACCAAATGGTATTGGAGTTTTTGCTCCCTTTGGCATAATTTTGGAAATCATTTGTGTTTTCATCATTGACTGAGAGCCAGATGGCTCAGATTTTTAAGTGCCATTGTTCTTTGATATCAGTTAAATAATTCCTTCTCATAGACTCCTGTAACTTTATCTTATCCCTCTTCTCCTCAATCCCATATCCATCTGCTTCCAAGATTTCCATTCTTTCCAGTTCTTACCCAATCTCTCGAAGGTTAGCTTCATCCCTTTTTTGTTTCTCATTTTCCCATGAAATTGTATCCTTTTAAAGTCTTTTTAGATTACTCATAAGGGACTGTGCATGGGAAATAATCCCATACCTATCCATAGGGCTCCATGTTTCTTGAACAAGGCTATTATAGTCAAGTTCCTTCAGCCATCCAAGATTGAACTTGAAAGGGGAACCATGCTTCTTGTTAGGTCCAATCATCTAAAGTAAAATGGGAGAGTGATCTGATTGCCCCCCAGACCTGACCCATTGTCTAAAGCCTGGGATACAAATTTCAAAACATTAATTCAAGAGGAAACAATCCAGTCTATTTTCCACTTGAGCTTCCCCCACCCTCCTGTTCCTCCATGTAGGGGAAATTTTTATTGGATTTGAGTCAATGATTTGACCTTCTCTTAATTTGTTTAGGAAAAAATCCATAATGGGGTGAGCTAGTGCCAAAGGGCCTCCTATTTCAGACAGGCCTAAATAGAAGTTAAGATCACCTACCAACACCAAATTGGGGTCAAGCATAAAATAATTTGAGAGTAATTTTCTCCAAAAATATATCCTCTCCTGGTAGGGCCCATAGATATTGACAATAGTGAGATCTACAGTTAATTCAATTGAATAGAACTCAGCTCCAATGACTAGTTTAGAACCTCGAGATTTTTTCAGTTTTAAAGCAATGTCTTTGAGACCCAGAGCTAATGCTCTTGATATATCTTTAGCATCAATGGTCACAAATTACAATCTAGACGCAGTTTCTTGAGGGATGACATAACTAGTTCACCCTGACCCAGAGTCTCTTGAAGCATAATAACATCAAATCTATAATTAAGGAGAAGATATTTTAGACATAATTTCTTATGAGTGTTAGAGAACCCTCTATAGTTGAAAGACAACGTAATCATTTAGAAACAATGACAGGGGATTTCACTGTTCTAAGCGCCCCTTTGAGTGATAATTGTTTCCCATCAACAATGTCTATCATTGATTTTAAGTGAGCCTTTGTTATGTCAGTTTTTCAACCCCTCATTTTCCTAGGCTTATTAGGTATAAGATGGCTTCCCAACCCTCCAATGGCTTCAACAGACATGGGATTTTTATCCCGAGAACGAATATTTTAAGGAAATGAATCAATTGATAATGTAGGGATGGATGTAATAATGCTTTCCATGGACAGAGAAAGAATTTTTTATGCACAGTGGCTCATTCACATGAGGCATGGAAGGACCAGATGATGGTATCATATTTAATAAAATATCAAGAGTATCATGTATAGAAGATGAGGTTTGAGGAATAGTACCAGCCGAGATATGTGTAGGTTCAACAGGGCCCTGGTTGTCATGTGCGTGGTTCATCTGCCGTGCAAGTGGAATCTCAAGATGAAAATTTTGTTCCTCCATTCCTTCCATTGGGACCAGAACCTCTTCTTGCAAGTGCACCTACCCTTCCATCTATACCTGTTCTCCCCCTTCTGCCTGTTCTACATGTGCTCGATACTCATTCCTGATAAATCCCTTCTTTCGACACCTTTTGTTGATACCCATAGGGAAATCTATTGCCAAATTATCATGTTTGTGTCATCTATGGCACCTAAAAGGTAAGTGCTCATAGTAAATAATTTGAAATAAGGAGTCTTCATCGAGATGTAGGTGTATTTGTTCTACCAGGCCTTATCTAGGGACAGGACAAACCAAGATACGAGCGGTGTTCTTACATTTTGTAACTCGAAAGGACATGTACACATCCAAAAAAGTGCCCAGGCTACCCCCAATAGCCCTGAAAATGTCCATGGTCCATAAGTGCAGAGGCAAAGCCAATGGACCCACCCAAATTGAGATCTTGTCCACTCTTTCCCTCTTTGCATCAAATGGGGTCATCCACCGCTTGAAGAGAATCAAGGCTATGCCAAAACCCCAATTGCATGTGAGAACCCATTCTAGAGTCTCCTTGTTTGTAAAATTGATCATGAACCACCCCTTTTACAAAGTTATCATCTCCACCTCCTTATCTGACACCTCAACCAAATATTTTTCAATCCATTCAAAAATATATTGAGAATTAAAAAAATTTCCACGCATTCTACCCAACAGGATGGTCTTCGAGGCCACCATCACTCGGTCCCCGTGAATGTCTACCCCACAAACCAAATTTGGGCACTCCAATTTTTTCTTAATAATTTTCCTTTTTTTTTTCTATTTAATCTTGATTGACAACCGCTTAGTGCTGAGCCTGAGAGTGATAAACCTTCCAGGACATATTTTCCCTCAACAAGAAATGTGTGTCTAATTTAATTTTCCATTAATTAAATTGGACAATAAATTTTAATCTTATCTAATAATCACTTGTAATAGTTAACTGAGTGTGATAAACTCAGTTAGCTTATGAATTTCGAGTTGAGGGTGTTGATCAATGGTTTTCATTGATTTCAACCTAAGCAGCACTAGGGGATACCCCGATCTTGCATGGGAATTTTTACCTACCAAATTACTATATTCTGAGTCAAGGATATTTTTTATGATTTCTAATTGTTGATATGTTTCCTTTGATATATGGCATGCCACGTAATTCTTGACGGTTTGAGAGATATTCATGTTTGAAGTTAGTAACCCCAGTTAGTGGGCTAAAACCCCATGAGGTTGTGGCATGACACTAATCATTGGTTGTGGTCATTGAACACTCAATAATTAATAATTTTTAAGCTCCTAAAATTCCTCCCACGTTCACTTGTTGAAGACCCTCTCAACCTAAGAATTTATATAAATTGTGATCCTCATATCCTCCTCATGTAGGGATTTCGCTACTTGAAACAGGCCATCATGGGATTTTCGCTATAATTGTTTTTTTAAGAAGGTTCAGAAGCTGAAATTTTTTATCACGAGAAGCTTAATTCTTCAGGAAGCTTGCGTAAAAATTTTAGATCATGGTTCACAATATTTTTGGAGATATGATCTATGGAAGTTAGGGTTTTTGTAGGCTGCTGAACTTCATCTCAAAGAGGTTACCTTGGTAAAATCATCATAACTCTCTCTCCGAGCATCAGGTTTGAATTCTATAAAAAGTGGTGGATAGTGCACGTACTTTAGGTTTATGTATATCAATTTTAGAGCTGAAGGAGGAATCAGTGACACATGACACGTCGTACAAGTTCACTCTACTGAACTAGTGCATAATTAGGTCATTGTGAGAGATTGGGAATAACTTTGTCTTGAAGAATCCAAATTGGGTCAGACCTGTGGCATTGGAAATAAGACTCAGAGGGATACTACATGACTGAAAATAACATATTGGGGATCTGAAATAACAAAGATACGCCAGATTCAATATTGATCTCCTAGAAGGCAAGAACAAGCTAGATCATGTGCTGTCAGGGCTGCAACGGACCAGACTTTCTAGGGCAGCAAGGCAAATCAAGGTGCAACAGAGGTAATCTCTAGGTAAGTATATTCTGTATATGCATGCTCATCTCTTAATTGCATTAGGTTCTTTGTATTCTAATTTGTTTTTTTTATTTAGCACTGACATATGCTCTGCAGGATGAGGTAAGTTTTGCTATTATCATGTCATGGGTATTGCCTTGAAGAATTTTTGCAGGTATTATATATTCATCAAGATAAGACTCAATGCATGATCTAATGTTCTGAAGAGTGAGAAAGGGTAGCATGAAAAGAAAAACAATCAAGGTGCATAACAACAAGAAGAAGTTCACCACATGAAGTCTTCAAGTGGGTAGCACTACATACTGTCATTGTAAAGGTATAATTGTTATACTGAGTCATTGTAAAAGCATCATTGTAAAATTTACAAGTGTATATCTTCCAAGAATTGAAGATTTAGTGTTGGTAGGTCTAGGATCATCATTAGGTGGTTGTGTCATAGTTGGGGTTATGGTCTAGTGTATCTTCTTCTTCTACATCATTCTATATCATTGTAAAGTGGACCATTTTCCCTGGTACGAGATTCCATTATTCTTTTATTCTTATATAGGGTGGTAGGGTGGTGCTAGGCTGGTGCATGAAGTCACCAACATGTTCAAGCCTGTGAAAAATTTAGGGTGGTAGGGTGGTGCTAGGGTGACTTGTATCTCATTGGGTGTTGGGGCATCCATTCAGTTGACTACTGAAGAATCTCGGGCGTTGGAGCATCCATCCAGTGGGAGCTTGAGAAGAATGATTTTCTAGATTCTATGAATTTGGAGCTTTCATTTCAATTGGAGTTGAATATTAAAGAATTATTAAAAAATCATTCAGGTGGTTTTTATCCCGGAGGGGGTTTCCATCTTAAAAACTATGCGCATTTGTGTTCCTTTTGTTTACTGCTATCAATGTACAAAAACTGATAATAATTGAAGATTAACTAATGCTATGAAAGATTAATTATAATACTAATTCACCACCCCCAACCCCCTCAGTATTTCCAATAGAGGGTGGCTGGTGAGGCATGCAGAGTGATTCTATGTGTTTTAGAGTTCGAATTGCAGTTAGTGCATTAGTTTAATGCATGAGAAATCAGTTAACTCAATTAATTGAGTTAAAATCAGTTTAACTAGTTGTAACTGATTGTTGCACTAGTAAGAGGTCAAGTGAATTAAATCATATTTAATTCACATGCAGTGATATGTCATGTAACTGATGATTTACTATTAATAGATGTATGCATGTCAGTTCTGATGAAGACCCAGTTGAGACAGAGGTTAAAGAGATGTTAACTATCAGTTGTATTATTAGCAAATTTCCCGCATGCAGTAATACACCCATAGGATTTCCCATGAGGATTTCGCATTTTTGGAAGGCTGCAATTCCAAAAGAATAGGGATTGCATTCCACATGAATTATGCAAGCAAGGCAGGCTTAGAAAAGGTTGAAAATTGGCTAAGTGTTGGTCGATTTTGTCTGGATCAGTGTGAGACAGTTGTGAGAGTGCAACAGACTCTTGTGAGAAGAGTGCATTGTATTTGTTTCATGATTCCTTGGTGAATATACAATAGAAGATAGAGGGGTTTTGAGCAGTAAGCTTTCCCTGGGAAAATATCTGTGTTGTGGTTTAATTTTCTTCTTTCTTTACTTGTTGTGATTGGCGATCATGTTTATTTTTTGCAATTAATTTGTAGAAGGATTCAGTATCTTACTTTAGCATATCGCATGATCGGATTGAATCCATTGGTATACATATTGTTTGTATAATTTCTACATGGTATCAGAGCACATGAAATCACTATAGTGGAGAAGAAATTGAGGTTGTGCTGAACAACATTCGAATTTTCAAAAATATTCTTTGGTGTGACAAGCAGATCAAGATGGCTTTCAATGGCTTAAGATCGGAATATGCACTTGAGGGCAGTTCTAATTATATTGCATGGAAAGACAGAATGGAGGAAGTTCTAGAGGACAATGGGTTGAAATAATTAATTTATAATGACATTCCTAAGCCCGAAACAAGAGACGTCACTCTTCTTGATGGTTGGAAAAATAAGGTTGCAAAGGCGAGGAGGATCTTATTAGAGGGAGTACGAGACCACATTGTCTCAAGTCTCCATGGAAAAGCGACTCCATATGCAAAGTGGAAGGCTTTGACAGATCTGTTTCAGGGTAGCAGTGACCAAAAAAAATTGGCACTGAAGGAAAATCTCACGAAAATCAAAATGGAGAAAGGCGACACTATTCCAAGATATTTAACCAAGTTCTTCCAATGTTGAGATGATATTGGGAGTGTCGGAATTACTGTAGTGGATGATCACTTGGTGAGCCTAGCTCTTCTAGGCCTTCTCAAGAGTTGGCATAGTTATCAGGACTTTTTCAATGGGAGGGAGAAGCTACTAGATTGGGAGCGACTTTGGTCGGATTTGGTACAAGAAGAATTCAAGCAAAATACCAGGGATGGATCCTCATCTAAGATAGATGATGAGGAAAATTGTGCCTTGGCTGGTAAGGCAAATAAGGGGAAGGGAAAGAAATCCTATTCCAAATCTAAGACCGGCAAAGAAGGAAAGAAGTGTGCATGTCCAGAGTGAATTGTTTTCACTGTCATGAGCATGGAAATTATGCCACTAATTGTCCAAAAAAGAATAAGAACAAGAAGGCTTTAGGATCTGCAGATGGTGAGGCTTTGGCCTCGCAATTTGCGTTGGAATTCTCGCTCATCGCATACATGGTGTCTAGAGCAATGGGATCAGTGTGGTACTTGGATAGTGGTGCATCTTTCCAGATGACGAGAGAAAAATAAATTTTCAGTAGCTTGGAGGAGAAGGATCTCCAAATGCATATCAAAATGGGTGATGATGGGAGGTATAGTGTTACCGGGATTGGTACAGTTACTTTCCAGAGACAGTCAAGTAAACCCTTCTTATTAAAATATGTAATGCATGTACCAGGCTTGAAAAATAAATTAGTTTTAGTTGCTATGTTGGAGGATAGAGGTTATGATGTGGTTTTCAGTGAAGGGAAAGCATTACTTCATCACAAAGCCATAGGAAAAGCCAAGAAGGTTGGGATTCATGTGAAGAATCTCTACAAACTTGATGTATATGGTTGCGCAACATTGATGGGTAAAGTAGAAAAAGTGGTGAGTGAGATGTGGGTGAGTTATGGCACATGAGATTGGGCCATCTACACCATAGAGCTTTGAAGGTCATGAAACATATTTCTATGGGGCTTCCAAAGGGTACTCTTGCGCAGAAAGACACATTCAAGGGATGTACCATTGGGAAGTATGCAAAGGCCATTTTTCATGAGAAGGAGAACCGATCAGTGAAAATCCTTAAGAGAGTTCACTCAGATGTGTGTGTACCATTCTCTACAGCTTCAACAACAAAGCACATGTATTATGTGATTTTTGTTGATTATTTTTCTAGAAAGTGTTGGATCTAATTCATGCAGAAGAAAGATTAGATGTTCTAAAATTTTTGTGTGTTCAAAGCACTGGTGGGGAAAGATACAAGGAAGCATATGAAGTCTCTAAGGAGAGACAATGGTGGTGAGTAAATATCCAATGAATTCAAGAACTTCTGTAGAAAAGAAGGAATTCAGAGAGAGTTGATTGCGCCTCATAATCCACAACAGAATGGGGTCACAAAAAGAAAGAACAGAACAATTGTGGTGCAGCACGAGCGATGTTGCATGATTAGGGCCTACCATTGCATCTGTGGGCCGAGGCATGCAACACAACGGTATTTGTGCAGAATCGTAGTCCTCATCGGATACTTGGAATGAGTACACCAAAGGAGGATTTTTCTGGTAAGAAACATGATGTTTAATATTTTAAAATTTTTGGCTCATCTGTCTATTTCCATGTGACCAAAGATTCCAGGAAGAATCTAGAACCAAAAACTAAGATTGGGATATTTTTTGGGTACACTGATACTCCCTACAACTATCAGGTGTATTTGCCAAAAAACAGGATGACTGTTGTGAGACGCGATATAAAATTTGATGAGGATAAAGCCATGCGATTTTCCCTTGATAGGGAGCTTGATTTGCATGCAGATGAGGAATTCAAGGTTCTGAAGGATGAACCTCAAGCTGTGGAGAAGCCACATGCAAAGGATCATTGAGTGAAAACACTCATGAAGAGCCATCCACCAGACATGGTAGAAGGCGCGCCACAGAAGCTGATAGATTGAGACTTAATGCAACAGAACGTGTAGGAGCACCTACATCACTGCACAAACAAAGACAGTCTCCATATAGGTTTACTGGATACATGGCTCTTATGAGCAAGTGTATTGTGACAAAAATATCCTATTTTGAGGAAGAAGTGCAACAACCAATTCGAGTTGACTCCATGGTTGAGGAGTATGACTCCATCGTCAAGAACAGTGCATGGGAATTTGTCCCAAGAACAGTCAGAAGATCAGTGGTTGGATCTAGATGGATTTATAAGGTGAAGCAAGCAATAGATGGAAGTGTGGAGAAGTACAAGGCTAGATTTGTAGCCCGAGGATTCTCACAAGTTGAGGGGATTGAATATGAGGAGACTTTTGCACCAGTTGTGAGGTACTCATTGAATAGATCTATCCTTGCACTCTCAACGCAGATGGGGTGGAAGATACATCATATGGATGTGAAGATTGTATTTCTCGATGGAGTTATTGAGGAATAAGTGTACATTGAGAAACCAAAAGGTTTTGAGACCTTTGACAGTGAGTCACATGTGTGCAGGCTCAAGAGAGCACTGTATGGGTTGAAGCAAGCACCTCGTGCTTGGTACACCAGGATTGAAAGCTATTTCACCGAGTTGGGCTTCACGAAGAGTGAAGCAGATGAAAACCTATACCAGATTGTGGTTGATGGTAAGATTTTGATTATCGTACTTTACGTTGATGATCTTATTTTGACAGGTGATGAGTAGCTCATAATTTCTTGTAAAGAGGATCTTGCAAGAGAGTTTGAGATGAAGGACATGGGACTCCTTCACTATTTCCTTGGTTTGGAGATATGACAACGTGATGGGGAGATATTTGTTTCTCAAGGAAAGTATGCCAAATAGATTCGGAGAAAGTTTCACATGGAGAGATGCAAACCCATGGAGACTCCTCTTGTAGGAAACTGGAGGAAGGAGGATGCTACTTCAGGTGAGGTAGTGGATGTTATTGTTTACAGGTAGCTTGTGGGTTCACTCATGTGCTTAGTGAACACCAGACCAGACATTTTCTACGCAGTTAACCAGCTGAGTCAAGATATGGTTAAGCTGACCAAGCTCTTTCGAAAGGTGTGGAAGCATGTCTTAAGATATCTCTCAGACACTATAGAGTATGGATTATGGTATAGACGGATAGAGGGAGTGAAGCTTCAAGGCTTCACCAATGCATATTGGGAAGGAAGTCCATCAGACATAAAGAGCACATCAGGAGGGATCTTTAGTTTAGGATCGACATCAGTTTCTTGATACAGCAGGAAGCAGAGATATGTGGTACTCAGTTCAGTCAAGGCATAGTACATGGCAACAAGACAAACTGCATGTGAAGCCATCTGAATGAGGAATATTTTTGTTGGTTTGTTTGGTCATCAAATGGATCTGACGGTGATACATTGCGATAACCAGAGCTGCATAAAACTCTCAGTTAATTTGGTATTCCATGATAGGTCCAAGCATATTGATATCCGGTTCCACCATCTCAGAGATTGGGTTCAGAGGCACATTATGTTACCTCAGCACATTCCCACAGAGGATCAAGATGCAGAAATTCTGACGAGGGCACTCGCCAGAAGAAAATTGGAATACCATAGAGGCAGGATCGGGGTAGCTGATAAACCCTTTCTTGTTGAGAGGGAGTGTTGAAAAGTCAACAAGAAATGTGTGTCTAATTTAATTTTCCCTTAATTAAATTGGACAATAAATTGTAATCTTATCTCATAATCACTTGTAATAGTTAACTAAGTGTGATAAACTCAGTTAGCTCATGAATTTCGAGTTGAGGGTGGTTGGTGAGGCATGCAGAGTGATTCTATGTGTTTTAGAGTTCGAGTTACAGTTAGTGCATTAGTTTAATACATGAGAAATAAGCTAACTCAATTAATTGAGATAAAATCAGTTAAACTAGTTGTAACTGATTGGTACACTAGTGAGAGGTCAAGTGATTTAAATCATATTTAATTCACATGCAGTGATATGTCATGTAATTGATGATTTACTATTAATAGCTGCATGCATGTCAGTTCTGAAGAAGACCCAGTTGAGACAGAGGTTAAAGGGATGTTAACTATCAGTTGTATAATTAGCACACTGCCCGCATGCAGTACTACACCCATAGGATTTCCCATGAGCATTGCGCAGTTTTGGAAGGCTGAAATTCCAAAAGAATAGGGATTTCATTCCACATGAATTGTGCAAGGCAGGCAGGCTGAGAAAAGGCTGAAAATTGGCTAAGTGTTGGTCGATTTTGTCCGGATAAGTGTGAGACTGTTGTGAGAGTGCGACAAACTCTTGTGAGAATAGTGCATTGTAATTTTTTCATGATTCCTTAGTGAATATGCAATAGAAATAGAGGGGTTTTGAGCAATAAGATTTCCCTGGGAAAATATCTGTGTTGTGGTTTGATTTGCTTCTTTCTTTACTTGTTGTGATTGGCGATCGTGTTTATTTTCCGCAATTAATTTGTAGAAGGATTCAATATCTTGCTTTAGCATATCGCATGATCGGATTGAATCCATTGGTATACATATTGTTTGTATAATTTCTAAAATAATGTTTGCAAGCTAACAAAAACTATTAAACATTATTAGCCAAAATTAAAATTGCCAATAACCATTACATTTAATTTTACATAATTAAAGTACTCAATTCTCACCACTAATATTTTCAAGCTTGATAACAATTACAAAATAGGCAATTTTACATAAATGACAAGTCAACTTCGTCCATTCATTTCTCACGAGAAGTCGACATCCCTTTCAAAACATAAAAAGTATTTCATCTTATACATTTTTAAATTTAAATGCTTTTAAATCAAATTTTCTATCCATTACAATTTAGGTTTTATATTTCACGGAAATAAAACCATAATAACTTATGCTCAATAAACATTTTCATCGGAAGATTTGGTTCCCCATGTTACTCTTTTTCCCTAACGATAAATTTACTTAGCCCATATGGATGGCTTCAATATTGTTGGTACATATATATTATAAGTTTATTTGTTTGTTTTTTTCTTTATTTATTTGTTTATGCATTGGATCACACATAGAAACCTTTCCATTGGAGAATGTCATCGCCTTAAGTAGATCCATATTCTTAATGATTCTTTAACTTACTTATTCTTATGGATATCTTCGATGGTTGCGTTCTTTTGTACCTTGCTCATTTTTTAACATTTTTGTACTCTCTCCCATTATTAGCTTTGACCATCAAGATCAAAACATCCTTCATACTTTTCTAATTCATGATGATTATATGTTAGGTCTTGTTGAGGCCTCAGAATTCTGCTGCCACAACATGGGGGAAAACCACCCGGTCCGGACCTTAAAGCAGCTCATTTTCCGTTTGGTGTGGTGGCTCCAACTGGGGATAGTGGGACCAGTTTCCCAATAAGGAATGATTTTGGGGTGTTTTTTGATTATACAACATGCAATGGAAAATGATTATAATCTATCACATGCATCTATCTAAAATATTTATTCTACTATATACCTGAGGTGTTTCTCCCTTTATATGATCTAAAGAGATATCCTTCAACTATTAGTAATGTAGATTATTTAATAGTTGAAAGAGATGAAAATTATATAATATGATCCTTCTAAAAAAATAGTTTGATTAGAAGAATTGTGAAAAATATATCGTATTCATATATGTGATTATATATTGGATAAGAAGTCACATACAAATATTAGAACATAAGTGCATGTAACATTCATCTATAATAACGTTTCAAATATATAATGCAATAAAAATATGACTGCCAATCTATAAAGCAAGACTTAATACAAGTGAATAAAAGTACCATATGTACGAAGTTATACTCATGTAAACTAACAATAATTGATCTGCTCTTCTTCACTTTCAAGAAATTTAAAGAGAACAATAGTGACACACCAGTTAAACAACTTTAATTGTCAAAAGATAATAGACCGTGTTCTATTAATTCATTAAAGCATTCACGAACTTGCAATAGTGCATTATTTGCAAATGTTTTTGACAAATTTCTGGACCCTTCTCTAAATGCATGAGAGGGGTTTAAATACTAAACTAACTATGTTCTAAAATAGATTATTACAAAAAAATAGAGGAGGTTTCCAACAACCATCCTCGTAAGACTAACTTTAACTACAATTTAGGAAAATAAAGTAACAATATGACTTATGAGTTCCGATCTTTCTTATGGATTTCCCCCCAAAGTTGAAAAATATCTAGCATGGGCTTGAGCTGAGATGGATGTGAAATATTTGATCTGACCTTGCCTTTGAATATCGCATTTGAGAGTACTGGCTATGATCTTCTTGTCGAATCTGTTAAAGACTGCAGGGTATGGTATTGATGATAAGGTTTGATTAGAAAATTCCAATAATTTTCTTGATCAAACTTATTTACTTTTTTAATTGTTTCATCCCGTGTTTCTACCTTTTGTTTCCACTATGTTTCTAGTTGTTTGACTTCTGAGAGAACTTCAGACGTGCACTCTTTGATAAGTTCTGCTTTCACAAGCTATTGACACATAGATTTAGTAATTTCCTTTGCCAACTTGAATTCTTTCGCTATTGTTTCTCTGCCTGCTTTATTTGTGCTTCCCAACATTTGAATAAGATCTCTTTATGGGATTTTTCTATCTGGGGTAGATCAACTTCCTTGCGTGAGTCTGATGCTTGCCACTGTATGTGTTCATTGATTTTCTTCTCGATATTCTCACATACAAGTTTCTGGATAGCTACTTGCTGGATCAATATTTCACTTGAGTCACAATAAGAGCCAGTAATAGAAGCTTGTTGGAAAAATAATTCTTGTTGTTACTTTAACTTAGAATTACATCCAATGCTTCTTTTATGAACTGCTCTAACTGTGGTTGGCTTTGTAATCTGGTCATTGCTGCTTCCAGTTGTGTTTGCTTCTCAGTGAGTTGCACTTGATGCTGCAAATTAGGAATTTCAAAACACTTTTGAAATTGGGACATCTTCAATTTCATTTGCTTGCTAGAGTTAGAATTTTCTTGATTCAACAGTCTCTCTAATTCTTGTATTCTATCTTCTCTCTGCATCAATAAAATTTTAACCTCAATATATTTATCAGTAGTGGCAGTAATATATGCACCTACAAACTGTGATAGTTTGGTTAAATGTTCAATAGAATCAACTAGAGGTCCTTCCAAAAAACATCAACTGATTCATTTGTAAGGTTGTGACTGTATCATCAATTTTTCTCCTTTTTCTTCTCTTGACTACAACCTTATGACTAGGAATGTAGAAGATATCCAACGAAGGAATTTCCTCAACTTGTAACACTATATGTTCTGTGGGATAATCCGGAATAATCTCTCGATCATGAGTTTCTGGAACTTGTTGTAGTGGTGTAATAGTTTCCACTAACTTCTGGGAATGTTCAGGTGTTTGAAAACTAGCAGATTGATCAGTATTGGGATTTGTTTTTTGAGTTTTTATTGCTTTAGAAAACTCATCCCATTCACTATTCAAATTCTTTGGTTGGGACTTTTCTGACTGATCTAGTGTATTTTGATTGTGCTGAACTTCTTGAGAAGTTGACTTTGTTCCATTGCTTCCTTTTTTCTCTTGCATCTCAATCTCTTGGATTACTTGATCAATTATTTTTTCTGGGTTTTCCTTTTTTATTTGGATTCATTTTCAGAGTGATTCGAATTTTGATATTGATGCTCTGATTGTTCTGAATCATCCTCAGACATGTCCTTAATTTCATTATCCAAGCTAATACTTGGATTTGGTTTGATGACATCTTCAATAGTAAATAAGTCAAGAGGAATTCTTTCCAGTCCCTTATTTCTATATGCTTGGAAGGCTTCCAAATCATCTTGATTGAGTTGACTGGATGCAAACTTGAGTACATCTAAAAAAAATTCAATGCCTTGAAATAAATCATCAAATCATATGGCCGCTTTGGCATTGCTTCCAAATTCAATATATTAACTTTCGAAATTTCCTTATAGGCATGACCAATATCAAAAAGTGCAAAAGTACCACACTATAAAGGGAAATTAGGCCAAACTAACTTCTTAGCATCTTTAAGATGTTTAGAAATACCATTTACAACAAGCTGGTAGGTTATCTCTCTTACAAGCAACTTATCAGGAACATAATATGGTAGGACATGAGGAGAAGCATAACTCCCAAATACTTTGATATATGTGAAACTTTCCTCTACAAACCCTCTAGCAACAAAAAGAATGTCTGTAATAGCCTCTTTGGAAATCCTAGGGGCTTTCTCATTGAATATCATCTGGTGCATAGGCAACATGAATCTATGGAAAATTTTGAAAAATTTAAAATGGAAGTCTGAATCCCAAAGGGCTCTGCGGTAAATGTGGATTGGGGTAGGGTATTGGGTCGTCCATTTCCATCCCATGGTAGGAAAACTAGAAGAAAAGAAAATTATGTCCATGACATAGGCACTCATATAAAAGGGGGGTATTTCTCTAGATGAAACACTTATTTTATTCCTATACTCCATAATGTGTTTAGATAAATTATCAGATAGGATATTTTCCCAATTCATAATTAAAGACTTGTTGGTTGCATCAATTAATGGGACCCAATCTATAGAAAAGCTAGTGGTATCAGGTTTTGCATATAATCTAGACAACATACCAGTAGCATAACAATAAGGGGAAGGAATTTGGGCAATTGGGTACATATCGAGTGTTGGGCCGTTAATATGCCATTATTATTATCACTTGTGAATGCTTATTCCACCCATTTCTACCATTCTTCATCACGTCATTTATTATAATTTATTATTTAAATCCATTTTATAATGATTTATGCTCTTATGAATGAATATTATTTATTCTCCTTTATTTCTAATAAATTGATGATTATGTATGATTTTATCAATGATAGTTTTAATAAATCAGTTATAACATTATTCACCATTTTTAGCCTCCAAGGTAATTTCCAGATTGAAGATTTGATCATTAAAAGTGCCAACTCAGAAATGCGCTGGAATAAGGAGTGACAGTTTTGCGGTTGAGATTCTGAGCAAATTAAGACGAATCTGGAAAATCCGGAACATGGGTTTTGTTCAGAACGGACCCAATTAACTTATTTAAAGAACGGTTTGCCCAAATTCGGCTTGTACTGAGAGAAACACAGGGTTCTTTGAGCATGATTTTCTTAGATTTGTTGTTGCGGCCATCCTCCAAATCTCAGCTGCAAAGCCAAATTCGTCTTGCTCTTGTTGAGAGATGGATGGAAATATATCTTCTTGTTGATCAATTAGTTGGAAACAATCCAATTTTGTAATAGAATCATGTTGTAATTATCTCTATTGTAACCACTCTCTGCTCTCTTTGTATTTAAATCAGAATAGAGATCAGAGAGGGGGGATGACTTCAGGGATGGATTCGAATGATGGAATTGAGGATGAATTAGAGATTCAGAATTGAGGATGGCAGAGAGAATGGATAATGGCTGAGAGATGGAGCGATTTCTTGTTGTAATCCACTATAACTCTGCTTTGATATTTTAATATAAATCTGGTTGCCATTCATTCTTTTTTTATTCTGAAGTAGCCCAGCAGCATCCGCTGGCGGCTAAGGGCCCAGCCTCTGGTGGATTGTGCTGCTGCTGTATATTATCTTCTTGGTTTATGCGTGGTTTTGCTTATTAGCGTTATTTGGTAATCTGATGTGTTTTTTAGTTTACATCACATGCTCTGTTATGCTTAATTTATTAAGGTTTCTAAAGATAGAACTATGTATTGACTCTGCATCGTATCACTGCTCTTTTAAGTGTTGATATAATACTGCTAGTCCTTACAGAATACTGTTGTTGTTTAATTACAGAGCCTCTGTGCTGTGCACTTGTTCATTAACATTACGGAATTCATCTTGGGAGTTATGTTCTTTGCGATTGTTGGATCTATAAACAATGCTGTTCTACTTTGAAACGCAGTCGTACTCTTTCTAACTGAGATTGATAATTGGATCAGATTACTATTAAGGTGTGCCGTGTGTTAAGTCATTGTGTATTTATATTTGACTTTCCAACGTTGTTTCATATTATATTATTAATCAATGCTGTTCTATTTCCGTGTGCTGTCCGATTTATTCTTAGAGTAAAGATTGCTATTAATTTGACTTTGCTATTGATTTCCATTAATTAGAGTTTGTTGTTCAGATTCCTTTAATTACAGTTTGCTGTCCATTTACTTTGTTGTTCGATTACTGTTCCCTTTTAGAATTGCCGTTCCATTCCAGATTTGCTGTTCAATTCCTTATCTGCTGTTCCATTTCCTGTTATTCGCATTATCTTTGCCTTGGTGTGCAGAACGATCTGAAACTGTAGTGGGCATTGGCATTTGCTGTCTAGTCCCCAGATTAATGATCTGTTCCTTGATTACTTTTGGTTACATCAGTTTCCAAAGGGATGAGTTATTGTTACTGGACCCTTGACTGATACATTGCTTATTTTTCCGAATGCATGATTTGAGTCTTAAAGTGCTTTGTTGTAAGTAGAATTTATTTCTAGCTTTCATTTACTTTTGGATTTTAAGCACTATACTGCAAAACATTACTCTTGAGTAAATAGCCGCCTCAGACTGAGTACACTCTTGAAACAAAAAGTCGTCCCTGGGTTGACAATTAATGTGAGGTAATTAGGAGTTACAAAGACACCTTTTTATCGCTCCACATTTTGGCGCCGTTGCCGGGGAGAGTGTAGCCATTTCTAAAAGAGTAGTGTGAATCTGATGAGTGCCTGCTAGGGAAGAGTTGGATCTTAAAAACGGAAGGTAAGAACCTACGTGCGGAGCATGTAAAAGCCCTGCTCCAATGTCCGCTTTCCTAACAGATTTGTTGTTGCTTTGTTGGGTAGAAATAGATGTTTGAATTTTTGTGTGAATGACTAGGGAAAAAGTAGAAATTTTGAAAAATGAATCACATGATTTCATTCAAGTGGTGATGTAAGCACCACCCATTTCACTAACTAATTGACAGGAACATTGGAAGAAGGAGCTTTGAAGGAACACATGAAGGACATCTTCTGTTATGGTAAGAAACTGTCCAACATTTTTACTTTTGAATTTCCTGCTCAACTAATTCCACACCCTCACCGCAATAAACCAGTACAACATACTTACAGTGTTGAACTGCCAAATTTACCCACCCATCCCACCCATCCCACCCATTCTATCTCACATGTGCCATTAGAGAAAACTTACAATGAGATTCAGAATGTTTCAAATTCAAAAATTGTAGAAGTTATGGAAGAAAATGAGCTTACTTCTAGTTTGCATCAACAAACCATTTTAAAAGCTCAAGAACCTCATGATATGATGGGAAATCAAAAAAATAAGGATATATTGAAGATTGGTTTCACTCCATCACTTGTTTGCAACATTGCTCCACACTTCAACAATTTTTTACTCCATCTTTTCAAGGGAAGTTGGCTTCTCATACCCTAATTTTTATCAACATGTATTTTTCAAATTTGGGTATGTGCATACTAGAAGCCTTATTTCTAAAATGGTTCCACTGGAAATACTCTTATACATAAAAATATTCGATTCTCAAAGAAGAGTAGGATAGTGGAGAAAATAAAATAAAATAAAATAAGGACATAAATAAATGCATTTTGTTTTTTTGTAAAAATAGTTGTTTTTTTTTTTTGTTGCAACACGCTATCGAAATCAACATCGGTGATAAATATTTCAATTTATTTGTGTATGTAGATGAATTATATTGCAAATAACAATTCTATAAACACTTATATTCATTTTTTATCACCAATTTGAAAAAATGCTTGAATATTATTTTTTTGGCTTGCGGGCTTGATGAACTTTCTGGAAAAACAGTCGGGACAGTCATGTTTTGAGGGACCAAAAATGAATATTTTTAAAACCTGTTTCTACCCTAGGTAGCCCTTGATGTCTACTTTCTAACCCAATTTGAATCAGTCAATTTGGATTTGAAACGAAAAAGTTAGAACCAAAACATTGACCGGATGTCCAATGGGCAGCTCAGGAATAGAGTTGGGACAGTCAGTTTTTGGAGGCCTAAATGAATGAATTTTTAAAACCTGTTTCTATGGTAGATTCCCCTATGAATCTAGTTTACAATGCAATTATAATCACTCATTTTCGATATCGTATGAGGAATTTATGATCAAAATACTGACTGTCTATCGTAAATCAGCACCCTTAAAACTATGTCTTTCCGGCTGTTCCTTACAGTATTTGACCTATCAATTCTTCTTGTCTTCAAAACATGTTTCTATTGGAAATAAATAAATGAATCTATTTTCATTTCCAATTTTAATTATTCGAATCCGACATCAAACGAAAAACCTATGCTTAAAACATTCACTGTTGATCTGAGCTGGGTAATTGAAAATGACTATGTTATGCAGGTTGTTCTAACTAAAATTGACATATCATATCATTGAATTTCTAAAACCTGTTGCTACTGGAGATAAACCTTTGAATTAACTCTCATTTAGCTTTGGAATCACTCAATTTTGATGAAAAACAAAGAAGTTGTGATTAAAACACTGCTGGATAGTATGGTCGACCACTGCTCTCCCGCAGGTGACAAATAAATTTTACTTTGTTATTCTCTCAATGGATTTGTTATACAGAGTAACTACTTGTTGTTTTTTGCATAATTATTGGATTAGGGGAGCCCACGCACCTCTCTTTCTCCATGATTTAATGTTTTATTGCAGGTAGACACTCGTTTTTTTGCAGGTCCTGGGAAAATAAAGAAGGTCAATTTATGGACGAGTGATTTTTGAAATTTTTTTAACGAAACAAAGGAATTTCATCCAAGTCATTACTCAACGGATTCATAATAGAAGAAATGAAGAATTGATTTCAATTTAAAGATTCATGTCTTGTCACTGCTGCCAAAACATTTTTCGAAAAGATCATTTTTTTTTACATAATGTCATAGCTGTTGTAACTTAATTTACATATTGTTTTTTAAAATATTGTTTCTTTTCTAATTTCTCTTATATTTTGTGTTTCAGGTGTTGCTTCATTCAAAGTGTAACTCATCCTCAGCATCAATGTCGTGAACAGCTAATTTGTTTTTTTATGTTTGCATTTTATGATTGTCCATTTTGCTGTTCCTTTCTGAATGGAACAGCACTTCTGCACTTTCACGTTTTGCTGTTCCTTTTCGAATGGAACAACACTTCTGCACTTTCACGTTTTGCTGTCCCTTTCCGAATGAAACAACACTTCTGCACTTTCACGTTTTGCTGTTTCTTTTCGAATGGAACATCACTTCTACACTTTTCGTTTTTGTTGTTCCTTTTCCAAAGGAACGACACTTTTGTTTTTGCTGTTCCTTTCTTCAAAGGAACGACATTTGCATTTTCACACTTTTTTGTGTGTATTTTTGCTTTTTTGTGTGCATTTTTGCTTTTTTGTGTGCATTTCCTTTGTTGTTCCCTACAAGGAACAACACTCTTTTGAGTGTTTTTGCTGTTCCTTCAAAAGAGCAACACTTTGGGAGTATTTTCGAGGGCAACCCTTCCTTCCTCTTGTGGAATTATTTTTAGTTCATCTCAACCACATTTTACTGATTCCCCTTCATGGTATGAAGTACACTATTTTTATGAGGACAAGAATTATGGATTCTATTGAAGCGAGCTAATATCATTCACGTTATGATCTTTAACAGGACAGCTCCTTGATGATAGATTATTTTCAAAAGGGACACAATTATTTATATACTACTTTACTGCATTGTTTTCTGTTGAACATGATATTGATTGATCATCTTAATACCATGCTGGTTCCACCCTTCTGGATTATAATCTTCTCTGTCTGTAATAAATGAGATTATGGGTATATTTTTCTATTGACATGTTCAACTTCTTCCACCTTCCCTGCTCTTAAGGAGTACTGAGCCTCCCTCTTTTTATCATAAAAATGTGTAATAATAACAAAATTTTGTTCGCAGATGGAGGATAGGGGGTCTCATTACGAGCCAGCCTACCATGTTCATAAGGCTGTAACAAAGTGACATTCCCATTATGGCCACCACACTAGGGTTATGATCCATTGGATAGCCCAATTATCCTTGGAACAGGAGGTCTCATCACGAGCCGGCCTGATCACTTTTGCTACATCCCAGTGAATGGCAGTGTGGTTATCTGGTTACCACGCCAGCACATTGATCTCTTCTGTAGAACAACAATGTAACTCTCTAGTTATAAATTGAGGATTCTGGCTCATATGGGTTAAAAATCAACCCTGCCGAGGCTATGGACGCCTGCTGGCAGCAGCGGCTCTGCTTATGGTATTGAAGTTATATCTTATCGTCAATTATTACTATAATACTCTTTTCTTATTTTTTCTTTTTATCAGAGAAGTTATTTCCTTAATTTTTTTTTTTTCCCTGTTTTGAACCTTTATGCATGAGAAATTGTTTTCAGATCAATCACATCATTTTCAGCTAGAATGCTGTCAGTTAAGCATCTTTTTAGCATATTGTTGTCCTTTTTCGTTTTGCATAAACTATCATCAATCCAAAGCGTCCTATCTCTTATTCATAACTATCTTTACACCCTCTGCTCTCATTATAATCATAACTCTCGTTGTCCTATCATTGATATGTGTACTCTGCTTCATTTACTGATATATTGTTCATTCCCGTGCCTTGCCGTCAGCATAACCCCTCTCATACGCTTTATGGTTATGGCATTCCTTTTCCAATTGGAGGGGGGAATGTATGCATTATGGGATTGCATGCGATATGATTACTGCACTCTGCCATAACTTGTTGATTTGACAAAAGTTTTTCTGATTGAAAGTTTTGCATGCATCTTATATATTGTTATTCAAAACCTAACACTATGGATTCAAGAACATTGTATGCCAAATAGTGCTTTGTTTACAGGAAAACAACAAGTATGGGCAGAATTCTATTCACAGCATGACTACAGTATTGCAACTAACAGAAGAGGCTCGAGCAACTCGCGAACGTGAACAATTCTTCAGACATGATGTGCTCACCTAGAGTCCACCTTTTGCATCACTTTCAGCACCAACTCTGCCTACATCAGCTTTAACAACTGCCAGTCCATATATGTCATTCCACATTTTTGGAGGTAAAACTTGAGGTAAAATCGCATAATTTTCTGATTTATTACGAATTTAGGAGAATTTCATAAAAATCCATTTTGAGCATCATTTATCATCCTTCAGTCCACATCTATACCACTCCCTATTTTTCAGCGGCATATCATTTTCGAGTATGGGAGAGTGTTCCTTTCATTCATTTCTTTCTTATGACCATGTCATCCATATTCTTTATCATCCATTGTTATTCTTATTCATTCTCAACACCTCCATTATTCCATGTTGTTTTACACCAAGCATAGAATTCAACAGCTGGTAGCAACCACCTCAATTTTTTTCTAGCATCGCATGAGGGCATGCTAATTTTTCAGAGAGGGGGGGGAATTGCTACGCATGATGGATGTTTTCAATTTTCTTTCTCATTTAAGGCATACAATTTCAGTGTAGAAATTGATTTCCATAATATTTTTAAAACTATGAACTCAATTCTTGTGATTTTTGGAAAATGCAGACGTATCATTAATACAAACCCAGACAATTTCAAGAAATATTGGTTCATAAAATTTCGAAAATCATGCACTCTCAGCTACAGTCATTTTGTTTATATCTCATGATCCATGCATCAAAACGATCTGATTTTTGGATCATAAAGGCATTCATATATTATAAATTTACTTGCCAAATTTCAACAAAAGCTGGTTTGTAGTTTTTGAGAAAATGATTAATGAAGTTTGCTGTTACTTATATCATATTTTGTTGCAACTTCATATATACATATAGTTGAATGTCAATATAAAAATTGTTATGCCTTCATCAAGATTACTAAAAGTGAATATTCATTAATTAAGGAAGAATTCATTTGTTCTATCCATTTCATGAGCTAAGATGAACATATTTTTATTGCTTGGTTAACACATGGGTTTTTGTCTTTGGGTTGCATGAGGACATGCAATATATTCAGGTTTTCGTTGCATGAGGACATGCAACATATTGAGTGTGGGGGTATGTTGGGCCGTTAATATGCCATTATTATTATCACTTGTGAATGCTTATTCCACCCATTTCTACCATTCTTCATCACATCATTTATTATAATTTATTATTTAAATCCATTTTATGATGATTTATGCTTCTATGAATGAATGTTATTTATTCTCCTTTATTTCTAATAAATTGATGATTATGCATGATTTTATCAATGAAAGTTTAATAAATTGGTTATAACATTATTCACCATTTTTAGCCTCCAAGATAATTTCCAGATTGAAGATTTGATCATTAAAAGTGCCAACTCAGAAATGCGCTGGAATAAGAAGTGACAGTTTTGCGGTTGAGATTCTGAGCAAATGAAGATAAATCTGGAAAATCCGGAACATGGGTTTTGTCCAGAACGGACCCAATTAACTTTAGTGAATAACGGTTTGCCCAAATTCGGCTTGTACTGAGAGAAACGCAAGGTTCTTTGAGCACGATTTTCTCAGATTTGTTGTTGCGGCCGTCCTCCAAATCTCAGCTGCAAAGCCAAATTCGTCTTGCTCTTGTTGAAAGCTAGATGGAAATATATCTTCTTGTTGATCAATTGGTTAGAATCAATCCAATTTTGTAAAAGAAATCATGTTGTAATTATCTATGTTGTAACTGCTCTCTGATCTTTCTCTATTTAAATGAAAACAAAGATCAGAGAGAGGAGGACTTCAGAGATGGATTCGAATGATGGAATTGAGGATGAATTGGAGAATCAGAATTGAGGATAGAAGAGAGAATGGATAATGGCTGAGCGATTGAGAGATTTCTTGTTGTAATCCATTATGACTCTGCGTTGATATTTTAATATAAATCTGGTTGCCATTCATTCTTTTCATTCTGAAGGAGCCCAGCAGCGTCCGCTGGCGGCCAAGGGCCCAGCCTCTGGTGGATTGTGCTGCTGCTGTATATTATATTCTTTGGTTTATGCGTGGTTTTTCTTATTAGCATTATTTGGTAAACTGATGTGTTGTTTAGTTTACATCACACGCTCTGTTATGCTTAATTCATTGAGGTTTCTAAAGACAGAACTATTGTATTGACTCTGCATCGTATCTCTGTTCCTTTAAGCGTTGATATAATACTGCTAGTCTTTACAGAATACTGTTGCCGTTTAATTACAGAGCTGATGTGCTGTGCACTTGTTCATTAACATTACGGAATTTATCTTGGGAGTTATGTTCTTTGCGATTGTTGGATCTATAAACAATGTTGTTCTACTTTGAAACGCAGTCGTACTCTTTCTAACTGAGATTGATAATTGGATCAGATTACTATTAAGGTGTGCCGTGTGTTAAGTCATTGTGTATTTGTATTTGACTTTCCAACGTTGTTTCATATTCTATCATTAATCAATGCTGTTCTATTTCCGTGTGCTGTCCGATTTATTCTTAGAGTAAAGATTGCTATTAATTTGGCTTTGCTATTGATTTCCATTAATTAGAATTTGTTGTTCAGATTCCTTTAATTACAGTTTGTTGTCCATTTACTTTGTTGTTCGATTACTGTTCCCTTTTAGAATTGTCGTTTCATTCAGTTACAACATTCAAATGCTCAAATTCCTTATGCGATGTTCCATATCTTTGTTATTCGCATTATCTTTGCCTTGGTGTGCGAACGATCTGGCCTTAATTGGGCATTGGCATTTCTTCACATCCCCAGTCTCCAGATTAATGATCTGTTCCTTGATTACTTTGGGTTACATCAGTTTCCAAAGGGATGAGTTATTGTTACTGGACCCTTGACTGATACATTGCTTATTTTTCCGAATGCATGATTTAAGTCTTAAAGTGCTTTGCTGTAAGTAGATTTTATTTCCAGCTTTCATTTACTTTTGGATTTTAAGCACTATACTACAAAACATTACTCTTGAGTAAATAGCCGCCTCAGACTGAGTATACTCTTGAAATAAAAAGTCGTCCCTGGGTTGATAATTAATGTGAAGGTAATTAGGAGTTAAAAAGACCCTTTTTATCGCTCCACACCGAGTTTATCTCGCTTAAGTTTTCCTTGGTCTTCTTTCCATTCCTTTATGACTTTTAGCAGATCTAGATTTTTTGTTCTAAAGCTTTGGACAAAATCTGTCATATTTCTGCTGCGGGGAAGGTAGATGGTAAATTTCTTGTAAGTGTATTGCGCTGAATGACCCAATATTCTCGCCTTTTGAATCTTTAAATGTTATGTCTTCTATGCGTAAGTGGTAAATTACCCACTTAACCATGTCTGTATAGGGAAGAATATTTGGCCTTGCTGCTACCTTATGGATGAATGAACATGCAACGTTGAAATAAGTTTTGTTTGAAGTAACTGACGTGCTTGTTGTAGTGACTTTGGTTATTACCCTTGGATTTTCATCTTCAAATAACTGATACATTGCTTCCCGTCTAAAAACAAGGGAGACATATATGTGCCTTCGGTAGATGATGTTTGGGCAATTTCTTTGCCTTTCTTGCTCATCTCTATTTGCCTCGCTCCGTTAAGTGATTTCTTGATTTCAAGCGAACAGGGAAAACATAAAAAATATAGATAACAAAGAGGAAAAATTAATTGAAAACAAATCCATCATTCAATAGCATGCTTGGAGTAGATATGAATCTATCAAAACCTTACTTCTATTAAATGATGTTAATCATCAAAAATCATTTAAAATCAAATCCCTTACACCTTCACGTGAAGTGTATATCGACCAATTTAAGACGTTGGATCTCATATTTCGGTTTGATATGACATGATTCATTTCACATGCTTGAGTAATAAAATACAATTCATCGCATATCGCAACTTATAACTTTTTCATTTATGATGTTACCCATAAATCCTGCGAAATGTGATCTGCGCCAATTGCATATCGCAACTTTTATGCGGTAAATGTGTTTTCTTTTAGTTAAGTCCTGCAAAATGCAAAGTATGCATTTAAGAAGTCAAGCGGAAGCGCTTTATTGGACTTTATAACTTTATGTTTATTTCTTTATTAGCTCATCAGGTCCATATAATCACAACTTTTACCAAATTGCTTTATAAGGTGATCGTTTAAATGAAGCGTGATGCGATAAATGGATTATAACAGTGATTGAAGTGTTTGTAATAAGATTTCGATATGGCTTTGGAAATAGCTTAGCGCATATCACAACTCGCGTGACTTAGTGGATTTAAAAATCGTTTTAATTTTGTAAGCTATGAAAATTGCGATGCGCACTAAGGAATAAAAGCGGAAAAACAAAAGAAACTTTATTTCCTAAAGTTTTTTGACTTAAAGCTAAAATTTAAATAAAATAAATCTCCTATTTATTTTTAAAGGGTCCATATTTATTAAAATAAATGGGGGTTGTTGTATAGCACAACAATTGGCTATTCACTTGGGAGAACCAACTATCTCTAACTAACATTTTTGAAATTTCTGAAACTTTTTTTTGAAATAAAAATACTTGCAGGAATGAATTTCAAACAAATAATATCTTATGAAGCAATGAAATTTCTCTTAATTACAATTCATAAGAATTCCTCTTTTAAAGATATAAGTATGAGAATCTATATCAATATTTACTCAGTTCAAAAATATAAAGCAGATGGCTCTTACAAATAAGCTTTATAAATATTTACTCTTTTATCACAGTAGAGCCTCTGATCCAATAGGCAATTTAAGCTCTTGGCTAGGTTACCTTTTACCCATCAATGATTCATTGTCCCATCCAGTGTTTCTTACAATTTCTAAAAATAAATTCTAACCTTATACAATTGATATTTTTTGAAAATTTTTCTTTTTTTGTATCATATTTTTATTTGCTTAAAATCCATTGTCTTGGCTTGGTAACCAAATAATGACAATGCCATTCACTAGTTGTAGTTAAACTGATCAAGCTGGCTCTTGATAAGACCCCTTGTCCTCTTGATATTATATCAAGTCATTATTCTGTTTTGGTAGGCAGTATTGGTAATGTTAATTCAACTATATCCTCTATGAACATGGTAAACAAGCTCGTGATGATACTTATTATTTTTTAAGCTTTTCTAGTATAATATTTTTTGAATTTCTTTCAAAAATTGATAAGTTTTTCTGGATGGGGTGAATCATTGGTCCTTTTGAGGATTTTGGATGATAATGTTGAGTTTTAGATTGCTTCTCTGTAAAAGAGTCTTTACTATGTTAAGGATTATTTTTTGGACTGATAACAAAATAATCATGCTATATAAGGATGAGAGTTCATGAGAGAATAAATAACTTCATTGAAATTTCATCTTTTAGTGAAAATAAAATCTATTTGTCTTTCAAATATTTTGATTGTTTCCTTAACACTTCTTATTTATATAAGTGATAAATAAAAAATGATCATCTGAGATATTTATTTGAAAAGCCAAAAATTTATACTAGGCAACTTTTATTTTTCTAAGGAAAAGAAAAAGACACTAGTATACAGGGAATAGAAGGGGTTACCTCCTATGAAAAGTATTTTTTTCAAAATATGCCCATTAACAGGCAAAGAATCTCTTTTTCTTGATATATATTGCAATAAGAATGTCGATGGGCCTATTTCTTCAATTATTTGAAATGGACCTAGCCCAATTTTTTGAAACTTCATGTGTTTACCTTTTTCCTCACCAGATTACCAATTTGAATTTTTTTTGGAGTAACATAAGTTGAATCAAATGAGGCTTTTACTATCTGTTGATGATGTGCATGAATATGCTTAGCTTTTTCTCTTTCTTCTTCTAGCTTAAGATTTTGAAATTGTCTTAGTTGTAGTGAAGAAGAAGGAGATTCATCAAGGAATTGAACTAAGGCAAGAGAGGGAATACTTGCATTCGAAGGAAGCACAACTTCTTTTTCATAGACAAGATTGAATGGAGAAGTGCCAATAGAAGCTTTCTGAGTTATTTAGTCTGCCCATAGAGCAAATATTAATGACTTATGCCAATTTCGTTGGTTTTGATCAACGGTTCTTTTGATTATTCTAATCAAGTTTTTATTCATGGATTCTACTAAACCATTTCCTTGAGGGTAATAATTTGTATAATACTTAAGTTTAAAACCTCTTTTGATTGAAAATTCCATCATAGCAGTTCCTAAGAAGTAAGATGCATTATCAAACATTGAAGCAGTAGGTAAACCAAACCTAGTTATGATATATTGGTCGATGAAATCAATGATATTCTCAGAGTTGGCTACCTTTAATGGAATTGCTTCCACCCATTTAGTAAAGTAATCTGTAGCTATGAGAATATATCTATGTAGTTTGGAAGAGTTAGGAATAATCTCACTGATTATATCTAATCCCCATTGTTCAAATGGTTGTTCGATATTAACTGGCTATAATGGGAATGTTGGCTTCCTTTGTCTTCCTGATGCACTTTGACACACTTTGCATTTTCTTGCATATTCATGAGCATATTTTAAAAGTGTAGGCCAATAATGACTTGCATGCAGGATTTCGTGTGCTGTCGTATTTCCTCCAAAATGTCCTCCAACTGGTCTATCATGGAGTTCTTGCAAGGCTTTTTCTGCTTCAGATTTTTCTAAGCATCTTAGTAGTACAGAAATAAAATTTCTCCTAAACAATACATAATTGATTAATCCATATTACTTGGCCTTTAATAAAAAAACCAATTTCATTTTGTAACTAAGTTGGGTTGGAGCATATCCATTTTTCAAATAGAATATGAGATCAACGTATTGAGATTGTGCATCGTTGAGGCTTACCTCTGATATTTTCACATTGTTACCTCAATCTTCTTTTGATGATATATGGGATGCTCCTATAAGCATTCTGCAAAAACCTTGACCTGTAATAATTTTAGAGGGTCTAATTTCTACATCATATTATTGTAAAGCCGTAACCCAATTAGCCCTTTTCTCTCCTAATTCTCTTTGCATTAATAGTTGTCTTACTGCAGAGAATGGAACTATGATTTTGGTGTGAGTTTTTAGGAGAAATGGCCTGAAATGCTTTATAGCCTTAAAAACAACAAATGCTTGCTTTTCGACAGATGAATAATTTAGTTCTGCACCTTGTAAATTGGAACTGAAAAATGATATTGGTGCTTCAATTTGTTGGTCATTAAGCTGTGTTAAAAAAATAGCATGTGATGTATATGATGAAAACATATATAAAGTAAAAGGATAAAGAAAATCAGGGGTAGTCACGAATGGAGCATTGAAAATATATTGTTTAATCAAATCAAATGCTTCTCTTTCATTATGCCCCCATTTAAAAACTGAATTTTTCTTAATCATGTTTTGTAATGGTAAAAATATTTGTGAAAAGTTAGGGACAAATCTTTTAACAAAATTAATTTGCCCAAGGAACGATTGCATAGCTTTCTTGTTATGAGGGAAATGAATTCTCTTAATCTCTTCAATTATTTCAGGATTTATATAGATACCTATTTTGACACAATGAATCCTAAAATTTTTCCTTCATCTAATGCAAAAAATGATTTCTTTGGGTTTAATGAGATGCCATACCTTCTACATCACTTGAAGACTTGCTTTATGTCATTCGCATGATTGGTTACTTGTTTAGAAAAGACTGTAATGTCATCTAAATAAATAAACACTGAATTATTTATGAGCCCCCTAAAAGCTATGTCCATAGCTCTCTGAAAAGTGGCACCTGCATTAATTAATCCAAATGGCATCTTTTGACAGGTGTAAGTTCCCCACTTAGTCCTGAACGTAGTCTTCATTCTGTCATCTAGATGTACGAGAATTTGGTTATATCCCGAGAATCCATCTAGAAAGGACATAAGTTCAGAACTAGCTACTGTCTGCAGTATTTGTTCCATGGTTGGTAATGGAAAGTTGTCCTTTTGACATGCTTTGTTTAAATTCCTAAAATCAATAGAAATTCTAATATCACCATTTTTCTTCCTGACAGGTACCAAATTTGATACCCATTTAAAATGCCTGACTGGAAAGATGATTTTTGCCTTGAGGATTTTTTTTAGTTTTGTTTTGATTTGATTTTCGAGATTTGGGTGAATCTTCCTCAATTTTTGCTGTATAGGTTTCTCATCTGAAATCATAGGAATGGTATGTTGAATAATAGGAGTGTCATATGTTTTAATATCAATGTAATCCCAAGAAAAGACACTTTTGTACATTCTAAACAATTTAATAAATGATAATCTTTCTTTGGAAGATAGACCTGAACCTAGAATGACATTTTGAGGTTTTTCGTTAGTTCCTAGATTTACTAATTCAAATCTTAAGGTAGAACTTTGAGTTTTTGAGATAGTGACTATTTTAAACTTATCTTTCAGATCATATAGGTCTTCTAACTTGACAACAAACTTAGGAGTAGGATTTTTGTCTTGTTCTTCCTTAATCTGAATGTCATGTTCATTTTCATCCAAAATTTGAATATCATAAGATCCTTCAGATGTTAAGAAATCTATGATATCTGAATCATTATTGAATACTCGAAAATTGGTAATTATCAAGAACATATGGTCTAAAAATTAATTCAATGGAAAATCTATCAGGACTAAACCCTTGGGATGGAATTAAATTTTATGCTACATGATCTAGTAGATCTGCACTAGAATTCTGCATTCTAGGCACGGAAGAAATATTAAAGGCTAAGAAATGAATGGTTAATTCTTGGAATAATGATTGGTAATGCTTTAAATGACTAGAATTACAATGAATGGTATTTCTTACCTGTCTAACAATTATTTCTTAATCTCCTAGGACTTTTTGATATTTTATATTAAGATCAATGGCTTTGTACAAACCTTGGACTAATGCTTTGTATTCAACTATATTGTTTGTACAATAAAATTCAAGTCTGCAGGCTAACATGGTTTTTTCTCCTTCTGGGCTTATTAAAATACAGCCAGTGCCTGCACCATATTTATATTTAGAACCATCAAAATAAAGAGTCCAAAATAAATAATTAACTACTGCTTTATCTACAAAATTTTTACACTTGGAACTATCTTTCTAGGAAAAATTCTCAATTTGAGAAACAACTACAATATCAAAGAAAGGTGACGGTTGAGCATTGAAATTTCCCAAAAACGACTCTGCTGAGTAGTTTCCAATAATGTTATTATTGAATGCTACCGGCTCATTTACTCCTTCAAGATCGGTGGCTATATGTTTCATGAAATTTTCACTGTCTACCTGGATTTGATTTGGATTTACATTATATGGTAGCCACATATGTGACCATTTTGTTGCAAAATATCCATGAATTTTTTCAGACCAGTCTCGGCTTAAAACTAAGCCGTAAAACTCAGGAATATCAGCCACCAGTACATCAATTATTTGAGCAACCTTGAGGTTTGATGACAATCTGTTGGAAACAGAATTTATCTCCTACAATTTGTACTTTAGTTCTATCGAGTTGTACTATATGAACAGGGGAACTCTAAGGAGTTATGTTCAACTTAGCACAGAATAATTTTGTCATTGTATTAGAGGAAGCCCCTAAGTCTATTAAATAATTATGAACATTTTTATTATAGATCTCATAGGTCAAGATAAATGGAGTATGAGAGATGGATCGATCACCTATCATAATCAAGTCTGTAACATCTATTTTAATTGAAGGAGAAGGTGGCTTACCCATTTCATTAACAGCTTGTACTATTACCGGAGCAGGTAATGTTGAAGCAGGAACCAAATTTAAGTCTCTAAGTAATATTTTTTGTTGCTTCTTTAATTTAGTAAGCTTGTAAATTGAAATGTTGTTCTGAGACTACCATTGTCTTAGATGCAGGTGGAGTATTTGAAGTAACATGACTTGTTTATGTAGCCTTTGAAGTAGAATTTTTTCTTATATCCTTAGTAGGCGTTGAAATTTTTTATTGTTGATTTCGCTGAGTTGCTTCAGTGGCCTTTTTTCTCCTTTTAATAACAGGTAAATATTCATGTTGTTCTTCATTTGGTAGGATGAAATCCCACATTCCATTTAGTTCAAATTCTTCTTCTTCATCATCTTCTTCTTCCTCTGTTTTATCTTCCTATGTATCTTGATCTAATTCAAAATTAGATATGATATTTGGAGGTTGAGTATTAGAGGACTGACCTTTCTTGAAGTTTTTCAAAGTCTTTTTTGAGCTAGAATTTTCGGCGACTTGTTTCTTGATATCTGCCATCTTGTTTGTCATAGTCTTCAAAACTTTTTGAAGACCTCCCACATCAAAAGGGTCTTTTGGTAGATTTTTTTTAGAATCATCTTTGAAAGATACCTTCTTTGATTTTCTATCTTCTTGAGAATTCTTCTTCTCAAGAGCGGTTATGTGTTTCTCTACAGATAGAGATTCCTTCATGTTTTCGGCAACTGTCAGAAGTTTTCCTCTATCAACAAAAATATCTATATTGGATGGAAGAGATGAAATATACCACTCAATTTGAACTTCTGCACCAGGAACTGATGTAGCAGGAATTTTATTGAGTAATTTATTAAATATTTAATTAAAATCTTTTAACTTCTCACTTGATTTAGCTTTTAGATTTGATAAATCATGATGAGCATAGCAGTGGTCCTGTCATCCCAAAACTTAGCTAGAAATTGTTCTTCGAACATATTGCAGCTAATTATAGAGCGAGAAGGCAGTGAAAAATACTAGGATCCTGTGGATCCTGTTAGAGTATACTGAAATAATCTTACATCACAATCCTCTTCAACTACTTCTTTTAAATTGATGTCTAACACAAAATTGTGAATGTGTTCTTCTACCGGAAGATCATCATTGGGATTAAATTTAGGTAACTACCTTTCAAGATATTTTGGAAGAGCATAAAGAGGAGCGGACATATTTACAACCCCTGGATTGTTCCATGGACGTACATTTGTTGGAAGTACTTGGCCTATCATTGGAGCTTGGGTGGATGTGATGGATTGAGTTTGAGTTGAAGAAGAGGCAAGCTTAGTGCTAGGACTAGTTGAAGGGATATTAGTTTGAGTACTGGAACTAGTTAAAGTAACACTGATTGTTGGAATGGAAGTTGTGGAAGTGAGCGGAGGTAATGATGGTGAATGGGATAAAATATCGTTGCAGATTGACTCTGATTGAGTCGTCTTTATTCTCTTTCGAGTACTATCAATGGGAAATTCACAAGGAAGAATTCCTGTCTTTTGACTTTCTGATCGAGTTAATATTCTTCGAGGTTGTAAAGAAGATGAAATACTGATATTCGATATTTGAGAAGATTCAGGATTTTCAATAGAAATGGATACTCTCTCTAACTTTTCTATCAAAGACTGAACTTATGGAGAAGTTTGATGAGAATCGGGAGATAATATGGGTTGAGTATCACTAGGAGACTTAGGAGACGGATGATCAACTTCATATTTTAAAGACGAGGATCTAGATAAGTTTCTGGAAGTTGATGGGGATCTAGAGGGAGAGAGACTCCTAGATTGACCTTTATATTGATCAGATATTTTTTCCATTCACAAGGCCCTCCTTCTTTTATTCCTATACTCCATGATGTGTTTAGCTAAATTATCAGATAGGATATTTTTCCCAATTCAGAATTAAAGAATTGGCGATTGCGTCAATTAATGGGACCCAATCTACAAAAAACCTAGTGGTATCAGGTTTTGCATTTAATCTAGACAACATACCGACAACATAATAGTAAGGGGAAGGAATTTGGGAAATTGGGTACATACCGAGTTTATCTCGCTTAAGTTTTCCTTGGTCTTCTTTCCATTCCTTTATGACTTTCATCAGATCTGGATTTTTTGTTCTAAATCTTTGGACAAAAGCTTTGTCATATTTATGCTGCGGGGAGGGTATATGGTACATTTTCTGTAATCTTTTAATCTTATGTATTCTATGCTTAAGTGGTTAATTACCCACTTAACCATTTATGTATAGGGAAGAATATTTGGCCTTGTGGCTACCTTATGGATGAATGAACATGCATTGTTGAAATAAGTTGCGTCTGAAGTAACTGACGTGCCTGTTGTAGCGAATTTGGTTATTACCCTTGGATTTTCGTCTTCAAATAACTGATACATTTCTTCCCATGATGAAATTACGCAATCCTTGTTACAGGCAGTGTCTGAAAATAGGGGAGACATATATGTGCCTTCGGTAAATGATTTTTGGGCAATTTCTTTGCCTTTCTTGCTCATCTTTGTTTGCCTCACTCTGTTAAGTGATTTCCTGATTTCAAGTAAACAGAGAAAACATTAAAAGTATAGAGAATAGAGAGGAAAACAAAATTGAAAACAAATCCAGCGTTCAATGGCATGCTCGAAGTAGATATGAATCTTTAAAAGCCTTACTTCTATTAAATGTCGTTAATCATAAAAAATCATTTAAAATAAAATCTCTTACACCTTCACGTGAAGTGTATATCGATCAATTTAAGACGTTGGATCTCGTATTTCGGTTTGATATGACATGAGTCATTTCAAATTATTGAGTAATTAAATACCATTCAATGCATATCGCAACTTATAACTTTTTCATTTATGATTTTACCCATAAATCCTACGAAATGCGATCTGCACAAATCACATATCGCAACTTTTATGCGGTATATGAGTTTTCTTTTAGTTAAGTCCTGCGAAATGCGAAGTGCGCATTTAAGAAGTCAAGTGTTTGTGCTTTATCAGACTTTAGAACTTTATGTTTATTTCTTTATTAGCTCGTCGGGCCCATGTAATCGTAACTTTTACTGAATTTCTTTATAAGGTGATCATTTAAATGAGGCGTGATGCGATAAATGGATTATAACGGTGATTGAAGTGTTTGTAATAATATTTTGATATGGCTTTGGAAAGAGCTTAATGCATATCGCATCCCGCTTGACTTAGTGGATTTAAAAATCATTTTAAGTTTGTAAGCTAAGAAAATTGTGATGCACACTAAGAAATAAAAGCGAAAAAGAAAAAGAAACTTTATTTCCTAAATTTTTTTTCACTTAAAGTTAAAATTTAAATAAAATAAATCTCTTATTTATTTTTAAAGGGTCCCTATTTATTAAAATAAATGGGGGTTGTTGTATAGCACAACAGGTCCCTATAATACTAGTGTATCCCCTTATTGTTATTGTTAGTGTAGCCCCCTTATTGTTATTATTGTGCCCATGTAGGCCCCATATTGTTATTTTTGTGCCCATGTAGTCCCCATATTGTTATTGTTGTGCCAATGTAGTCCCTATATGTCTCCATATTGTTATTATTTTTCCCTTGTTACAGGTCAAAATACCTCCTCATCAGCTCAGAGGAGAAGACAAATATGGAAGGAATACAAAGACCTAAATTAAACCTATTTCTGCCAAGGTAACACATTTCTATAACAAAACAAGAGCGTTATAACGCATGAGACCAGTAAATGTGCCGCGTTAGTGGCTAGGGCAACACTCTGTTTACACTAGAGGGCAACGTTACCCGTGTTTTGAGTTTTAAATGGGGAAAACGCGCGGAGAATGATTTGAATCTCCAGCTTTCCCTCACAAGAGATTTAGTTCACAAAGGAAACTGCAAAGCACCAATTCATTATTGGTCACTGCCATAAAAGACTAAACTCCCAAGGAGGCAAAAGCATAGAGATTAAAGAAACATCTTATTTTTTTCTATTCCAAACTAGTGGAAAGAGAAAGGCAACAATGGCTTTCTCCCTCTCCTATAAAAAGGAGCTGAAGGCTCTTAGTTGAAGGTCGAAGGATTGCTAATGTTCTGAATACTTGTGAAGTAGAGAATAGTGTTATAGTGTGAAGGCCAAGAGTCAAAGAGGTTCCTAGAGAGCTTGTTGACTAAGACTTCACTATTGGAGGGATATAGAGATTGGAAGGCTGAGGAGGGCTTGGTACAACCGACAATTGTAATCCTCCTTCTTTTAAAATCAATAGAACTGTATCTGTTTTGTCCATTCGATGCTTAATATTGTCATTATTGTTTGAATATTTACATAGTATGATATGAATGGCTCAAATGATTATAATTTAGATGTTCATTATATATTGGCGTACTTGATAGGATATATGTTGTGTTAGAAATTACAGGAGTGCTTTGATTGATTGCGAGACTAATATTTGGAGCCGGTGAAGAAGGACTCTTGCTTCGCTGCCTAGTGCTCTCTAAGGGACTCCGAGATCGTCAAAGAGGTAATTTTCTATCGCTTTCCGTCAAGTTGTTTTAAGTTAATATGAACATGTATATGCCATCTTTGTGAACTGTATAGCTAATATTACTGTCTGCCTCGGGCACCAGAAAGCCCTGAGAGGGATATACGATAACCAACAACCCAAGCATTTTACCCTATAGCAGAATTGGTGATTCCGCTGGGGAATTTCCCCATAGTTTCCAGACTATTTATTTCCTCCTTTCTTCTCTCCTCTGTTCACAGATCCTTCTGACCAGTACTTATGCCCAGTATACATTTCAAAAGCTCGCAGAGTTCAATCCTGTTTCTGTTTGACCATCTAAAGAATTTTTCCCTGGCTAACGCTACCCCTGCAGGTTTTCCAGTGTGTTATAACGCTGACTCTGCTTAAATACAGTGCGTTAGTCTCTGGATTAACGCTGTCTTTACTCAGAGACAGTGCGTTAGTCTCTGGATTAACGCTGTCTTTACTCAGAGACAGTGCGTTACTCAGCCAAAACCTGCTGTTCACTGCTGTGATTGTGTTTTAGCTGTAGAATTTTTTGGCCATCAATATATCTCCTTGACTGAATCCCTGTGCTTGTTTACTAAGTTGTCATTTCTACTTGTTTTCTCTTGCTTGAAATTTAGTGTCAAAAGCATTTACTTTTTAGAGAATATTTTTTTTTTTTTAGTTTTTTTCTGCATCTCTCTGAGTTAATTATGAAATTTTCGGTTCATAGACTGTTAAGAAGAGGTAGATAGAAGTCTGAATCTTTAAAGTCGAACTGTGTTATTTGAATGTTCGTGCATGGATGTTGAAAAGAAACCTCTCCTTGTAGAAATACTCTTCATCGAATTAAACATTTAGAGCATGTTTTGCATGGTTTATTGAGTCAGAGTCTCATTACATTTCATACGTCCACTCCCCCCTGCAAGACTAATAATCAAGTACACTAAGAATCAAGCGATAATAAAATCAATGACATTACTCTTTTTTGAGCTCACACAAACAGTAGTTCAGGCTAGGATCTTGGGTTAGGAACAGTGAGAAAATCACCCAAGATCTCAAAACTTGAAACTAGAGTCATTAACGAGCGAAATCCTACTGCACTCATATTATCGGGACCGTTCCTTTACCGGAGCTCAGCGCGAGACAACACTTGGGTGCACAAGAAGGTAGCCCACCTTCGACTGCATCTAGTGGGTGTGTTATATATTGGGGTTCCCTTCGGGGATGTTGAAACTAGATCGGGGATCTAGGTATTCTGCCCATATAACACACTGTCCTTGACCGTGGACCCCCCTGATGATGTCTGTGATTTGAGGTATCTTTAGTGGCCATACTTTTTAGGGACTTACACAAGGTGACTGGGACGGGTTGTCCTGGTACCTGAAATAGATGGACCCACTCTGTCTTCGGTCTTTAGGAGGGTACTCGTCTTCACGAGAGTGCTTACACCTATCGTTTGAGGTTCGGGCTAGAGTGACCGTAACTGTACTTTCGACCAACCCTCTCTGTATACTATTGTGATACTGGATTTCATCACCAGAAAATGATAGTACTCAGATAGGGCACCCTATTCTGGCTGCTTGATGATTGATTTTAGAGAGTCATTTTTTATTTTTTAGGTGTGTGGTTACTGTCATTGAGACTTCATAATACATCACAATTTATTAAAATTTGTTAAAATTAAACTGGTCACTGTGGCGTCCTCTAACCCACGCCGTCTGTCCTGATGACAACAAGGTCTACCTCCTCTCACTATTGATGAAGAACTGAACCTTGGTGAACCCGTGCCTTCTATGGAAGAGCAGTCTCCTTTGACTAATCTTGATTTTCACATAGCCTCATATCATCCGGAATTTCTAAAGGACCCTTTCATTGAAGGGGTTGTACCTCATTACAATCCTCCGCTCACTCTTCTGTCGGGGCCTGTGATAATTCAGATTCCACCACGCCAAGATATGTCTTCGGCCGCACAAACATCCATTTCACCACCAGCATCCACTGGGTCGATGCCAATGGCAACCATCCCAGGTTCGCCACCATCCTCCCTGCCGGTGGTCAGTTTTATGCCATCAATGGGTAACCCCAGTAGTCAACATATACCTACTCCCAACCCTACGGTCATCACAACTGTCAGTATCTTACCAAATCCTTCAGCATCTACTTCTACCGTGACCACGTTGGGACCCACGGTAGCTCCTCCCACGAGTATGACTACTTCAGTGCCTTTTAGCAACCCTTTCGGTTGGAACCCTCTGCTGAGTTCAAACCCCTTGGCCACTATACCAGGGGGCAGTGTTACCAGCACGTAGGTAGCAGGGAACATTTCGGTTCCCCTGTAATCCTTAGGACAAATGGGACAACCTATTGTCAATACTTTTCCCTTAAGTGGTGCAAATATAGGTGTAGGGTATATGCCGTTGCCAAACTATGCAAGTAGTAGCATGCCTCCAGGTAACTCTATTGCATCCATTTGGACTAACCAACCCCAACCTCCATCTGGAATGGGAGGCCACTTTTATACTGGGGGAAACCAATCGGTTGCCCCGCAATACAATATGCCCTATGGACATCAACAGTATGTCCCTACTCCTCCACCTATAGGAAGTTTTTATCAAAGTCCCACTTATCCTCCTGGTAACACGTTGATGGGTGGACCCTATGGTCTAAGTAGTCAGCCCATACTACCTTGGTTATATTCGGGGGAAAATCCACAATTGTCGTTTTTGGCAGCTTTGGACATTCCTGATATCCATAAACTGACTAACGACCCCATAAATCACAACTCGCTTTGGCCTCCAGTACTGCATAAGATTCCTTCTGACATCTCGAAGTTCGACGGGAAGCAAGGGGACAACCTAGCCGCACACATCACTACCTTTCATCTATGGTCTATATCCAATTCCATGGTGGATGATAGTGTTTGGCTTCGACTGTTTCCCCGCACCCTTATAGGCAATGCCGCCAAGTGGTACATTGAATTTCCACGCGCCGCCATCAATACTTTTGGTGCTTTAGCGATGGAGTTCCTAAAGAACTTCCAATTACCAATTAGATTTGAAACTGGAATGAAATTTTTAACCTCGCTGCGCTAAGACACCGCCACCCGCATCTCCGATCATATTGATGAATGGAGACGTAGGAGGAGGCTAGTCAAAGTGCCAATCCCGAATCATCTCTTAGCCAATTGGTTTTGCAAGTCTCTTTTACCCCACATCTCTAAAGACATTGGCCTTTCTGGTGCGGTTACAGAAGATCAATGTATTCATCGTGCCCAGCATTTGGATTTAATATATTCACAATCCGGCACGCTATACGATCTACTCCCCCATGCCCCTGGTAACCCAAATCCTCCGGCCACTCAGAAAACCGGAGCACATGCTGATGGTCTCGTTGGCACAATCTCCGGTGTGGCCACAACGCAGTCTCTGGGGAAAACCTCCCAGCCATATTCGGCTGCCACTGCCCCTCACCAAACGACTACTCTTCCTATCGCCGAGGTGAATTCTGTGCAAACCTCACAAAAACCTAGCGGGAAAAATAAGAAGAACAAGAAAAAGACGTCTTCTTCGGAAGAGCAGTCAGATAATCAGAATAACCCTAATAAAAAAAAAGCTGCCAAAAATGACAAAGGGAAGGATAAACCCATGAAATTTCCTTGCAAGATCTGTGCAGAGGACCACTTGACATACAAATGTCCTCGCCTGCAGGAATGCACCGATTTTATTTCCAACAAGGATTCTGGGTGAACTCCTGTCGTTCTTCATAATCCTTTCCCAAATCAATAGCAGCAACATCACACATGGTTGAAAATCCTCCACAATCCCATCAACAGGGCAATGGTGGTTCACATCCTTCTGGCGAAGGACCATCTTCCATTTATGGCATTGAGAGTGTTGAACTTCAAACTCGAGCCAAGCTTTATGGAAATCCTACCATAGATGCTCAAGAAACTGGAACTAGTTCAATTCCACCACCGCCCAACGATTTGTATATCGAACGGCCTACTGCTGAACCCATGATTCGTCCCCCCAAAGGGACACTTCGATGCACGACTCATAACACCTCTGCACGTGCAGCCCAAAACTACAACATTGTAGAAGATTTGGCGCAGGCACCGTCAGCCATGTCTACTCTCGAAGTATTACAAACCTGTCCAGCACAAAGGAAAGCCTTGATTTCGGCCATTGGTGGAATAGACCCCCAGGATTCCATGCTAGCTATCTTTGATATGGAAAAGGTTAAACCTCGCCTCTCACACCAACTCGCATTCCAGGTGCAGGTTGTGTCGAAAGGGAGACCAATCCATCGCACTGTCATAGACGAAGGTGCTTCGACCTGCATTATGTCACAAGCTTGCTGGCTCAATTTAGGTTCTCCTACCCTCACCCTGCCATCGAATTCCCTCAAAGCTTTCGATGGCCACACGTTCCTCCCAAAAGGATACCTTGCTAGCTTTCCCATCACTCTGAGTGGGAAAATGGTAAACGTGGACGTTGAAGTCGTAGAGCGCCATCTAGACTATAATCTATTGCTTGGTCGCAGTTGGTCTTATGCCATGACTGCCATTGTGTCTTCGGTCTTCCGACTCATCCTATTTCCATTAGATGGGAAAATAGTCACAGTGGATCAGCTATCCTTCTACACCCCTGATTATGCCACGTTACCAAGTAGCACTGTACCCCTAATAGGAGGCTTTCCTGACTCTTACGTCAATATCGGTACTGGTCTTCTGAAGGCATCTTCCCTACTGGGTTGTTTTCCTCTCCTGCTGCCACAGATCCCAAACATGATCACAATGATATCCACCACTTTGGATGGCTCTATCGACCCATGGATCATTCCGGCACCTTCAGACATTGATTCCTACGGAGATCAGATGCCGCTCTCACCAGCCGAGTTGGCTTACCAAGCCATCCAAATAGCATCTGAACCCTCCACTGCTATGGTTTCGACCGAAGGTACAAACCTCCCGCTCATCATGGTTCTCTCTAAGGATCTACTCAATGAAGTCTTGTCTACAGACGAAGCTATTCAAGATATCATGTCTCTAGAAGAACGACCTTGGGGAGAGTTTCACCATCGTGCTTCGATGATTGACTCGGAGGCGATAAAAACTGAAATCCCATCCTTTGACCCACCTGAGATGGTTCCCTCCGCTTACACAACTGTTCAAACTATCGATTTAGAAGGGAGCATGGGTAATATTTCTACGACAATGCTCATTGATATCTCGGTCAAAACGGGTATCGTGGAAAATATTCAGATTGGAGAAGCTTGCAATCTTGAGGAAATTGTGCACTTCACATCCATTTTCAATGAATTCCGCGATGTGTTTGCTTGGTATCACAGGAAAATTCCCGACATAGATCCTTCTATTGATGAGAAAGAGATCAAGAAATTATGAGCATTCTTTTTATGGTATTTTTCTTGCTCGTTAATCCGAACAACCTCGAGTCTTCTTCTTCGGGCTCGTTAAACTTACACGAAGAAGCATCGAGCATTCTTTTTACGATATTTTTCTTGCTCATTAATCCGAAAAACCTCGAGTTCCCTTCTTCGGACTTGTTAAACTTATATGAAGTTGATATCGAGCGTTCTTTTTGTATGGTCTTTTTCTTGCTCGTTAATTCGAAAAACCTAGAGTTTTCTTCTTCAGACTTGTTAAAACTATGAAGACGCACTGAGCTTTCTTTTTAGGAATCTTTTTCTCGCTCATAAAACTGAAAAAACCCTGAGTCGCCTTTGTTGGGCTCGTTAAACTACCACGGCAGAAAGTAAGGAGCCATTCTTTTCTCTTTTTCAAAGCTCTTTAAACTAAAAAAGTAACCGATTTTTCTCCGCGTGACTCGTTAAAATTTCACGGAGGGCACCGAGTTTTTCTTTGTCGGACTAAATTTCACAAAGAGTATTGAGTTTACTCCGTCTCCTCGTACTCATAACAAAATGAGGTAGATGTCCATCGAACATAGATTTCTCACTTTTCCGACTTCAATGGACTAACTCATGGAAAATGAATTGTTTCGGGCTTACTATTATCCCTTTGCCGTGCCCGGTTATCAAGACATGAAAAAGGTACCCCAATGGAGTTGTATTTTATGATATTTTTTAGACTCTCGAAACATGAAAAATTCACCGAGTTTACTCGTTTGGACTCGTTAAACCTAATCAGACGGGGCATGGAGTTGTCTTTTATGATATTTTTCAGACTCTCTAAACATGAAAAATTCACCGAGTTTACTCGTCTGGACTCGTTAAACCTAATCAGACGGGGCACATAGTTGTCTTTTCTGACATTTTTCAGACTCTCTAAATATGAAAAATTCACCAAGTTTATTCGTCTGGACTCGTTAAAATTAATCAGATGGGGAAAAATTTGGACAAAATGGATACTACCTCTGTTACATTTCAGAAAAGGTCGATTTGGCAACAAAATTCTTGAACATGAACTTCCCATAAAACTCTTTCACAGTTAGCCGAACCCTACCATCTATGAGTATTAGCCTTCATTTCCTAGTGTCCCTGCACTGGTAAAATCCTAACACACTCTTTGGTGTTCATCAGGCTTCAGCTACCTAGTACCCTGCTAGAGTGCCTTCTATTGTTCAAGCAGATCTCGCTATCTACTGCTCCTGTTATCAACCAAACCGCTCATTATGCCAGAAATTATTTGTCGTCCGACATCCCCATTTCCTCTTCATTATCTCAAATCATAAACAACATCAGTTGGTTTCTGTTTCGTGTTGACTGATGTAGGATGCCTCAGTGCCTACCTTTCAACAGATCTCTCCCTATCAACTTCAACATCTTATCTAGGAAGCTGATCCAGAAACCCATCAGTACCCGGATACTTGCAGACATCAGTGGCAGGTAGTCTTGTGTTTGATCAGGGGTCTTCATCATTGGCTCCTGGTCGAATTATTCTACGAGTGTTCGACTTCAATTCATTTTTCACACTCGCTAGATTTTACTGTGCATCTTAGGGACAATCATCATTATCGGTGGCCGCCTTCGCGTCTGTTAACATTTTTCATTATCGACTGGTAATCAGACGATTTCTCACATGTTCGATGACAACTCCTTCATTCACATGTTGAGAAATATGCAGTTTAAGTGAATCGGCAGTCAAGACCTTGGGGCAAAGGCTACATCATTAAAGTTGTGTTTCCTTCCCCAAGTTGTGATATTGTTTATGGAGACAACTTCTTCAGCCTGATCCTGTTATGACAGACACTTCCACATTGTGCTTATCGGTGGACAGATTCTTCATATCTCTATTCTAGAGAAATCATGTTGTTTAAGCTACTGAGCATGGGAATGCCCGACTCAAGGCAGATACTATATTTTCTGACATATGTTGTTGTTTCAGGTTTTCCTCGGTCTTTCAATCTCTTTATCTCTACACAAATTATAAAGTATTTCGGCCATCGTCTTCGTCTCTGACCTCACACTTTAGGGGGCATCTGTTATAGGTCAAAATACCTCCTCATCAGCTCAGAGGAGAAGACAAATATGGAAGGAATACAAATACCTAAATTAAACCTATTTCTTCCAAGGTAACGCCTTTCTATAATAAAACAAGAGCGTTATAACGCATGAGATCAGTAAATGTGCCACGTTAGTGGCTAGGGAAACGCTCTGTTTACACTAGAGGGCAGCGTTACCTGTGTTTTGAGTTTGAAATGGGAAAAACGCGCGGAGAATGATTTGAATCTTCGGCTTTCCCTCACAAGAGAGTCAGTTCACAAAGGAAACTGCAAAGCACCAATTCATTATTGGTCACTGCCATAAAAGACTGAACTCCCAAGGAGGCAAAAGCATAGAGATTAAAGAAACATCTTAGTTTTTTCTATTCCAAACTAGTGGAAAGAGAAAGGAAACAATGGCTTTCTCCCTCTCTTATAAAAAGGAGCTGAAGGGTCTTAGTTGAAGGTCGAAGGATTGCTAATGTTCTGAATACTTGTGAAGTAGAGAATAGTGTTATAGTGTGAAGGCCAAGAGTCAAAGAGGTTCCTAGAGAGCTTGTTGACTAAGACTTCACTACTTGAGGGATAGAGAGATTGGAAGGTTGAGGAGGGCTTGGTACAACCGATGGTTGTAATCCTCCTTCTTTTAAAATCAATATAATTGTATCTGTTTTGTCCATTCGATGCTTAATATTGTCATTATTGTTTGAATATTTACATAGTATGATATGAATGGCTCATATGAGTATAATTTAGATGTTCATTATATACTGGCTTAATTGATAGGATATATGTTGTGTTAGAAATTACACGAGTGCTTTGATTGATTTCAGGACTAATATTTGGAGCCGGTGAAGAATGACTCTTGCTTCGCTGCCTAGTGCTCTCCAAGGGACTCCGAGATCGTCAAAGAGGTAATTTTCTATCGCTTTCCGTGAAGTTGTTTTAAGTTAATATGAACATGTATATGCCATCTTTGTGAACTATACAGCTAATCTTACTGTCTGCCTTGGGCACCGGAAAGCCCTGAGAGGGATATACAATAACCAAAAACCCAAGAATTTTACCCTATAGCAGCCCCATAGAAGCCCACTAGTGTTATTGTTGGGGCCTTACATTATTATTGTTATGTAGGCTCTGATTATATTTTGACCCCTTAGAATCCTATATATAGAAACGAGGTTTTGTCATATGAGTCATCCAAGAATTGTTCATTTATGTAATGTAAAGGAGGTTTCTCCCTCGAAATGGATAATTTTAATTCGTTGATCTATCTTTTCTTCTATTTTGTGAGATGGTTGCATAACATTTGGTATAAGAGATTTGGATTCTAGGGTTTCGCTTCGTCAAACAACTCATCTTGGAATTTTCGCTATAAATTGTTTTCTACAAGAATTAAGATGCTAAAATTTATATCACGGGAAAAAAAAATCTTGGTGAACTTCGTGTAAAAATTTGAGATCTTGGTTTTCTATATTTTCGGATATATGATCTGGGGAAGTTAAGGTTTTTGCAGGCTCCAAAATTCAGTCTCAAAAATGTGATCTAGGGAAAATAATCATAACTTTCGTTTCAGGCATCAGATTTTAATTCTGTAAAAATTGGTTGAAAGTGAACAGATTATAGTTTTTCGTGTAGCAATTTAAAGGCCGAAGGTAAAAAAAATGACATGTGGCATGTTGTACAAGTTCGCTATACTAAAATAGTATATAATATAGCCATAGTGGAAGATCAGGCGTAACTCTTTGTTGAAGACTCCAATCCCAGTCTGACTTGTGGGGTTAGAAAGTAGATTCAGAGGTATATAACAGGACCAAATTTCAGACCCTGGAGATCCAAAATTACAGAGTTACAACCATTTCAAGATCAAGATCCTAAAAGCAAGAAAAAATGTGTGTATGTTTTTTTCTTTTTAATTGCATAACTTTTGTTTGAAAATCAATTGGAAGTGATTCCAAAGGCATATTGAAGCATATATATCAGTATTGAGTTATGAAATTCCTCCCAAACAAAATGATTCCACACCCATTAAGCCCTCAAAAGGCTCTAGTATGACACATGAAGAGGAAGAATTGCAGCATGATATCTTATTCTTTGAGTCAGCTTGCATTTGCGGATAGCAGCCAAAGATGGTTGTCCTCATTGGTGATTTGAAAACTGAGTTATGATAGGTTTTCCCACCATGTAAAAAAAACATGATCACTTCTTAACCATATACAATACAAGACAACCTTTACTTAAGATGTTCATTTCGAAAATGTGTATATAATTAGATTTTAAAAATATTTTGATATTATTTATGTATTCAAAAAATTGAAGATACATTAATTGTTATATATATAAAACAAAACATAACTCTATTTTCATTAATTTAGTATTTGATTATGAAGGATAAATAATAACTTCTCTCAACTATTCAGAATAATTCCAATGGATAACATCATATATATTTATATATATTAAAAATACATATTAAATTAAAGAATTCATTCAATTCAAATGACAACACCTTCTAGATACCTATAATGAAGATGGAAGTGAAAAAAATCCATGGTTGTTTATAAAAAATAGTCATGTTAATAAAATAATAACAAACAGGATGACTTTGAATTTCATGTTTGGGTTCTTGACTATTAAGTGTTGACACATTCATTTACACTTTGTTGTAGGGATAATCTAATTAATTTTTTAAGGGGTTTGAATCCATTGGTGATTTAAATAAGATTTAATTTTTGTGAGGGATTTCTTGGAACCATGAAATCATCATCTTGAGGTAGTGGTCAAACATGTGGTTTACCTAGCAAAATTATATTAAATGATTCTGTGACCCATGCACAAATAAATGGATCAAAGCCCACTCATGCCCATCAAATTTAAATCCTAACTTAGGGTTTAGATTCATTAATGAGGAGAAATAAAATCTTTGCTAATGAGCAAGGTTTAATTCTTGTAAGGGATATTCTTGAAGCCATGAGATTACTTTAAGATAGTGGTTGGATGCCTTGCTAGACCAAAAGAGAGTGCCTTTTTTTGTAAGTTTGGCAGGACTACAAATTCAACATGTTCAATATATTAGCCCAATTGGGGTGAGGAATAGAACCAACGACTTCACATCAAGGAGCGTCTTAATAGAATACCTGATCACTGTCTATCCAAGATTCCATAAACTACACCAAAAAATAGTATTAAATGTTATCATAACTTCTATAAAAAATCATTGATATGTCAAATTTCTACACTTTTAATAGATTCTTCAACGTTATTAAGAATTCTCCAAAATTTCTTTAGTGAAATTTCAAAAATCACCCTTATTAATGTTACTGGCTAGAACCCCATAAACTACACTAAAAAATAATATTAAATGATATCATAACTTTTTTAAAAATTTCTTTGATATATCAAATTTCTACACTTTTAATAAATTCATCAACGTTATTAAGAATTCTCCGACATTTCTTTAATGGAATTTCAAAATTCTCCCTTATTAATGTTATTGGCTAAACGCAAAATCTTTTAATTATACTTGAATTATATAAAATAGTTCCACCATTTTCATGAAGGTAAACCATTTATTCCCTTATATTAAACTTAACATTTCTTCTATCACCAACTAAGAATTTCATCATTAAAAATAATAACAATATTTACACCGGAGGCGTTTTCTTTGTTGGCTTGGGATGAGCAAACATTGTTCACTCCAGCCAATGAGAAGCTTTGCCTATCGCCCTTCCAACCAATTAGAATTTTACATTTGGTTATTCATCTGTCCAATAAAGTCTTTACACATCTTTGTTTCGTATTAATGAATTCCTTACACATTTATGTTGCGTATTTTGTGTTCTTTGAACAGAGGGTTTTACTTTTATGCAGTAGGGATATGGCTGCGTATTTTGTGTTCTTTGAACATAGAGTTAAGGTGCCCACCACTGCTGCGATCTGTGGGCACGCGGCGGGGGAGGTTTCATGTTGGCGCACAATTATAGGTTCATGAGAGGAGAACAATTTGTGCTTTATAGGAGTGAGCTCGACATTGGGATGAAGATTCCCAAGAGTCTCATGGCCGTCATACGGAGCAAGATCTCGCTCGGAACCCTAAGGGATGTGGTATTGGGTGCCGCAAGTTTAGTGCTCATATAGTTGTGGAAGGAGGGATCGTGGATTCTGTTTTCACTGAATCACGTCAAACATTGGAGGCTGCTGTTAGCGAAGTTTAGAAATTGGCGGGCAGGGGTTGGAAGAAAGAGATTTACAGTCAGCTCAGGTTGGGAGCTTTCCTGGGCGTAATTGAAGAGCTTGATGCCCATCGTGATGCCTATTATTTTCCTGTCACTGCCAAGCTATGATTATGTGGGTTTTGGTTTCTGGCTCTGCTTGTAAGGTTAGAGATTCAAATCCCTTTGTAACCATGGGGTTTGAATTTGATCGCTGTGTCTATGAACGGTTTAAGGGCCGCTCTATCCATTCATTCATTTGTGCTCCAAGAGTCATTTATTCACCGATGACCTTGTAACACCTCTTTTCTCAGAAATACATTCCATCAACATCACCAGTGAATCAAGACCCTTTTCACCTTCATCGAATTGGAATTATGCATTGCTTAATTTTTGAATCTTGTTGGTGCTTGCTTTGCATTAGAATTCTGTATTGTTTAATTCTAGATTCCTGTTGGGTGCCTTTCCTGAATTGAAATCCTACATTTAGGCTTCTGCATTGCTTTGGTTTTTATTTTATTTTTGGGATTAATGTGATGATTGATCCTTTGTGATTATTTTCTATTTTCAGGATGCCCTCAGGCATATTTTTGCTGGAAGGATTGTTGAAATACAGGATTGCCCTGCATGGACTCGGTTATCTTTTGTCTCCTGTGCTAGCAACAACATGGTTCTCATGGATGAGTCTCTTCAATTGCTTCCCGCTGTGGAGACCCTGGATTTGAGTCGGAACTGTTTCGTGAAAATTTCCAGTTTGCACAAGTGCATGCACTTTAAGTACTTAGACCTTGGATTCAATAGTATTCGGACAATATCGTCGTTAAATGAGGTGGGATTCATTTCAATTTTGTTTCGGGGTTAGACTGTAAGAGCGGGTTATTGTTTGATGCAATTATCCGCTGAAGTACTTCTTTATGCTTATAACTAAACCAATTTGGAGATGTCTAGTAGGTGCAGTTGTATTTTCTGTTATCAAATTTCTCGTAGACTCAAATTGAAGTTTATCTTATCCTGCATTAATGTTTGTTGTCTTCTTTTCTCACTGTCATTCATTTTGGTTGGAGAAGGTCACAACTCGGATCACCAAGCTTATTCTTACAAATAATGCTTTGACAACATTGCCCGGGATTGAAAATATAGCCACACTCGAAGGCCTAGGTCGATATCGAGTTGTTGTCTAGTCTACCTGTTCTTGAAAGTGTCTGGATGGAAGGCAATCTGATCATTTGTTCTCGATTATATCGGGAACAAGTTTTCAGCTTCTTTTCCAAAAAAGATAAAGTAAGTCAAGCAATCCATTTTCTTTGATTTCACCTCTTTATGTACTTCATTATCATGTTTTGGCAGATATCTTCTCTTTATCCATCTCATTACAACCTTTAGTGGCAGAGAAGGGATACCCATTTTTACTCACGTTTTTGATCTCTTACTCTTATATATTCCAACAACCACATCATTCTTGCCTATTTTCTTTAATTCAAGGGTTTAATTGTTTAAACTTTAAACTTTAAAATAGTATTATATCCTAATAACAGTCTTTATTTCCTAATAAATCAAATTGGAAAACCATTTCAACTTTGCCTTCATAATCTTCTGCAATTTGTGGGAATAAATTGAAGGGATATTCAAGTTTGTGTCATGCATCAACTAATTAAACCGATATTATTTGAGAGGTGTAACTTGCCATTTGGTTACTGCCCTAGTTGAAATTAGATGATAAAGTGATCCGTGGGAGAGAGGTCTGGACCATAAAAGTCATTGCAGCAAGAATACAGATGCAACCACATGGCTATGGTTTCTATTCTCCTGCAAAAGGTAAAATTCATTCAGATGTCAACAGTGAGCTGGGAAAATTTAGCAAGCAACACGAAGCCAATAGCTCTGGTGATTTCCAATTGAAGGCAAAGGTAAGTCATGCAAAATGCATGTTTCATGTTAATCATTATGGAATGTCTGCTCGATGTCAATGTTTATGAGTCCATGTCACAACAATGCAATTTTATGTCTTTTGATTACCATATGTTGTATACTGCTGCTTTTGTTGCTCATTCTTTATTTAAAATGTATCCTTTCATATACGAACTTTCTAATTTGAAAACCAGATTCAGCATATCCTTTGGAACTTACATGCCTTTTTATTAAAAACAATATTTATTTCCATGTTCAGAAAACATGTTAACATTGTTTTTTCTGTGCTTGTTGTATACCGTTGCTTTTATTTTTCTTTTTCTCGTCATTCTGGTGATTATTTCACTCTTTAAATTTTCTCTCTTGTAGAAAAAGATAGCTTGACTTGCCTCAATTCAGGATCCAGATCATAAGAGATATTTGCTTTCTAAAGGTGTTGAACAGCATTGTTCTGGTTCACCTGTTCATGAAAGTGAAAGCCAAAGAAAGGATGAAAAATATATTGGTGAAATGATAGGGCAGATGCCTTGTATTTATTTCACAGAATAGAAATTCTCAAGAAAGAGGATTCAAGTGCATGGTTCCAAAAAGTGAGTGACTTTTTGTACCTGAATAATGTGGATATATGTTCAAGGTACTACTTTCAATTCTAAGAGACAGTCTCATATGAGAAGGCGACGACAAAATAGGGTGGATAATAGTAGTTCTGAAGTAAAATTAGAGGACAAGGAAGGATCAATGGGTCACCATGACAGAGATACTCGAGAAGTAGAACTGCAACATATGAGAGATGATGAGGGCAATGCTTTGAAAATTGTGGATGAAGTACAAGAGAATGGCTTACTTGGAAACTTTTCTCTAAAGGGAAAAACAATATCCAATTCCTTTGTAAAGCATGCCACTTCATTGAAACCTTGGCTTAATTCAGGAATTAGAGAAGTTAACAGCTCTGAGGAGTAATCAAAGGTTCTAATCTCCAATATAGCTGGAAAGTTACCTGGAGAAGGCATGGCTTATTTGTGTGTACCTGGTACCGTGGCAAATGAAGAAATGTGCTCAAGTGAAAATTTTGGTTCACTAAAGACTATTGAGGAGATAATTGAATCTCATTCCTCTTCATTATGTCTTTCTTCTCCTCCCCACTATCAGGAAGAAAGAGGTTTACAGTCAACTCAGGTTGGGTTTTACTTTTATGCGCTAGGACTATGGCATCAACACGACGATGGCAGCAAACAAACCAGGACATATACTTTTGAAACGGCCTCTACCTTCAACGTATATCTCAGAATCCAAAAAACCACTCCAACGCAATCAAAATCAAGTTTGGCTCCCCCTTTCGGCGTTCCCTTGCACCCCTAGTGCAATTGCTAGTTAATAAAATTGTTTATTTCTTTAAAAATAATAACAAGTTATTTATTTTTTCTAAAAAGAATAACATTATTTAATAAAGTTGTTTATTTCTTTATTATTGAAATAAAGGAAATCTCCATAACACTTTTCCACATGTATTCCACAAACAATTTATAAAATAATAAACTTATTATTGAATTTGAAATAAATAAACAATAAACTAAAACATAGTACACTTAGATCGTGACATTCTATTAAGTTATGAAAAAGTTACATTTTGTTAATACATTTTCGCGCATTCTAATAAATAATTTGAAAAACAGAGCCGTAAAATCACACCTTTTATAAGCCCATGATCCAGTATATAGATGCAATATGAAAAGTGCATTTAATATTCATAAAAACAAAGCATATACATACCATGTCAGTGTCACTATAATGATATATAAAAATATCTACAAATAGCAAACGAAAAAACAAAAAATAAATATTAATGGTCTATAAAAATATCTTCAAATATCAAATTTTTTTTTTTTATCAATATCTATGTATGATGTCATTTCTCTCTGAACGACCAATGGTATAACTCTTGAATGTCTTCACCTATTTGTTTTGTGACCTTCCAAATACCTAAAGCCTGCTCATCTCTTGCCATGGATAGGGCGTCCACCAGTGTATTTCTTTCCCTATGGATATGATGACAAGTAATGCAATCAAAATAAAGCTTTACAGTGAAGAGTATCATCATGAATAGGTAGAAGTATGTGATTGAGATATTTTTCGCATTTTGTTGAACTAGTTTATGACATTCATAAAATTATTAAAAATTGAAATTGTGTAATAATTTTTTCAATAGCAAAACATAAAAAAAGTTTTAAAGAGAATAATCTTACAAAATTATTTGTGCTTTTTTTCAATTCAATTTGATATTAGAAGAAGTATTGATCATGAAGATATAAGACTAGCCCTCCCTGCACCATCTAACACCTAAACATATAATTACACATTTAAATAAACATATAATTACACTTTTAAATATAATTGTTAAATGATATACTTATACATATTTCTATATTTTATAACTTAGTATAATATTTTTTTCAATCTATGAAATATTTTTCTAATCATCTTTTTAAAGTATGCAAACTTATATATAATCTTTAATCATACACATTAAATATATTATTATTATTATTATCTAATTTTAAGGTCAAGGCCAAGCCAAACATTAAATTGGTGTATGAGACTTTTTGTTTGTGGGACAAAGGCCCCACTTCCACGCAACGATTTCACTACTAAATCTACAAAGACATGTACTCTATCCCCTCTAGTTTTAAACCCGTAACCTCTTAAGAAGAAATACATACTCTTAACCATTAAGCCCACTCAAATTAAAAATAAATAAATAAATAAAACTAGTATTAACACTATTTTTAATATTTAAAAAATATACAAAATCAATACTAACAAAATGTTCGTTATTTATACACAAACTATATATAACATAATAGTAAAGACAATATCTTATTTAGATAAATTTGTATGCCTAATACTGCTAATATTGTCAAATAGACTATCAAGAATATTGGACTTTATATATTATATCATTTAAAATGCTTACTTCATTCATTGCATTTAGTATTAGAACAATCTCTTTCAAGAAACACACGCAAAAAACAATCTTGGGTTTTTTCTAACTTATTAGGCCTTTCATAACATGGCTGGATTATTTTCATTCTTATTTGCATAACGATTATATATAATAATTATAACTTTTAATATATCATAGATATTTATGTTGAGGGATTTGGTGAATTATGAATATTTTGTAAATATTTAAATATGAGAAATTTGAATCATTAGAATAAGAGAGAAGAAATTTTGGAAGTTGATATATATATATATATATATATATATATATATATATATATATATATATATATATATAGTAAAGTAATAAAATTTTGGTGTTACTTTTAATAATGATATTAGAGTATGTTATCTTTTTTCTACTTTGTTATTTTCAGTGTTTTGCCACTTCTAGGAATATTTTGTAAATATTTAAATGAAAATTTGAATCATTAGATAAGAGATAAGAAATTTTGGAAGTTGAAATATATATATATATATATATATATATATATATATATATATATATATATATATATATAGATATATATATATATATATATATAATAGTAAAGTAATAAAATTTTGGTGTTACTTTTAATAATGATATTAGAGTATGTTGTATCTTTTTTCTACTTTATTTATTGGTATTTTCCAGTGTTTTCTGCCACTTCTAGGAATATTCCGTTTGATTATAGATGCTTGGAAAAGTTGTCAATAGTCACATCCATTTCTTTGCATACTTGAGATTCCTTGCAAAAGTAGATAGTCATGCTCATTTCTTGTTCACTGTCCCTTTGTCTGAGTTGTCTACTATTCTTCCCAAAGGAAAATATTAGTTCCCGAACATTTCTTCCTTTTCACAAGCTCAACTATTTATTTGATGTCATGAGTGGTATACCAATTCATATCACACTATCTCCTAACTTTATGTTTCACGAGCTTGACCATTTCTTTGATGACTTGCATGGTAATGAAATTGTGTAAGATCCTTGGCTCATGTGCTGATGTGCTCATGTTTCAGTTTTCAGCTAATGAAAAGTAGAACTAGCATAAAAATTTTTAAGTTTGGGCACGAGGATGATATATTTGTGTTTTCATGGGTCAAAACTAAGTATAACTCTGATAGAATGATCAGTTGAGGTTTTCCTCCTTCACTTGCTCTTTGATTTCAGTTGGATGTTTCTTGGATTTTGTTAGATTGTTCAAGTATTTCTCCAAGTTGATTAGATATATCATTGTTGTCAATCCATAGCCATTTTTTAAATCCTTGAGGTGATCTAGGACTATGAGAGGCTTGGTCTGAATTTTCCGGTCATCTCATTGCACATAAAAATGTGAAATATTATGTATTTTATGTCTTTCTCAACGTTGATATATTGTAAGGAAGGCTCTTAGCAAAATACATCATATACTAATTTTTGATATCATGAAATTGTGTTTGTACTAAGCCTTTCTTGACATCTCTACTGTCCTAGTCTTATTTCCTCTTATTCTTAAGCTTATTCAAACCTAGCTTAGAACTCCTTTGAAGACGTTTTCTCTCATCTACATTGTCGGCATAGTGCTCACTAGCAAAGATAACTATAAATAATGGTCTAAAAAGATGAGTCATACCATCATTTTTAATGACTTATGGAAAATCATCTACGAAGGAGAGGAGGATAATGCACCTACCAAGCCCACATTAGATAAAAAACTAGCCATTTGGGAGAACAAGGACAACAAATTCTATGCCCTAATTGTTTCTTCTATAAGTGAAGAGGTGAGTCGTCATATAGTTTCAATTACAAATTCTTATGGAGCATTGAAGAATTTGAAATATCTATATGACTCACACTCATAATTTGATGTTGTTCAATTGATGGTCAAAACATTCAACCTTGAGTTAAAAGGCAATGACCCCCTGGCCCTAGCCTCTAAAATTAGAGCCACCATGCATGATTTAGATGCCAATAGAGTTAAGATGTGAATTCCTCTTACAACCTTTTTCAAAGCCTTCTACCCTACATGCTCTCATTATCTTGAATCCTTGCAAGCTAGTGACTGACTCAAGTCCATTACAAGTTTGACTCTCTAGTGGAGAATTTTGCTGAATGAGAGAGAGATTTCAGGAAGAGGAAGATAACAAATTAGTCCCCTGAAGAAGCGTTGTGCCTTGTTAGAAAACATAAGAATCAATAACATGATTCTTTGAAAGGTAGTGACAGGCAGGGAGGTCTTGGAAGAAATAATTTCAAAGGTAGGGCGGTTAAACACCATCAAGGACAAAGACATGATCTTCACTGCATTTGTTGCAACAGACATGGACGTGATGCATCTAACTATATAATCCCATGGGAGAGAATCAAATATAGTCGAATCTAGAAAGAAGACAAAGCTAAAACTTCATATCCACCTAATGGTAAAATACTTGAATTTTCTCATTATATTATTGTTTATTGCAATACTAGAGTAACTCAAGAATTCACTTCTTGGAGAGATGCACAGATACTTTACATATGACCTTTCAATTTTTTTTTTGAATGTTTTGGTGACAATATAGATGAAATAGTATATTTTGTAGACAAATAACTTCTCAAGCCCTCAAGATTTGGCACCATTAGGTTTAAACTGCGTAGACTCCCTGTTTTTCTTCTACATGATGTACTCTACCTACTAGATTTGTGAAGAAATATGTTGTCCATTAAAATTTTCCATGAAGGCCACTTTATTCATATGTTTGATGGAAAACTAGGAATATGGGAAGCATCTAACAACATGGTTGTTACAACTCAAGTAGAGTAGGAAAGATTTTTGAAGCTGGAAGGAACATCTCCTCATGCATATAACTTTTCATACCTCTCTTAGAACAACATAGGTACATTGTCATCCACAGTCTCTTATATGGCACACAAGATTTGGATATGTTAATTATAACAATCTTTTTTTAATAAAAAATAATGGTGTTCTAGTTTGTAGCTATTCCTAGGAAACTGAAACAATATGACAGTGAAAAACCATTTTGAACGATTCTACTTTTAGAGCACATAAAAAACTTGGAATGATTCATTTGATTTATGTGGCCCTATGCTTGTTCCTTCTACAAATATAAATAAATATATGATGATTACACCAGTATGTGTTGGGTATATTTGTTGAAAAGAAAATCATGAGCTTTTGAAACTTTTAGAAATTTTCATGCATGGATTGAAAATTATGCACTATCACATATTGGATCCCTTTGTACAGATAAAACAAAAATTATATACGTTTAATGAATTGGAAAACTATATTTTCCAACATGGGATTCAACTTCACATCACTATTTCATATAATCCTCAATAAAATGGTGTAGCTAAAATAATGAACATGACTATCTTGAATATGGTTCACTCAATGATGTCTTTCAAAATTGTAAAGTTGATGTTTTGGGATGATGTAGTTCTATGTGTAGCATATGCGAAAACAAATGTCCATCTCGTGCTCTCAAAAATAAGACTCCTTACGAAATGTGCTATGATCACATTCCTTTGGTAAAACATCTCAGGATCTTTGGTTTCACTCGCTATGATTTCATTCCTTGGGAACCTAGAAACAAGATTGATGCAAGGAGTTGGAAGTGCATCTTCTTGGGCTATTCATATATGACCAAGGCATATCATCTTTACGATAAGGTAAACAAGAAATTATTCTTTCTATAGATGTGATTTTTCTTGAATCTTCCAAGATTAACAACATTGTTGAGTGGTAACTTGATCGTTTGGATAGATTCAATCATGCAAAAAAATATCATGAATTTGACATTGAGATTACACATCTTGAAGGGGGAATCCCTATCTTGGATGAATCTATGAAATCTCTATTTGAAGCATTATTTCCCCCTCATGATGTCTTGATCACTTCTTCAAATTAGGAAGACCCTTTGAGTGATATGATTGATAGTATTGGATGGCTAAATCTTGATTCAACACCATCTTAATAAATCGATAAACCTAGACCATCTCAGAAAGGTTCACCAAAATGGCTCACAAAAATACTTGAAAGTGTTAATCCTGATGAGGTCAGAAAGAATGGGACCAAAGGTTCCACTAGAGAAGATGGATGTGATGTAGATAATTCTAATTTAGTTGATGCAGATGATATGGATGTTTGTTATAAATGTGAATTGAATTTATCTACTAAATTCGAACCAACTTCCTTTAAATAAGTTTCTTCTCATGATGAATGGAAAGAAGCAATGTAAAGGGAGTACGATGTTCTCATAAAAAATGGAACATGGAAGTTGGTGGACCCTCCATTAGAAACCAGACCAATTGGTTGCAATTGGGTCTATAAGAATAGGAAAAAATCATATGGCTCACTTGACAAGCACAAGGAAAGGGCCGCGACAAAAGGATTTGTACACAAATAAGGTTTTTATTATGAAGAGAATCTCTCTCCCCCCCCCCCCCTCCCCCCCACAAAAAATGGGACACCATATGAACTCTCTTTTCCTTGGTAGATCAAAATGAACGAAAAGTTCATCAAATGGATGCAAAGACTGTTTTATTGAATGGAGACTTGAAAGTGAATGTCTTAATGGCCCAACCAATTTTTTTTTTTGTAAAGGGAAAAGAAAAACAAGTATGTAAACTTATAAAATCCTTATATGGTCTAAAATAGGCATTGTGACCCTAGTATGAAAGGTTGACTAAGCATATTTTGAAACTAAATTTCAAGCACTTCATTCTTGATGATGCAACTTTGCTTGCCAAGAAAGTTGGAAAAACTATGTTTTGTGGTTTATGTAGCTGATCTCTTGATAATAAGGAACAATGAAAACTATATTGCACCTATAAAGAAAGAGTTTAAGAAGGGATTTGAGATGGCAGATTTGTGATATCTTCACTACTACTTCAGTATTGAAGTGACCCAACATCCAAAGCATATATTCCTCTCCCAAAATAAGTAGATTGGAGATTTTCTGAATAGGTTTGGCATGGATGGATATAATTCTTTATTTACTTTGGTGGAACATAATATGAAGTTCACATGAAAAGAAGGAAATGAATTTGAGGTTGCAACCAAGTACAAACAACTTATGGGAAGTCTTATGTATCTCATAACTGCCATACCAAATATTTCATTTGCAATCGATATTCTTTCCATATTTATGAAAAATCCTTGTGAAGGGAAATGAACTGCTACAAAAATATTTCTAAAGTACTTGAAAGGAGATCAATACTTTGGACTCAAATATTCACAGTGGAGGACTTCAACTTAATTGGATATTCTGATTCAAAATTTGATAGAGAAAAATAAAATGGAGTATCTACCTCAGGCTTTCTTATGAGTGTTGGATCAAGAGTTGTCTCGTGGATGTCACACAAACAATTAGTTCCAATAGATTATGTGACAAAGGATTGTGTGGCTTAGGAAAATTATTGAAGACTTGTAGGAAAACCAAATGTATTCTACTCCCCTTTTGATTGAAAATACTTCTACGATAAAGTTGGCCAAGAATCCTAGATTCTATTATCGAACCAAATGCACCAACACAAAGTATAATTTGATTTGATATCATGTAGAGGTTAGGACTATTCATCTACAATATTATTTCACAAATGAGCAAATTGCAGACATCTTCACCAAAGCTCTTGGAAATGAAAAGTTTGAAAATTTCACAATGATGCTTGGGCTCACTAACACCCTTTTATATTTTGAGGAGAATTTTAAGTACCTAATCCTTAGATATTTGATCAGTTATGACTATTTTGTAAATATGAGAAATTTAAATCGTTAGAATATGAAGAAACATTAAACCTTTAAAATTGAAACTAAATGTCACACACACACACACACACACACACACATGAATTATTATTATATATATTTTTAATTTACTCCTCATTTCAACATTTGAAACATTTTCTAAAACCTTTCAATAAATATGTTTCATATTTATTGTAAATATTTCTTAATGGTTAAACTAATTTTTTTTTAGTAAATATATAACAATTGAACTTAGAAGGAATATTATTGTCTTCACGACATTAATGCTACATGGAGATTCCAACCAGAGTCCTCCCCACTTATGATGTGTCCCTCAATGTGGTATGTAATCAAAACAATAGGAAGACAAATTGAATTGAGAATGAAATTCACAGCACTCAGGTGAGGAGCGCCCGAGGCTACCACAACACCACTTCAACTAATTCAATTAACAAATCAAACAATACGTGTCTTATACAGACACATATAGTTAGGGATATGAAACAACCTACTATAAAATATGATGTAATTATTAATTACAACCAAAATCCAAACAAACAAACTATTCGTTTCTCCATTATTTTCAATTCCGCCCCTTTAATGGAGAAAGGATTGAATTCCACACCTAACATCTCCATAAACAATTCAAATTTTATCTTGCCAAGGGTCTTTGTGAAAATATCAGCAAAATTTTCACAAGTATTACAATATTTAATAAAAATTTCCTTAGACTGTATCTTCTCTCTAATAAAATGAAACTAAGCATCAACATGCTTTGTCCTTGCATGAAAGATTGGATTATTTTCCAACTTGATCGAGCTCTGGTTGCCACATTTGATAACTGTAGCCTTCTTTTGTTCTTCTCCAACATATTGAAGAACACACCTCAACCAAACAAATTCACAAGTTACTGCACACAAAGATTTATACTCTATCACTGTGGATGACAAAGATACAATAGGCTGCTTCTTCCTGATCCATGAAACAATCCCAGATTGAATACTAAAAGCATAAATTGTAGTAGATATTCTATCATCCGGATCACCAACCCAATCTAAATATGAGTAACCTATAAGCTCAACATCAAACGAATTAGTATACTTAATACCAAAATCAATTGTTCCTTTAAGATGCCCAAGTACTCCTTTTGCTTCTTTCAAATGACTTTCTATAGGTCTCACCATAAATTTACTTAACACACTAACAAAGTATGCTAAATTAGTTATGGTTGTAGTAATATAATTCAAGTTTCCCACCAGTTGTCTATACAATGTACAATCTACCTCCTTTGAGCCATCATAAAAATGAAGTTTCACATTCTGTTGCATCCGAACAAAAGAAACATTGCACTGATCTATATTAAAACTTTTAAGCACTTCTTTGATATACTTACCTCAAGTAACAAAATTCTGGCCAATATCTCTCCAGACTTCAAGACCTGGACAGTACTGTAACTCACCAAGATATTTCATCTCAAATACTTGTGGCACATGTTCCTTAATTCCATCAACCAGTTTTAATGAATTTCCTATAATAATTAGATCATCAACATATAAATAAATCAACACAACATGCCCCTTTATATCAAATTTGGTATACAAATTCATATCACTTTGACTCCTCATAAAACCCTGCTGAAGAAATAAGGAATATATCTTTTCATACCATGGCCTGGGTTCCTATTTCATCCCATACAAAGCTTTCTTTAATATGCAAAATAAATGTTCCTCTCCCTTTTTCACAAACCCTCTAGGTTGTGTCAAATACACCGCCTCCTTTAAATTACCATTCATAAAAGAAGATTTTACATCTATTTGGTGTAAATTCCAATGATACTTTGTAGCTAATGCAATTAACAATATGATAATATTAAATTTAGCTACAGGTGAAAATGTTTCTGCATAATCAATGCCCTCCTTTTCTAAGTATCCTTTTTCCACTAATCTAGATTTATATTTATCTATAGTACCATCTGCTTTAAGTTTGTGTTTGTACAACCATTTACATCCAACAGGATCTTTATCTTTAGGAAATTCAGCTAATTCCCAGGTTTTATTTTTAATTATAGATTCATATTCTTCCTCCATTTCCTTTTTCCACTCTTCATGTTCATTAGCTTCATTAAAACTCATGGGTTCTATGACATTCAAAACAATACTCATTAGGGAATAGTCCTTATACCTTTCAGGTAGTCGAATCTTTCGAGTAGATCTCCTTCTCAGTTCATTGTTTTCACCTCTATTCTATGAAAGCACTTCTCCACTTTTGATTGGGCTCTGACTACTGGCAATGTCCATATCACTGGATTCTTCCTCAAGATTTTGTTGCTTACTGTTTTCTTCTCCTACTTCTGCTTTATTATCTTCAAATTCATAAAGAATGTGCCACCTTTCATAGTTGTTGTCCTTATGGACTTCATCTGCCTGCTCATGGAAAATTACATCTCTACTTGCAAACCTTTGTGAGTAGAGGGATAAAAAATTTTATAAGCTTTAAATTATGAACAATATCCAAAAAAAATGGATTTAATGGCTTTAACATCAAGCTTCTTTCTAATCTCCTTCAGAATATGTGTAAAGGATTTACATCCAAACACCGTCAAACGATGAACTGCTGATTTAAATCCATACAAGGATTCGAAAGAGGTCTTAAGATTAAGATACATTGTTGGAATTTTGTTCTTTAAATATACAACAATATTAATGGTCTCTGATAAAAAAGCATTTGAAAGATTCTTACATTTGATCATACTTTGTGCACACTCCACCAATGTTCAGTTTTTTCTTTCCGCAACACCTATTTGATGTGGAGTATAGGGTACTGTAAATTTCTGCCTTATTCCATGATCCTTGCAGTGTTTGGTGAAGTTTCCCAACCTATGTTCTCCCGCTTGATCTGAAAGGAGGATTTTTATGAACTTCCTTGTTCGCTTCTCTGCCATATTTTTGAATTATTTGAAATACTAAAAAACGTCACTCTTTTTCTTAAGGAAGTACACCCAAGTCTTGTGCAATCATCAATAAGCAACAAAAAAAATAAGAACCTCCTATAGATCTAGTTTGCATGGGTCCACAAACATCAGAATGCACAAGTTCTAATACACCTCTTCTTCTCCTATCAAAATTAGAGGGGAATTCATCTCTGTGAATTTTTCCTAATGCACAATCTTCACAAGCAACATATTCATTCTTTAACATTGGGATTCCTTTAACCATACTTTGTTTCTAAAACAAAAATAAATCATGATAATTGATGTGACGATACCTATGATTCCAAAGACTTTATTTTGACATAGTTGTAGAAGTCAGTGGTTGATGACTTTTTTTGGTGACATCAAGCTTGTACAAGCCTCCAACTCTGACTCCTGAAGCAACATGTTTGCAGTGATCCAAAAAATATTTCACTATGGAATATGTTTTGATAAAATCAACCTTCAGGTTCTGATCTGTAATTGTAGACACAATGATGGAATTTTTCTTGATCCCATACACATACATAACACTATGAATGTGCTTGACATTTCCATTTGACAATGTTACATGAATATCCCCACATCCCTTGATCTGATGTGGGCGATAGTATCCAAGATAGATATTAGCACCATTGCATATCTCCTTGAAATTCTCAAACCAACTCTTGTTACATGTCATATGAATCGAAGCTCCAGAGTCCACAAACCATGTATTGGCATAATCCATTTCAGCAACCATCACAACATTAGACACAAATAACATAATATTTTTTAAATAAGAATTTAGGGCTTCTCATACAAAATATCCTGACTGTCTTCTATGTTATGCCTAGATTCATCATTTTTATTCTTATAGCAGCCTCTGGCAAGACGCACACTTCTACCACAGTAATTTTTTTTTAATACCAGAATCATTTATGAAAGGTCACATACCTTGATTTGGTTTTGGAATTTTTCTTTTCTGAGATAAACAACCACATTTGCTTCCTCCTCCTTCTTTCCCTTTCAAGAATTTTTTTTTTCCCATAAGTGTCAAATTTGGATTCTGAGGCTTGAAATTCTCGTGCCTTTCTTCTTCCTGCATCAATATACCTGCCAATTCCTTAAAGGTGAGATATTTCTCCCTTGCTGCAAGACTTGTAACAAACATATGATAGTGCTCTGACATTCCATTTAACGTAATTGTTCCCAGATCAATATTGGGTATGATTCTTCTATGTCTCCTAACTTATCTTTCAAATCTTTGATTCTTGAAACAAAGACACCGACATATTCATTTTCTTCCATTTTAATATACAAGAGCTTACTTTTCAGAAATAGGACTCAAGTTTTATTTTTGGTCTCATATAATTCCTTCAGTGTATTCCAAGTTTCACTAGATGTCTTGCAATCACGAATATGAGGAATTATGTCATCAATAACATGGATCCTTAGTATCACCTTAGCTTTGTTTTCATGCTTCTCCTAGTCTTGAATTGATGCGGCTATTATGCCTGTAGTAGGTTTTGCTTCTTCTCCCTTTGTAATGGTCCAAGCACCACAACCTTCAAACATTGTTTGCAACTTGAATTTCTAGTTAACATAGTTTGTGCCATCCAATTTATTAGCTTTGTTAAAGTATGTCTCTGCAAGTGGATTTTCCATCTTCTCCCAATATCTTTCAAGAGCAATTCCAACACCTTCAAATAAATTTAAATGGAGGCTAAAAAATTTACTGGGGCTCAATTATCCAAAAAAAAAAAGTCCCCCTTTTAAAAATTATATAAGAGCCATTTTTCTCAAAAATATCACAATGCCTATTTTTCAAAATATAATCTTCAAATAGGTGCCCCCCCTTAAAAAAAATGTGAAAGCGCCCTTAAAAAAAAGATGGGATTTTAAAACTTTTTGAAAAAAAACTTCTTCAAACGCTCACGTGCTCATGGGCTTTAAGAAAACATCATGTGCTCCAACCCTACCACTGTCGACACATTTTCTGATGGAGGAAGACGCTATAGTGCAACACACTTTTCGAAGGAGGAGAAGGCGTTGCATCCAATCAATATTATTATTATTGTTAGATCTAAGACTTTTGTGATCCATAATGTAGATAAATGTCTTTCATATTAATCACATCATTAGAATATGATTAAACCGAAAGACATTTATCAATATTATTATTGAAAATATATTTAAATATGAAATATGATTTATTAAAAATTAAAATAAGATAATTTAAAATTATTAATTGGATTTAGTTTAAATCACTCAAAAAAAATATTGCGTTTTGTTATTATTCTCCCAACTCTACCTTGATTCCATTTATAAATGTGATATCTTGAATTTATAATCAAAAGAATCAAAACATTAAAAAAAAAATCAAAACAGTTTCTAAAAGATCAAAACATCATGTATTTTTTTCACATAAAATATTCAAAATATTTGAAAAAAAAATAAAATAAATTTTAATTTTATAAAATTAATAAATTAATTTCAAATCTAATTCATTTTGAATTTGATTTTTATAATTGATATTATTTAGAAACTATAACTCAACTTAATTTAGAAAATCATGATTCTCATATTGAGGCTTGCATGCATTTAATTTCCTTAAAAATTAAATAAAATAATATTATTATAATAAAAAATTAAAAAATAAATTTTATTGGTTAAAAATTAAAAAAGTATAATAATTTTTTTTTTAAATGAAAAAATAGTACAAAATATTAATATAAAAATTTGCTAATTATACAATTTTCATAAATATGATATAAAAACACAAAATACTTTATAACAAAATATCTATAATTATATTATTTATTATAAAAAATACAATATATGCCAAAAATACTTACTAGGTTCATAAACAATCTTATTTTGGAAAGAAGATAAAATATACAAAAGTGAAAATATATCAAATAATCATATTTCTTCTTTTAATTCTCATTGTATTATTAATATACTTAATAATCTTTATTTTGCTAATTTAATTACTAATTAGAAATTAAAATATTCATACACTTCAAAAAAATTAATCATCAATAAATATTTACCAATCTATCATTAATATAAATAGTATCATATTAACATTAAAGATATAAACGCATCATTTTCTAAATCACAACTTTCCATTAATTCATAAAAAGTGAAACCAGAAATAAAAACCTAACCAAAATCTTAAAAAGTAACACAAGAAATGAAAACCTTTGTCCTTTCACACATTTAATATGCAAGTCAACTTTTCAGGTTTAGACAGTATTATCTTGAGGTTATATCAAGATAGTGAATACTTATCTCAGTTAAGCTTAAAATATAAATCTCTTATCATTTGATGATATACACCCTAAGTATCCGGCTAATAATGTCTTTGTCAATATCATTATAACAATTAAAGTGTGTTTGGTCATTCAAATTAGAAAATACTTGAGGGTAAATCAGGTTTCACTTCATGAAACCATATTCCTTCGTTTCAATGATGGACTGAAGTTTGGGGAATTGCCTAATTTGCAAACAAGGTTGACTCCAATGATATATTTTACTATATTAATGCCTTGTATGACTTTTTCCATTGAGAACATTAGTGTTACTCGATGGGAAAGAAGTATAAATATTAATGAGTTCATGACTTTTCTAAATAAAAAATCATAACATTTATAGAGAAAGAAATATAAATATTAATTTGTTGCATGATTTTTTTAATGAAGAAATCTGAATAATTATGGAGAAAGAAAAATTGATGTCTAATCAGTTGCGTGACTTTTTCAATAAAGAAATGAGAACAATGATGGAGAAAGAAGTATAAAAAAACATTTGAGGATAAAGAAATAAGTATAAATGTTTGGAAGTATATATATTAATAAATTGTATAACTTTTCTATTTGATGATAAAGAAAGAAGTATAAAGGTTTGGAAGTATATATATTAATAAATTGCATATAACTTTTTCAATGAATATTAATAAATTGCATATAACTTTTTCAATGAATAAATGAAAAGATTGGATGGAAAAAGAAATATAAATAGACATTAAATATGACATTTTGGGAGGCAACTAGACCATAGAGGCTTTTAAAGCATATATGAAATGGCATTTAATAATAAATTCAATGATACACTTTATTTTCACTGTTATTGCCAATTGGATGCATACAGATATTTAATATAAATTTTATTCAATGGAAATATAAATAGAAAAACCTAGGATTTTTTTTAGTATTCATTCTTTATAGTGTTACAAATTTGATGCATACATATATTTAATATAAATATTATCCTTTGGAAATATAAATAGATAAAACTAGAATTTTTTTTATAGTATTCATCCTTTATAGTATTACGATACAATTGGGTGTATATATATATATTTAATATAAATATTATATTTTGGAAATATAAATAGAAAAAACCATAAAGTTCTTTTTTAGTATTCATTTTTTATAGTGTTACAAATTGGGTGCATATACATATTTATTGGTAGTTGTTCTTAAAGGTGCAAAGATACATCGAAGGTAATTCATCTCGTCAAAATTTGGGAAGATTTGTCTTTCATTGTTATGTTTGAGGTAGAAAAAATATGCAAATTTCATATGAAAAGCCAGCAAACCTTTGACCAACCTGTATGCACATATTTCTATGTTAAGAACACAGAAATTGGGAACCATCTATACCAAGGACAGTCTTACCATCAAAGTAGTGTACCATTGTCTCGCTCTATAAGATTTTTGCCCCAACTAATCAATAACATAGCATTAATCAATAAGGATTTCTTTGACAGAGACGCATGACAAAATCCGTGAAATCCAAATTTCACTGCTTTACTGTCTCTTGCAACATTAGATTGGCAACAGACAAATATGCCAAGTTGTTTTCTCTAAAATTAATTCTATAATTGGCACAGTTCCTTCACTTAAATATACTGCATCTATATGGAACTTATGCCGAATTGTTTTCTCTAAAATTATTTCTGTAATTGGAAGAGTTCCTTCACTTAAATGCCCTGCATATATATGGAAATTTTTGCAGGGAATACATGGATCAATATGAACACTCAGGAACTTCTTGGAGAGATGCACAGATACTTTCTATATGACCTTTCAATTTTTTTTTTGAATGTTTTGGTGACAATATAGATGAAATAGTATATTTTGTAGACAAATCACTTCTCAAGCCCTCAAGATTGGGCACCATTAGGTTTAAACTGCGTAGACTCCCTGTTTTTCTTCTACATGATGTACTCTACCTACTAGATTTGTGAAGAAATATGTTGTCCCTTAAAATTTGCCATCAAGGCCACTTTATTCATATGTTTGATGGAAAACTAGGAATATGGGAAGCATCTAACAACATGGTTGTCACAACTCAAGTAGAGTAGGAAAGATTTTTGAAGCTGGAAGGAACACCTCCTAATGCATAGAACTTTGCATACCTCTCTTAGAACAACATAGGTACATTGTCATCCACAGTCTCTTATATGGCATGCAAGATTTGGATATGTTAATTATGACAATATTTTTTTAATAAAAAATAATGGTGTTCTGGTTTGTAGCTATTCCTAGGAAACTGAAATAATATGATGTTAAAAAACCATTTTGAACGATTATAATTTTAGAGCACATAAAAAACTTGGAATGATTCATTTTGATTTATGTGGCCCTATGCTTGTTCCTTCTACAAATATAAATAAATATATGATGATTACACCAGTATGTGTTGGGTATATTTGTTGAAAAGAAAATCATGAGCTTTTGAAACTTTTAGAAAATTTCATGCATGGATTGAAAATTATGCACTATCACATATTGGATCCCTTTGTACAGATAAAACAAAAAGGATATACGTTTAATGAATTGGAAAACTATATTTTCCAACATGGGATTCAACTTCAAATCACTATTTCATATAATCCTCAACAAAATAGTGTAGCTAAAATAATGAACATGACTATCTTGAATATGGTTCACTCAATGTTGTCTTTCAAAATTGCAAAGTTGATGTTTTTGGATGATGTAGTTCTATGTGTAGCATATGCGAAAACAAATGTCCATCCCATGCTAAAAAATAAGACTCCTTACGAAATGTGGTATGATCACATTCCTTTGGTAAAACATCTCAGGATCTTTGGTTTAACTCGCTATGATTTCATTCCTTGGGAACCTAGAAACAAGATTGATGCAAGGAGTTGGAAGTGCATCTACTTGGGGTATCCATATACGACCCAGGCATATCATCTTTACGATAAGGTAAACAAGAAATTTATTCTTTCTATAGATTTGATTTTTCTTGAATCTTCCAAGATTAACAACATTGTTGAGTGGTAACTTGATCGTTTGGATAGATTCAATCATGCAAAAACATATCATGAATTTGATATTGAGATTACACATCTTGAAGGGGGAATCCCTATCTTGGATGAATCTATGGAATCTCTATTTGAAGCATTATTTCCCCCTCATGACGTCTTGACCACTTCTTCAAATCAAGAAGACCCTTTGAGTGATATGATTGATAGGATTGGATGGCTAAATCTTGATTCAACACCATCTTAATAAATGGATAAACCTAGACCATCTCAGAAAGGTTCACCAAAATGGCTCACCAAAATACTTGAAAGTGTTAATCCTGACGAGGTCAGAAATAATGGGACCAAAAGTTCCACTAGAGAAGATGGATGTGATGCAGATAATTATAATTCAGTTGATGCAGATGATATGGACATTTGTTATAAATGTGAATTGAATTTATCTACTAAATTTGAACCAACTTCCTTTAAATAAGTTTCTTCTCATGATGAATGGAAAGAATCAATGTAAAGGGAGTACGATGTTCTCATAAAAAATGGAACATGGAAGTTGGTGGACCCTCCATTAGAAACCAAACCAATTGGTTGCAATTGGGTCTACAAGAATAGGTAAAAATCATATGGCTCACTTGACAAGCACAAGGAAAGGGTCGCGACAAAAGGATTTGTACACAAATAAGGTTTTTATTATGAAGAGAATCCCCCCCCCCACAAAAAATGGGACACCATATGAACTCTCTTTTCCTTGGTTGATCAAAATGAACGAAAAGTTCATCAAATGGATACAAAGACTGTTTTATTGAATGGAGACTTGAAAGTGAATGTTTTAATGGCCCAACCAGAGTTTTTTTTTGTGAAGGGAAAAGGAAAACAAGTATGTAAACTTATAAAATCCTTATATGGTCTAAAATAGGCATTGTGACCCTAGTATGAAAGGTTGACTAAGCATATTTTGAAACTAAATTTCAAACACTTCATTCTTGATGATGCAACTTTGCTTGCCAAGAAAGTTGGAAAAACTATGTTTTGTGGTTTATGTAGCTGATCTCTTGATAATAAGGAACAATGAAAACTATATTGCACCTATAAAGAGAGAGTTTAAGAAGGGCTTTGAGATGACAGATTTGTGATACCTTCACTACTACTTCAGTATTGAAGTGACCCAACATCCAAAGCATATATTCCTCTCCCAAAATAAGTAGATTGGAGATTTTCTGAATAGGTTTGGCATGGATGGATATAATTCTTTATTTACTTTGGTGGAACATAATATGAAGTTCACATGAAAAGAAGGAAATAAATTTGAGGTTGCGACCAAGTACAAACAACTTATGGGAAGTTTTATGTATCTCATAACTGCCATACCAAATATTTCATTTGCAATCGATATTCTTTCCATATTTATGAAAAATCCTTGTGAAGGGCAATGAACTGCTAAAAAAATAGTTCTAAAGTAATTGAAAGGAGATCAATACTTTGGACTCAAATATTCACAGTGGAGGACTTCAACTTAATTGGATATTCTGATTCAGACTTTGATAGAGAAAAATAAAATGGAGTATCTACCTCAGACCTTCTTATGAGTGTTGGATCAAGAGTTGTCTCGTGGATGTCACACAAACAATTAGTTCTAATAGATTCCGTGACAAATGATTGTGTGGCTTAGGAAAATTATTGAAGACTTGTAGGAAAAACAAATGTATTCTACTCCCCTTTTGATTGAAAATAATTCTGCGATCAAGTTGGCCAAGAATCCTAGATTCTATTATCGAACCAAATGCACCAACACAAAGTATAATTTGATTTGATATCATGTAGAGGTTAGGACTATTCATCTACAATATTATTTCACAAATGAGCAAATTTCAGACATCTTCACCAAAGCTCTTGGAAATGAAAAGTTTGAAAATTTCACAATGATGCTTGGGCTCACTAACACCCTTTTATATTTTGAGGAGAATTTTAAGTACCTAATCCTTAGAGATTTGATGAGTTATGACTATTTTGTAAATATAAGAAATTTAAATCATCAAAATATGAAGAAACATTAAACCTTTAAAATTGAAACTAAATGTCACACACACACACACACATGAATTATTATTATACATATTTTTAATTTACTCCTCATTTCAACATTTGAAACATTTTCTTAAACCTTTCAATAAATATGTTTCATATTTATTGTAAATATTTAAAAATGGTTAAAATAAAAAAATCTAGTAAATATATAACAATTGAACTTAGAAGGAATATTATTGTCTTCACGACATTAATGCTACATGGAGATTCCAACCAAAGTCCTCCCCACTTATGATGTGTCCCTCAATGTGGTATGTAATCAAAACAATAGGAAGAAAAATTGAATTGAGAATGAAATTCACAGCACTCAGGTGAGGAGCGCCCGAGGCTACCACAACACTACTTAAACTAATTCAATTAACAAATCAAACAATACATGTCTTATACAGACACATATAGTTAGGGAGATGAAACAACCTACTATAAAATATGATGTAATTCTTAATTACAACCAAAATCCAAACAAACAAACTATTTGTTTCTCCATTATCTTCAATTTCCCCCCATTAATGGAGAAAGGATTGAATTCCACACCTAACATCTCCCTAAACAATTCAAATTTTATCTTGCCAAGGGTCTTTGTGAAAATATCAGCAAAATTTTCACAAGTATTACAATATTTAATAAAAATTTCCTTAGACTGTATCTTCTCTCTAATAAAATGAAACTAAGCATCAACATGCTTTATCCTTGCATGAAATATTAGATTATTCTCCAACTTGATCGAGCTCTGGTTGCCACATTTGATAACTATAGCCTTCTTTTGTTCTTCTCCAACATATTGAAGAAAACACTTCAAACAAACAAATTCACAAGTTACTGCACACAAAGCTTTATACTCTACCGCTATGGATGACAAAGATACAATAGGCTACTTCTTCCTGATCCATGAAACAATCCCAGATCCAATACTAAAAGCATAAATTGTAGTAGATATTCTATCATCTGGATTACCAGCCCAATCTAAATCCGAGTAACCTGTAAGCTCAACATCAAACGAATTAGTATACTTAATACCAAAATCAATTGTTCCTTTAAGATACCCAAGTACTCCTTTTGCTTCTTTCAAATGACTTTCTATAGGTCTCACCATAAATTTACTTAACACACTAACAAATTATGCTAAATTAGTTATGGTTGTAGTAATATAATTCAAGCTTCCCACCAGTTGTCTATACAATGTACAATCTACCTCCTTTGAGTGATCATCAAAATCAAGTTTCACATTCTGCTGCATCGGAACAAAAGAAACATTGCACTGATCCATATTAAACCTTTTAAGCACTTCTTTGACATACTTACCTCAAGTAACAAAATTCTGGCCAATATCTCTCCAGACTTCAAGACCTGGACAGTATTGTAACTCACCAAGATATTTCATCTCAAATACTTATGGCATATGCTCCTTAATTCCATCAACCAGTTTTAATGAATTTCCTATAATAATTAGATCATCAACATATAAATAAATCAACACAACATGCCCCTTTGCATCAAATTTGGTATACAAATTCATATCACTTTGACTCCTCATAAAACCCTGCTGAAGAAAGAAGGAATATATCTTTTCATACCATGGCCCAGGTTCCTATTTCATCCCATACAAATCTTTCTTTAATATGAAAAATAAATGTTCGTCCCCCTTTTTCACAAACCCTCTAGGTTGTGTCAAATACACCGCCTCCTTTAAATTACCATTCATAAAAGAAGATTTTACATCTAATTGCTGTAAATTACAATGATACTTTGTAGCTAATGCAATTAACAATATGATAATATTAAATTTAGCTACAGGTGAAAATGTTTCTGCATAATCAATGCTCTCCTTTTCTAAGTATCATTTTTCCACTAATCTAGATTTATATTTATCTATAGTACCATCTACTTTAAGTTTGTGTTTGTACAACCATTTATCTTTAGGAAATTCAGCTAGTTCCTAGGTTTTATTTTTAATTATAGATTCATATTCTTCCTCCATTTCTTTTTTCCACTCTTCATGTTTATTAACTTCATTAAAACTCATGGGTTCTATGACATTCAAAACAATACTCATTAGGGAATAGTCCTTATACCTTTCAGGTAGTTGAATCTTTCGAGTAGATCTCCTTCTTAGTTCATTGTTTTCACCTCTATTCTATGAAAGCACTTCTCCACTTTTGATTGGGCTCTGACTACTGGCGATGTCCATATCACTGGATTCTTCCTCAAGATTTTGCTGCTCAGTGTTTTCTTCTCCTACTTCTGCTTTATTGTCTTCAAATTCATAAAGAATGTGCCACCTTTCATAGTTGTTGTCCTTATGGACTTCATCTGCCTACTCATGGAAAATTACATCTCTACTTGCAAACACTTTGTGAGTATAGGGATCAAACATTTTATAAGCTTTAAATTATGAACAATATCCAACAAAAATGGATTTAATGGCTTTAACATCAAGCTTCTTTCTATTCTCCTTCGGAATATGTGTAAAGGATTTACATCCAAACACCTTCAAATGATGAACTACTGGTTTAAATCCATACAAGGATTTGAAAGAGGTCTTAAGATTAAGATACATTGTTGGAATTCTGTTCTTTAAATATATAACAATATTAATGGTCTCTGATAAAAAAAGATTTGAAAGATTCTTACGTTTGATCATACTTTGTGCACACTCCACCAATGTTCAGTTTTTTCTTTCTGCAACACCTAACTAATGTGGAGTATAGGGTACTGTAAATTGATGCCTTATTCCATGATCCTTGCAGTGTTTGGTGAATTTTCCAACCTATGTTCTCACCCTTGATCTGAAAGGAGGATTTTTATGAACTTCCCTGTTTGCTTCTCTGCCATATTTTTGAATTATTTGAAATACTAAAAAACATCACTCTTTTTCCTAAGGAAGTACACCCAAGTCTTGTGTAATCATCAATAAGCAACATAAAAAATAAGAACCTCCTATAGATCTAGTTTGCATGGGTCCACAAACATTAGAATGCACAAGTTCTAATACACCTCTTCTTCTTCTATCAGAATTAGAGGGGAATTTATCTCTATGAATTTTTCCTAATGCACAATCTTCACAAGCAACATATTCGTTCTTTAACATTGGGAGTCCTTCAACCATACTTTGTTTCTAAAACAAAAATAAATCATGATAATTGATGTGACGATACCTATGATTCCAAAGACTTTATTTTGACATAGTTGTAGAAGTCAGTGCTTGATGACTTTTTTTGGTGACATCAAGCTTGTACAAGCCTCCAACTTTGACTCCTGAAGCAACATGTTTACAGTGTTCCAAAAAATATTTCACTATGGAATGTGTTTTGATAAAATCAACCTTCAAATTCTGATCTGTAATTGTAGACACAATGATGAAATTTTTCTTGATCCCATACACATACATAATACTATGAATGCGCTTGACATTTCCATTTGAAAATGTTACATGAATATCCCCACATCCCTTGATCTGATGTGGGCGATAGTATCCAAGATAGATATTAGTACCATTGCATATCTCCTTGAAATTCTCAAACCAACTCTTGTTACATGTCATATGAATCGAAGTTCCAGAGTCCACAAACCATGTATTGGCATCATCCATTTCAGCAACCATCGCAACATTAGACACAAATAACTAAATATTTTTTAAATAAGAATTCAGGGCTTCTCCTACAAAATGTTCTAGATATTTCTCCCTTGCTGCAAGACTTGTAACAAACATATGATAGTGCTCTGACATTCCATTTAACGTAATTGTTCTCATATCAATATTGGGTATGATTCTTCTATGTCTCCTAACTTATCTTTCAATCTTTGATTCTTGAAACAAAGACACCGACAAATTCATTTTCTTCCATTTTAATATACAAGAGCTTACTTTTCAGAAATAGGACTCGAGTTTTATTTTTGGTCTCATATAATTCCTTCAGTGTATTCCAAGTTTCACTAGATGTCTTGCAATCACGAATATGAGGAATTATGTCATCAATAACATGGATCCTTAGTATCACCTTAGCTTTTTTTTCATGCTTCTCCTAGTCTTGAATTGATGCAGATGTTGTGCCTGTAGTAGGTTTTGCTTCATCTCCCTTTGTAATGGTCCAAGCACCACAGTATTCAAACATTGTTTGCAGCTTGAATTTCCAGTTGACATAGTTTGTGCCATCCAATTTATTAGCTTTGTTAAAGTATGTCTCTACAAGTGGATTTTCCATCTTCTCCCAATATCTTTCAAGAGCAATCGCAACACCTTCAAATAAATTTAAATGGAGGCTAAAAAATTTACTAGGGCTCAATTATCCAAAAAAAACAAAGTCCCCCTTTTAAAAATTATATAAGAGCCATTTTTCTCAAAAATATCACAATTCCTTTTTTTCAAAATACAATCTTCAAATAGGTGCCCCCCCTTTAAAAAAATGTGAAAGCGCCCTTAAAAAAAAGATGGGATTTTAAAACTTTTTGAAAAAAAACTTCTTCAAACACTCACGTGCTCATGGGCTTTAAGAAAACATCATCTGCTCCAACCCTACCACCGTCGACACATTTTTCGATGGAGGAAGACGCTATAGTGCAACACACTTTTCGAAGGCGGAGAAGGCGTTGCATCCAATCAATATTATTATTATTGTTAGATCTAAGACTTTTGTGATCCATAATGTAGATAAATGTCTTTCATATTAATCACATCATCAGGATGTGATTAATCCAAAAGACATTTATCAATATTATTATTGAAAATATATTTAAATATGAAATATGATTTATTAAAAATTAAAATAAGATAATTTAAAATTATTAATTGGGTTTAGTTTAAATCACTCAAGAAAATATTGCCTTTTGTTATTATTCTCCCAACTCTACCTTGATTCCATTTATAAATGTGATATCTTGAATTTATAATCAAAAGAATCAAAACATTAAAAAAAAATCAAAACAGTTTCTAAAAGATCAAAACATCATGTATTTTTTTCACATAAAATATTCAAAATATTTGAAAAAAAATTAAAATTAATTTTAATTTTATAAAATTAATAAATTAATTTCAAATCTAATTCATTTTGAATTTGATTTTTATAATTGATATTATTTAGAAACTATAACTCTAACTTAATTTAGAAAATCATGATTCTCATTTTGAGGCTTGCATGCATTTAATTTTCTTAAAAATAAAATAAAATAATATTATTATAATAAAAAAATTAAAAAATAAATTTTATTGATTAAAAATTAAAAAAATATAATAATATTTTTTAAATGAAAAAATAGTACTAAATATTAATATGTTAATTATACAATTTTCATAAATATGATATAAAAAAACACAAAATACTTTATAACAAAATATCTATAGTTATATTATTTATTATAAAAAATACAATATATGCCAAAAATACTTATTATGTTCATAAACATTCTTATTTTGGAAAGAAGATAAAATATGCAAATTTGAAAATATATCAAATAATCATATTTCTTCTTTTAATTCTCATTGTATTATTAATATACTTAATAATCTTTATTTTGCTAATTTAATTACTAATTAGAAATTAAAATATTCATACACTAAAAAAAATAATCATCCATAAATATTTACCGATCTACTATTAATATAAATAGTATCATATTAACATTAAAGATATAAAAGCATCATTTTCTAAATCACAACTTTCCATTATTTCATAAAAAGTGAAACCAGAAATAAAAACCTAACCAAAATCTTAAAAAGTAACACAAGAAATGAAAACCTTAGTCTTTTCACACATTTAATATGCGAGTCAACTTTTCAGGTTTAGACAGTATTATCTTGAGGTTATATCAAGGTAGTGAATACTTATCTCAGTTAAGCTTAAAATATAAATCTCTTATCATTTGATGATATACACCCTAAGTATCCGGCTAATAATGTCTTTGTCAATATCATTATTACAATTAAAGAGTGTTTGGTCATTCAAATTAGAAAATACTTGAGGGTAAATCAGGTTTCACTTCGTGAAACCATATTCCTTCGTTTCAATGATGGACTGAAGTTTGGGGAATTGCCTAATTTGCAAACAAGGTTGACTCCAATGATATATTTTACTATGTTAATGCCTTGTATGACTTTTTCCATTGAGAACATTTGTGTTGCTGGATGGGAAAGAAGTATAAATATTAATGAGTTCATGACTTTTCTAATTAAAAAATCATAACATTTATAGAGAAAGAAATATAAATATTAATTTGTTGCATGATTTTTTAATGAAGAAATCTGAACACTAATGGAGAAAGAAAAATTGATGTCTAATGAGTTGCGTGACTTTTTCAATAAAGAAATGAGAACAATGATGGAGAAAGAAGTATTAAAAAACATTTGAGGATAAAGAAATAAGTATAAATGTTTGGAAGTATATATATTAATAAATTGTATAACTTTTCTATTTGATGATAAAGAAAGAAGTATAAAGGTTTGGAAGTATATATATTAATAAATTGCATATAACTTTTTCAATGAATATTAATAAATTGCATATAACTTTTTCAATGAATATTAATAAATTGCATATAACTTTTTCAATGAATAAATGAAAAGATTGGATGGAAAAAGAAGTATAAATAGATAAAACTAGATTTTTTTTTTTTAGTATTCATCCTTTATAGTATTACAATACAATTGGGTGTATATACATATTTAATATAAATATTATATTTTGGAAATATAAATAGAAAAAATCATAAAGTTTTTTTTAGTATTCATTTTTTATAGTGTTACAAATTGGGTGCATATACATATTTACTGACAGTTGCTCTTAAAAGTGCAAAGATACATCGAAGGTAATTCATCTCGTCAAAATTTGGGAAGATTTGTCTTTCATTGTTATGCTTGAAGTAGCAAAATTATGCAAATTTCATATGAAAAGCCAGAAAACCTCTGACCAACCTGTATACACATATTTCTGTGTTAAGAACACAGAAATTGGGAACCATCTATACCAAGGACAATCTTACCATCAAAGCAGTTTACCATTGTCTCACTCTATAAGATTTTTGCCCCAACTAATCAATAACATAGCATTAATCAATAAGGATTTCTTTGACAGAGACGCATGACAAAATCCGTGAAATCCAAATTTCACTGCTTTACCGTCTCTTGCAACATTGGATTGGCAATAGACAAATATGTCGAGTTGTTTTCTCTAAAATTAGTTCTATAATTGGCAGAGTTCCTTCACTTAAATGTACTGCATCTATATGGAACTTATGCCGAATTGTTTTCTCTAAAATTAGTTATGTAATTGGCAGAGTTCCTTCACTTAAATGCACTGCATATATATGGATATTTTTGCAGGGAATATATGGATCAATATGAACACTCAGGAACAGATTCTCAAAAATGAAATAGTATAAAAAAAATATTATAAAAACCTTTGAATATCTTCAGATTTGATTTTAGAGAAATCCTTGATGGGCGTAGAGAGATCATAAAGAGGACAAGCTTTGAAGGTATATAGACATAATCAATAGGGATGCTCCAAAAATTATTTAAAATAAATAAATAAATTGGTTGCTAAGATGGTAATTGCCCTTTGCATATAAATTCAATACTAGATAATTCTACAATGACACAGAAAATTAAATTTCTGATACACCATCCTCATATTCACACACAATCCCCATATTCACATGCTTATAAAAAAAATTGCACAAAAAATTACAACACAATTTTCACAAGCTGCTTAAATATTTTCACTAATAAGAAAATAAATGAAATCTGTGAATTACTATCCATTTAATCAATTTGATTTGCAATATACTAGTTATAAATCTAATTTCCAATATGCTAGTTATAAATCTGTGAATCATACTAACCGTATTATTTGCTTAATATAATATCTTTAAATAACTTTAAAGAAAATAATGGGAGCACACTAGCCAAAATTACAAAAAACTTTGAAAGACAAAGAACAAACAAAAAATAACCACAAATTTAAGAACAACACAACATAAAATTGAAAGGGATCATCAAATTAAGAGCCCTAAAATATGATATACAGGTTACAAGCAACCAAGCAGAAATATCAACTTCAATTGATGAAACAAAATCCCGCAATATTAGAACACTTTACATCTGTCAACAATTTTGCCTGATATACTTGCCATCTTTGTTTGGTAAAGCTATCAGCCAAGTCCCTTCAGATCCATATTTCTCCCATACAAGAACTGGTGACAAGATTTGCCTGGTTTGCAAACTATGCAATAAAAATTATGTTGGATCTACAGTAGTTCAAACACATCCTAATTGTGACTTTCATTTGCCGAAGGTGCGAAATCAAGTTACTAAGACTAGTTGTAAATCACTGATGAAATTCAAGAAGTACTGGATCTAATAATGAACATAGATTATTCAGTACTAAAACTGGTTTTAATTCAGAAGGGTTTCACATTTACTGGCCCTTTGACTCAGTGTTTAACTGATTCAATCTAAACAATAAATATACATACAGTGGCATCTAGAAAATTAAATCTGTGAATTGCATAACATTAATACAATTCCTATATAGATAATCATTCTTCAAATTCAAATGATTCTAAAAATCATGTAACATAGCAAACACGATCTGTCGACTCTGATTCCCAACCACTGTATCAATTTAATAACAATAGTACAACAATTTTAAATATGGTAATTCACAACCTAAAATTCAAGGAATTAGAACCGGACTTAGTATCGGAAATGAATTCAAAACACCAACTGAAACTTATCTTCCAAGTTGAGAAATTAAATGACACGTTTCATAGTAAAAACAATAACAATGAAATTTAAAAAAGCACCTATTATTTAAAATACTTGAATTACAATAATATAAATCTTAATCATTCACGGAAATATGTTTTTAGAAAGTATAATCACACTTCCAAAGTTGACATCGCAGTACCAGCCAAAAAACTAGTGTTGGCTTCCACCAACAACACATACACTAACACAAACAATAACGCAGTCCACACAATATAATAAACACGAACATATACTTGACACACCTTTAAATCATAACCAGCTATGTCACCTCAACAAACCAACATATTTTAACAGTTAAAAGTCACCACCACTAAGACGGAGCACCAGATGCAGAGTAGACTCCTTCTAAATGGCTTTCTAAATTATTAAAGAAAACAATCAAATTAAAAAATTTCTAAACAATCTATATAAAAGACAACTTCCAAATTTCAAATTCAAGATTTTCTTTCCTGATTCTCTATGATTTTTAGCTTTTTAAATTATTGAAAACAATCAAATTAAAAAATTTCTATACTAAAAATTAATTTCCATTTCATGTGCTGCAATTTCCATTTCACGTACTAGTTTCCAATTAGTTTCAAGCTAGCTTGCAATTAGTTTCCATTTCTATTAATTAGTTTCCAAAAACACTACACAGATCCAACGGTGGACAATGTGATAGTTGTTACTTGAATCAACGGCAGAAAATAAAAAGGTCGACTATAGTGTGCTGTGGAATGATTCAAAAGTAAACACCTTCAATGTAAATATAAATATTATACTTTAGAAATATAAATAGAAAAAATCAGAAAGCTTTTTTTAGTATTCATCTTCTATAGTGTTACAATACAATAGGTATATTCGGCGACATCCATAAACTACCAATCCATTAACCCTAGATTAGAATACAACAACAGTTCCTTAACCAAAATTACAAAATCATCGGCTAAACCAACATGCACCATAAAACTATTAAAAGTGAAAACCTTGTGTTGAAAATTGTTTAAAACAGATGCAAAAAACCACCAAATTTTCTACAGTTTATGGATTAACAAACTAAAATCAAACACTACTCTATATTATAGTTTTTAAACAAGTTTTAAAACTTGTAACTAAGTAGATTTTCATTAAGTTTGAACACTTAAAACCAAAGGAAGAATTCTAAATTATGATTGGCTATTTACCAAACAATCTTCAAAACAAGGCATTACTTGTCCTCACAAAGAGAACACTACATATTAGACAAATATTTGTTTACTAGGCATGACAACAATATTTTTGTCCTTTGACTCAATGATCTCAAGTAAGCATACTTGAGCATTCATTGCCTACTTCAACTGACCATCAAAAATACAATTATTTTCTTTACATATATTTTTTGCAAGTAAAGTTATCCAATTTGGCCAATTGCTCCTTTACCTTTTGAACAAGATGCTCTAAACCCAATTTTAGATTGCTCCCTTGATATGTGAATCACTCCACAAACTTGAAATCCCCAAGATCTCTAACTTTGTTAGACCCCTTTCCACTATTAATCCTACTAAAATGAGAATGGCCTGAATCTCTACCATGTTATTGTAGCCATGCCCCACCTTGTAAGTGATTTCAAATGAATGATACAGTAAAAAGTATAATGCTCCCCCTACTCCACATCTTCTTAGATTCCCCTTAGAAGCTCTATTAAAAACACAAAAGGGCCTATTTGAGTTGAGTAGTGCATTTGTGTACCTCATTTATTATCATAAAATCAAATAAGTATAAAATAAAAAATAATTTTATCTCATACAATGTATGGGTTTATTGACCACTGGAAAAATTTCACTCCAATCACTACCTAGTTTTGAGCTTTTGGGGATAATGAAGAGTTGGTGAAACTGTTGAAACTTTCTCGAGTGTCGTTCAAATGAAGGGATTAACATGGAGATGACACTGTTTATGTATTTCAGGTTAAAGAAAAATAATTAACATGCTTGGTTGCCTTGGATTGGTAGAATATGACCATCCATGGATTTCCCTCAAGGTCCTAGTATGGTTGCGAAGTGAATTAACTAGGCAAATTGTAACAACCCCAAAATTTAATATGCAACTAATTATATCAAATATGCAATTTAATAATCAACACAAAAACTTTTCAACTAATTAGCATAGAATTTTCAGAAAAAACCTGAGCAGAGACGACTTACCTGTAGCTACGATATACCTTATTTGTGCTTCCGAAGTTGAATGCTATTTGAATCCTGCTATCCGCAACAACGTTTTGGGGACAACTCTCCACCCAATCGCGGGCTCAGTTGCACATAATATTTCTACAACTGGCCACCCCCGAACCCTCAATCAACGCACTATTGTCAGGGAATCCTTTGTCTGACAATACCTTTCTCCCAAGAGAATGGATGAAGGAATGATGAATCAATCTTCCTCAATGTCTATTAAATAGACCAAACAATGAAAAGGGAACCACATGCACACGTTCATTGTGTCAGTATGCAACCTTTATTTCTTTATTTTAACTTTTACTTAATTTAATGTTTCTCTTAATTTAACTCTTTCTTATTTTATTCCTTTTTACTTTTTGTTAACTTTACTTATTTTTATAGTTTTATTAGTTTAACTCTTTCTTAATTTATTCCTTTTTACTTTTGTTAACTTCACTTATTTATTTACTATTTATAACTCCAGTTTATTATTTACTATTTTATTTATTATTATCTTTATTATTTATTATGTATTTACTATTATTTACTTATTATTTATTTACTATTTATTTAATTATATTAATTATTTATTTTTATTATTATTAGGGGACATTACATACTCCCCCCCTCTTTAAGGAGCTTCATCCCAAAGTTAAGTTGAATCATTTACCATTTTATTTATTTAGTTATTTATTACTTCACGTTTTCCCAACACCCTCTACTGAACTAGTATAACCAATAGGCATCGAAAATTTCCACAACACCCGGAAATTCTCAAAGAATCTCTGTCCTTTTTCCCACTTTCAAAACCATACATAAGCTTCATCGGTCTATAGCATAGCCCAAGGCTAGCGCCGGGCTCAGACCTCATCTGCCCCAAGGCAGGCACCCGGCTCAGTACTCCATACAATAGTACTCCATGAATCTCGCAAGGCTGGCCCACTCCCTCCACACTCACTAAGGTGCAAAGCCCCAAGAATCAAAGTCCTTACACCCCTTCTAGACTTCGGCATCCCAATCCAATACCAAGCACTTGGCCCTTGGCCGCCTCAAGATGGTCCCACAGCCCTTCAATAGCTATCCATCAAGAGCTATACAAGACAAAGGAACCACTGACATATGTAGTGTTGATTGAGAATGTCCCCAACCCATATGGTGTTACTTATTCTCCCTCATAGGTACGGGCTCCCACAAGATCATCAAATAAACTGACCTCTCAGCCCATTTATGTATTTCCTGCCAATCACCACATCTCAACATGCATCAAATGCATTAGTTATAATCATAACATCATATAAAATAATTCACATGCCAACTCTTGCATTTCATCATGATAATATAACATCATTGTTAATAACCACATTCTAAATAGTAAAGAATTGCATGTTCACGCATGTCACAAAATATGCATGCAATTACCACGTGTTTCATCTCATGTGAGATATGATCATTTAAGTTATAACATCAACATATTTTCATCAAAGATATATTATGACATCACATAATAAATGAACTAGATATCAATGTACTTCATATCATAACATCATAATCCCTACATATATCATATCCATCACGAGCATACCACATCATTAACATATCAAACTAAATGAATAAGAAACACGTGTGCATTATTACTCTCTTACCATCATATCATGAATCCTCATCCAAACATTACACTTCAAAATTCCATAACAATTAACTGAAACTGTTATCACACCCAAAATTTTCAAAAAATAACTTGAAGTGTGTCAAGTTTGTAATTCGCTTGGTTAGGAGCATAGTATCATGAAATGATAAGTTTTATGATATGGTATAATATTTTATGATTGCTTTAATTTGTTAGGGGATTTATTCAAGTCATGTCAAAGGAGAAAATCTGAAGTAGATACTTTAGATCAACCTAATGTGTCAAATCTGGCCACCTGTCAGAATTTTCCTAAGTCCGCAGCATTTTTAGTACAAAACTAATAGATTTCGTTGCGGAAACACCTAGTAATTCCATAGCGAACCTAACACTTTCAAACTAAATTTGCTACGAAAGTGTGTTTTCCTGCAATGATTTTCTGCATAATGATGAGTTGTTAAACTTTGAGGGTTTCGAGGTCATGCTATTAGAATAGGGTCATCATTGAAATTTTTAGGCACGTTTTGGTATCAATTACCATTTTCTTAATGAATATCATCTCATTTTTCTTATTTTATCCTTCATTCCTCACACTTTCTCTTTCATTCTTATAAGCTGCTACTAAAACAACTCGATGTCATTGTTTCTCCTCTAGAAGTCCGTCGTCATATTGGTCCTCTATTATCATAACAACTCGCTGTCATCAAAAGCTTTCACTGAACAGGTGTGAATATCTAAAGAAGGCCACCGCTGCAAAACAAAGGAAATGGCTACACCAAAGAAGGCAAATAAAGGAGGCCTACCATTCAGGTATGAGCCTCTAAGTCCAAGATTAATTATGGAAGATCCCAATTTCATGGAAATTTTTACAAGAGCAAGGTGCATTCAGTTTTGCAAAGATTACAAGGTCATCACAAACAAGTATCATAAGATTTTTCACTTAACTTCAAAGGAACTTCTACAAAGCTTGGTTTTCTCCATGTGTCAATTTCACCTGATAGTATTTCTCAAGCAACAGGGATCCCTAGGACAGGAGAAGAATGGTTTAAAGCTACAAAGTTTGACTTAAATATTTGTGATGATTATCTGAAGCCTGAACACGTAGGGATAAATATGACTATAGGGATTCCTAGAACATGTCTTAAAGATAACTACTCTAAGTTATTGACAGTGATATAGAAATACTTTACCTTTGAAGGTAGATTCCATACAATCTACATGTATCATTTCAAACTACTACTTCATTTTACAGGAAAAAAACTGATAGATATCCCTTTTTACCTTTTTATAAGCCTTGGAAAAATGGCAGATAAGGTACAAGGTAGACCTGAAAGAAGTGAAACTTCCATCTTTCACCATGGATTGATAAAATCACTAGTACTGGAAGAATTAAATACACTAGACATAGACTGGGTAGCTTTCTTGTTTATGAATGGGTATGAAATAGATGCTTTAACTCCAAGGAAAGCTTCTAAACCCAAAACTCTTACTCCTGGACAAGAGATGAATACTATTGCAGAAATAGAAGGGAATCAACAAGAAGGTTTATAACCTACTGCTGAAATCATGGAGATAGAAGTTGAATTCATCCAAGAGGTAGCACCACATCTAGAAACTAGCAAGCATGCTAAAGAAAATTTCACAATTAGCAAGATTAAACCTGCTGCAAAAAGGTCTAAAGGAAGCACAAAGGAAACTACTAGAGGTAAAGGTAGGCTTGAAGACATTTTACAGGCTATAGACATTGCAGAGACCCCTGTAGTGAAAGCAATTGAGGTGGAAGGATCTAAGGTTAAAAGGAAGGGTCTTGTGGCCAAAAAATTAGATTTTTCATTAGAAGGTTCAGGTTTTCTTTTTAAACCTAGAAAACCTTTCACTAGATCACAAATTTCTGAGATTGTCAAAACTGGAAATAAGCAGCAGAGGGAAGATAAAGAAAAAGAGGCAGCAGTGGAAGAAATTATAGTTATATCTCCTACTAAGATAGAGGTTACTAAAGAAAAAGAAGTTCAATCCAAAAGAAAGATTCAGAAGGAGTCTAAGGCAGATTTTCCAAAAGGGCAGGTTAAAGATAAAGAAGAAACTGACAAATAGAGAAAGGGAAAAGAGAAAGTCATAGAGAAAACTAAAAAAGAGCTTCTTGAAGAATAGTTAAAAGAAAATAGGGAAGATTTGTTTGAAACAAAGATAGAGCTGAAAAGATACAAGTGAGATAAATAGTTTATAGATGAGGTGGAAAAGAAAGTGACTGATCAGGTTACTCATTTTGAAAAATCCATTTGAAAGGCCAAAAACCTGCTGAAGAGATCACAGCCTTTAAGCATCATGATGAAACACACAAGGCAGAGGAATTTATGGTTACAGGAAGAGAGGAAAAGTCTTCAGAGACAAGAAAGAATTGAAATAGCATGTGGAGATGATGAAGACATAATTAGAGAAGAAAGGTTTGGAAAGAAAAGTTGTAGAAGAAACTGTTGATAAATAAGAAGGTGACAGTGAAAAACATAGCCTTTTTATCTTATATCATCATACTTCACATGCATGTATACTCATGGATTTTTTCTAGGCTCAAATTCTAAATTTTGTCAAGTCTCTGAGGAATTAGACAATTCCGCAGCGTGTGCTAGGCTTGAAGCCCAGTTTTTGCTGCAGAATTTCTGAAGAATTCTTTTTGGTTTTAAATCACTTAAACTGACATGGTTAAGGAACATTGAGGTTTGTGTTTAAATGTTTTTGATAACCTAACAACCTCCAATGGTCAAGAGTAGCAGAGGTTCATCACAAATGACCTATTTGTTTTTTCTACGAAAGTAGCTCAAAACTCTGTTTTGACAGCAAGGTCAATTTTTGGAAGAAGGTGAAGGGTAAATAACTATTTCAAAGCTATTCTCCATGAGAAATGACAAAGAGTATCAGAGCAGTGATAAAGATTATCAGATCAGGAGATTGCTAAGTGGAGATATTTTTCTATGAATATAGTTTGAAGATACCAGCTCACTATTTTGCCATATCATCAACTTGACAACTCCTTAATAGTAGTTAGTGCAGTTTCATGAAGACAGTCAGGGTATTAATGTTTTGATTGTGGCTAGTATGGTTGAAAGACATGATTCCTTTCGAGGAAGATTTGGATCATCTTTAGATTAAAATGTAATAAGTAGGTGTTTGAGTCATAGTAGGACTCTAACTCCTAATTCAGAAGGTACCAGTTTCTAGTTTTAAATATCTAGTTAGTGGTTAGATTTGGTGTCATGAATAGAGTTTAATGATCTAGCCATTTTTCAGATTAGATGTAAAGGCTAGATTCCTATAAGTAGTGAGCACTTCGATGTATGAATGGTTGGAAAATGTTATCTCAGAAGTCTATTTTGTAAAGCTTTGGAGTTTTTTCCATATACAGTAACAATACAAATTTTCTTCACATGAGATTCTTATTATATTTTGATGAGTTTTTGTCTTATCTTCGAAATGTTTTCTTCCAATATCTTAATGCTTATTACTCAGAACTCATGTTGTTCATGCTCTGACTTCCTTTAAGTATTAAGCTATGGTATATCTCTCTTAATATTTTGCTTTCAATATCTTGATGTCTCATTACTCAGAATTCATGTGTCACATGCTCTGACTTCCTTTGAACCTCAAGTTATTGAAATTTTCCTGTAGGTGTTATTCTTTCATTGAAATGTCTACAAGCCTCAGCTTCCACAAGGAAAGTCTTTGTCATTGAGATACTTGTCACTGACTCCATAGCCTAATGGTAGTAAGTATTCATCTTTTCAACCTGCAAACATACAAAACCAAGACACAAATAATAGAGTTAGCCATATATCTTATATCATTAACCAATATCATAAACCCCTTTAAGAGAGCCCTCTCAGACTAAAGAGGCTAAGCTTCAGTCAAAAGCTGGTTTGAAATAGTTACTCCGAATTGACCATTGAAGCAGCCTAAGAGGACTCAATTTGGTGATAACAGAAACCATAACCTTATACATCATACCATAGAGTATTGATAAAATTTAAGCAATTAGACACAATTTTGATATTTAAAAGAAAATTTCCCAACAAAATTCCTTACACCATTCTAATTTCATAGGGAAAATCATCATTATAATCTATTTACTTCCCTTAATTTATGCGTAAATCTTTATACTAAATTTTCAAGAAAACATTAAAATCTATACTTCACCTTGAATGTCATTTCCATTTCACAATTTTTAAAATCCTTTAGCAATTTTATCAAAAAATATATATATATATATATATATATATATATATATATATATATATATATAATTTTTACAATAACAATTACAAATAAAAACATGTTTCTATTAACAACAAAGTTTATAAAACTTTTGCTTATTTTATAATTCATTTTATATATCTTTCATAATAATATTATTAACTTTGTTTTATCTAACATCATTACTTTATTATCATATATCTCAAAATAAAATTAATTACATTATTCATATTAAAATAAAATTATGATAATATACTTGAAGTATATATTTTAAAAATATTTTAAAATATTAATACATAGCATGGTCATATTATATTATTTTTTTAAGTATTTTTAAAAGATAACTAAATTAAACACGAAAGTGTTTTCGGAGTACATCGACCACTCTACGTCGAGCATAAATCAATAAATTTTAATAAAATTAATATGTCCTAGTGGTATCTCAACACATGCTAATAAAAATAAATTATGTATCATAATAAATTAATATATATTTCAAGCACTTCTAATGCGAAGTTAAGTTTTCGACCACTAATTTGATGTCTGTCTAATACAACAACACTGAACGTGCCATATATTGAAAATAGATATAATACATACATATTCTATGAAGAAACACAAGTGATATTTATCTCTGAATTGGACAAAGGGAAACTGCTGTAGTCCATCCCAACGGAAGAAGATTTTTCGTTCTATAATATAATATTTTGGCAAGAAACTACATGAAAAAAAAAAGGTTTTAAGCGCTACTAGTTTGGCCTAATCTCTGGTTGGAAGATCAATGATTGTAATTATTTTTTTTTTAAATAATTGATGTAATAGAATTGAAGTCTAAAATTCTGTAATTCATGTAGCAGATTGATGGCGAGCCTTATTTCGGCTGCTATCCGCCCATTAATGCAGTGGCAGATACACTGCCCACCGTTAGATTTAAACAATTTTAAATCTAACGATGGGCAGTGTATCTGCCACCGCATTAATGGGCGGATAGCAGCCGAAATATTGGTTGCCGCAGATTGATGATACAAATTAAGAAAAACTTTATAAAATTTGATAAATGCTTTTTGAACCTTTCTTATATGGGAAAATGCTTAATCAAATTACAAAAGAATTTCATTGCCAATATTGTTTGATTTTTTTTTTTTTTAATTGCCAAAATGTTCCAAACTCAATACGATCTAATAAGAAATACGATTAACACAATTTATTTATTTATTTTTGTTTAAAATTGCATTAATCTTAGGAAATTCGTATGCTAAATTATTTTGTAGAAACTCTAAAAATTGGCATATATTAACTCATATTCTCAACAACATTAGTAAACAATAAATTCATTGTGATTAAAAATTAGTGCATGCATATGGATTTATGATTTATAATGGGTGCATGTATTTTAAACCCATCTTCTTAACAAGATTAGTAAACAATAAATACTAATATATATATATATATATATATATATATATATATATATATATATATATATATATATATTAATTAATTCTCGGTTTTTTTTGTATGTAACATTAGAATTTATTAAATTAAGGAATTATTTAATATAGTATTTTTTATATTAATATCATAATTAAATGAAGATAAATAATATGTAAGATATTTAATAAATATGTATAAAAATTTATAGGTCTCAAGGGTTGGGTTGTAATCGGGCTCTGATACCATATGTAACAATCCAAAAATTTAATATGCAACTAATTATATCAAATATACAATTAATAATCAACACCAAAACTAAATTCAACTTATTAGCATAGAATTTTCAGAAAAAACTCGAGCATATACGACTTACCTGTAGCGACGATATTCCTTACTTGTGCTTTCGAAGATGAACGCTATTTGAATCCTGCTATCTGCAACAACGTTTTGGGGATGACTCTCCACCCAACCGTAGGCTCAGCTGCACATAATCTTTCTACAACTGGCCACCCTCGAACCCTCAATCAACATACTACTGCCATGGAATCCTTTGTCTCACAATATCTTACTCCCAAGAGAATTAATGAAGGAATGATGAATGAATCTTCCTCAATGTCTATTAAATAGACCAAACAATGGAAAATGAACCACATGCACACATTCACTATGTCAACATGCAACCTTTATTTCTTTATTTTAAGTTTTACTTAATTTAATGTTTCTCTTAATTTAACTCTTTCTTATTTTATTCCTTTTTTGTTAACTTTACTTATTTTTATAGTTTTCTTAGTTTAACACTTTTTTAATTTATTCCTTTTTACTTTTGTTAACTTCACTTATTTATTTACTATTTATAACTCCACTATATTATTTACTATTTTATTTAGAACTCTAGTTTATTATTTACTATTTTATTTATTTATTGTTATTATTCTCTTTATTATGTATTCTGTATTTACTATTCTTGACTTATTATTTATTTACTATTTATTTAATTATATTATATTATTTTTTATTTTTTATTATTATTAGGGGACATTACAATGTGGAGTCTAGTGATATGCTACCATGATACAAATTGAAGGGAAACTAAAACTATATGGATTTGGAAAATTTAGGTGCAAAAAATTGAATAAAACATGAACAAAATGAATGAAATGCAAAAGAAAAGAAAATTACTCTAAAAGAATTTTTGTTTTACTACAAAAAGATACATAAGTTAGTGTGTGACATAGAGTTTAAACAAGGAAAGGTGCCCTTCTACTCCATGCTGCTATACATTCTATATACTAGAAATTGCATCGGGAGGTGCAAGGAAACGCCGAAAGGAGGAGCCATGAATCTCGTTGCGGTACATGTAAGGGCCACATAAACTCCCTTTACTCGCAGCGAATTAATTTTTTGGAGTTCTATTAAACATACATACGCGTGCAATCAGCAACGATCACTTTATCAGGACTTTAAACAAAGCGCAAATACTCCCACATAACATGCCTACATGCGGAACTATGGTTCTATGATCCCACAATACGGTGACCAATCACGACGCATCGCATATCGACGAACTTAACAAATAACGTTAACAACAAACATATAATCTCGCCGATGCGAAGTTGCAATGATGATGTCACATCGCAACACAATAACTTTTATAATTTATCGCATTTCGCTTGCCCACAAGTTTAACTCTTATACCGATAATGGTTAAACCATAAATCATGCGATGTGTGATACGTGCTAATGCGGTGTATCGACATATGGCCCTTCTCCTCATCGCATCGCAAGAAATATAACTTATGCAGCCAAGTCTTAACACTATCCGATAAAATCTGCGATGCGCGAACTTGCAATTTGCCATCCACCGTTGACCTGCGGCCAGATCTAACGGTCAACACTGCTCGCCCTCCATTGCATCGCAAGTTATATCATTTACCTTGCGATGTGATCTCTGTCATTTAATCTAAAAACTTCAATTATGTGATTCGGTCCTCGCCGTCCAATTGCCTCTTGTTGTAACATTATTTTATTTTGATAAGTTAGCATGGTAGTTAAAAAAACAAATTTAAATCGTAAGCTAGAACATGGATGACAATGAAATTTTTTTTTAAATGTTAGGAAAAATATATTTTATTTCATTCATGTTAGAAAAAATGATAGAGTAGTTTGCTGTAAATAAAGGAGGCAAAAGAAAAAAATGTTAGGGAAGCATGAAATAAGAAAAATGGTAATGCTTTAGTGTTTAAAATGAAAAATGGCCACCTGTTTAAATGCACCAGATTTTCAAAATGTAAAATTTTAATTTATGTACGTTAAAACCTTTGAAAAATGGTTTGTTGTTCATTTATTAAATTGATTTATATATATGCGCATATGATTTTATTATAAGGTCGCTAAACGACAAAGTGATTAAACCACTGGAGATAAAGCGTTGGTATGTTTTGACGACAGATCTCGAGCTCTCCTGAGATCCACGACAGAGATCAACTTCGCACACCCCCCCCCCCCCCCAAGTTTCTTGTTAACGGGAGGAGGGCATCCAAACTCCAATATTAATGGCTGCCCTTTTCTGTTATGTGGCAGCAAAGTATCACTTCGCACCCCCTCCACCTTAAACCAAAAACTGGGAGGTACCCCCCCCGGAAATCCACCTCCAGTTTTCATCCGCTAACGACCGTTTGTTCCCGCGCCATATCCATTGTCGACCAATCAATCCTCTCCCTCCATGTCACTTGTCTGTTAGTCCCCAACGATCCATTATACCATTAATTCTCCCGTTGGTAAATAGATCCGCTCCTAGACAATTAATTGGATCGTTACGCAATTAAAATTCATTAGACTGTTAGCCATGACCATTAAAGCTGAAGTGCAGTCTATAAAATTACCAACAGCTTCCCATTCTTTACTTTACATTGTCGATCAAATTCCTTTAATCCTTCATTTCATTTCACAGCGAACTGCCATTTCTGAAAACACATTTCATATTCCCGAAACCTTGTCATTGTTTCTTTACCCGAGCTTCATAGTCCTGTACTAGTCTGTATCAGTCAAGCATGGAACCTAAGGCCAAAACAAAGAAACAAACGATTCCTAAAGGTAAAGGCAAGAAAAGAGTGACAAAAGAAAAATCAAATGTTGATAGTGTTGTAGAGGTTGTCTCTGAGGTTTCTTATTCAGTTGCTAAGGTCATTCCTAAAGCTACCAAATCTATTGAAGAAGCCATTCTTGCAACTCCGGTAATCAATCTTGACCTCATACCCTTAGCCGACGCTTATTTCAAAATCACAGACTACCACTGTGAATTTGATTTCTATGAACTTCATGTGTGGCTAAAACAGAAGCACATGGATAACGAAGACCCTATTAGGTTTTGGGAATCTATGTTGCCTTTGTTTTCATTTCCTCAAACTCACCCATTTCCGGATCTAATTGCCTAGTGTCAGAAGTAGTATGACCCTATAACCAGGTCAATGGTGGCTGAAAATGGAAACATTATGATCACCATATCCCCTGAAACTATTAAGTAGATGCTTCTCATCCCTCCTTTTGATGCCTTATCCTATTTCTCTCCTGTTGCCCTCATGGACCTTTATCATAAATTATCTTTCCCTCGGAGAGCTGAGATATTTGATATTTTCTTACCTGAAGATGCAAAATCACCAAAGAGAAATCCCCCATATGCATCTTCCATTTTTCCTATAGCTTCCAAACACTGCATCTCCCTTCTTTCTTATCTATTAGGATATCCAAATGATGAAACCGTTGATGAACCCATTCTAGGTTTCTTATCTATCTTCAGTCTTAACAATTCACAATTGTTTATGTACAATTACGACCATTTCTTAGTTGATATTATACATGAAAAATTCATGAACTTCACCACACAAGGAGCATTTAACTACTTTGATGTGATTATTCATATGATTTTGTTTCAGCAGGCAGAAATTTTGCCTATTCACTTGAATAGAAAAGATGCACAGGGAGTGAATCAATCAGTGATTCACTGGATAGAATTGGTCAGAGCTTCATCAATAACCACTTCCTTCCCACAATTCATAGATTCATTCATTCATCCAGTAAGGCATCTCCTTACCAGTCAATCAGAGCCCAGAATTGGAGAAGACATTAAAATAATTATGCACCTTAGTGAACAAGAAAAGACAGGTGATTGGTATCTGTATAAGAATTACACAGAAATCTGGGTGTATGGCTGCGAATTGAAACCATACAAACTTCCAAGATATGTGCCTATGGGAATTTTCTCCTTAGATTACGTAAGATAAATGTTGAATATGGATGAACTACATTTTGTTTCAGGAAAGAGGAAAGCCCAATTTAAAATCAAGGCCAATGTTGGATCATTCATCTGCAATACCAGAGTAGTTGGTGCTGATGCAGATGCAATATTAAAGAAGATGGGTTTTCAATCAAGTTTTACCTGGTCATATGACCCCCATGGCATTATTTCTGCTCTGAGGGTTGAACTCAAGGCAACTTCTTACACACATATTTCCAGAGCAGAAATAGAGAAATACAAGAACCATGATGAATGGGTAAAAGGTACTCTACATGAAGCAAATGAACAAGTCATTTCCACTTCAAATGTACAAACACTAGTGCCTGACAGTAAGCAGCAAAAGAGGGGCAGAGAAGAGACACCACATTCCAAGGAAATCATGAAAGGATTCATCTTACAACACAAGAAGGAAAATTTCACTTCCACCTTCATTTCAAAGGACAAAATACCATAGATCGTAGATTTGGGAAATACTGAAGTGTCCACATCCACCAATGTTCATCAGACTCCTCCATCAACATCACCTGAAATAGAGGCACTAGAAATCATCCAACATTCATACGCCACTGAAGAGAAAAATATATTTTCTAAATTTCTATACATCAAGCAGAAGAATGAAGCACTGAAAGAAAATGTTTACAGCCAATTCTGGAAACAAAAATCTACATCATAACACAAACTTCTCATTGCCTTTGAAGTGAGAAAGGAAGGATGCAGGTGGGATGCAGATGGCCTTTCTGCAAGCAACAGTTCCATTTCCAAAGACACATGCTGAGTATAAGAAGATTGTATTGTCATTTGATACAAAACAGATACATCCAATTGACCAGATGGACATGCACAGGCAGCCAGGAGAAATGCTATTTTCAATAATGACCACAACAATTATGTCTCTTTCCAAATTGAAATTAGCACTGTCAAATATGGAATCCCAGTTGAAGCTTGAGAAATTTTCTTCATTAGCTAAAGACAACAGGATGAAGAAGTTGGAAGAACTCGTAGTGAAAGTGGGATATGATCCTAAGGACTGCAAGGCAACTAAGGAAATTATAAAGAAGAAAAATGTAGACATTGTTGCTCTGCGAAAACAACTCAAGCTGCCCTCAACTGAAGACCCACAGACTAAAGAGATGGCAGAGAATGAACGTAACAAAGAGGAAATGCTTAAGTTGATCATTGATCAAAATCTGCAGATTAGAAAGATGGAAGAACAAATTGAAGAATTGCTGAAAGAGAAAGCAGCACTCCAAGTGAATACTGATCGTACTTTAGCAATTCAAACTTCTTCTGTAGGTACAAAACTTTCAGCAACTTTGTCTACAACTGATGCAACAAAATTGGCACAAGAGTTGGCCATTCAGAAGCAAGCACATGAGAAATTACAACAGATATTTCAAGTCCTTGAGTCTCAGAAGACTAAAAATGATACATTATATGTAGAAGAGATGCAAAAGACTCATTAGCTAGGACTTAAAATCAAAGAACTAGAAAGTGAATCTTTTATGGAAGCAACTCTTGGACAAGCCAAGCAGAGCATCTGGGAAGGCATCAGCAAGTCCATTTTTGAGATATGGCCATCTATACAAATAATCTTCGAGCAGCAGGAACTCATCAACAAATGCAGAACATAAATTCAAGACAAAAATGATCAACTCAAAGACAAGCCAACTGAAGCTTCTGACATGATCAAGGTTCTTAATTCAAAGAACAGGGAGGAGTTGGAAGCAATCGATATATCAAACATGACTGCAACCATTTTGGAGATAAAGAAGGTTTTGCAGAAAATAAAATTGATCAAGCAGTTACAGACCAAGTGTGAAGCTTTAAATGTTATTGTTCAAAGGTTTCATACTAAATTTAATGCTTTAAATCATAAAGGATTGCTAGGTATAGTAGGAATAGATGATAAGTTGGTCAAGTTAGAAGATTACTGCAGAAATTTATACACCATTACAATAGACAAGTCAAATTTTGCAGATATCAAAGGTCAGATTACAAGTTTCTTGAAGCTCTGCAGTTTGATTTGATCATTCAACATCAAATCAAACATCTATTCATTCAAAGACCAAATTTTGACAGTTATACTGAAGTAGATGAAATATTTAGGAAAATGATGAATGTATAAATCCTAAGTGAAGATCAATGGGATAAATTCTCTGAAACCATCGAGTAAAAGATTAATTTTGCATCTTGCCAACACATCAGAATTTTGAGCATCCAGTCAGCAACACCTCCCATCAAAAGGGGTCCAGTCAGTAACAGTTTTCACCAAAAGGGGTTGAATCATCAACAACCTTAGGAAAAACAGAGATACTCAATCTATTTGTCTCCTTCTTTTATTCTTCTTATCCTATTATTGTAAATCAATTAAGATATTTGTAAACTTTATTAATTAGTATAAATAACTCCTAGTTCAATTTATTAAGGGTTGCAGCCTTGGATGAGCCAATTTTTGTAAACAGAAATTGTACAAGTCTTTTGATCATCAATAATACAAGAAGGATTCCGAACTTATTTCATACAACTCTGTGTTCTCTGTGAGTTTTTCCAATTTTCATCCATTTTGTCACTTCATATGTTTAATTGTTATCAATATATTTAGGTAAGATTAACTGTGTTTTAGTAATCTTATAATTCCTACTAAAGTTATTATCAAAACAAAGAATGATTTACTTAACAGTTTGTTGATGTAAGGCCCTTTCATTTATAAATCATCAGCATCTTGATAATGTTAAATGTATTTTGTTGGGCTTTTAGACTTTTTTTAAAGGTTTAATAGCTTATGTTTCATTGAATAAATCAATCTGAATATTTAATAAACATATTTCCTTACATAAGTCCACTTAATCGAATACAAAAATCTTAATCACTGTGTGAGATGAACAAACAACCCTTGTGGTGAGTCTGTCTGCCACGTGGATGAGTTGAAGCTGAGGTATATATGTAAAGATATGTTATGTAACGTTCAGACCTTATTAGAAAAAGCATAAAACTAAAAAATTCTTCATGTCACATGGTTGTTCTATTACAATTTGTTGGAACTTTGTTGCATTTAAAAAATAATGAAACCTATAGAAGAGCACAATAAAATCTAGTGGAAATGAAATATAGTGTGTTTGCATTTACTGGTTGTGGAACAAATGAAACAAAATGGTATGGACCTCGGGAAAGTATTCATAATAGTGTAGCATGTAACCATGACATGTTTGAATGCAACATAGATTCATATTATTGTTTGCAACAAACACATTGCAAGAAAAGGCTAAAGAGCGAAAAGGCATCTGGAAAAGAAACAAGGAGGAAGGGTATGAAGAAGGACTTGTACTGTATAATTTTTTGTTTTTTTTTTTACATTAGGAAGCACGAAAAAATATTGTTGAATATAGCAGAAAACCCATTTGGAAAGAAGCGAAGGAACAAGTGACAACATAGTATCCTGATTGTGCATGGAAGCATGGAAATTTTTGCTATATACATCACTTTATAGAAATTTAAAGTTGACAAAATAAGATGTATTGTTTCTCGTACAAACATTATTGCATCGCAATGCATATAACATAACTTGCGGGACTTTAACGAAAAACATAAAGTGTTGTGATTGCGATGTGCGCTGGCACTATCGCATCATGACTTACATAACATAGCCTGCGGGCGATTAACTGGAAATCGTAAAATGTTGCGATTGCGATGTGCGATGCAATATCACATCACAAGGTTCGGCGAGGAGCATAACGGGTAGCAGTTAAGATGTGTGATGTGCAGGCTGTGGTGCGATAAACAATGGTAAGTGCAAAATGGAAAATGCATAAGGTAAGGCAGAAATAGAAGGTTTGTATGGAGTTTGGGTATGGGTTGCAGGTCCCACCAAATCGCATTGGCAGGGAAATAACATTGCGGTAATGTGTTAAAAGGTAAGGGTTGAGACTTGCGGGCTGCGACTGCAGGAAAATGGTAAGTAATGTGGTGGGTGAAGAAATTAATGCAAGTAATGGCTTGGGTACTCTGCTCTGAAAATTTCTGGAAATTTTGTAAAGCAAAAAACAAAACTTCGGATTTGGATCCTGGACTCGTTCGTCCTGCAACAAAAAATTCAATTCAATGTGTGGGTTGTTGCCAGTAAATTCATGGCGGTGGTTGGGAGTTATTTCCAACAAAGAAAACGTGTGTATGATGTTGGAAAATGAAAATAAACAACAGAGGGATGTGTTTCCCCCTTACAACACAAACAATGCAACATTACGGAAATAAAAATTACAGACAAATGAAGAGCGAGAACACAGGAGAGGAATTGAATTCTTCTTTTCATTCATCTCAAATAAACCTATGAAATTACATACTTTTAATACAAATTGGCGGAGCCTGAAGATTTAATGCAATTCAATGAAAGAACGGATGTATGACAACCAAATTGTCCTTCCACTCTATTATTTTGTTTCTACACGAAACTGCGTACAAAACACACACAAAATTTGGACTTGAAATTTTATAGGCTTCGGCTGCGAAACCACATCGCATCCGCACCCTCATCGCAAATCTCATTTCGACGATTTTAACTTTTAACTGGGCGCGATATAGGAAAACTTAAAATCTTGCGATTGCGATGTGCAATGGCACAATCGCATCGCAACTTAAAAACTTGAGCTTTCGAAGCGCTAAAGCACTGAGCTTGCGACACGGAGGATGAGTTGTCGCCGAGCTGACTTGACGAATTGCTTACGTCACTGCTGAGGGACCTCGGGGTACGACTCATTCATCGACATTGTTCCCCCACAGTAGACATCAGCCATTAATGATTACAAAAGTTGTATGCACAATCGACGATGAATGGCAAGCAAGGTTCAAGAAGAGTGCAGGGGGAATAGTGGGAAGCAATGGAGGATGTGTGTGGAGGGGGGGGGGATTGGAGGGGGGATGGTCATTTCAACATAAAGGTGTTAGGGGGAAAGGATGTATGGAACGAGAGGAGGGGGAAAACGGGCGAGAGGTGGAAATGCACGGCTAAAGCCGACGACAGACTGTGTTGGGGGGGGGGGAGGCAGAAGCGGGCTGCAGGATTTGTAGGAGGACAGTTGACGCATTGACATAAGGGAGTTATTTTGCATGCATAAGAGTTGGGCGTAGTTTTTCAACACCATTGAAGGTGTCTGTCTTCAAAGATAGTGTGAAGAGGAATTTTCTTCCTTTGATTTTGCTATATATATCCAAGACAACTCCAGGATTGGCTAAGAGGAGGCAAAGGTCCTTTGCAGAGATGCCCATAAGTGCAGTTGCGGCTTCATCGAAAGCGACCATGTTTTCAAGGTGGCCAGTGTGGTCATGCAACTGGATCTGGAGGATGTAGCAGTAGTCTCACTCGATGAAGGACCCTCCACATTTTGAACATCGCCAGGTGTTTTCATCTTGTCGTAAATCCTTTTTCATGCATTGCATCCCATCAATGGTAAGGGGGCATGCAAGGAAGTAGAAATCATCCATTTTAATTGAGGTAGCAGTAGCATGGATTGAAATCCATGGAGTTTTTTAGCCCAACGGCATTGAGAGAATGTCGACAATTGTTTTTGTATTGAGGGGCCTCTTGTTCATGCCAGTGTATTTTCGGCTGAGCGACGGTGAGGAAGATTTTAAGCCTTCTTTGTCAAAACATTTTTTGATTTGCTGCGTTTCAACGATATATGGATTTATAAGCAGGGAAGTGGCAGGGATTGTGCTGATAGTTTGGCCATTGAACTCGACGATTCTCCCCGCTGATTGCAAGTACGAAAATGACATGAGCCATGCGAAATTCGGAGAGTTTGCGACCTTCAGCATGGCAGTGTTTGCCCCACAAGGTGACATCGATGTTGCTCCCACACATATCGCGAAGAGATATAGTTTTTTTGGAGTTTCAAAGCGATCGTGTCTGTGAACAACATAGGTAGGAGAGAGTGAGGCGATATTACCTATGACATCAATGACTGAGTTAGGATGAGAGATTTTGAGGGAACTGATCGACACGAAGTGAAAGGTATCGGAAGGTATTGTAAGGTCATCATCGAAGAGTTGAGACACTGTTGATGAAGAGAAGAGGAGGATTTTAAACGGGCGTCTTATATGGTTATAGGAAGGGTTGGGGACCTTTTCGGTGACATTCACAACATTGTAGATGTGGCCAACTTGAATGAGAGCATGTAGGGATTCTGCGAATTCATTGAAGGCGGAAACGTGGACTTGATCGTCGTCGCGGTCGATAAGGACAAACCCTAACGATTTTCCAGCGCCACGTGCATTTCTATATTCACGAAGGGGTGCTTTTGAAAGCACTTTGCCCTAGACTGACCAAGATTTTCAGGTAGGGGAGAGTGATTTAAAAGGGAGGGAAGTTGCAGATGTTGGGGTGGAATCTTGGGAGGACAATGTGTGATTTTCAAGGGAGGGTGGCAATGAAAAGGCAGAGGCAGAAGAGGAGGAAGAGGTGGCTTGGAGCACTTGTTCAACGGAGAGAATAAGAGGGGATGGGTCGCCAACCAATGGTGCAACACGTTGGACTATCTGGAGCTCCAAGAGACAAAGTGTAGAAATTTGAATAACTATTAAATTATTCACCGAGATTATCCTGATCACACACTATTTGAGCTTCATGCATAATACATAACCTCTTCTACCATTGATCATTAATTGCGGAAATATAAACAATCGCATGCGCACATTAAAAACATAAACAATCACACATATAAACACAGTATTTATGGGAAAGCTTAAAGCTGAAAACCCCCAACTATCTGTATATTATAATGATAGAGATCATGTAACAATAATTGTACAAACTCCTCATAATCTCTCAGTACAATCTCCAATTGTTACACACTACACAAGCTCGGATCTAGAAAAACACATGCTCCAATATTCTCCACCTATTAGCCTGCCTTTACTGCACAATCCAAGATGAATAATTGCTAAATCCAAGTTTGAATCCACCTGGTATGCACTGCGTAATCCTCATTGGCATCTCAATCAATGTGTGGTGCAACCCGACACCAAGATAGTCAATAAATCGAGAATACATCGTTTTTCACCTACCTCTTCACTGGTCTCCACTGAAACTATCCATGCACTGTAGTTAACTGATGTATTATTTAGTTGATTAATGAGTTAATAATTAGTGAATTAATTAATAATTAATTCACCCCACTCTCACTAGTGTATCAATCAGTTAGACTAGATACAACTAGCTCAACTATGTTTAACTCAGTTAAAATGAACACAACTCCACCAACTACTTCAATAACTCCACCAAACTCTGTCACATGAGTTCTAAATGAAGTCTCCATGAAATAGCTCCACTTAACCCCTCGTGGAATAGCGCGCAATTCCTTCGTCGCCTGCATGTGCCACATCCGTGCACCTCTAATCGAAGTGCTCCAAGAGGATAAGATAATGTTTAGAGTCCAACATATTAAGAGCTAATAATATTCGACATATCTATTTTTAGACTCATAAATTCAAAAACAGATTCCACTAAAGATGTCTAAAAAATAAAGTCCATCTATTTTTTCCGACTTGACCAACCATCCACAAATAGCATCCTGCAACCTTGCGTAACATGATCCATATGTCTAAAAATAGACTTTGTGCCAAAATACCGCGGCCCACTTAGTGAAGGCGACTCTTTTCCACTAAGCTCATCATCTGCAATCTCAAAAAAAGCGACATGCAAGAAGGAGCATTGTATCAGTGAAGAGGGGAATTAAAACGTTAGGAATGAGAAGAAGAAATAAAAAAGGGACATAAGAGGAGAATCATAAAAGGGAGGAAGGGGTGGGTGGTTTGTACGAAACATACATGGATTGATGCACATATGTGCACAAGCTTCTTTTGAGGAGAACAATGGAGCCTATTTGCAATTCCCCGTTTTGTGCAAGGCCAGTATGCGAAGAAGGGAGCAGAATGGTATGTTTGTGAGCACCATTGAAAAGGGAGACACGGTAGCGAGGCATCGCAGTCTGAGTAGAACTTAACTATTTAAGTGCAACAACCTAGAGGGTTGGTTGTAGGTCGATAGCACCAGCGAAAAGCGAAGAAAGAGCATTGTGAGTTAACGATGTCTCCATGGCAATGTGGGCGTCTTGTTAAAAGAAGGTGCTATTTTGATTCAATGAAGTTTTGGTGAATGACCAAATTGGTTAATGCTTATACACAAGTGACACAACCGAAAATCAATAACATACTTTTGGAAGGATTTTTCACGAGCATAATAGAAAATCTTATGTGAGTGGAAATAAAAAATTTTCCTTCATTTCTTTAGCTGAAGAATTAAGTCAAATATGAAAAGGAGAGGAAGAGAAGTCCCAACACTGTGAAGTAGCTGTTAGCAGAGGAAGACGAGTCGCAACTTACTCGTTATTTTCACTCAACAAAGTAATCGTAAATCCTTCAAGCTGGAAATCGGCAAGTCAATGAGGCTGCAAGATGGAATTAGGCAAGTAGTCGAGGCTGCAAGTCCAATTGGCAGGTACTGAAACAAATGGAAGGCAGGAGAGGGTCATCAAAATATACGAGCACAAGAACAAAATGACGGGCTGTAGAGAAGGTGAATGCAAATGAATGGGGAGTATGGACGAAGGGGTTAGATTGTCGAGGCAGAAGGAGAATGGTACAATAGTAGGAGAGGGGAGCCATGAAAATGCATGGCCACAAAGAAATTTTGTATGGAAGTACTACATTATCTTTAACTCTCCCTCCTCAAACTCCATTGAAGTCTCCCAATAGTTATTGGCATGGCAAAATATCTACTTCATCATATTATGTTGAAGTCTCCCGGTATGGAAAAATAGGTATTGTCGAGGGCCTGGTATGGAAAAATGGGTACTGTCAAGGGCACGGTATGGAAAAATGAGTACTATCAAGGGCTTTGCAAAAGTGTCACGTCATAGCTGGTAAAGAAACTGTCCAGGTGTTAAGTCTAGAAAACTGTCGCTCGAGGGGCCAAGTCCAAATGGAGGATTTTTGTTGGAGGAAGTGCCACTTGCCCAAATTTTATTGGCTAGAAGGGCAAAAATAAATGCTTCTCATTGACAGGGGTGAACAATTTTTCTCACCCCAAGGCAATAAAGAGAACGCCTTTCAGCATAATAAAAATATATGCATAGTAAAAGAATGCATATTTGATTGTTGAAGCAATTCAATAACAAAGATTGAAGACTATTTATCTCTTGAAAAGACATGTGCTGCAACGAGTGCATATGTGTTAGGCATACAAAATCGATTAAAATTCCTAACATGCATAGATGTTGAGTGTGTGAATAGAAAACAAAATTACATGTGCATTAATTCTTAAAGTGTGTGCATACATGCCATTGACAATTACATTCACAATCACTAATTAAACACACATAATAAAAATTCAATGCGTTAAATATAATAAAACTTTTATGGACATAAGAGTGTTGCGCCTTGATTTCACACATAAATGGTTAGTGGCAACATTAGGAGTCTATCCTCTAGGCTCCAAAAAAATAAAGTGGTGGAAAAATAAAGTGGTGGGGGAGGCGGATGTAAAGGACATTGGAATATTTAAATGAAAGAGTATTAACAAATCTTAACATGCCAAAAACCACTAATCACACTGGAGTCATTCATACTAAATTAATAAAATAAATAACTAAAAAATAATATATATATATATATATATGAAATAATTTTAATAATGGTAATACCCATCCAAAAAGTAAACCAAAAATTACCATCGTCTTCTTAGAATTAATGAATTTTTACACATTTCCATTTTTCTCATTGCAATAAATATTTTAAAATTTAGATAACATTGCGCTTTTTATGTAGAGATATAAATAACAATTATATGGAGAAGAATCCAAGCACCTGAAAGAGATATGGTGAGTACAACCCTTGTAATTATTTCCTCATGGCACCTTTTATGTTAAAAGGTATAAAATAAGTTTGTTTGAAATAACTAAGCACTCTTTTCATCATTGCTTTATTGTACAAGTTCATTCCACAACCGAAAGGATTTGCATGTGAGAGTCACTAGAATATGTTTGGAAAATAAATTATTTGGCATCGAAGAGTCGCACGACCTTGGAATTAAAAAAAAAAATTACTACGGATTGGTACAATTGTATCAAAGTCACATAACATTAGCATTGGTACATTGTTTTTCTCCTTCTTAAAAAAAACTTCTATACAATATTGTTTTATTTTAAATCAAGAAATATATATATATATATATATATATATATATATATATATATATATATATATATATATATATTTTGGTTTCTAATCATTTTAATAATATATTATAAATTAATATATATTACAAATTTTGAGACTTGATATGAAGTGTTTTTATTTATGATGTACAAAGAATTTTTTTGTTGATTTTTAATTAAAGTTTGGAGGATGTATAAAGAACTATGAACTATGTTGTAACTAAAGATTGTTAAAATAAGACCGAATAACTATTTAATTGTTAGTTTTTTATTTGGATTTTTTAGGTAAATCAAAATTTTGTGTATATTATGTATGTGATTTTATTATTGTTTGATGGACTTTTATTTACAAATGCATTCGATGGATTATTATGGTAAAATATGCGAGTTATTGATGTTAAATTCTGTGTTGGATTTGGTAAGTGAATTATTGGAGGCAATCCTTTGTATTTGATTATTGTCTGTGTTATCTTGATGATGTGAGAATCTATTCCTAGCAATAGATATGTTTTTTTTGGTAAATGAGGTTAATCTATATTAATTCAAAAACAAAAAACAATACATATGCTACAGGCTGAGTTGGTAACCTACGCTTAACCAATCCCAGCTTTTGTTGCGCAAATAAGGGGTTTCCTCCGTGGAGGAAACCAGCCTGGAAAGTACATGAAACAAAAAATTACAAAATGTGCGGTAGCACTAGTGAAAATAGAAATTCTATGATAATAACAAGCATGAAAAAAAACTAGGAAGAACTGAGCTGTTGCGCAATCATTAGTCTTTGGCTTCATCATCTCTGTCTGGATCTTCCTCCACTATGGCACAGGCGTACGCCTATATGGCAGCTTCCTCTTCAGCGGTGGGTAAACGCGGAGGCTTGGAGACCAGTGCGCAGAGGATGGGAGCCACTGGGTAATCGACATCTGGGACGCGAGTCCAGGTACCTTCTGAGTCCACTATCCAAACATCTGTGTCATCCCCTTCATGTTCTTGAGCCAGAAGAGGCTCGGTCTTGTAAGGCAAGGGGTGATCATGGTGCGCAATGGTGGACTTCCTTGGTCCACTTCTGCCTCTCTGCGAAACATGCGAGGGGGCCTCCTCCTCCTGGTCAAGCTCAGGGCTCTGGGGATCCTCTCTGGCATGACTGCTCGAGGAGGAGCCTTCAACAGATTCTAGGAAATTATCAGGCCCGCGATGGTAGCGACCAGGGAGCGCACCTCTTTGGCCTCCTCTAATGGTTCTTTGTCGCAACCTAGGTGCCATGGTCAGCTAAAGCAGAGGAGGTTCGAAGAAAGGGGAATGCACGACAAGGAAGGAGGTGTGAAGATGGGTCCTAGTGCACAAGGAGGTGCGCTGAAGGGGAATTTGCGGAAAGGGGTGCGGGATTATGGGAGCACTGGTGCTTATGAAACTGATAAGACAAATGGAGTTGGGGTGAGGCGCACAGTCAGGGGGGAGCGTAGCCAGGGGAATTATGTGCATCACAACACTAGGGGGGAGGCTGCGCGACAGATTGGGCATGTAGGAGGGCAAGAACTGAAACAACATATAAACTTGAAGGAACAGACTGTGAGTCTCTTTGTGTTGAAGGTCCATCCCTTTAATAGGCCCGTGACACATGCGAAATGACTGAGCATTATTGTTCTTCGTACGCAGCTGCGTGCTATAACAGTTTTCATGAGTAGGCACATGCGAAGAGTTATGGCCGAGCGACATGTCAATCCAGGAGATCATTCAGAACGATTGCGGCAGAGAGTTACCTCGAAGGGGGTGATGTTTTCCAAGCATGTATTCATTATGCCCTATCTTTGTCATCTCATGTAGATGATTGCAAGAGTGTGGTTCCACGTCGGGTGAAGACTTGCGCTGCAGATCTTCATCCTCTTGAGTGTGGGAGAGGAAGTTATCATGCGTACTTCTGCTGTCACCCACATACGAGGAGAGAAGATATTTTTGAATGAGAGTTTGACATTATCTTCTTAACAATTCATCCTCAACATGAGTCAAATTGGAGTGATGCAGCTCTCTGTGACTTTCCACACCCTTGTTAGCGAGGAGGTCCACAACTGAGTTTTCTTTCCTGCACACATGGTGAAAAGTTATTGCTTTATGATTGTGTATCAACTGTTCTAGAAGCTTGAGCCTGTGGGCAAGCCTCCAGCTAGTGGATATTTTTGTGGAAGAAGTGTGATGGAGAATTCTTGTGGCCGCCAGAGTAATAATTTGTGAATCTCCCTCCATTTCCATGGGAAAATAGTTAAACTCATTTTCTTTGTAGATGCCCTAGATGAGTTCCTCAAGCTCCATGAAATTGTTGCTATCCCATCCCATGTTTCCATAGTAGATCAAAAGTGGCTTGCCTTGGGAGTTCCTGAAGATGCCTCTGAATCCCGCATTCTCGAGGTTGCCTTTGGATGCACCATTGAAGTTACATTTGAAGAAGCCATTTGGGGGAGGCTTCTATTTTTCAGGAGTGGGGGTTCTTCCTGCGCTCCTTGGGGTGATATCTAGGGGGGAATTTATGCTCATATGCCAGTTGCTCCATATGTTGCGCTCCGTAGTGGAGGTGGGGAGATCCTCTTGGCTCCAGGAAGAAATGGCCATATTTTCAGTGAGGTTTTCATGTATCCTTGCCCAGATTTTCTATTGGGTGGATACTTTGTCTTTGAAGATTCAACTATTCCTTTATTTCCATATGTTCCAGATCAGGAGGCCCAGAATTATCTGCTAGAGTCTATTCAAAAGGTTTATGGAGTAAGGATTGTCCATCCACTTGCTAATGGTTTTGATGATGTTGGCCATTTCTCTGTTGGTGCATCTACAAAGGATTGTTATTCTGTCCCACAAGGCATTGGAAGTAGGGTATAGGTCCAGCAAGTGGTCGATGGTTTCAAAGTTCTCATAGCGTAGGGGGCATCTTGAGGGTCCTACAAACCCTCTCTTCAATAGATTCTCCCATGTTTGGATGTGTCATTTACTGAGCAGCCATAAAATTGTGGCTACTTTGGGCCAGAGCTTGGCCGACCATATCTTCTTCCAGATGAGATTGGTAGGATCTAGATTCTGCTGATGTAAGAGGTTGTAATCTTCCTTGGTAGAGTAGTTGTCACTTGGCGTGTGACCCCATATAAGGATATCAGATCCTAGTTGGGCTCTGATTTTTATTTTAGTGCTTAGTTCCTCCCAAATGTCTGTGTGATTTTCATTATTCCAGTCCTCTTGCCATATGTTCGTATGTATCTAGTTCTTGTATCCCTAAGTTGTGTCATCGGTCCATAAATCCTGTACGCACTTCCTCTACCTTGCATGTAACGCTGCGCTCCAAAGTGGTTCGGGGAAGATGGAAGAGAGTCTAGGAAGCTACTCCCAGGAGTCCTACTAGAATCTAGCTTTAGTACCATTGCGCAGCTCCCAGAAGCTGTGGGTTTGAATCAACCGTTTTTGGTTGCTTGCTGATTTCCATATTTGAGATCCTCTTGGATCTATGTTGAATTTGATAAGGTCCTCCTTCGGCTAGGTGCTAGTGTATTTGGCTGCCCACAGAGTGTGGGGGTTGGAAACCCATTTCCACCATATACTAGCTCCCATGATATTGTTGTTGTGCTCTGGATCACGCAGCTCTAGCCCCCCGTGACCTTTTGGTGTGCATACTTCTTTCCAGTTGACTAAAGCCCATTTATTTTTCTCTTTGGTACCACCCCACAGGAAAGTCCTTTGAAGTTTGTGCATGGCCTTGAGGATCCATTTGGGGGCCGCGAGTACCAAGAAGAGGTAAATGGGGAGAGACTGAAGAACTGCTTTGATGAGTACCAACCAACCTACTATATTGAGAGTGTGACCTAGCAACAGATATGTTAAGTTCGCTCAAAATTTCATTATTTTTTAGCAACTGACAAAATGCGATAGCCAGAGAATCCAAACCATCCATTGAATTGATTGATTGAGATCAATGGTTGTAGTGATATAATTGTTTCATATTTCTAGTGAAATTGTTATTTCTATTCCTTGTATGAAATAAATATATTTTTTCTAGATCATTGGCATATAAGAGAAACCTATAAATGAAAATTAATATATGAATTTGGATCATATGCCTCTCCTATAGACTGTACGCATCTCCAACAAACCATATGTAGTGGTTTACAAAGTTTGGAGGTTATACACGATGATTGAGGGTGAGTTGGAGGCCATATGTGGGACATACAAACTATAAGTCGCCTAGCATAATTTCCTCATCTCATTGGACGTTTCATGAGTTGAAGGCTCACCATAGTTACTCTTTTCCCTTGGTTATGCAGTGAGTTAAATTCCATAACCAACAGTTAACTTATTTTTTTTGTAAGCTTGGCAGGACCTTCCTATTTAATTTCAAAAGCAGACATGTATACATACACATCCAACAATTGTTATATGGCCTCAACTCACCCACTGGGAAACCAGATCTGTTGGCCATCTAACTGCATGATAATCCATCCAAAATTCAAATGTTTTCATATTGTCTAATAGTGCCATATAATTTTGAGAATCCTTAATATTACGAATATCTAGATATCTTGAACAAAAACTAAACTTCTGCAAAGCCATTCAAAACATTACTCAAAATTAGATTGAAAACAACCATGCTAATAAGTCCATTACTATTTCGAAGAATCAACAAGTGTTGGATCCTTGGTGTTGGAACCCTGCAACTCTATCTGAGGAAGACAAGGGATATGCTTCTCAATCCGGTTGAGATGAAAATTCTGAAGTTGGATTTGACGCTGGATTAGTTGAAATTCCTTGTGAATTTCCTAAAAGATAAGAATTTGGATTATATGGCCTAACATAACTGGACCCAATTGCTTTGGCCAAAATGTTCTTCACAAGCCAATATAAGTAAACCGAACATTGGAATTGGGTGTATCTGCCTCGAGAATGCCCAAGATCTTGCATTAAGGATAACCACTCTCCGAAATCGAGATCATTGTTTTTAGCTTGCTCTTTAATTTTGTTTCGCAACCTGATATCAACTAATGGACAAGAGGTGAAGTGTTACGATTGTATGCCTAAGCGACATCCCAATCCTTCACCACTATACCACCGCGAACTCTACCACTAGCTGGCAAAGGAAGAGTCTGACTTTCTCCACACCCACATCCTCAGCTATGACCATGAGCATTGCCGCCCCGACCAGAGTTTCTTTTGGAAGAGACATGATGTGCCATAAGATTGAAATTGGGACCACAGAGAGAGCCATTGAAATTGAAGTGGACCCCACAAAAGCACACTGAACCTATAATGCAAACAATTCCACTATCTACCAAGTAGAAGCCCAAACAGACAAACACTTGACTTAAAAATAAATAGAGAGGTCCGGAAGTCAAACCTAGTTGACAATAGTAGACACCTGAAAATATAAGAGAGAATAATACCAAATATAGATAAGCCTTAAATTCAAAAATCTTAGAAACCTCCTTGGCTTGAGCTTGACCACAACCCAAAAGGATATAAATAATTATCTTCAGAGCCCAATACCCCTTTGGAGATAGGTATGTCCACCAGACATGGCTACCCTTTGCCCATTTTACCCAGTCCACTTGGAGCGACTGATACAACCTTAAATAGTTATCAAATTTGAAAGCCCATACCCCCATTACATTAGAAAGGAGCTCAACCTTAATTTATAGAAGCAGAGCCCTCACGGAGAGAAAAATTCCATAAAGCATAGAGAGTCTAGAAAAGCATAAAGGTCTAACTTCATATTTCTTAATATTTGCTTAAAAAAGGAACCAGACAACCTCATGACTTTCCAAAAACCACAACTTAGAAACAACCATGATACTGGTCAGACATGAGCACATAACCAGGCCCGGGAAGATGAAATTAGGAATGACAAAAGAAGCATACATACACCAATTTGTTGTCATCTGGAAGCCCCAAATTTGACTGAGTCTCCTGCCTGCTACTGATCTTGAGTCCAAGAGGGATTTCCTAATCCCATTCAACGAGAGAACAATCAGTTTAGAATGAAACAACACAATTAATCTAGCCTTGTATAACCCCACACTTTCCAAGATATCCTCCTGCGTTCGATGCCACCTTTCACATGCAGGATATTGAATACATGCCGTCATATGACCACCTCTCCATGCACACAATCATTACCTTGTCCTTGGCTTGGATCCCACCGAGTCCGTTGTACCATCTCTCACCCGGATTGGGGGAACAATTAAATTATTAAATTAATCCATAAACATCATTAAACCCTCTCTATTGAAGTATTGTTCATTTTATATAGCCAAGGCTTTCTCTCTTATCAAATCGTTGACATATTGCTAATTTTATATCAACGTGTAAGAGCGATGGTAAGATGTAGGAGGAACTTAAAGAATGGTCATTCAACTAGGGATTGGACTCAATTACCCTCTCTCAGATGTTTAAAGAGTAATTCCCACACATGTATTAATTCATTATATTTTCTTCATGTTTTAAATTCTTTCCATTTTGTATATGTGTGTGTTATATAAATAATGAACATCTTGTATAGGTTTTGATGAATGGTGTTCAAAGTTGAAATCAAACAATTTTTTATTTTAAGGAGTAAGTAGTCTTTATAGTTCAAAGAGTATAAGTGTCTTTAAGTGGCATTTAAACTAGAAAAAATATAACTTTTCATTAGATGGTGTTGCCTTGTAGGAGTGTTGTCAATTTGATAAGAGGAGGATAACCATAATTCTTCTTCCAATGGATTATGAGAAACTTATGTATTTCATTTAGGTACAATTCATAATTTCTTCCTCTTGTATTTGCATTGGCATAGAAACATAAAACTATAATAAAAACTAAATTGAACACCAAATAATGATGGTGCATCAACCTCTTGAATCTTGAGAGATATACTTGGGTTGTATATCTATGCACTAATGATAGAGTTCTTAGTGGCAAAGTATTTTGTAGAGCCTTGGTTTTTATTAGCTTGATTACTATTATGTTTTTAGCTAATTGGTGTGTGCAAATTACCTTGAAGATGAGGGAATACCTCTAATCATTGAGAGTAGTTGCTCTTAGAAATAAACCAAGAATAGAGGCGTTTTTTTTTCCATTTAAAGAACATAAATCTTTGCATCAGAAAAAAAATATCACGAAGTTAATTCCGCAAAGTATTTGTGTTGATGTAGCAAGTGGGCTATAAATATTTTATTGTATAGATCATTTTTTTTTTAAAACCAGAACAAGATTTTTTTATTTAGAAAAAATAAACGGCTGGAACATATAGTTGAAGTACAATGGAATCAATACTGTAGAGATTTTTTTTCAATGATTCTAAAAAGAGGAGGGAAAAAAATATCCGCCTCCCAATTAAAGAAGAAGGGGGGAGATCCAATACTAGACCATCTTAGACTTGAGCTAACAAATTCCTGAGAACAAGAGTAGATTCTTACAAATTGCTTGCACAAGATAGTATAAAATCAAAATATTTCTAAGATTTACTTGAAATTGACCCCCCATTAGAACCATGGGAGGCTAAAGAATGATGGGCACCGGATTTTGAGGATTTATTGCTTCAATATTTTCTACTTCTTGTTAATGGAGGAGAATAAAATTCCTTGATTTTTAGAACATCTAAATAGGAAGTAGAAGAAGAGGAGAGATTGACCTCCTCTTCCTCTGAACTATCCTATTCTTCCTTTTTATTTGAAGAAGTGATTTTGTCAACATCTGATCTAGAATTCTATAGGAACAAAAAAGAACACATATATAAACATAAACATAGAGATGCAACATAAATAAAACTTAATTTTATTAACATCAAAGAAATACAATATGCTTACATACAGAATGGAAATAAACTATCTCAAGCGATGGTAGCTTATCTCTGAGAAAATATGTGGTGGATACATGCCTCTAAACTATGTTACAATGAGGCTTAAGGGAATTTTTATTATTGAATAACAAAGGGAAACCCTAAACAACCAAAAACATAACACTAGGAGATGGAACACAAAGAGTTTGTTGGCCCCGTTGGGGTTAGTTGGGTAGCCAACTTCCCCAGGTCATAACTTGGTCATATGATCTCCATTTAGCATGTACGATACCTCGTTGGAAATATCTCTCCTAGTACTACAGGATTTGTGATAGACCCATATGGTCTTGCAACATACCTCAAGAAAACATCGTTTAGGGGGTTAAAACAACTCTGGAAGTTATAGAACCGAAAAACTACTAAAAATAGTAAATGCTGCTATATGTTATAATAATGGAAACTTATGAAACTGACTGGAGGTCTAGGTGGAATAAGTGGATGTTGGATTGAGGGGTCCCAACCTAGTTTCAGATTTATCGCACAACCAACAAACCCTCCAACTACTGGCCCTTTCGGCAATGACTTGCTTGCGCAGATCAAAGTCTCACCTGAAGCAGTACGCGGGAGTGTTGGAACTAGGTTTCCGCACCCTGAGGAAGAAAATAATGTGGTGGCCCTAAATAGGTTGATTGCAGAACTTATACAGATAAAAAAAATATGCGCACAATTACAGAAGAATACTTATCAGACCAATATAGATAATGCAATTAACAGATAGATCACAGATCACTTCGCACACAGAATTTCAGACTGCCTGAGCCGAGTTTGAGCATCAAATTGCTGATTTACAGATGAAATTGTAGCTAGAAACTCCACCTGAAGTTAGAGAAAAGCGGGATGCCGAAGTGAAACAAGCCACTGATAGTATCGTTGTTGTAGTCACACAGTGTGATAAGATTTTGGATGAGGCCATGGGTGTCTAGACTTCAGTTCAAAATGACCTTGTGGTACAACAATTGCACAATGATTTTCATGTAAAGGAGAAGCAATTCGCTGACATTAGGATGGTGGCGCCTACTCTCATTCTTACACAACACCTCGCCCACCTACAGGAGGGTCGGGTAATTCAAACTGAAATCGAGGACCTGTGCCGGAAAGAGCAGTTGCTTGAGGAACGAATGAAGTCATGGGCCGAAGAGGCTCTATAGCTCTCGTAGACATTGGACAACACATTGAAGGCCATTCAAGAAACACATAGAAGTATCGAGTTGGCCACTGAAGGGCCCACTACAGAGAAGTTGGTAATTGAAACACAAGGAGCTATTGTGCAAAGTCTGGAAATGGTGTTACCACTCAAATCTTCTGTCACTACACTCCAAGCCAAGATGAAGGAGCAGACACCACAGTGACTCGGGACGAGTCACATGTTTGTGTTGGGGGCATATTGGAGCGGGGTCCCCTAGGGTACATTTTTGGATATCTTTTTGTATAATTTTTGCATATGCATGCTGCGTGGAAAGGTTAAGGAGATTTGGGGCAGGTCAAAGTCCCTGTTTTATGTAAAAGTGTTTTAAGGGTAAACTGTGGGCCTCAAACCATGGTTTGAGACCATAGTATCTACGCGCTAAGATGGATATAAATAGATAGATCAAGTCTAAGTAAGAAGTAACTTAATTCATGTTTTGGATCTAATTGTTTATACATCTATAATAGCTTTGTAAGGGTTTAGTCTGGGTTTGGGTAGAAAGGCTCCTATTGGCTATGTGCATGGAGACCTAGTCCTGGCTCTGTGCGGACTCCGCTGGCTGTGTGTATAGAAGGGTAAAGTGTAAGGGAAAGTCTGATGTACTGAATTGCTTTGAATCTAATAAAGGTACTGGTTTTGACGAAGTATTGTGTTTACTGCTATTGGTTGAGGTCGCTTTACTTCTGTTATGCTTAATTGTATCTATGCAAGTATATCTGTTATTTATGCATGAATTTGTATTGATGGTTGAATACATGGATAAATCTGCTTAAGTTACAACGCATTATATAGATATGGATTTGTTCTTATATATCTGCGATGAAGTGATCTATGATTCTGTTTCTGTGATCTGATAAGTATTATTCTGTATTTGCACACATCTTTTTACGATATGTATAAGTTCTGAAATCAACCTGTTTATGCCCACCACATTATTTTTGTTGAGATTGCAACAAGATGAAGAGCTTAGTGGAAAGGATTCGCCTTCACTAAGTGGGCCCGCAGGCTATTTTTGGCGCAAAGTCTATTTTTAGACTATGTCTATTTTTAGACATATGGATCATGTTCTATGAGTTGCAGGATGCTATTTGTGGATGGTTGGTAAAGTCGGAAAAAATAGATGGACTTCTATTTTTAGACATACTAGGCGGAATCTATTTTTAGATTGTCAGTCTAAAAATAGATATGCCGAATATTATTAGCTCTTAATAATGTTTGGACTCTAAACATTATCTTATTCTCTTGGAGCACTTTAGTTAAGTGCACAGATGTGGCACAAGAGCTGACAGAAGGAATTACGCTATTCCTGAGGGTTATGTGGAGCTATTGCATGGATACTTCAGTTAGAACTCATGTGACAGAGTTTGGTGGAGTTGATTGAGAAAGTTAGTGGAGTTGTATTCAGTTTAACTAATCTAAACATAGTTGAGCTATTTGTATTCAGTTTAACTGATTGATAAAATTAGTGAGAGTGGTGTGAATTAATTATTAATTAATTCACTAATTATAAACTCATTAATCAACTAAAGAATGCATCAATTAACTTTAGTGCATGGACAGTTTCAGTGGAGACCAGTGCAGAGATAGGTGAAAGAGCAGGTTAACTATCAGTTGTGACTATACAATTGCTATTTGCAACACACAGATAGGTGGAGAAGCCCATGAGGATTGCGCAGTACAAGCCAGGTGGTTTATATATTTAATGAAGCCATCCCATAGCATTGATTACGCAATAGAGGCTGGCTATCAAGTGGAAAAATATTGGAGCATGTGTTTTGCTAGATCTAGCTTGATAGTGCGTAGCAATTGAGGGTGTGCATGAGAGCTTGTGAGGAGCTTTTGTACTATGATTGTTACATGATCTCCATGACATATAATATACAGATAGTTGGGGTTTTCAGCTTTAAGATTTCCCATTAAATATTGTGTTCATATGTGTGATTGTTTGTGGTTTTAATGTATGCATGCAATTGATTTTATTTTTGCATGTGATGATCAATGGTAGAAGAGATTTTGTATTATGCATGAAGCTAAAATAGTGTGTGATTAGGAGAATCTCAGTGAATAATATCTCAGCTATTCAAATTTCTACATGGTATCAGAGTGATATTGATCATTGGAGCAATTGCAAAACATTGAAGTGGTTGAGTTTTGTGCTAGTGGAATTCGAATTTGCAGCAGTGTTTTCTTGGTGTCGAAGTTGAGATGTCTTTCAACGGATTGCGATTGGAGTATGCCCTTGAGGGCAGCTCGAATTATATTGCATGGAAGGATAGGATGGAGGTGGTGTTGGATGACAATGGGTTGAAGGAGTTCATAGATGCAGAAATTCCAAAGCCTACTTCTAGTGATGCTGCCGTACTTGACGCATGGCAAAAGAAGACAGCAAAGTGTCGAAGAATTCTGTTGGAAGGTGTGAAGGATCACATAGTGTCCAGCCTTCATGGTAAGGCTTCTCCATTCTTGATGTGGAAAGCTTTGACAGATTTATTCCAAAGCAAGAGCGACCAGAGGAAGCTGGCGCTCAAGGACAAACTCAAGAACATAAAGATGGAGAAAGGCGATAGTATGCCCAAGTACCTCACAAAGTTCATCCAATGCAGGGATGAGTTGGGAAGTGTGGGGGTTACTGTTGATGGTGAGGACTTGGTGAGCTTGGTTCTCCTTGGGCTTCCAAAGAGTTGGCACTCCTATCAGGACTCTGTCAATGGTCGGGAGAAATTTCCAGGATGGGAGCGACTTTGGTGGGATCTTGTGCAAGAGGAGATAAGGCAGAGTACCAGGGACGGATCTTCATCAAAGAACTTTGATGAAGAGAATTGCGCTTTGGCTGCCAAAGCAAAGAAGGGGAAGAGCAAGAAAGCTTCTCAATCCGGTGCGAAAGGCAAGAAGTAGGACATGTCCAAGGTGAAGTGCTTTCACTGTCACCAACATGGACATTACGCCACAAATTGTCCATAGAAGAAGAAAAATAAGCAGGCTGCTGGGACTGCAGTTGGAGAGGCCTTAGCCTCACAGTTTGAGCTGGATTTTTCGCTGATCGCATGCTTGGTCTCAAGTGTGATGGGTTCAGTGTGGTTTCTTGACAGTGGTGCGTCTTTTCACATGACAGGAGATCGAGATTTGTTTACTGATCTAGATGAGAAATATCTTGGAGTGCACATCGATATGGGCGATGATGGTAGATACAGTGCGACCGGTATCGGTACCATTTCCTTTGAGAGGGAGTTTGGTAAACCCTTTGTATTGAAGGAAGTGATGCATGTTCCAGGATTGAAGAATAATCTTATCTCTGTGGCGATGTTAGAAGACAAGGGATATGATGTTGTCTTTAGCGAAGGAAAGGCTTTCCTGTGCAGTAAGGCAACTGGTGAGACCCGGGGGATAGGGATTCGAGTTAAGAACCTTTATCAATTGCAGGTAGATGGTTGTGCAGCAATGTCAGGCAAGGCAGAAGGAGTGGTGAACCGGGATGATGGCGAGTTGTGGCACCGGAGATTGGGCCACCTTCACCATGGAGCTTTGAAGATACTGCAGCAGATTTCTACTGGGCTTCCTAAAGGCACTCTTGCGCAGTCAGATCAGTGCAAGGGGTGTACCTTGGGAAAATTTTTGAAAGCCACCTTTCATGAGAAGGATAGTCGCGCCACAACGATCCTTGAGAGAATTCACACAGACGTGTGTGGACCTTTCTCAGCAGCTTCGACAGCAAATCACAGGTATTATGTGATATTTGTTGATGATTTTTCTCGTAAGTGCTGGATCTTATTCATGTAGAAGAAGAGCGAGACATACTCAAAGTTCTGTGAGTTCAAGGCACTGGTTGAGAAAGAATCGGGGAAGCAGGTGAAGGCTCTTAGGAGCGACAATGGTGGTGAATTCATCTCTAGCGAATTCAAGGACTTTTGCAGCGTAGAATGAATTCGAAGAGAGCTCATAGCACCTCATAACCCACAGCAGAACGGGGTTGCTGAGCGGAAGAACAGAACGTTCGTGGGTGCTGCATGGGCGATGTTGCATGATCAGGGCCTACCCATACACTTGTGGGATGAGGCATGCAATACTGCAGTATATGTGCAGAGCCGTTGTCCTCACAGGATACTTGGCATGAGTACACCCGAGGAGGCGTTTTCTGGTAAGAGGCCTGATATTTCCCATTTGAGGATTTTTGGTTCACCTGTTTACATTCATGTGACGAAGGATACCAGGAAGAAGCTGGAGCCGATTGTGGAGGTTGGGATATTTGTCGGGTACACTGATACGCCCCACAACTATCGTGTGTATTTTCCAGACAGTCGCAAGACTGTTGTGCGACGGGATATCAAATTTCAGGAGGAGAAAGCCATGAAGTGTTCGCTTGAGAGGGAGCCACACTTGCATGCAAATGAGGAGCTATTAGTTCCTAAGGATGAGCTTCCGGATGTGGATCAGCCACAAGAGGAAGTTCATGGAGTGGAAGAGACCACTCATGCAGCGCCAACCATCAGAGGGCGCAAGCGCACTACAGAAGCTGAGCGACCGGCTCAAGATGCAGAGAAGGTTGTAGGACCACCTACAGCACAAATACATAGAGACAAATACTTGATCGTATCGATGTACACAGTCTTTATGAGCAACCGTATCGTGATGCAGCCATCCTCTTTCGAGGAAGCTGGAGGTGACCCCCGCATGGGTAGATCCCATGGTGGAAGAGTACATTCCGATCGTCGTAAACAAGGCATGGGAGATTATCTTTGAAAGAGCGGAGGGGAAATCGCTGGTGGGTTCGAGATGGATCTACAAAGTGAAGCAGTGTACCGACGGGGAGTGTGGAGTAAGCACAAGGCAAGATTTCGTTTTCCGAGGCTTTTCACGTATCGAGGGAATCGTCATGAGAGACCTGACTGTCGTAAGGTATTCTTCCATACGGACGATTCTTGCTCTCTCAGCGTAGATGGGGTGGCACATTCATTAGATGGATGTGAAGACTGCGTTCCTCAACGGGGTGATTGAGGAGGAGGTGTACATAGAGCAGCCCAAAGGTTTCGATATCTTCAGCAGCGAGTTGCATGTGTGCAGGCTCAAGAGAGCGCTGTATGGGTTGAAACAAGCACCTCGTGCTTGGTACACACAGATAGATAGTTATTTCACAGGACTTGGATTCTCCAAGAGTGAGGCGGATCTGAACCTATACTAGATTGTGGTGGAGGGTAAGTTGCTGATCATGGTACTTTATGTAGATGATTTTATTTTGACGGGTGATGAACTGTTGATACACTCATGCAAGGCCGATCTTGCAAAAGAGTTTGAGATGAAGGACTTGGGCCTCCTTCATTATTTCCTGGGATTGGAAATTTGGCATCGCAGTGGTGGACTGTTTGTTTCTCAGGGTAAGTATGCCCGGGAGATACTGGAGAAGTTCAACATGCATGACTGTAAGCCTGTTGATACTCCTCTTCCTGGTGGATGGAGGAAGGAGGATGCTACTTTAGCGGAGGTAGTGGATGCCATTGTTTATCGACAGTTGGTGGGGTCTCTCATGTATCTGGTCAATACACGACCCGACATATGCTATGTTGTTAACCAGCTTTCACAAGCTATGGTTAAGCCAACCAAGCTCTTTTGGAAGGCAGGCAAACATGTATTGAGATATCTCAGAGCACATATCTCAAAGGCACATCGGGGATATGGATTATGGTACAGACATTCGGATGAGGTGAAGCTGTGTGGCTTCACAGATGCAGATTGGGCAGGGAGCCGAACGAATAGAAAGAGCACATCTGGAGGAATTTTCAATATCGGGTCGACAGCAGTTTCTTGGTATAGCAGGAAGCAGAGATCCGTGGCACTCAGTTCAACAGAGGCCGAGTATATGGCAGCAAGTTTGGCTGCATGCGAGGCTATATGGATGAGGAAGATCATGGTCAGGTTGTTCGGTTCACACTTAGAGCCTACTGTGATTTATTTTGATAATCAAAGTTGCATCAAACTCTCGGTTAATCCAGTATTTCAGGATAGATCTAAACACATTGACATCTGGTATCATCATATCAGAGATTGTGTGCAGCGGAAGATCATGTTACTTTCATACATTCCCACGGAGGATCAGGATGCTGATATCTTGACAAAGGTGCTCACCAGGAGCAAATTCGAATACCACAGGGGCAGGATAGGGGTTGCAGATAATCCTTATCTTGTTGAGAGGGAGTGTTGAGATTGCAACAAGATGATGAGCTTAGTGGAAAGGAGTCGCCTTCACTAAGTGGGCCCGCAGCGTATTTTTGGCGCAAAGTCTATTTTTAGACTATGTCTATTTTTAGACATATGGATCATGTTCTATGAGTTGCAGGATGCTATTTGTGGATGGTTGGTCAAGTCGGGAAAAATAGATGGACTTCTATTTTTAGACATATTGGGCGAAATCTATTTTTAGATCGCCAGTCTAAAAATAGATATGTCGAATATTATTAGCTCTTAATAATATTTGGACTCTAAACATTATCTTATTCTCTTGGAGCACTTCAGTTAAGTGCACAGATGTGGCACAGGAGCTGACAGAAGGAATTACGCTATTCCCGAGGGTTATGTGGAGCTATTGCATGAAGACTTCAGTTAGAACTCATGTGACAGAGTTTGGTGGAGTTGATTGAGGAAGTTAGTGGAGTTGTATTCAGTTTAACTAATCTAAACATAGTTGAGCTATTTGTATTCAGTTTAACTGATTGATACAATTAGTGAGAGTGGTGCGAATTAATTATTAATTAATTCACTAATTATAAACTCATTAATCAAGTAAAGAATGCATCAGTTAACTTCAGTGCATGGACAGTTTCAGTGGAGACCAATGCAGTGATAGGTGAAAGAGCAGGTTAACTATCAGTTGTGACTATACAGTTGCTATTTGCAACACACAGATAGGTGGAGAAGCCCATGAGGATTGCGCAGTACAAGCCAGGTGGTTTATCTATTTAATAAAGCCATCCCATAACATTGATTACGCAATATAGGTTGTGCTGAGAGCTTGTGAGGAACTTTGTACAATGATTGTTACATGATCTCTATGACATATACTATATAGATAGTTGGGGTTTTCAGCTTTAAGCTTTCCCATTAAATACTGTGTTCATATGTGTGATTGTTTGTGGTTTTAATGTGTGCATGCAATTGATTTTATTTCCGCATGTAATGATCAATGGTAGAAGAGATTATGTATTATGCATGAAGCTAAAATAGTGTGTGATCAGGAGAATCTCGGTGAATAATATATCATTTATTCAAATTTCTACAATTTTCTTCCTCATGGTGAGGAAACCTGGTTCCAACACCCCCCCATACTGCTTCGAGTGAGACTTTGATCTACACAAGCAGGTCATTGACTAAAGGGCTAATAGTTGGAGGGTTTGTTGGTTGCGTGATAAAATCTGAACCTGGGTCAAGACCCCTCAAGCTGACAACGGGTGTTCACCAATATCCACCTCGATCAGTCCTACCCCCTTTGGAAGCAATTATCCCCATTGCATGCAGAGCCTCCATGAGGTGAAGAAATTCTGTTGAACATAGTCCCTAGTGAGCCACTTGCCCCAGTGAAGGAGTTTACCTACTTTGACAACTTGATATAGTTGTATCCTCTGTTGGAAAGTGTTCTTGATATGTGTTTCCATGATACTATCAGTTGTGGCATGTTCGTTACAACTTGGGTTGAGCTTTATTGGTGTCAACTGCTCAACAACGTTGGATGTTTCTAACAATGGGGGAAATAATGGTCGCAACTGGCCCACATTGAATACTGGGTGCAGGCCAAGGAATGATGAAAAGGTAAACTTGAAAGCATTGTCCCCTACAACCTTAGTGATGGTGTAAGGCCCATATATGAGTGGTCGAAGCTTGTGGTGGGGCCCAACGAGGTGCTCCTTCTACAAATTTAACCAAACTTTGTCGCCTACCTGGAACTTGCGTGACACCCGATGCTGATCATGAAGTTGTTTGTACTTTGCATTTTCTATGTCCAATATGTCATGGACCTGTTGGTAGATGTACTGAATGTGCTCAATGAAGATATTATCCCTGTTAGATTCAGAGTGGACATGAGCTTAATCTTCATGAGTATCTCTAAATGGTATGACAACATCAATGAGACATAGTGGATGTAATCCCAGTCCCACCTAAAAGGGGATGTGGCCAGTTGAGATGTGGCGAGCCCTGTTGTAACTATGTTGGATATAGGAGAGGCTCTCATCCCATGTGCATGGGTGCTTCGAGTTTTCCATGCATAGGATGTGCATGATAATCATGTTGACGACCTCTATTTGGCCATCAGTTTGGGGATGAAAGGTCGTGGACTTAGTGAACTTGGTATCAAAAAATGACCAGAGGTTTGACCAAAATTCACTTAGGAACCGATTGTCCTGATCTAATATAATGGCCCGTGGGATCCCAAAGTGTACCCATACTCATTCGAGAAGCGTTTGGCAGTAGCTTCTACTGAGATACTCTTCTTGCAGATCGCCAAAATGACTGTCTTAGAGAATATGTCGATGATCATGCAAACAAAGTCATTGCCATGCTTGGTAGAAGAAAGGCTCGAGATGTAATCCATGGAGATGGATTCCCAAGGCAGGCTAGTAGGTAGAGGAGCATACAAAAATTTCTTCTTGATTGTAGGTTTGGAAATGATGCAAGAAGTGAAAGATCTGATGTACTTCCCAACATCTTGTTGAAGGTTTGGCCAATAAAAATACTTCTGCAGTACTTCCACTATCTTTGCTACCCAAAAATTTCCAACGAATTGAATGTAGTGCGCATCCCAAATAATCTTGGCGCACTCGCTTGAAGGAACACATATGTGTACTAGGTTGAATAATAACGCATCTTGGAGGTGAAAATCTGGAACCTTCTTACCTTCCAGGAGCATCTAATATGTGGTGCCGAATTCTAGATCAATCTTGTAAAGATGTGGACATTCCGAAGTCTCGTGTCCACAAGAGTTGAGCATAGTGGTTAGCACCATGATAGACGGTCGGCTAAGGCAGTTTGCAACATTATTGGTTCTACTCTTCTTATACTTAATGTTTAAATGGAATTGTTGCAGGTATGTGGACCATTTATGATGGCGATTGTTCTGCAACTTTCCTTGTATATGTATGAATTGTAGGGGTCAGTGGCATATGTGGATGACTGTTTCCTTCCCTAGAATGTAATGATTCCATTGTCAGCAAGCCTGCACAATGGCATACATCTCTTTGTCATAGGTGGGATAGTTTCAGACTGTGTCTGAAAGTGTCTCACTGTGATATGCTACCAGATACCCCTGTCGAGTAAGAACTACACCGATAGCATAGACAGAGGCATTTGTTTCAATCTCAAATGGTTGCTACAGGTCTGGTAATGTGAACATTGGTGCAAAGTAGAGGCAATGCTTCAACTCGGAAAACGCCTTCTGTTGGGATTCAGACCAAAATTAATTTTCTTTCTCTCTGCCCTTGGTGACTTGACTCAAAGGCCAAGTGATATGAGAGAAACCCAACACAAACCTACGGTAGAGATTGGCAAGACCCAGAAAGATGCAGAGCTCTGTTAGAGTGGTTGGGCATGGCCAATCCCAAATAGCTTGTATCTTAGTTGGTCCACATGCACACCTTGCTCATCAATGATGTATACCATATATTGAACCTGGGTTGTACCAAAAGTGAATTTCTCCAAATTGGTACAAATTTTGTGTTGGCACAGGGTTTGGAGGACATGTCGAATATGGTGAAGGTTCTCGTCCCAACTATGAATGAAGGTCATGATATCGTCCAAATACACTACCGTGAATGAGTTTTTTAAGGGCCGCAATATGTCTTTCATCATCCTCATGAAGGTTGCAGGGGCATTCGTTAAACCAAAAGGCATGACCAACCATTCGAAAAGGCCCTTCTTGTCTTTGAAGGAAATATTCCACACATTAGAGGGTTTGATTGGTACCTCGTGATAACTAGACATCAGGTTAATCTCGCTTAAATATTTGGCTCCCTTGAGATGGTCCAGAAGGTCATCAATCCATGGGATTGGATGCCTATTCCAGATAGTGATCTTATTCACCTGATAGTCAATACAGAGTCTCCAGGTACTACCCTTCTTTTGTATCAACACGATCAGAATCCCATAGGGTGATAAAATTGGCCTGATGTGCCCTTTCTGCAATAACTCTTGAATCTTCCTCTTGATTTCAGTGTTATCCAAAATAGAGCGTTGATAGATCGGTCAACGCTCTATTGGGTAGCTACGTGCATGTGGTCAGATTGATGGAGTGCTTAACTTGACAATGCATGGGTATCACCGTGGGTGAGATAAAGATGTCCCTATACTCCTCCACAACCTTTTCCATCTATTGCTTCCATGTGGAGGATCTGTGTCTGGAGGTCGTGGATGCAACCACAATATTCTTCTTTCCCTGAGGGTGAATCATAAAGAAGACAAATTTCCTAGTATGGTAAATGATCTTACTGCATTACTTCACAAAGATAAAATAGATGGTGGTAGGTGGTGCTACCTCCAATATCTTGTATAACTTATTTCCTAAAGTAATAATAATAGTACGAGGCCTAGACTCATACACAACATGACTCTTCCACAAGTATGGTTGACCTAATAATATGTCACAAACTTCAAGAGGCGCAACATCACATAATACCTCATCTGTGAAGGGCTTGATGTTGTAGGGAAGGAGACACTTTTGGATGACGTGAAGATCTCATCCTTAGTGAAGCCACCTGATGGTGGTAAGGTCGTTAGGCCCAATTGCTTCACGAACTCTGCTGAAATGAGGCTCTTTTGGCTCCCACAATCAACAATGAATGACAACGAAGAACTCATTCACCGACATTCGTAAGTGGAAGAGATGATCCCCCTCCTTTGTATATTCAAGCTCATTATTCTAGATCATGGTGGTGGCATAGTGGAATTGAGTTCCACACCAATAATATGCATCCCTTTGACATTCCCCATGTAGGGTTCTGACTCAAATTCGGAACATGCATCTGATTCAGAAACCTTAAGCTCAGCCACCAGTGACTGCTTGACTCAACACTCACTTGTGTTGTGAGTGGGGCTCTTATAGAACTCACACCATTTCCTTGTGTCCTTATTTTTCTTCGTGGTGTTGTTCTTTTCTTGCAACTTCTGTGAGTTGTCCTAGGTTGCCCTGCCTTGGATTTTTCCTTTGTTCTGTGGTTGGAGGTGCCTTTCCTTTGCTTCAGATTCGTAGATCCAAAGTCTCACTTCTTCTGTTTAAATCGATCTTGACAACGTATCGATAAGTGACGCCAAGCGAGGATATGTCTAGGAACTCCATCTCGTCCTAGATGTTCTTGTGTACACAACCATGATACTTGAGTACCAAATGTCGCTCAGAATCCTTGTTACCCAACTTCGTGTGAAGGGTATGAAAAATATTTGTGAACTTCGGCATGGCTTAGTCCCTTCCTTGCTGTAGCGTGGTCCACTTTATTTATCTTCATAGCTCCCGACAAGGTAATATTTTTCCTTGATGGTGTCTCAGAAATAATTCCAAGTGGGTGCAACTGAAAATAGTTACAATTATCTCTCGTCCTTCTGTTCATAGTAGGTTTTTCACTAGTCCTTGACATGGGGGTCAACTTTGAGGAGTGGAAAAGTAATATTTTCCCTATTGGAAAAATCATGAAGTGATGAAAAATATCCTTCCAACAGATTTAACCATTTATCTATGACATCTACATCTATCTGGCCTTATAATATGGGAATTTCAAAGTTGAATTGTACCTTAAAGGGAGTGGTGCCTCCAAAGTGGTTGCTGGATGAAGACACATCTCCTGTGGGTAGCTGCCAAAGGATTTGGGCAAAGTTGTCCATCATCGCGTTCCTTTGTCGCTCGAGGGCTTCTTCGAGCAATATTTTGGAAGGATCTCTTGCTCCCTTGTCTTTCTTTTCTTCCTCCATGGGAGGCCGTCAGGGTTTGCGAGGTTGGTCTTGTAAAGTTTCAACTAGTTCGAGCCCTAACTCCTTATACCATGACCTCATTGGGGATATGCAAAGAAAAAAAGAGAAATAATAGACTGCTTTGATACCACTAATCCATACTTATGTAGGAATGAAACAAAACACAAATATAAACATAAACACAAAGATGTAGTAGAAATAAAACTTCATTTCGTTAACTTCAAAGAATTGAAATATGCTTACATATAGAATGGAAATAAACTAGCCCGGGTGATGGTAACTATCTCTAAGAAGAGATGTGGCAGCTACATGCCTTCAAACTATGTTACAATGATGCTTAAGGACTTTTTTATTATTGAACAACAAATGGAAACCATAAACAACCAAAAATATAATCCCAGGAGATGGAATTCCAAGATTTTGTGGGCCTCATTGGGGTTAGTTGGGTAGCCAACTTCCTGAGGTCGTAACTTGGTCATATTATCTTCGTTTGGCGTGTACGATACCTCATTAGAAAGATATCCCTGAGTACTAGAAGATTTTTGGAAAACCCATATGAACTTGCAACGAACCTTAAAAAAACACCGTTTATGAGGTCAAAACAAGTACAAAAGTTTAGGACCCGAAAAACTGCTAAAAATAGTAAATGTTGCTATAATTAAGGAAACTGATGAAACCGACTGGAGGTCTAGGTCGAATAGGCGGGTGGCCACCAATATCCACCTGGATCAATATCCTTTGAAGTAGTCTCTTCCTTATTGGGAGAATTGATCTTCTCTAAAGGAACTCGATTTGGATTTGGTTGGTCTTCTTTTCCTTATAACTCTAAGAACTTTAAAACTTCATATCTATATAACAGGAAGGATTCTAATGAGATTTAGGCCTATTGGAATGAGGTATCTTAGACGAATTATTCTTGTGCTTCCTAATAAATGGTTTAAATGCTCCTTGCTTAGCATTAATTTAAAAAGATGGTGAAGGGATAGAATGAGACTAAGATGTTGGAGATTTTGGATAAATTTTCGCGAAGTGCCCATAATCATGGAAAAAATGGCATTTAAGGGAACTTGCTGATAATATAGCGCTTGAAGATGGAAACAACCCTTGAATTTAAGTGGAGCCACCTCAGGAAGTCATTTTGTAAAATCTATTTCAACAAAAAATCCAGCACATGAGAAGTTATTTTCTTCGCCTTGAGCACTAGTAATATAGTAGCCCAATGTGTCACTTATAGATTTCAAAATATCATCTCCATATAAAAGAAGGGGAACATACAAAAATATAATCCAAACAAGTGCATAAGTGATTTCCATGGTAAGATTAAAATCCAGAGTCGAGTGGGTGAGAAAAAAACCCCTAGAGCCCATTTTTAAAAATTAATGGAGATAAACTTAAATTTACTAAGAGAAACATTAAAACAAATAGCAACAAATCCCAAAACATAAACACAATGTTTTATCTTGGAAAACCCCAATCTAAGAGAAAACACACTAATAGAATTCTATTAGTGATCCTTGGCCAAAACTTGACCAAGCTTTGTGAGCCTTCATTGCTCACATCCCTTGGCCCATTATAATGAAGTATTCCTAAAATTTTTAAAGGCTTCATTACATGCATTCTACATAAACAAAAGCATGGGTAACCAAAACTATTGCCCAAAACCACCATTGTATATCGAGTAACTTTGACTCTTTAAATTAGTCAAGTTTTACCTAGCAATCCGCCTTTGAAACTTGACTTGGGGTTTCCCTTGACCAAATTTGGCCAAATTGGTTTGGGTGTACCAGGTTGCTCACCTCCAAGCCCTACGCCACCTCAAAGTTTATATCAAGGGTATAATTCAACATGCCCCCTATCACATAGGTGTAACTCTAGATGATATTGGTAATTCCTATTGGCACGCATGCCTCACTAAATCTTACAATAATATGCCCATTTACTTGTAATGGAGTTTTTGAACTCCATTATATATATATATATATATATATATATATATATATATAGATAATTGTTGCTATCTTGACCCATTTCTCACCTTCACACTCTCCAAGCACCTAGGTCTTAATGCTCATTCCATGAGCAATGCCCTAGGCTATTTCTATAGGCACAACCGATCCTCATGATTCTAAGTGCCAACATGAGCTATTCATCTTGATTTCTTCATTCATGCAACATGTCTAATTTTCAATAGAGAAAGCACTGACCAACACTAGTGCTCAACCTCTCACATTCACCAGTCCAAATAAACCCTTGGAAATAGAGGCACCCCCTTAAAGCCAACACTTGGATCATACCATGTTAAAAATTACTAAAGAGAAAATTTAACTTAATGATAGACACATTAAAATAAATAACAACAAATCAGAAAACATAATCACAATGTTTTATCCTATAAAATTCCAGTTCATGAAAAAACCAACTAATAGATTTCTATTAGTATCCTTGGTCAAAATTCGGCCAAGCCATGTGAGCCTTCATCTCTCACCTCCCCTAGCCCATTACAATGAAGTCTTTCTAAACCTTTTAAAGGCTTCTTTACATGCATGCCATGGGCACACAAATATGGGCAATCAAAACCATGTTCCCAAAACCACCACTGTAGACCGAATAACTTTGACTCTTTCACTAAGTCAAGTTTTATCTAACACCCACAAAATAGGGCCCATATTTGTAAATCAAATCCTTGTCCACTTTGCTTTAAAAAACAAAAGCAAAATAACCATGTCCATAATATAAAGTACCAATGGGCTCATTATCTGCCCAATTGTTAAAGGTCCATTCTAAACATAGAGCTATAACTGGGCCAAAGTCTGATGAACTTACCAATCAAACCTCTTCCTTAAGGGTATTATCGTTCTTCTTTACAGAGGAAACAAACCTCAAATGAACAAATAGAATTGTATCTTCCCTTTTACAAATGTATGATGAGGCAGTGAGCCATGACCATCCATGCCAGGGTTGGAAATTCCACCCATTTTACAAGCAATGAACTCAATAGAATTGTCTGAGAGAGTAGATCAACCAAACCAATAACACGTCGAAGTAACAAAAAACCAAGTCTGAAACCTTGAATCAACAACATAAACTCTTGATATATTGTGAAGATTGAAACACTTTACACACAACCACTATAAACAAGCAAGCCAACCCCAAATGAGCAACCAAATCTACCATAATACGCAAACCCACAACAAGTAGAGAGGAGTTATGATGATCAGAAAACCCTAATCACTTTTTCTTTCAACAATTTTAATTCCAATTCTATCTATATTTTTATTTATAAATTAATTGATAAAGTTTAAACTCAATAATTTTTCAATAAAACGATAATATATATTTGTAACACCATACTTATAATCTTTAATGAATTTACAACTTTTTAATATTTTTAATATCTTAAATTTATTTCAAGTACATTTTTTCCATTCATAATCAAGAAAATATCATTGTCAATTTCAAGAGAAGAAACACGAGAATACAACATTTTCCTAAACTCTAAACCTAATTTACTATAATGCTTATATTACCCTTCCTTCAATAAGATTTCTTGAATTATTTCTTCAATAGAAATTTAATAGATTTTAAAAAAATAAAAAATAAAATGAACTTGTACTTATAGGCTCATGTTACATGTCTTCATATCCACATTTTATATTCTTATAATGATTTTATGAATTATTTTAAGATTGAAACCTACATCATTTTTATATAAAATGCAAAAATATTACTCTATTTAAATTTTTTTTTTATAATCCTCTTTATTATTTAATAAAGAAATATCATTAAAACTTATCATCTTAATTACTTTTCTTGATTAATCGTAATTCATTAAAAAGTGATAAGGTCTAATCACTTCATGACAAAGTTAAGAAGCCGAGTTTGCTTTTTAAAAGGTGCGATCTGATCCAAAAACCATAGGTAATATTGAAGAGAATGTGATCCCTTTTCCTTTTGCTTAACAATATCATTCCATTCTTCTTCTTTTTTTTTTGCCAATATCATTACACGTGTAAAAGCAGTTTGTGTTTATTTACTTTTCTCATTTGTTATATATGATATCCATTTTGTTATTCCTCTCCTTAAATATATCTCTATTTTATTATTCCTAATGGGTTATGGTGCATTTTGTTTTAATAATAACTTAGTTACAATTTATTTTTTAATTATAAATATATAATAAAAGTTTTATTTATTTATCTTAAATAATTATTATATTTATTTATTGGCTTTGGTTTCTTTGAATTTGTGATTTGGAAAATGAATTTAAGAAAGATTGAATAAGGGTTTATTTACTATATCAATAAATTTAAACAAAGTTAAAATGATAAATAATAGTAGAAAACAAAAAATAGATTTTATGTTTCTCGAAACATTAACTAAAATTAGATTCTAGCTATTTAACTGACAATAAATAGAAAGTAAATTTCTTACAAGAAACATAAACATAGAAATTAGTAGGTGGAAAGGGAGACATCAACGTCAATTTGAACCTACTTATCCTTGTGATGTATACTAGGGCTAAGACCCATAGTTCACCAAGTCTTGAAGCTCACAAGTCATTTTTCAATATCCTGCAACTACATAACAACATTGTCAAACACCATCAAAATTTTATTCTTGTTGCAATTTGTGTCCAACATGATTCAACCTAATCGTGTGTTTATTCTCCAATAGAGTTCCACTATGTGCAAGTATTGCCTTTGTTGTCCGTGTGTATTACCCACATTAGGAACCCAAGTTGCCACCTCCACCTCTACAACAATGAACTCTTTGGCGCACCATGATAATTAAGCACAAAGCCAAGGTGACTAGTCTCCTATCCTTGGATAAACTTAGGTGTAATGGGGTGGAGGCCAAACTTCAACAAAAAATCATAGATTCCTAATAGAAGCAAACTAGACCAAAAGTAATGTACAAAACACACCTGTCAACTACTCAAGATGGATGAAATATACACAATTCAAAGTTGTATTGGAAGCAAAATCATACTAGTGCATTGTCATGATGTCCATTGAATTACTCCACTGCCACAAAAAAAAAAACCTTCAACTTTACAAACTTAACCACAAACCATTTGCAAAGTATGCTAACACCTACTACAATCTAACCTCATATATAATCATCACCCAAGATATTAAGTCAATAACATGTATCATTATAAAAGCTCCTCGATACCAAGCACAAAATTGATTACATATAACTCAAAAAATAAAAATAAAAATTTATTCATAAAAAGATATAAAATAAATAAAAACAAACCTTCATTAAATACTTACTCACTCATTCATATAAGGATATAAAATAAATAAAAACAAACCAACATTAAATGTGAATTTAATCAACCAAAATTTCTAGTAAAAATCATGCAACAACATCCTAGGGATTCCAGGATATCCAAACAACCATCCCTTTACCTTTGCCCAACCACCGTTCTCAAAGAAGTGCAGCAACCTCCAAGGGTTTCCATGAAATCCAACCACCGTTCTCAACGAAGTGCAGCAACTTCCAAGGGTTTCCATGAAATCCAAGCAACACTCCCTTATCATGTGCGCAACTAACCGTCTTCTAAGAATGTTAGGTGAGATTTCGAATTTCGAAAAGGAAAATGGGAGGCATCATTTTTTGAAAAAGATTATTAACGCAATTCCACAAAACACATGGAAAGCTAAATTGGTTCCTGATTCGTCAAGTAAGGGGGAGGAATATTCTGCTGAAAATCCATAACTGAGTCATATTCTGCCGAATATCCGGTCTTCTCTCAATCGTTACATAATGGCCTGCCCATCATCAACCTCTGTTACTTGAGAGCCAGGCAACAAAATGGGTCGGCTTCAGCTTTGGCTCTGGCTTCTTCAGCTGTTTCTCTCTGTGCTTCAACTAGGCGCGAGCGGTATCCCCACGACACTTGACGGGCCTTTCACCCCTGTCACGGTTCCGTTAGATGACAAAATCCGAGGACAGGCTTCGGACTTGCCAGCAGATGATCCTCGCCTGCAGAGACCCGTCACTGAGATTTCCCCCGAGCAGATTTCTGTATCCCTGTCGACCCCCGATTCTATTTGGGTCTCCTGGATTACAGGTAAAATGAGTTTTTCTGGTAAAAACATTGGTTTGTATCACTATGAGAAGAGTCTGAATTTTTCAGTTGTCAATCTTTATCTCAATTGATTTTGTTTCATAATCAAATTTCACTGTGTATCGTCATTTTTTTTTCAAATCATTAATCCAGTATGTCTTTGTAGTAGCATCCAAATCATACCAGTTTCTAGAATGTCCAATGTCAATCCAATGGAGAGAATAACTGAAAGGTGCCACAATTCATGAATAACAGAGGAGAGGTACTAGAGGGAAATCTTTTATCTGCCGCCTGAATTTCTGGACGTGCCAATCTCTACGTTTGGCTGAAATTCCTTTCCACATGTCCATCTCAAATACTCAAACATTTATTCTTGGTTGCCATGCCCATATCAGTGCTTCAATCAAATATCAACAACTGGCCATTTCAGTGTTTTACTCTGATACTTCCTGTGGTCTTTCACCAAGATATAGTTAGTTCTGGATCTGGTTCTACATGATTTTATATAAAAAGTATTATAAAAAAGATCATAATGAAAGTTGAAATATGTTCGAGATATGAAATCAAAAGTGGAAGAGTGAAAATAAACTTAATTCTTCATATAATTGTTATAAATCTTATAAAAAATTCCTTATAATGGGAACATAAAAACCAACCAATTGTTCAGGAATGCTCCAAGATTTCTAAGGATTTCCATTGGCCCGAATTTTGAAATTGTAGAATTTGGAACATATGGCATGGTTATACCTGGGTAAATTTTGGGAAAAAAAAACTAGGGGGTAATTTTTTTTTGTTGGGAGATTTCAACCATCTTGATTTTGCCAAAATTCTTCCAGGTGCCCTTCTCATGCTTTAGTTTGAATGTGCTAATTTCAATGTCTTCATCGACGTGTCAATCGTCATTGTTCCACCGACTAATTGTGATGTTGTCGGGCACTGAAATTCCTGTGCAGGAGAGTTTCAAGTGGGCGACAATATACGGCCCCGGAATGCGTCCAGTGTGGCGAGCGTGGTTAATTATGGGATTTTGCAAGACAATCTGAACTATGAAGCCACCGGGTATTCGTTAGTTTACAGCCAGCTCTATCCCTTCATGGGCCTCCAGAATTATACCTCCGGGATTATCCATCATGTTCGCCTTACAGGTAATTTCAATTGCAAAACCATTTAAACCCACCTCAAATTTGTAAACCTGAAGGCTGTTTTGATTTAATTGTGTTTTGGATCTGGTCTGGTGTTAACAGGGTTGAGCGCGAGCACGGTATACTATTACAGATGCGGAGATCCCCATCAGAATGCAATGAGTAAAGTCCTGAACTTCAAGACCATGCCGGCTCCGGGTCCTTCGCGGTTTCCTGGGAGAATCGCCATTGTTGGCGACCTTGGTCTGACTTACAATACGACATCTACCATTGATCACGTTCGTAGTAAGGATCCTGACTTGATTCTGCTGGTTGGGGATGTCAGCTACGCAAATCTTTATTTGACGAACGGGACTGGCTCGGCCTGCTATTCTTGTTCTTTTCCGGATTCTCCCATTCACGAGACCTACCAGCCTCGCTGGGATTACTGGGGAAGGTCAGTTGTATTCTCTTTTCCTTTTTCTGCTGCTTTCCAGTATTTATGTGGGCCCAAAACCCACTATCAGGGTTTGAAATTGGCCCAGAACCCAACATCAGGGTTGGAATTTCAAAACAGACTCTTTTCACACTTTCTCATCCATTTTCAAAGCTGATCTGGATGGTTTGACAAAATAAAATAAAATTATAACCGTTTTGCTGGTCAAATCACCCATGACGGGCTCAAATTCCATCAATTCCATCCCTGCCCACCATTTGATATTGCAATATTTTGTTGTTGTTGATTGATTATGGTTTTTATATAAACAGCACTTTCTCTTTGTTTTAAACTTAGTTCCCGGGAGTCGTAAGTCTACCATGCCAGTTGTCTCTGTTGGTTGCATGTCTCACTTTATGTCCCTGTAAGGTCAGACACTTTAATCAGCACTGACGGTACTCAATCTGCATTTCTCCATGCTAGTTGCTTTTGTTGGCTCCGTTGTATGTCTCACTCGATGTCGATGTCCTTGTAGGGTCAGTTGCTGTAATCAGAACTGATGGTACCCAATCTGCAAATCTGCAAATGCCAAAATGTGCATAGAGTTTCTTGTGGGGTGTTCCCTGGAGTGATGGAAGATGGTCGGGCACTGTAATCAGCTAATGATACTCAATCTGCATTTCCCCATGCCTGTTGCCTCTATTGGCTCTGTTGCAAGTCTCACTCGATGTCCCTGTTGGCTCTGTTGCATGTCTCACTCGATGTCTCTGTAGTGTCAGACGCTGTAATCAGCACTGATGGTGCCCAATGTGCAAATATGCACATGCCAAAGAGTGCATAGAGTTTCCTTTGGGGTGTTCCTTGTAGTGATGGAGGATGCTATCACATCAAGTTAAATATTTACACCCCAAAGCCAGCTTCAAGAACCACCTCCATTTCATAATTACTGTCTCAAGTCTTTGTTGGGCCAAAATGCCAAGTAGGTCAAGTGTTCTTCGATGAGAATTTAAATTCCCGTGGAACCTGGTTGCTCTGCATCTTTTTGAGAAATCCAATAAAATAGTCATAATCGTATCCATAGAAGGGAGGTGCATTCTAGGGTTTGTAACGGGTTTTGGGGTTGAAGTTCACGGATTACACCAAAATGCTAGCTGAATTTTTAGTGCGAATATTGGAACTCGAAACATGCAACTTCTAGTTCTGGAATCTGACAAGGATAGGGGTAGATGGGCTTGCGCTAGTTGTAGCTTTTTTAGAGAAAAGAGAAGACATTTGGAACCAGTACAGCTTGTCAGGATATACACTTTAGTTCAAAATTTTTAATCTTCTGAATTGTATACTGTTTGTTGTAAATTAAAATAGAATTTACTTGATTCACTCGCAAAGTTGCTAATTAGGGCCAGTTCACTGAGGCAGTTGTTTAACATTCACTAAATGTGTGTTTTTTGTTGTTTTGTATAAACTGACTGATAGTCAAACCAAAGTCTTCTATATATGTGTTTTCTTTTCTTACTTCAGTACTGATATATATGTGTTTTCTTTTCTTACTTAAGTACTAATATCCCTTACAGGGAATTTTTCAAGTTGGTAAGACAATTTTGTCTTTGCTTTGCCTAGTTAAAGCTTGAAATTCAAATTCAAGGATTTTACACGTGAATGTAAATCAATGTTTCTGAGTTTTCTTGGATAATTACAATGTTTGCAAAATTGCCTTTGCTTTCTTTGACGATAGAGACACTTCTCTACTGAGAAGGTTTCAACAAATTAGAGGCCGAAGCGTCAGGGAAAATCACATAACAGTCTAGACATGCTAACAGAATCTCAAACCATGAGCTATCCTGGAAATTTTGTTCCAAAAAGAAGATCAGCATTCCTACCTTGATTGCCAACCTTTATTCTTGAGGGCAAGTGTTTTAAATGAGGAAATCTAGTGTGCCCTGAGTACATCCTAAGCAGATGATTCTGCAATATGTGAAGCTGAGTCCCATGTCCGCTTTCAATTATGGACACCAATCAAAGGGCAGCTACATTCGAGGAAGCATTCGCCTGTCTTACATCACTCGTCTCATTTTCTAAGCATACAAAACACAGCAAATGGCTCCATGTGCTTCGTGAATCATTCTGGAACTACCTTCAGCATCAGCAGCTCACATTCAGCTTGAATCCACTGCATGTGAGTTCAGACAATAACCTCCATCCCACCCGGCTCTTTTTGCTGACATGATAGCATCCTCCGATACAAACATCAGTGGCTTTTTGTTTGCTATGGTTGTTATCTATGTGATGTAGATGACTACTGAAATTCTTACTACAACAGTGACATATCCTATGTTGGCATTTCATTCCACATTAAAATTTAATAGCAATATTCTTATTTGTCCTGCTCTCATTGTACTCAGCAGTCCCTTTGACCTACTTTGTGGTCATTAGTTGGACATAAATATAGCTATCTTATCTCTTCTCACTCTACTCCAGCTCTGTTTATGCTTGTCTTCTCTGCTGGATTTGGACCCATGACTCTTTTAGTGCAGGTTTCTCCTAGATAGATCGCTTACGATTTGCTCTAAATCTCGAGACCAAATGCAGAAATGGCCACTTGATTGGATGGAGAAAGGACTTTTATTTATGTGAGAGATGTCACCATATTTCTGCATTCTGATAATAGGACCTTTGGATAAATGACGTCCATGCCTGCATGTGTAAAGATGAGCCATGGCGCCACTATTTGATGATGGTATTCCATTCACATTGAACCTCTGCCACCAAATGCCTTCCAATAACCCACTAAGTAGAGGACCTAATATTTAATTCCATTGTTTCTGTAATTAAGTGCGATGACATTAGATAGTTTAAGACCTGCAATTGCAGGTGGGTGAGAAGCGGGAAACGCAGGGTATAGCTCGTGAGAACTTTTTACCCTGTTTAACACTAGATGCTTCCTTGTAACATGTAGAATCTCAATGCTTCTTTGGAAGGTCAACAAAGTGCCCAAAGTGATCTTTATTATGAAGTTACCTGCTTGAAGTCCTTGATGAAAATCTTTCATTAAGCTGTTTACACGGAAAATTCTAAAGCCAAATCCATCAGATGATTTTTCCCTATTTTTGAATGCTAAAGAGCTTATAACTGTTTTTTAATTCTAAAGTCGATATCAGTTTTTCATTTAGATTGCATACGAATATTTCTTTGTCCCTGCTAATTACTTGCAGATGTTACTTACAGCTTTGATCTGTTTCGGCTTGATGATCCTACAGGTTTATGGAACCCTTGATCTCACGAGTTCCTATCATGGTTGTGGAGGGCAATCATGAAATCGAAGAGCAAGTTGGAAATAAGACATTTGCAGCTTACAGTTCAAGATTTGCATTTCCAAGTCAAGAGAGTGGATCTGGTAGCACATTCTATTACTCCTTCAATGCTGGAGGCATCCATTTCATCATGCTTGGAGGATACATAGATTACAATAAAACAGGTTTAACAGGATTTCTTCCAGTTTACAGTATATATTTGATGAGCGCAATACAAAGCTTTACAGGTGTTTTCAGATGGTAACAGCATGAGAAAGAATCCTAACATTGGTTGTATTGTAGGCCAGAAACATAGTTACATTGTTGAAGTGAAAACAGCAGGCATTTGGGCATAAAATCTATGCTCAATTCTCTGTGCCGTATGATATTTATGATAATTTATGTCTCTGTTCACAGGGGAACAATATAAATGGCTGGAGCATGATTTAGCAGATGTTGACAGGAGCATGACTCCTTGGCTTGTTGCTGCATGGCACCCACCCTGGTACAGCAGTTATAAAGCCCATTATCGTGAGGCTGAATGCATGAAACAGGAAATGGAGGAGCTGCTGTACAGATATGGTGTTGATATTGTATTCAACGGCCATGTGAGTAACTAACTAAAGAATTATTCAATAGATATATTTAATGGCGTTTCATGATTTTGCCCTTATTTTTCTACTTTTATGACCTCTACAGCAGAACTCTGTGAAACAATATCTAGGAGTGTATAAGTAAATTGTGGTAAGAGGAAGAATCGACTCAAATAATTTGGGTTAACTATAAATCATGCCTGTTGCTTTCAGGTCCATGCATATGAGAGATCAAACCGAGTCTTTAACTACACATTGGACCCATGTGCTCCTGTTTACATTACAGTGGGGGATGGTGGCAACAGAGAAAAGATGGCAGTACCTCATGCTGATGAACCTGGTAACTGTCCTGATCCGGCTTCCACACCGGACAGCTATATGGGTGGATTCTGTGCATACAATTTTACATCTGGTCCAGCAGCTGGAAAGTTTTGTTGGGATAGGCAGCCTGACTTTAGCGCATATAGAGAGAGCAGCTTTGGGCATGGAATTTTTGAGGTGAGCAATTATTATTATTATGAACTATTTATTGAATCTTAAGTATCCTCAATTTCATGGTAGATCGATATGGAAAGTTTGGTTACCAAATCGGGTTCAAATGGTAGGTTGAAATGTGTATTTAAAAATTAATAGTCCTTATTGGGTTGGTTTTGACATACATGTTTTTGCTACAACTATTTTAATATTGAACGATGGCATCTTAATAATATTCAGGTGAAGAATGAAACATATGCCCTGTGGACTTGGCATCGGAATCAGGATGCGTACAACAGTATAGGGGATGAGATCTATATTGTGAGGCAACCAGGAATTTGCCCAAATCAGCCGAAGAGCATTCAAACAGTTCAGAGTCCAAAAATTCAGAAGTTATGAACTAGTAACCACATTAATCCGATAAAAATTAAAACCCTGAATGGATTGCTTTCAGGTCACCGGGAAGAGGCACCAATATTTTCTTCCTCTTAATGCCCATTTCAGAAATTGAGTTTGTCATTGAGGGCATGCATAGTAGTATGCATTTTAGAAAATATGCTCCTTGTTCATTATTTGATATTTTTCACCAAGGGCACATTGCCATTAATATGTATTATATTTGCCATTTATATAAAAATTCGATGGCATTTCAATCTTAAATATTTTGACCGGTGTGGATCTCTTGAAGCATGGAATTGTGTATCAGCCTCAAGTGGAGAAAAAGGTTCCCAAGCCATGGTAAGAATGTGAGGAAAAAGAACAGCAAATTCCTACACCATTGGATCGCAGTTCAGAGTAAAACAGTGTATGCCCATATGTACACAATGAATCTCCGTGTATATAATGCTTAATATATGTCCTCGATTTCAAGCATGAACTACATACATAAGCTCAAATTAAAAACTTCGGAATTGTATCTCTTTCTGACAATATGGTATGAGGTTAAAAGACAATAAATGTATCTTCCTAGGCATCTGTCATATATCTTCCGACAGGTACAGTTGAATTGTATCTCTTTCTGAGAATATCGTATAAGGTTAAAAGACAATAAATGGACAGGTTCGGTGGAATTGAATCTCTCTCTCGGACTATCGTATGAGATTAAAAGAGAATAAATGTTTCTTGCTATGCATCTGTCATATATCTTCTCTCTTTTTGCTAATGTTAAACCAACTATTTGTGGACTCAAATGGTCTCTCTATTTATTGAAAAATGTGGAAAATAGTTTACAATGCGGAAAATGGCTAAAGGACAATAAATGTATTTTCCTAGGCATTTGTCATATATCTTCTCTCTTTCTGGTAATGTTAACCCAACTATATGTGTCTCAAATGTTCTCAAATGTTCTCAGTCTATATATTGAATGGAAGAGAGATTTTTGAATGGAAGAGTGATTTTCCCCATTGTGAAAATGTTGTTGTGGGGATTGTGTACAACTCGGTCAAAATTGAATGTCTTCAGACAATAACCAACTTATCTATGCCTCATAAACAATATTTATTATTGCCGTAGTTTAACTAGACTGTTTTTTCGCCCTGAAAATCATGGAAATTCCAGCAAGATTTTAAGAAAATCCGGCAAGGATTTTCTTAAATCCACGTTATAACTATCAAACTTTAATATTTTGGGTGTACTAGAGGTTTTTGATGGTGTTGAATCCATTTCCACCATCAAAATCATGATTCAAACACGGTCACTGTAATATTTCTTAAAAAAATTTGGCCCGGATTCAGGCCAAATTTGGCCGTCCAAGCAATTCCTCCGTCTCGTTAGATAACTCCTTTATAATTTATAGATTTTAAATAGATGTTAAGCCAAATAAAGTTATACTCAAATGTAACTTTTTTACATCAACCTTCTTACATCAATGTTGTCCACATGTAACCTTCTTACATCAATGTTGGCCACTCCATTATTCTCAGAACTTGAGTTAACACCATGTGGGTTCTTCCATCAATGTTGTCCACTCCGTTATTCTCAGAACTGTTGTAATTCTACAGGAACTTTTCTTGTACAGATATGAATTTAGTTAGGTTAGTTACAGTTATATTCAGTTATGTAGACATAACTGATTTCTTGGAGTATATATGTAACTCAATGGTTTAATAAATTTACAACAAGCACATATCATTTGAATTCAACAGTGGTATCAGAGCGCTTGAGATTTGAGGAGGCTGGTGGTAGCGTTGATGTTAAGGGAGCAACAAATTGTTTTCAACCTGTGTCAACACTGCCAGCGGAGTTTGTTTGCCAACATTTTCCTTTGTTGTGTTTGAAGCATGTGATTGATGGAAACCCTCATGTCATGCTGCAGTGTTGTGGCAGATTTAAAAAAAAAACTGCAAATCATTTTCATGTGTTGTGTTCATCATTTGATTGGAGCAGGCGTTGAGAAGTGCAATTTCACTGTTGCGTTCGTCGTGGACTGTTAGGAGCAGATTTTTTTTTTGGGAAAAGAATTTAGATTGTTTTGCCAGCATCGGTTTTCGTGATGATCAGTAAGTCACAAAACACAAATTTTTTAAAAGGAAATTTGTGCCTTGGTGAGATTAAAAAAATACAGTGAAAATATTTGAATCTTCAAAGTTAAAAACAATTTTTTTAAGAGAAATGTGTCTGCTTTTGGTTAAAAATAGAAGTAAGAGTTTTTTAAATCTCTGTTGGTGATTACAAAATTTTGTGTGGTTGAATTATAATTTTTTAAAGACAAAATTCTATGCATGTGAGAGAAATCTCTATTGGTGATTAAAATTTTGTTTTGTGGTTGAATCAAAAAATTTTAAAGACAAAATTTTGTGCATATGATCAAAATCGGTTTTTTGGTGGTCAAAACATGAACTCCTTGGTATCCTTAATTGGGGTTGTCCTTTTTGGGAAGGAAAATTACCAGGAGTGGTTTAGGAAAGTTAAAAATACTCTGATCTTTAATGATTTATGGGATGGAGTCTATGAAGGAGAAGGAGAGAATGCACCGGTGAAGCCTAATGAGCGGACACTACTTGCAATATGGCAAAGTAAGGATAAGAAGGCCTTTGCCTTAATATCCGCTTCAGTCTCAAAAGAGGTAAGAAGATACATTACTAAGAGTAAAACAACTTATGATACCATAACAAAACTAAAAGAGCTTTATGATTCACATTCTGAATTGGAGATAATTCAATTATTGTTGAAGTTATTTAATCTGGAAATGAGCGATAATGATTCTCTAAAACTTGCCTCTGAAATTAAAGCCATCAATCATGAAATTGAATGTACTGGAGTTAAAGTTGATTTTCCGCTTACTGCCTTTATAAAAGCTCTTTACCCTAGTTATTCACACTACTTGGAATCTCTCCAAGCTAGTGGGCAATTAAAAAATATATATTTTGACAAATTAGTACGGAAAATTGCAAAAAGAGAGAAGGCTTCTGGAAATAAAGAAGCATCAAATAGTTCTAATACTGAGACTCTATGTCTTGTTCAAAAAGACCAAAAACCTCAAGAGGAATCTTTCAGAAATACTAAGGGTAATAGAGGTCGAGGTAGGAAGAATTATAGAGGCAAGGGGGCAGAAATATTCAGGGAGATAGACAGCAGAATGAAAAACAAAGAAATTTTTCTGATAAACCTATTGTAAAATGCTTTAGATGAAAACTTGGACATACTGTTGCAAATTGTAGAATTCTCTGGGAGAAAATTAATGAAAAAATAGAACAATTGCTTGAAAAGAAAGATCATATAATTCTAGACAAAGGACAGTCTTCTGAGAATGCACATTATGTTGTCGCTCATTGTAATTTCCACATGGAAGATGTTTTTAGTACTTCTTTTTCTTCATCGTATGACAGCTGGGTTCTAGACACATGTGCCATGTGTCATATGACCTTTCGAAGAGATTTGTTTGATCAATTCAGTGATAATATTGAAAGAGTAGTGTATTTTGCTGATAAGTCCCAAATCAAACCATCAGGGATTGTTTCAATATAGTTAAAAATTCTTGTACTTCCAAATTATATTTTGAGTGATGTTCTTTACATTTCGCAGTTCCAAAGAAATTTGTTGTCTCTTATACAAATAAGACAACATGGACATTCCATTCACATATTTGATGGTAAAGTAGAAATTAGAAGAGAAACTAATAATAAAATTGTAATGTCTGGTGTGGAACAAGATAAATTATTGAAGATGCATGGTATGTCGTCTGATGCATTAAACACAACTTATTTGGTTCAACAAAATGATACTTTGTCATTTTTTTTATTATGGCATGCACACTTCGGTCATGTTAATTATGAAATTATTCGTATTATGAAACAGCGGGGGATTAAGGGACTTCCAACAGTTCCCAGAAAATTGATCCCATATAATGCTTGTATATTGGGCAAGCATCACAAACAGTCTTTTCAGAATTCTAAGTCTAGAGCTACAAGAAAATTAAGTCTCATACACTCTGACTTATGTGCTCCAATGCTTGTACCAACTGCAAATGGAAATAAATACATACTCACTTTTATTGATGATTATTCGAGGATGTGCTGGGTTTATTTGCTTAAAGAAAAATCACTAGTTTTTGATGTGTTTAAGAAATTTCATCTCTTGACAACAAATGAAGCACAACTTACTATTGGTACTATAAGGACTGATAATGGAGGAGAATATACTTCACATGCTTTTGAAACATGTTTGCAAGAGAATGGCATCAAACACTAGACCACAATACCATATAATCCGCAACAAAATGGTGTTGCTGAAAGAATGAACCAAACATTGCTTAATATGGTAAGGTCAATGATGTTTTTTAAAAATGTAAAATTAATGTTTTGGGGAGAAGCCGTGCTCTGTGCCGCATACATTAGAAATCGGTACCCTTCCTCTGTCATTAACAACAGAACTCCATATGAAATGTGGTATAGTCGTCTTCCTACTGTTAAACATTTCCGAATTTTCGATTCTCAATGTTATGCTTTGATTCCTGAACATCAGAGGAATAAGTTGAGTGAACGAAGCAGAAAATGCATATTTTTAGGGTATTCCATGACTTCTAAGGCATACCGATTGTATGATGAAGAGAACAAAAAGTTTATTTTGTCAAGAGATGTAATTTTTCTTGAAACTGATAAAGATTCCCTCATTGTTGATAGACAACTTAATCAAATAGAAAAGTTTGTGCCTCAAAAGTTTTATTATGAATAAGATAATATACTTCCCCATCCTGAAGGGGGGATTCCTATATTAGATCAATCTGTGGAGTTTCCTTCTCTCAATGATGAGAAATTGGTTGTGGTTGATGATGATAATTATGTTGTTGCTGATGAGGAATTAGTTGATGCAAGTATTTCTACAGAAACAATGACAGAAATGATAAGAACTTAGCCAGATGAAGAAGATGAGCAACTTCCTGAACAACTTCCTACATAACCTTTGCGAAGGTCAACTCGTATTCGAACATTTCCAAAGAAATATGATGATTTTAACGCTGGAAGTTCCTCAGGTAACTATTCTCATTGTGAATTTAATTTTTCTGTTGATTGTGAACTTACTTGCTTTGAAGAAGCTACTAGTTATGAACAATGGAAAGATGCAATGCAAAAGGAATATGATGCTCTCATAAAAAACGGCACATGGAGGCTGGTGGATCCTCCTGCTGGCATCAAACCTATTGGTTGCAAATGGATTTATTAAACTAAGTATAAAGCTGATGGTTTGCTAGACAAACACAAAGCAAGACTTGTAGCAAAGGGATATGCACAGAAAGAGGGTATCGACTATACAAAGACTTTTGCTCCTACAGCTAAATGGGGCACTATTAGAATTTTGTTTGCTACTGCAGCTCAGAAAGAATGGAAAAATCATCATATGGATGTCAAAACTGCCTTTTTAAATGGAGATTTGAAAGAAGATGTTTACATGTTTCAGCTAGAAGGTTTTTCCGTTAAAGGGAAAGAACAAAAGGTTTGCAAACTAATGAAGTCTTTGTACGACTTGAAACAATTGCCACGAGCATGGTATGAGAAGCTAATTGAATATCTTAAATTAAACCATAAACATTTTGACCTAGATGATGCAACTCTTTTCGTTAAGAAAGTTGGAAGATCAGTTGTATATCTAGTTGTATATGTTGATGATTTGATGATCACATGAAACAATGATGAATATATATCATCTATAAAGAAGGAATTGAAAAAGGTTTTTGATATGACAGAGTTAGATTTACTTCATTATTATCTTGGAATTGAAGTTGATCAAAAATCACAACATATTTTCATCTCTCAAAAGAAATATGTTGATAAGTTATTGAACAGATATAGTATGACAAAATGTAATCTTGTTGCTACTCTAATGGAGCAGAATTTGAAACTCACTTCCGAAGAAGGAAAGTCGTTTGAAGATCCAACAAAGTACAGGCAACTTGTTGGAAGTTTGATTTATTTTTCTATTACTCGACCGGATATAACCTTTGTTGTCAGAATACTTTCCAGGTTTATGCATCATCCTTGTGAGGGGCATTAGGTAGCAGCAAAAAGAGTTTTGAAGTATTTAAAATGAACTCAAACTTATGACATCAAATATTCCAAAGTTTTAAACTTCCATCTTGCTGGTTATTCAGATTCAGATTTTGATGGAGATAAAGAAAATGGAGTCTCAACTTCTGGATATTCGATGAATCTTGAATCAACAACCATCAGTTGGAGATCACACAAGAAATCTGTTCTTGCTGATTCTACCACCGAAGCCGAATATGTTGCAGCAGCTCAAGCCACTAAGGAAATCATTTGGCTTCAAAAAATACTCGAAGATTTGCAGGTGAAACAAAGAGCTTCAACTCCTCTATTTGTCGACAACTCTTCTGCTATTCAATTGGCAAGGAATCCAAAGTTTCATGATCAAACCAAACATATCAACACCAAGTATCATTTGATTTGACATCATGTAGAGGCCAAAACAATTCATCTCACACATTGTCCAATTTCAGAACAAATTGCAGATATTTTTACCAAAGCATTAGGGCGTGAAAAATTCGAAAAATTTAGATCTTTACTTGGTATGTCAGATGTCCTTTCGAATTAAGAGAAAAATGTTGTAATTCTATGGGAACTTTTTCTGTACAAATATGAATTTAGTTAGGTTAGTTACAATTATATTTAGTTATGTAGACATAACTGATTTCTTGGAGTATATATGTAACTCAATGGCTTAATAAATTTACAAGAGCAAGCACATATCATTGAATTCAACAAACTTGAGTTAACAACTTTGGTTGAGTTAAACTTTCAATTTATTTGGTTATTTTCCATCACAAATTGCCTTTTTCCACCACTGTTTTGAAGTTCATCGTATTTGAGAGAAGATGGCCTACCTCTTAATCGTACAATTTTTAAATTTCAACTTTGGCATGTCATTTTGTATATGGAGGTTTTATAAGAATGAAATACCTCTTAATCTTACCATTTTTAAATTTCAACTTTGGCATGTCATTTTGTATGTGAAGGTTTTATAAGAATGAAATATATTTATGGTTTGTTTCGCATGCCACTTTTATGTATAAAGATTTATAATAATGAGATATATTCACTTTTATGTGTGAAGATTTATAATAATGAGATATTTATGATGCGTTGGGTTGTCATAAAAACAAAGTTCAAATGCATATAACATAAAATCTACAAAAACTAAAGGTTAATGTGTTTTGGTGTTCATTTCACATTAAGCTAGCCTCAAGCCTCACACTTTGCCATTATCATAGCTTCAAATACCCTTGTGGTTTTATAAAACCAAAGTTTAATGTGCTTTGGTGTTCACTGCACATTTAAGCTAACCTCAAGGCTCACACTTTGCCATTATTAGAACTTCAAATACTTTTGTAGTTTTACAAAAGTTCATATTTTTTAATAAATTAAATTGTAGATAACCATCTGGAGTTCCAAATTTGAGTAATACATCTATGCTTGTGTTGTAAATATTTTTAATATATTTGACCATTGCATATGGAACTTAGGCTTGGCTCACACTTTGCCATTATCAGAACTTCAAATGCCCTTGCAATTTTACAAAGTTCATATTTTTTAATAAATTGAATTGTAGATAACCATCCGGAGTTCCAAATTTGAGTAATAAATATCTGCTTGTGTTGTAAATATTTTTAATATCTTTGACCATTACATATGGAACTTAGGCTTTGAGTTAGTGATTTGTTGGGCATTTCTTCCCTTATTAAATGAGGAGCTCAATGAGTAGATGTTGATGATTGCAATTGATGACTAGGTTAGAGCAAGAAATAGTGGTGTAGCAAAACCAATTGTTGTTGATGAATGTTAAGTTTACTAAACAAACTTCTAAATTGATTTTTTTAAAGATTTGCAAGAATAAAAAACACCCTTATGGTATACTCTACAAAACTTGAAAGATAGAATATATGGTATACGCAAAAATATTTCAAAGTTGATGAAAAATTTAGTGGGAGGCTTGGATTTGTCTAATATCATTAAGTGAAATTAGAAGATTATGTAGGCATGTGGATGTTGAATCTAACTATTGCAAGTGAGACATTGTAATCTAGTGGAAGATTGTAATTTGTAAATTGTCAAATAAAGAATTGTTTAACTATTCTATTTTTTGACTCAATAGTCAATTATCACATTGGTGGTAAAGGAAATTTGCAATACAAGTAAGATTTCAAGTCTCACACAAAGGAACACAGAACTATGATGCAAGATAATTCAAAGATATTTCAAGTATGGGTGTAGATAGTATTTTATGAAAAAAGTGCAAATGGATCTCAAATAAAAATAGCGTAGGCATGGAATGTTGTATGTTCAAATGCAGTATGGAATAATATGTGGTTTGAGAAGCATACATAGTTTTGAATGCACTACCTTGAAAATGTATGTAAGATAGAGCAAGGAGACACATTGCATCGATGGAAGCATTCTTGAGATTTGTAAGGATCAATAAATGGAGAGGTAGAAAACACACATAGAGAACATGGACTTGAATGACAATGATAAGAGTGAATTCACACTATAAATCTAATAATGTGTACAAGCAAATAGTGAATTAGCTAAGCGTGAGCTTTTGTCTCATATTCCCTTTCTCTAATTAATTGATTCTCCTCTTGCTCCATGAAACAAATATCTAAGGATCAAATGCTAAGGTTGATGTAATTATTTGGGTTAATTTAGACATAATCTAGCATGAATGTAGTTTAGGCATATTGAAAGAATTGTCTAACCTTTTTACAATGTCTCGCATTGGTGCTTCCAAGTAAGTGTAAGTATATTTCTCATTCTAATTTATATTTTGTGATGCGGATTGCATCATTATGTGTTAGGTCCCTATATTACTAGTATAGTCCCTTATTGTTGTTATTGTAACCCCCTTATTGTTATTGTTGTACCCACGTAACCCCAATATTGTTATTATTGTGCCCTTACATTATTATTGTTAGGTCAGCTAGGATTATATTGTGACCCCATGGACTCCTATATATAGAAGGAGGTTTTGTCATTTGTATCATCCAAGAATTATTCATTTATGTAATGTAAAGGAGGTTTCCCCCTCGAAGTGGTTGAATTCTAAGGCATTGATATCTCTTTTATTTTATTTTTGGAGCTGGTTTTATAACATTTGGTATCAAAGCTTTGGCTTCTAGGGTTTCTCTTCTCCAAACAGATCATCGTGTAATTTTACTATAACTTTTTTTATACAAAGGTTCAGAAGCTAAAAATTATACAGAGTGAAGCTGAAATCCCAAGGAACGTCGTGTAAAACTTTCAGATTTTGGTTCGCAATATTTTCAGAGAAATGATATGTGGAAGTTAGGGTTTTTTTTCAGGCTCCCGAATTTCACCTAAACAGGTCATTGTGGAATTTCCTCTATAAAGTTTTTTCTACGAAGCTTCAAAAGTGGAAATTTTTACAGTGCGAAGCCGAAATCCTGAGGAACGTCGTGTAAAAATTTTAGATCTTGGTTCGAAATATTTTCGGAGATATAATCTGTGGAAGGTAGGGATTTTTTAGGCTCCTGAATTTCATCTTAAAGAGGGGACCATGGGAAAATCGTCATAACTCTCTCTCTTAGCATTGGATTGGAATTTTGTAAAAAGTGTCCGCAATTACACGGACTATAGTTTCCTGTGTATCAATTTCAGAGCAAAAGGAAGAAACAGTGACACGTGGCACGTCGTACAAGTTCGCTCTACTGAACCAGTCCATAATTAGTTCATTGTTGGAGATTGAGCATAACTTTTTCTTGAAGAATCCAAATCAGGTCAGACCCGTGGCATTTGAAAGAAGATTTATAGGGCTACGATAGGACCAAATTTCAGATATTGAAGAGCCGAAATCACATATATAATTTAGTTTCAATATCAAGCTCCTCAAAAACAAGAAAAAGGTGTGTACTTTTTTTCTTTTCGAATTGCATAAGCCTTGTTTGAAGAATCGGTTTGAATTGATTCCAAAGGCATATTGTAGAATAGATATTATTATTGGGTTCTAAAATGCCCCCTAAAAAGAATTCAACACCCATTAAGCCTTCAGAATGCTCTACTATGACTCATGAAGATGAAGAAATGCAACATGACATATCAAATTACACGAGCAAGTGCACCAAATTTCGCTATGGCAAAGAGCAACAAAAAATTAAATGGAAGTTTTGAAGAAAGGTGTGGAAGCTAAGATGGATGGTTTGAAGAAAGGCGTGGAAGCTAAGATGGATGGTTTAAAGAATGACATGGAAGTTAAGATGGATGACATGGAAGCTAAAATCGATGAAAAAATGGAAAACATGAAGAATGATCTAAAAGCAGACATGGCAGGTTTGACAAAGTTGATACAAGAAATGTTTCCTAATGGCCAAATGATAGTAGAGGAAACTCATGATGATAACAAAATAAATGTTAATCGTGATTTCATAAACTCTAATGTTGGATGGAAGAACCACCATATTCCAAAGATGGATATGAGGAAGTTTGATGGCAAGGATCCCGTAACATGGATACCACAAATGGAGCAATATTTTGATCTCAATAATGTGCAAAACACACAAAAAGTACGCATTGCAACTTTACATTTAGAACAAAATACATTTGTATGGTATCGATGGCTTTGCTCCCATAAAAAAATTGTCACTTGGTCAATTTTTACGGAGGAAATGATAGCACATTATGAGGATACAAAGAGAAAGACCTTCTTTAGCCAATTGATAAATCTCAAACAAAAGGGTTTAGTGGGGGAGCACATTGAGGACTTCCAAAAATTGAATATAAGGGTAACTGATATTTTAGAGGAACACATGATTGATCTCTTCATAGGCACTTTAAAGGATAACATCCAACATGAAGTTCGCGTTTTGGAACCTGATTCATTGGAGAAGGCATTCAGGTTGGCAAGAAAAATTGAATGTAAAATTATGGCGACAAAGAAGCCTACCACTCACTTCTATAAAGAAGGAAGTGTTGCTACGCCTAGATTTCCACAACCTACAAGGTTGACACCACAAAAATTGGAAGAAAAAAGAGCAAAAGGGCTTTGCTACAGTTGTGATAGCAAATACACTAAAAGTCATAAGTGTGCTGAGAAGAAATTATTTTACATAGATTGTGAAGAGGAAGAAGAAAATGAACAAGAAGAGGATATACACCAGGAACCAACCCTAGAAGAGGAAGAAATGAGTCCGACCATATCGTGTAATGCATTGGCATGAATTACCACTCCTCAAACTCTCAAGATAGAAGGACATATCAAGAAGAAAAAGGTAATAGTGTTGATTGATTCAGGTAGTACCCATAATTTTATTCATTGTAAGGTAGCCAAGGAATTGAATCGTTTCCTATACCCAACACCAGAATGTCAAGTGATGGTTGCAAATGGAGGAACTATAAATTGCTCTGGAAAATGCCATAATATCAAGCTAACCATGGGGGAATATGTATTGAATATTCCAATGCTTTCCATTCCTATGGGAGGTGCTGATGTTGTACTAGGAATACAATGGTTACAATCTTTGGGGATGGTAGCTTTTAATTTTCAAGAACTTTTCTTGAAATTTTTTTCAGAAGGAAAGGAAGTCGAATTACGAGGTATTGAAGGGAAGCTGGGAAGGATAATAAGCTCTAATGTCATGAAAAAGCTTCTAAAGAAAGAACAACGAGGTGTAATTGCACAATTATGCTCACCAGAAGTTCCACCATCAAAATCATCTATATCTACAGATCTCCAAAAAGTCTTGGAAAATCATTCCAAGGTGTTTGAAACTCCCAAAGGACTCCCATCTATTTGTCATCATGATGATGCTATTCATTTGATTCGAAGAAGTGTTCCTCCAAACATCATGCCTTACAGATATCCTTATGTCTAAAAGAGCGAAATTGAACGTATGATTGCAGAAATGTTAGAGGGAGGTATAATTCAACCTAATCAAAGTTCTTTCTCTGCTCCAGTAGTGTTGGTGCACAATAAGGATGGATCATGGCGCATGTGTTCGGTTATAGAAAGCTCAATAAGCTCATTGTTAAAGATAAATTTCCCATTCCTGTGATTGATGAATTATTGGATGAATTACATGGAGAAATTTATTTTACCAAGTTGGATCTTCGTTCAGAATATCATCAAATTAGAATGAAGACTGAAGATATTCCAAAAACAGCATTTCGAACTCATGAGGGTCATTATGAATTTTTGGTCATGCCTTTTGGCCTTAACAATGCACCTTCTACATTTCACGGGTTGATGAATTCCATTTTCAAACCCTTCCTTAGAAAATTTGTGCTAGTATTTTTTGATGATATACTAATCTACAACAGGTCTTGGAAGGATCATATTCAACATGTTGACAAGGTGCGCAAACTATTGGAGGAGAAACAATTATATGCAAAAACATCCAAATGTTTCTTTGGAGTACAAGAGGTGGAATATCTGGGTCATATTGTATCTCACGAGGGTGTTAAAGTAGACCCTAACAAAATTAAAGCCATTAAGGAATGGAAAGTCCCCATAAACATAAAGAAATTGCGAGGATTTCTCGAGTTAACAAGGTATTATTGCAAGTTTGTTAAGAATTATGGGAGAATAGAATCTCCTCTAATAACATTATTGAAGAAAGATGCATTTTCATGGACTCCTGAAGCAACTAAGGCCTTTGAACATCTTAAAGAGGCAATGTGCCTAGCACCGGTCTTAGCTACGCCAGACTTCACAAAAACCTTTATTGTGGAATGTGATGCCTCAGGAAATGGAATTGGTGTTGTTTTAATGCAAAAAGAAAGACCCGTTGCTTTTTAAAGTCGTCCAGTCAAAGGAAAGTATTTGCAAAAAGCTATTTATGAGAAGGAAATGTTGGCAATACTACACACACTAAAGAAATGACGACCTTACTTAATGGGAAGACACTTCAAGGTAAAAACTGATCATGATAGTATTAAACACTTTTTGGAGCAAAGACTGTCTTCAGAAGAGCAACAAAAATGGGTTGAAAATATTTTGGGTTATGACTTTGAAATCATCTACAAAAAAGGGAAGCTAGATGTTGTTGCAGATGCACTCTCAAGAAATGATGGAGAGGTGGAAGCATTGCTTTATGCCATTTCTATTATCCAACCAGATTGGATAAACGAAGCAAGGTATGAATGGAAGAAGGACGAATAAGTGTGGACACTCATTCAAAAATTGCAGCAAGATCCTAGTACATATGATACATTTAGTTGGAAAAATGATTCCTTATGGTACAAAGATCGCTTATATATCTATAAGAATTCCAAACTAAATCAAAAGATCCTTTTGGAATTGCACACTTCTCCTTTTGGAGGACACTCAGGATTTTTAAAAACTTACCACAGGGTGAAGAAAGTTTTTTTTTGGGATGGCCTTAAATCTGATATTCAAAAGTTTGTGGCAGAATGTTTGGTTTGCCAACAAAATAAAGTTGAGACAATTAAGACCCCGGGTCTTCTACAACCTTTATCCATTCCAAGTCAACATTGGGAGGAGATTTCAATGGATTTTATCACATGTTTACCTAAGTCCGAAGGAAAGAGTTTCATCATGGTGGTAGTTGATAGACTTACCAAGTATGCACACTCTTTTGCATTATCTCATCCATTTAAAGCAAGTATATTTGCTACTGCATTTATGGAAACAATTCAAAAGCTACATGGAAACCCAAAGATTATTGTAAGTGATAGAGATCCCATTTTTACTGGAATTTTTAGGACGAAATTATTTTCTTGTTTGGGTACTCAACTAGCTTATAGCTCATCTTATCATCCTCAATCCGATGGTCAAACTGAGATAGTGAATAAATGTTTGGAAGGATATATTCGTTGTTTTGTATCTGATAAGCAAACACAATGGGTCAAGTGGTTACCTATCGTTGAATGGTGGTATAACAGTTCCTTCCATACTGCAAGAAAAATGACCCCATTTATGGCACTTTATGGATATCATCCACCGTCCATCACATCATTTTTAAGAGAAAATTCTAAGGTTCAAGCAGTGGAAGATCACATCAAGCATTAACAAGAATTTCTCCAACTCTTAAAGGATAACCTAAATTTGGCACAAAAGCGAATGAAACAACAAGAAAATCAACATCGCAGTGAGAGAAGTTTTGATGTAGGAGACTAGGTATTTTTACGGCTACAACCATACAAACAAATGTCCCTCGAGCAAGATAAAAAGGATAATAAATTATCGCCAAAGTATTATGGTCCTTACAAGGTGTTGCAAAAGATTGGTACTAGGGCATAGAAATTGGAGCTTCCTGCTTCTTCGCGAGTGCATCCAGTTTTCCATGTTTCATGCTTAAAGAAGGTTATAGGTGACAAACTTCCACTCCAAACAATATTTCCAGAACTTGATGAGGAAGGAAAAATCATATTGGAACCTGAAGCAGTCACGGAAAAAGAAATCGACAACTACGACATCGATCAATTTCAGAGTATCTCATCAAGTGGAAGAACTTACCCACTGAAGATTCTACATGGGAGGATGAGAATTTTATACAGAAGCATCTGAAGCTACTCAAGCATTGAGGACAACACCTTTTTTAAGGAGAGAGGGATGTTAGGTCCCTATATTACTAGTATAGTCCCTTATTGTTGTTAGTGAAACCCCCTTATTGTTATTGTTGTACCCCTGTAACCCTAATATTGTTATTATTGTGCCCTTACATTATTATTGTTAGGTCTGCTAGGATTATATTGTGACCCTATGGACTCCTATATATAGAAGGAGGTTTTGTCATTTGTATCATCCAAGAATTGTTCATTTATGTAATGTAAAGGAGGTTTCCCCCTCGAAGTGGCTGAATTCTAAGGCATTGATCTCTCTTTTCTTCTATTTTTGGAGCTGATTTCATAACATTATGTTTCTTTTCATCCATCTTGCTTTCAAAGTGGAAAAAGTGGATGAATCAACTCACAAGACCATTTTTACCAATGGGACCTAGTTTGGAAAAATGGGGTTTGAAACCTTCCTGGAGCATTTTGATGCATCAAATGGTATTTTTTGGGGGTAAAAGTTTGCCACTCTAGCACCACAATTTTTTTTCCTATTATACACATAAATACTTCCAATGACGTAAGAATCACCTCAATCAAAGTCCATATGCAAAAGTTAAGCCACTAAGAAGTTGACCTTTATGTTTTGTTCACTATAATTCGAGACGATGCCACATCAACCCCCATTACACATGGAAATGAGGCTACCCACGCGATTATGATGGAGAAGGCTCTAGAAGAGTCCATATTGTAACTCTAGTTAAGAGTTGAAGTATTCAAACCTAATCACTAATAGGCTATCAAGCTATGTTATAACCGAGCAACTAGGAGGAAAAGGGGTTCCATTATTTTTTAGTGCATTTGTTCCATAGATGAGCAAAGTAGCCGAGAGGGGTAGGGAGAGCACAAAAAGAGGATTTGTGCACTATAGTAGCCCATGAGCCACAAACATTTTTTTTTTTTTTTCTTTCTAAATAGGGCTAATTCTATTAATTATGAAAATACTAGTACAAAACTGCCAAGACTGCTGCTATGAGAGCCAGACAGTCTGGGTTGATTAAATCTGCTGTCCTGTGGAAGTCGGGGCCGCCCAGAGTGGGAAACCGACCCATTAAACATCAGTAGTTGGGCTGCCCATAGAAGGGAAACCGGCCAGAGACTTAAGCAAAACATGTAAATAACCTTAAAAACAGAGCAAGAAACAACAGTATGCTCAACAAGTGAGCATCTAATACAGTAAATCATGATAAAACCAGCAAAGAATGAGCCTATGGAGTCAGCTCTTGTCCTCAGAGGACAGTGGTTCCTCTTCCACCCTGCAAGCATATTCATTTCCTGTGCTGCTGTCTTCTTGTCCTTCCTGGCCATCAGAGTTCATGTTCTGGCGCTGAGCTTCAGTGCTGACCTCTGCGTAAGGGGTAGGAATGGGGCGAGGGTCAAGAGTCGGGGGGGGGGACAGTAGAGGGGGGAATTTCCTCACGGAGGGATACAGAAATGAGGGCAGTGATGATGGAATCAAAAGAAGTACAGTGGAAGCGAAGTTCCGCATTCTGAGTGGTCTGCCTGATGGTGGAGCCACGAACCCTGTTGAAAGAAGGAGAGGGCTGACCAGGATGGGCGAGAGTTGCTGAAGGAAGGGGGTGACAGGGAGGATTAGGAATATTCGGAGGAGGGGAAAGGCCGGGAGGCTCAGAATGAGCAACAGGAATGTCAGAAGCATCTCTGATGTTCTGCGCCCCTCCACGTCCTCTGCCAACGAGGCCGCCCCTACCCCTGCCTCTACGTCGACCACCACGTGAGGAGAGCGGGGGAGTATGGTCATCTCCATCCGAGGAGGAGCTGAGCTCAGAGTGGGGCAGAGGAGGAGTGCCAGTAGAGCGCCCGCGACTCACGCCTCGACGAGGCCTCATTCTTTGTCGTAATCGGGGCATGACAAACAACAAATGACGCAAACAAGGCCCGCCAGAAGGGGGTTCAGGAGAAGGATGGCTCTGCCCGTGCAGGTAGGCAGAAGAACTGAAAGGGCGATGACCAGAGGAGCGAAGAGCCTGAAAATTCAAATTGAGATTGGATGAAGACTGAATACCTGTGAAGGTGGCTGTCGAAAAACCAGAAGAGGCACAAGCTCCGCAGCAAGGACTGTTGGAGAAGTGAAAGCCCGGCTCTGTCTCCAGACAAGCCCAAACACTGCATCGACGCCCTGTGTTCGTTCTGCAACTGGAAATTGCCGCACCAGGTGGGCAGTAGCTTTTGAACGGGAGTAAAATTCTCGAATGGCTTTCGTCTGTCTGCCTTTCTTCCATCGTGAAAGCCAAAACCAAATACACCGCCGTAAACCTGAGATTGAAGGAGCAGTTAATACCATTGTGATGCTTCCAAGGCGTATTAATGTCGCGAGGACTGTGAACACGCGAGGCCATGTGGGCTGGGCACGCATACAGTCTTGGGAGCTGCGTGGGTGCCGGAGGCCCATTAATACTTTCATTCAGCCGCATCCGGCGATGAGCCACAAACATTACTTCTTTGTACTTGTAGCCATTTTCTATCTAGAGAAAGAGAGCAAAGCGACCTCACCTTCCATCTAGGTTTTCTAGGATATATCTTGTATCAACTATGGTTTGTGAGTTTTGATTTTGTTGTTCTCTATTTTATGCATAATTATAATTTGTATGCATGTGAAATGAACAATAATTTACATATCTAGAGATCTAAAGAGAAATAAACCCTCATAGTATAGATTTCAGATTTTTAAGAATAATTTATTCGATATTTTGTGACAAATTGTCTAGTGGAATATCTACAACAATTTATGGATCATATTGGTCTCAGAGCAGGCTTCTTTGGGTATATAGTGGAGATTTGCAAGGGATCTATATCAACTAAGCCAAATTTTATAAAACCCTAGTCATGGCTAAAAAATATGTAAATAACCCTCGTGATCTTGTAGAGGAGAGGTTTTCGCGGCCAAAAGAAGAAGTTGCACTAGTCGCGGCCGAAAGCAGGAGGACTAGTGGATTTGGTGGAACTCTTTTAGACAGAAGCAAGGGTAGAGTGTATAGGAGTACACCACAAAATCTAGAAAGATGGCCATAATGTTGGGTATCTCCCCAATGAACCCAAATGTACTCCTTAAGTATTTAGGGGATCTATACCACCATCTGCAAAAGTAAGTGATGTTGTTCAAGCCTAGATTGGTGGATGTGGCTTCTATATAGGCACAATACTTCGAGAACACATTCTTGAAGAAAGGGAAACCAAGTGGATCAAAGCAAAAGGAGCACCATGACGCTTCTGAGGAGGGGAAGAAGAATAAGAAGACAATGGCCGCAACAACCAGTGAAAATATCCCAACAACCACTATAACCGTTGTAACATTGATAGTCACAAAGAGGAGAAGTGATGGAAGTTGCATCTAGACTTAAATCGAGGAACAAGGAGAAAGATAATAAGCAGAATAACCTCATGACCATTGATTTGAACAACTAAGTTGAAATTATCTCGTACATGGATGAGAAGATCATGTGTACATCAGTGCAAATGTGTAACAGTCTCTCCCACCCTATTTGGATTAGTCTAGGCTGAACGAGAGGTGTTATTTTTAACTAACCCAACCTCCATGGTCTCATTATGAATATGAGGTTACAAAAAATTATTCTCTCCTAAAGAGTGTGAAATTCACTTTGGTTAACTCCATTGCATCTGCCTCGTTAAGATATTTTTAGCGATATAATTTTTGTTTCAATCCAATGCCTATATCACAAGTTAACTCATGCCACATCAACATGAAACTATCACCTCACTTATGGTCCAAAGTGATTCCTGTTACATCATCACACAATAGCACCATTGTGCCATTGGGCCACACTTCTAGGAACATCTCGTTCCAATAATCTACAACGTGCCATGAATATTCACATCGAGTAACGTATATGTTCCTGTCTCGTGGATTTTTTCTACCATGATTTATATTAACTACACACCACTCTTATAAGGTAGCACTAAAAAACATCTCGGGGGAGTTGAGATTTGCGGGCCCTTGGCCACATAGAATCCACGTTGACACCACATATCACCTCTAGGCATGTGGCACCACATGATAATGCCATATGTCACCTCTATAAAGGCGCCACGTTGGCGTCTTTTCCACGTCCTCTGGAATTCGATGTGACATTCTCGTAGCCTTACCTGACCTACTTGGAATTTTCCACTTTAGCCTAAGTCAGGGTGTCCCACAGGGATAAGCCCCTTTGTGAAAATGGATAGTTGCTATTTATAAGTTTACTATGATTAATTGTGAATTTTCACATTATTCATCACATCTCTAATCCCTGAGACTTGAATATATTTGTCCCTAAACATCAAGTCTTTCTTGTCTCATGAAGACATATCTTTGTCCCCCGAGACATATATATATCCCCGTCTATATACGCTAAATTTTCCCATCTCGTGGATACATATCCGTCTCCAAAAACATATATATTCATGTCTCTAGGCGCCAAGGTTTCTCGTCCCATGGAGACATGTCTTAATCCACTAAAGCACATTTATTAACATCTCCAGAAGTCAAGGTTTCTTGTCCCGCAAAGACATATGTCCATCCCACAAAGTGTTCTCGTATCTAGACATCATTTTTTCCCATCCTGTGATCTTAAGTCTGCTCCTTACGACAATTTACTTAGAGACTTAAGGATTACAGAGATTATGCCCTTGCCTCCCTTGAGGCCAAGTGCTACTTTTACTGCTAAATTCCACAGGAACGAAAAACATGTTTCAACTATACAATTCTTAGCATTACCCATATAATACAATAATAGAACTAACGACGTGCCTATAATTTGGCACAGAGAAAACAAGCCAAACCATGGATCACACTATTCCAGCCAATACCTTCAGATCCACTTGTAAAACATACAATGCCATATATATACAATCAACAACCTCAATTACATAAATATCCATAAAATCCAAAACATGCCAACAATGGAAATCACACATAGTAATAGTTTAATTGAGCACATCAAGCATTCTTACAAGACCATGTAAATAACTCTGTAACTCATGAACATATCAACAACCACAGAGATTTTTTAATTCCTTTAAAACCATGAGACATTCATATAACCATCTCATTATAGACAAATAGGAATAACAAATTCCTCCTCTAACGAGGCAGATACAATCATGGTTATAACAAAAAACAACACTACTCTTTTTACATTGCTATACACACACACACACACACTTATCTGTATAGATTGAATGACTGGAAATTGGGAGAGGGACTTCAACTCTCCATCCAACTGTAGTCTAGTTGCACAACAATATTTCTTACAACTGACCACCCCAAGCCGAAATCAAAGCCGAGGAGTTAAGTGCTCAAGGGAACACACATGACACACATGAATCCAGAGCTCAACTAGAACACACATGACTCCAGAGCTCACTGTGGCTCCACCTACTAAACACCATAAATATTCAAACACACATAGAGTCCCCACTTTGCTAAATGGGAATACAAAATACACAATTTCCACCTAATCAACCCTGTAGGTATCCATAACACACAATGTCTCCAACTTTTTTATTTTTATTTTCTTTCATTCACCCCACGCTCCTCAACTTTCTCTCTCTCGTGCAACAACAATTCTCTCTAGTGTCTTCCTTTCACAAGTTCTCTTGTCATCCCAGTATGTGCATCCCTGGACTACTCTCCCCATAGTTCTTATCTGTGCCCTTTTCACTGCACCACACCTTTGCATTATTTTTCTTGTATGTTCTCCTTGTGTGTTGACTTCTACACCACATCCCTTGAGGACAAGGATTGTGTGTAACTTTCACCCTATACTGCAAGGTGTCCATGCTATCCTTCAATGCTTAGACTAGTTGACCATAAATTCATCAAGGAAATTGTCGACAAAATAAATTCAATGGATTGGGCTTAAAAGAAACTCCTTCTTAGACCCTGAATCCATGTCCTTTCCTTGGTTTAGTCATTATTTACATTTTTACATCAATTTACATAAACAATCCATATAATGATATTTATATGAGAGGTGATAAAAAAGGGTTGTTACAGACCCCAACCCTTTAGAGGAACACTATTCTAGGTGTTATATACCTAAACACATAGTTCACTACAAACTTTATATACAAGCATCTTTCTTTACATTTGTTTACACAACAACAAAAAATGGGTATGATGCCCTCATATGATCAACCATTTCCCAAGTGGCCTCATTTAGTCCAAAGGGTTTCCATTGCACCTTGACCTGCTCGATTACTCGATTCTAGAGCGCGATCTGCCTTTGATCCATAATGCACTATGGTTCCAGTGAATTCTTCTATGGATTCCACTTGTAGCATAAACCAATAAAAACATGATTAGAATCACGCATATACATTTTAAGAAAAGAAATAGGGAAAACATAATATGCTTTCATTATTGGTGGCAAGGCTACTTTGTAAGCCAATGGCGCCACTCTTTCTAAAATTTGAAACAATCCACATAATCTTGGTTCCAACTTAGCACAAGATCCAAATCTCAATGAACTCTTCTTTGTTCTAATGCGTAGGTAAACATGTTCCCCCACTTGAAATTCCTTATGCATTCTATGTTGATCTACATAACTCTTTTTCCTATCTTGAACCACTTTTAATTTTTTCCTAATAATAGCGATCTCCTGCTCCATTTCCTTCAACATATTAGGTCTAATATGCACTCTCTTCATTAGAACATTCTAGCTGGGTGTATTGCATTTCCTACCATACATAGCCTCAAATGGAATCATCTTCAATGATTCCTAGTACCCGTTGTTATAAGAAAATAGTACCAAAGGTAGAAACTCTTCCCACCTCTTTGGACGATTCCCAGTCAACATATTTATATCCCCAAAGTTATACATCCTTGGTTGCAACATATTTCAAGCCATAGTTCACAATACCACGTAGATATCTCAAAATTTTCTTCGCTGAAATCCAATGTTTATGTCTCTGTTCCACCTGGAACTAGTTTAATATGTTCATTGCAAAGCAAATGTATGGCCTAGTGTTAACCAAATACATCAACGATCTAATCAATCCCCGATACATAGATGGATCTACCAAAATGGATTCAAATCCTCTTAGCTTCTTCAAGTTAGTCACCATTGGAGTATGCATGGATTTACTATCCATCATGCCAAATTTATCACGAGTAGAAAATGGCTAATTAGTTACTAAAAAAATGACTAAAATTTGCATATAACGATTATTTTTCCGTCGTTGACCAATAGTAGCTAATTTATAGTATCTTATAACGCGACCAACTTTTGGTCGTTTTTAGCTTAGTCATTAATTGGTTATCTCAATTTTGTTGTCTAGTTGTATATTTGGTCATGAATTTGGTCATTGATTTATTCATTAATTCAGTCATTGATTTGATCATTAATTTAGCCATTGATTTGGTGATTAATTTGGTCATTGATTTGGTCATTAATTTAATCATTGATTTAATCTTTGCTTTGGTCATTAATTGTCACAATTAATGACCAAATATACAACAAAATATATGACTATATCATCACCCAAGAAATCTCATTAATGACCAAAAAAATATGACCAAAATTTTGGTCATGTTATAAGATATTGTAAATTAGCTACTAATAGTCATATATATGCAAATTGTATTCATCGTTTGAAACCAATTAATGACCGAAGAAATATGACTAAATTTTAATCGTGTTATAAGATACTGTAAATTAGCTACTAATAATCGAATATATGCAAAATTTAGTCATTATTTGTAGTTACAAATTTATCATTTGTAGTAGTCATTTATTGATTATATAAATGACTAATTTAGTAGTTTATATTCATTTCATTTACTTTCATTAATAATCATTATAAATGACTAATTTAGTCGTATATTCATTTTATTTTTGTTCATCATTGATCAACATAAACTACTATTTTAATAGTTTTAGATTGATTTTGTGTTCATTATTAATCAACATAAATTAATTAGTATGATTTTGCAACTAAATTTTAAAAAAATGTCATACAATTTACATGTTCATCTAATATGAAACACAAAGTTACATATGTTAATTAAAATACCAAGTAATATCAAGTGCAGCTATAAATAATTCCAATCACAAATTACATTATATAAAATGTCAAGTATTACAATATGACTTTCCAACTTAATATTGGTTGGAGTAAAATATACTAATAAAATGTTGTTCATCACTTCAAAACATTATCATTATCTTGCCAAGGAATTGCAAGTGATTCACCAACTTTGAAAACTTGACCATCAGTATTTATCTGTGTGTCTTATGTGGGATATTGGCTCTACGGGTACCACTGGACCAGTACACTTATCTCTCTTTTTCACTCTAGTGTTATTGTTCCATTCTTTCTTCAATCCTTGCTTCTTACCATAAATACTGAGTCCATTCTCTGCAAAAACAAAACAAAAAAGTTACAATACAGAGTATAAGATATGAAAGTCGATGAACACTAGAATATAAACTAAAGTAGACTATAAAGGATTTATAAGATATATACCTCAACATCAACAATATTTTTAATGTCATTTTTCCCCATAAAAGAAAGAAACTCGAACAATTTTTATTTAGTTGGGAAATAGTGGCCACTATGTGGTCAGATGACCTGTATTAACAAAGAAAATAAAATGTCACAAATAAACACAACAGAGCTAACAATTTCTACTAATAATGTCTCATGCTCCACTTTTGTATTTGTATCATTTCCTCTAGTTATCTCTAAGAAGAAGTGACACTTCAACAATAAAACTGGTTAGTAGAAATCTAATGGGCAGAGAAAAGTATTGTTGACACAAGATTACAACAAGAAACTAAAAAAGAATAAGACAAGACTTTATAAATTACGATACTAAAAAGGAATATAGCTTCAATATAGTAATATTCAATTATGAACGTACTATTCCAAGGGAAAAGGAATCCAATTCTCATAAGCCAACAAATTATGTATGCCCCTTGTTTTCCCTGTAATTAATTGAGAAATATTAGCACACGCAATTTCCATTTAGAATCTCTAAAATGGTTCTATAAATATTCAAAGAAAACTTAATGTTATTCATTTTTATTTGATGCACACAAAATTGAATATGCTAACTTGTTTTTGAGCTGAAGAGTTATGTAATTCATCGTGTCCAAAATAATTGTTTATTGTCGTGACTGTTTTTTTAAATGATCAGGCAACATGCCTATATTTGATCAAAAGATATATTTTTCAGAATATATTCCATTTTTCTAATTCAATGCTAGATTTCCTTCAAGTTTATGACGCTCAAACAAACTAGAATCATTTTCCTTTAACAAGTCACTGTTGTAATATACTACTAAATAGACAACTACGTAATGAAGTTATTAGTGGTGGAATACTAATAAATCACAAATACAGGCAAGAAATAACACCACTATGTCCTAGACATGCCAAGTCTTTATCCTCTTGGTTGGAAATATTACTTCATGAAACCAACATATTTGACAAATGAACTTTTCTAAAAATAACCAACGCCGGTGTATCCAACAACATTGAGATTTCTATTGGCATGCCCTCAAAATGTGTGGAAGTATCAAACAAGTGTAGTGCACTTCCCTGTAAGGTTAAATTTTGGCAATGGAATATGTTGTCCCTTAGTCTAATCAGGTTTTAACTTGCCTTTGATAACTTAGAGAGAATGGGAATCCAATATAGAACGATGACAAAAATCTTTTATTCATTCACAATTACCTAGATCCTAAACAAGCATTGAAGCATTATACAAATCCAAGAATGTCTCACATTCCACCAGGAAACAAAATTTCTAGATTTTGATTGTAACCTTTGAGGCTTTCTCAAATTTGTAAACAAGTAACATCATAAATATTTTTCCGTAGTTCTCAAACCTTCTTCTGTGTGGAGCTTGAGAAAATATGTGCATACACATATCACAAGTGTAACTAATTTCTCCTTTTCCTAATTGCTCCTTTTCCTTAAAGTAATATAAGTGGCATTTAAAAAATAAAAGGAAGCCTACAAGAGATGAATGCCACAAATGCAGATATATTGTAGCACACAAAATCCAAAATATATTGAAGTTAATTAATGGAGTAATTTATGGAGAAATCAATGGGGTCATTGGTGGTTGTTTGTATCCTAAACATGTGAGTTACAATTAGAATTTTACAAATACATTGTGATACATTCCCACTTGCCACTTGTCACCTAGTATTACTCTCACCTCTTCCTCCTTGCTTACAAGGAATTTTTCCCTAAATTAGAAAAATGGAAACCAATAATTCCTTAAAAATCCTAGAATATCATCTGATCCAGTGACAAGACTAGCCACCTGTTAAATCATATCTAGAACCTTTGATAGCATTTTATCAGTATTGCCACTATGTGCATCCCTAAGGAACTGTAAAAACTCCTCAAGCAGAACTGGCAACACTCTAGTAAAAATATCTCTAGTATTAGATTATGTATGGGCTTCATAGAATTACATTACAATAACCAGTTCCTTTCTATCTGAGTGAAGAAACACAAATGATAGAGCCTTGTGACACCATTCCAACAACAAAACTGGCAAAATTGTATTCAACTATGTTTCCAATTCATGCAAAGTAGCTAATGCATGGCAATTCTTCTGTTGTAAAACTAAAAGCTTTGGAAGAACCACAGGGACCATCTCCTGAACAAGATCTACACTTGGTATACCCAAAATTACCTCTGAAAATTCAGTTCTCATAACTAGGTGTGTGACAAACCTTTCTTTCAAGAATTCAAATAGCTCATCTCTAATTCCATCAAACTTGAAAAGGATTGATCTGATTCCTCCCTTCTATTTAAACTAGTAGATTTCTGTATTAACCTAGTAGTTGTTGCTCTTACCCAAATATTTGAATTGTTAAGCTGATCAATCAATAAAGAAAATGAGAATAAAAAAACAAATATCCATGGACATCAGCCATTTTCATAATTTCTGCTACCGTTTCAAACAAAGTCTCAAATACATCTAGATCCTCAGTGGCTTCCAAAGCATGTTTCAATATTCCAAGCATATTTTCTTCTTTTCTTTTGTTTCATGCGTCATCATCTTCAAACAAAATATCCATTACATTATTCTCAATGAAGTAACATATTTTCAAAAAAAATTATCTCCTCACAACCTTCTTCTCATAAAGTGGAAGTATATCTAGGTATTTTATCCACGAAGGTTTTGTTCCCAGAAGGCCACTTGATTGCATGGCATAGAAGACGAGAAATTCTTCCCATAGTAGCAACATGAACTTGCTCTAATGATTCACTAAAAAGAAGTCGAGAAAAGAGAGACTGACAAATATTGGAAGCAAACTCTAACAGTTGTATTATTAAGAATGTATTTCCTTTATATCTGATATAAAGTTACATCAAGGTCACTTTTCCCTGAGTTAGCTAATTTTTTTTTATCACACTAAGCACAAAATAATCCTGATATAAGAACATCTATGTTTCCCAAATTCAATTTTAGATGTATACTTAGACAACTAGCCTTTCAAACAGTAAAATATCCATGCATGAAACTTAAGTGAGTTACGCCAATGCCACTTTTGTTCTTTAGGCCCTAGTTCTGATAACAAATATTTATCATACTTATGTTCAATAGTCTTGTTCAAAGAGTAGAGGAGAGACCACAACTTTCCAACAACTGCTTATGAGAACCTTAAAAAACAACAAACTATAATTTGGTTTAGAACTTCAAATCAAATTTAAGAGAATTCAGTCTAGATAAATCTCGGTCTGTATTGAGGTTGTTTCAAGTGAACAATCCGCAAGACAGGTCGTTTTGTTCTATGGCAGAAGAGAGTGATTAAATAAATCCTCAAACTCGGACAGAGGAACCTTTGTACCTAGATCTGTAATCTTCCATTAAAACTCAGGTAAGAATGCCTTGTAATCTTTGAAATTTGGATCAACATGAGCTGAAGTCATTCTTGAAACTCCCACAGGCATGAAGTCTCATCAGCGTATAGTTATGACTCATATAGCCAAGTGTCAAATAGTTGTCAAGAAATGCCTGTAGACTGAGCCCTTAGAGTCTTTAATACACCTTCATGTATCCAACAAATCCCACACCACAATGGGAATATTACTTCTCCAAAGGTTGAAATATTTTAGAGCATACCCACTTGAAGTGACAGGCATACAAAATGAACAATCCAAGATCAAACAAAACCTTTTGTCCTTAAGGAGGTCCAAATGACTGCTTCGGGACTGCGGGCAAGATTAGCATTTCATTCTTATAGTGGTACTACAACAATACTCATTTTTTTTCAAAGTATAATAATCAAGTCAATACTAGTCCTCTTGTTGGATTAGGCCAAACTTCGATGAACTCAATTCCAGTTAAAAATTTCAAGTTGCCTCTTATTCTGACATACAAATAACTGCTAGAATCCTATGCAAAATCATGTCGCTGTGAAACCTCAATGTTTAATAAAAAAATTCATAGTCAATGTAAGGATCTCAGAGGAAAAAGATCTCCTGTGCTATCTCTCATTTCAACTACATACGTAGTGATTCATGCCTTCAAGGTAGAATATCTCACTTCTCAGTTGTATTGCATTCTCTTCTTGCGTGGGCCTGTCCTTACCTGTGCTATGATATACATGGATTGAAATTATAGCATACACTATGGAAATTGGGTACCAAGCCACAAGGCTTAAATGTGTCAACAACTAATCCTTTAATGCTAAATAGTAACATTGCACTACTGCCAATGCCTTGAAGGAGTTACACCTCTACAAGATTTCACCCTCAATACCTCTAAAAAGTCAAAATAAAATTTTAAGCCCTCATATCCCTTATGAATCCACTACAGCCTAAAACAAAATCAGACAGCCTTGGCAATATATTCCCCTTTGCTTCACCTCCCTCTGAACGATTATGTCCTACCATGCATCCTCATCATAGAGGGACACATTATGGAGATCCTCTTCAATAGCAATGCACACCTACTAAAGTCTACCTTGTTGCAACTCCTTTCTGCCTTTTGCAGGCCATCATCCTACCTTGACCTCTCATGGATTTGACAATACAACATCTTTGGTTATAGCTTATGATCCAAGTAGATTGAAATGCTTTTTTTATTGTTTCTCTAATGGAAGTATGCAATGTCCCTAGGTAATTTTTGGCCTTAGGGTTCAATCCTTATCTAATATTTTCCAATCATGAAAATAATCATAACAACAGTGCACATTTATCAACTCATATAATGGTAAGTACCCTTCTATATAATTCACTAATGATATAAGAGATATTTAACAGTCATATGTTTCTTCAGAAAACCCCCACAAGTTGGGGATAACTGCCTAAGGAACAATAGACCTATAAAACCAATAATCCACCAATATAATTTTGACTGTAATGTCAATATTCAATAGATCAGTATTTCAATTGTAACCCACACTAGAACTATCCAATTTCAGTTGGTAATATACTAATTAACAGCTCATTGTCTAACTGTGTTGCCTCCAAACTTGTTTGTTATTAGGAAGAGCTTGTGACAACCCTTTCTTAGTGGAGTTTCAATTTGCAGTTGGAGTAGTCTCTTAACCTGGTCAATTGGCTGGTTAGATCTTATGACAGTCCCCTTTTGATCCAAATTTCACATACGATTGGAGAGTTGATTATGTTGATACATCACGTCAACAAAATCTAGGTTCTAGAGGTCTGCTTGGGATGTTTAGTAAATGTTGGCCTGTAATTGAAGACTTGTAATTGTTGGGGAGTGGTTTCAAAGCTTCATGTGATCACAGACCCCTAAAAGAGATATCTTCTGCAGCCCTAAATACACTCAAGAGGAAATCCGCATACAGGTGATGCCCTAGCTGCTTCAAACTGGGCCCTAAAAACCACCTAGTAACCTACTGATCTCCTGTTTGGTTGAGAAAAAACCTCGCTACCTCTTGTTTGGCTTTAGTACCTCAGAGAGGACCCCTCGTAGCCTTACCTTTCCTTAACCAATGGTTCTAAGCTTGGGTGCACCATAGACAGATCACAAAGAGAAGATCTTGCTGCCCAGAAAAATTAATGGTGGCCAGGCATCCCATAGAAAGACCTCTATTGTCTTGAACATGACTTATTGACCAAGAATAACCATTGAGAATGTGTTTCCCTGCTTTCCAAAATGAATCATACATGCTCCAAAATATTATGTTGTAAGAGGTGTAATGAGTGGTTATTGTATGACATGTTACAACTTTGAATCTATCTTTCAAAGCCATTAATATTAATCTATGTTCTAATCTTTAATTGTATTGTTTCTTGTGTTCATTGGAATAATGCTCTATTTGGGAGAAAATGGATGGTTCGAGAAGCATGTATAATTGTGGGATGTTATCTGTCTAACAATCCCTTCCTACTTAAGAAGTGACACAGTTAGGAAACATTTTATGAGATGAACACTTTGTTCAATTTGGAAGAAATTTATGTATTTATTATTTAGATGAAGTTTAACTATGTAATTGTTGCCCAACATTGCCATTTTTAGGTAATATGTGGGTAGTCTTTAAGTTGGGGTCAAGGAGTATTAACTATTATTTGTTTTGTAGGCAAGCAACTCTTATTTGACTACTTTTTGGCTCCTGGATGTAACAACTGTAATTCTTAATGAAATATCTGTGCCATTTGCCCCTAAAATATTGTTTTTTAATTGCATGTCGCCATATATATTTAACAATAAATGTTGTTGTAATAATTAATATGTAAGTGAAACCATCATTCAAGTTTTTGATCAAAAAGGTATGTATTCATGATCCTTTTTATTTTCTTCACTTCCGAGCTATATTTTATCATCATTTGAAGTGATAAAAAAAATTTAAACTTGCTAGAAAAAAAAAAAGTGTACATAAAAATAAAATTGGGTTTTGACCCTATGGGGATTTGACCTCAACTGTAGAGTAATCAATTGTATTATCATTAGCTTTACTCATCTACTCTCAATGATGGGATGGTTTTTGTTATTATCTATTCATTTCCCCAACTTCTCTACCCATAGATCCAAAACTTAAAAGTGCCTCTACACTTGTGGGTGGCCCCCAAGGGGTGGTTTAGCTTATTATTATCCACGTCTTACTACATTTCTCATATCTAGAGATGCATAACAGAAAGTTACTTTATCATCTACAACCATTTACTAAATTCTATAGCAATTTATTCACCTCCCAATTTGTAAGGGCTCCTATCACTCAACTTGGTGATATTCTAAGAGTTATGTCTAGTATTTTGAGTGTCTTTATGCTTGCTAATTTGCATTTTTCTGCAGTCATATTTCATTTCTATATTTAATCTAATGAAGACCTTGACAAGACCACTATTTTGTGTGGTTAAACCACCAACTGATTTGGACAAGACCTACCCTCCTATGATCCAATTCCAAACCAATCCATTTGAAACTTAGGCAACCCATAGAGCACCAAAATGCATAAAAACAAAAAAAAAAAACATAAAAATGCACCCCCCTCTTAAATCCTAATCCTCAAAATTCTCAAGTTCGAATTGGATCTGCAATCGCCAAAAAAATACCAAAATGTATCAAACCAATGGAAGGCTTTAACTCTAGCCTTTCTCATAATTGTGTTAGTAATCTGTAATCAACAAGATTGGCAAAGTCCGATCACAGAAACAACATCGTTTCAACCACTTTGGGATTCTAGGATCTAGCCCTCCTGAATCCGGAGAGGGATCTCTCCAATAAGTGCAAAGATGGATTTGTCTTTGAAGTTTTGGGTAATGATATTAGGCTAGCTATGAAGGCCAAGGGTTTGTTTTTGTTTTTGGAAGGTTGAGCATGTTTACTGTTTGAGGTGGGAATTTATAAGTGAAAAAAGTTTCAAAGGTGAGAAGTTGCAAGCAAATAGAACAAGCTTTGGCCAGGAAGATAGATAATTGCAGGTTTTAGTTCATTGGGCTATGGGGTCATAATAGGGTTTAATTGAAACAACAAGGGGCAAGAGTGGTCCATGGGGCAAGTCATCTATGTCTAAGGATATTTTTAAAGTTTGATTTATGGAATGAAATGATACAATAAGAAGGGGAATTTAAATAGATGAAGAACAAAGAACAGCCTGAGATCTGGTAAGTACTTCTAAACTAGCCAGCTTTTGACGTACACTTAGGAAAGACATGAAAGTAAACTAGGATCTGGTAAGTACTTTTAAACTAGCCAGCCTTTGATACACTTTCGATAGAAAACATATAAAAACATAGGGAAACACAAATGATAACAAAGGATGGTCTAAGATCTGGTAAGTACTTCTAAACTAGCCAGCTTTCAACACATTCCAAGGGAAACATTCAGACAGTCTTTGGGGATAAAACTAGGACCAAGGCACACCATATCTTCCTTAGTTCATCTCTACTTAACTAATACTGAACATAACATTTAAGAATAATATTTAGCTAAGACAATAAGACGAGGGAACGCCAACATTCCTATGCTTAAACTGAATTAAATCATTCCTAAATAACACAGATTGGAAGAAAACATTCAGATAAAGATTTTCAGTCAGAGAAGGGTACTGATATACAGTAGGTCCTAACTCTATGCATGTTTTTCTTTATAAGAGAAGATGAACACAGTGAAAACAGAAACAAAATAACAAGTCACAATGAGAAAAACATCACCGTCAACATAGACCAGGATCCCATAAATCAGCTTGTATTGATGCTCCAAACTAGTTACAACTTTAAGTCCAATGCTTTAGTTTAGCAATCATCTACACATCTCAGCCTAACTTATCTATCACAAGCAGAGATCCAAGGGCCAGTGAACACTATTTACAAGTAGAAGTCTTAAGCTCAATTACATTTCGATGTTCAGCAGCCAACTCAACCAACCCCTCTCTCATCTTCTGCAGTAGTATTTATAGAAGAATGAGGAGGTGAGATCTAATAAAATATCTCCAACGATAATTAATACAGACTTAATGGCTTCTCGGCCTTTGGGGGGCTCGATGAAGAAGCTTACATAGGTGTCCTCTGTATTAAATCATTTACATTAAGATTTAAGCTTGGTGGGAGCTCTTTTTGACTTTTGAGGCTCTGTGTTGTGTAATAGTCACTCGGTTGATATTTTTTACATTAAGTTCCTTGGCAGAATTTACTCTCTGGCTTTGAGGTACAGGTGGCAACGTGGTAGCTGGGAGGAATCGATTTGCCTCAGATGTGGTGGTGGAGGTTTTCTGTCTGATGAACCCTTATGATTTTTATTTTAACTATGTTTTAATTGGGGATTAGGCTTTTTATAAACCATCTTAGATTTAATCCCCACAGATTCATGTTCAATCTCATGTTTTGGTGTGTTCCTGTCTTCGACACTGATACTCTTTGATTTGTGCTTGATTCACTGTGTTTGTTGGTGTGCAGGGCTGCATAGGGATCGAATGGCATCAATGCCTCATGAATCATGGATGAAACGTGTAGTTGAATCCTGCGAATGATTTCATTTGATGAATCGAAGGCGGGAGGATCATCACCCTCAGCCTTTGAAATTTTCTTCGGTGTAGTGGAGAAACCATTTAAACCCTACAAAATACAAACAACATTATAAAATCCTGCATATATATAGATTCACTGCTTTGGAAGGACATGTGGGGAGAGCGTGGCCGTTGGATGGCATCATCCAACGATCGAGATTGACCAGAAGAAGTCAAAGGGAAGACAGAGGAAGAATTTAAATCAGAGTCGTTGATCACGCAGAGATCGACGGTCAGGAGCGCGGAGGTGAACAGTCAAAGTGAAAGAGTCGCTGTATTTGGAAAAACGAATAAAATGGGCTAAAAAAAACCTTTGTTTCGATGAAAAATGGTGAAAAATGGCGTTTGGGGATCGGGACGAACGTGGGCCGTCGGATGAGATCGGCCCATGCGATCGAGCGTGGGTCGTCGATCTGCAGATCAGATCGACGACGAAGATTCTTTCACGACTGTGTCGTACCTTCGCTTATCGCATGGGCTTCTTCAGAGTGCGATCACCGTCCGATGAGCTGGCCTCAGATCGGATGGTGTGCATCGATATCGCGCTCACTCCACATCCAATCTTTAATGCCCGGGGAAAAAGGTATGGCCATACCGCCCAAGGCCACGTGTCGGTCGGCGGAGTTGATCGCTGCCAAATGGAAAAAACCGCCTCGCTCTCAAAAAGAAGTGTGATGGATTCTACCCGGTTCTGAATAGTGAGTGACTGGTGGGGACCACCGGGGCAATAGATTGTATGTCGTCGATCTGCAGATCAGATCGACGGTGGAGAGCGAATGGAACTTTGCATCGGCGGAAAATGTTATGACATAATAAAAACCAAAAAATTAGTATAGATGAAGGTTTATACTTCGGGGGGCGAAAAATTTATTTACAATACGGCCTGGCGCCTGTCTGCGGGGCCGTGGGTTATATGGAATGCAACATGATCGGGGGTTATAGTATAAAGGGCTAATCGGCATCAGAGATTTCAATAAAGGGGGAAGACTTGCACACTGTGTTACCTCTGATGCGATAAGTGCCCAAACAGCTCAGCGCCTGGTTCTAGTGCCAGGGCATATGGAGTGAAAATGGCTAAGGACTTAGCCCAAGGGGGCTTAAACCTTTACACCAAAATATGTATTTTTTATGAATTTTTCAATGTTTTTCAAGGGCTTCGAGGATTTCAATAAGGAAAAGAAGGAGTCTTAAACCTTATCACAGGGGTTTTGATGAAGGGAAAAAAGGAAAACATGAAAAATGAGGGATTTTATGGGGAATAAAGGGATAAGAAATGAGGTTAGTCTTGGAAGAGGGGGGAGGGGGAAAATGGTGTTTGCAGCAGTATTATCTCTTGGAAATCAGCAGAATTTCAGGGGCATAATGGGCACAACAGTGAAGATTTTGGACAGAGGCATGAGGCCTTTATGAGTCTTCAAGAGCCAACACTTTTTGCAATAAAATTTGTTCCTTGAAGGCTCCAAAAATGATTTAGCCACCTTTTGGTATAAAAAATTTCATAGGTGGCTAACAGTGGCTCCACTTGGGGATGGTGCCTTCTTGAAGGCATCAAGAACTTCAGACTTGCATTCCCTGGGAGGCTGATCAGTTGCCTCATCCATTGGGCTATCTTTCTTTCCTTGTATGATGTTCTTTTGCTCTGAAAACATATTAGCAACCATAAAAACAATGGATCTTTCATCAACAAGCTTTCTACCTACCCAATCCTATAGATCTAACATTTTTTCTTCTTTAGAGTGCATTTGGATTGGCAAACTCTTTTGCAACATTTTATTCTTTTGAAAGCAGGAAATCTAATCTATTTCTACTCCTTATTTCTCCATGGACTCAGATTAAACAGTTGAGCCCATATGATTCTCTACCTAATCTACTATCTGCTGGGATTAAACTATCCAACATATTTTATTCACTAAATTTTACAACAAAAATTTAAAAACAGCCAAGTCAAGATTAAGCTGTTTGACTTGCTATGATCTATGGCATAAAAACAAGCTGCACATATACATTTATTCTGCAGAAAATTAAGAACAAAATGGAAGGCTTGAGGTCTGAAATTTCAAACCATTTCCTTCCATTTTTACAGCTCTGTTTTGACTTTTGTTTTGACTTGTCTTTCCTTTGTCAACTGGTTCGGATTTTGAACTAACTGGAACTAGATTTACATCTTTCTTGACTCAGAATTTGAAACAGATTTGAGTCATTCTCTTTGGAAACTTAGGTTCATATTTTGAGCATGTTTGAACCTTTAATTTCTATCCTAATCTATCTACTGATAAGCCAAGATTAAATAGTTTGGAAAATCAAATTCACTATCATATCAGCAGAAAATTTAAAACTAATTAGTCAAGATTAGGTTGTTTGACCAACTAGAAGTGTGTTTTTCAGGAGTGGCATTTAAGCTTGCACACTTTCAGATTTGTTTCTCTTTTTTGGTATGGGACTATACCTTTCTTGTTTTCACAATCTGCCCTCTTTTCTTTCTTTTCTTTGTTTTTGTATTTTGATTTTTTCTAACTTTGAATGAAAATATGGGTGGAATATTTATAATGGAAAAAGATAAAAAGGCTTTCAGAACATGAGATGTATCAAGAGAAGTAATGTTTAAGCATCCTCCCATTGTCAGGACCACCAAACAATTCTGCTCCATTCAGCTCTTGCAAAAAATAGGCATTATTACCAACGGCTGAATGGATAGAGTAAGGGCCAAGCCATAAGTTGTCAAATTTTCCATGCTTGACCTTGTCTTCCCTACTTGAGTCCCACTTCAAAACTTTGTCCCCAATATTGAAATTGATGGCCTTTGTTTTTCTGTCAAAAAGCTTTTTAATGCTATCCTGCTTCTGCAATGCTTTGATATAAACCTCCTCCCTGGTTTGCTGAAGATGAATGGACTGATTTATTCTTCTGATCATGTCATTTTCTTTAGTCTGCAACTCTTGAATCAACTTCATCACTGGTACACCAAGGCTATTTGGAAAAATTGCATCAGTACCATACACAAGCTGGAAAGGTGACATGCCAATAGATTTCTTCAAAGTCAATCTGTTAGCCCAAAGTGCATGAACTAGCTTTGTGTGCCAATAATTTTTGTTGTCCTCCAACAGTTTCTTGATTATGTTCACTAAAATCTTGTTTGAGGATTCTGCAAGTCCATTACCTTGAGGGTAATAGGCCGTGGAATGCCTCAATGTTATCTAATATCTGTGACAAAATTCAACCATCTTCTTTGATCCAAATGTTGCTACATTATCAGTGATGATCTTGGTAGGACAACCAAATTTGGAGAGAATGTTAGTCTCCATGAATTTTATAATAACCGAATCATTGGCCTGCCTACAAGGAATGGCTTCTATCCACTTAGTGAAATAGTCTGTGGCAGTGAGAATCCACCTATGCTGGGCAGAAGATGGTGGATGGATTTCTCCTATGAAGTCAAGTCCCCACTGTTGAAAAGGAGCTTCAACAGTGATTGGATGCATAGGTAGGGGTAGCAGTTTTCTTTTGCCTTCAAAGAGTTGGCATTTATGACAGGCAATGATCATCTTGTGTATATCAGGAAAAAGAGTAGGCCAATAGAAACCAGCCCTCAAAATTTTGTTGGTTGTTGTCTTCGAGTATAAATGACCTCCACACTCTCCTTCATGGAACTCGTGCTTAACCTTCTCTGCATCATACTCAGGCAAACATTTAAGCAATACACCACTTGCATTTTTCCAATAAAGACATTTATCTATAATGCAATAGTTTACAGCTTTTAACTTTAGGAACCTTGCCTTTGTTTTTGTCAAACCAGAAGGTGTATTCAAATTAATCAAAACATAAATAATATCAGCATACCAAGAGGAATTCATAAAATGGTCTTCAAAAATGGGAGTTGAGATTTCCTCTTGATCATCAAAAGCGTTAATCATATTTATATCCAGAACTTCAAAATTTGATTCAGCCATCAATCTACCTAGACCTTGGCCTTTGATGAGTTTAGTGGGTTTTATCTCTAAATCATATTCAAGAATAACAACAATCCACTTACCTCTCTTACCATCTGGGTCCTGTGTTATAATGTCTTTAACAACTGAGTTTGGGACAAAGGCAATGATGTGTGAGTGAAGGATGTATACTCTGAAGTCTTTCAAAGCTTTAACCAAAGCAAAATCTTGCTTCTCCATAATGTTATACTTCAGAGGGGCATCCCTCAATGTCTTAGATAGTTTGATCATTTTCTATTTAAACTCACTACCTATATTGCACTCTTCCACTTCAATCTCCACAGGTTCCAGTTTTGGCTTCTTGGCCACATTGTTAAAATCAAACAACTCTTCTAAAGTGGCCAGATCGCTTGGCAAACTTTGATCGTTAGAGTGCAGAGTTTCTAACTCCTCTGTTTCTAACTCTGCATTGAATTCTGTTTTGTTTTAAGTTTGTTGGTCAGAAATTTAATATTGACAAGCTTAGGAGACGACTCTTCTTCACCAAGAAAATTTTCTTCACTGCAGTCTATTTCATAATCTGAGTCCGAACTGTGTAGTTCAAATTCATTTCTGAATTGCATGAAGTCTTATATTTGTTTGTCTCAGTCAAACACCTGCCAATACTTTTCAATATCAAGCACAACTGGTCTAAATTTTATCTGAGTTGTGCAGTCTTTGGTTTCATATGGCGTTAAGCATGTTCTAGCTGCAAAGGCTAAATTTTGGGCGACGATATTTCTTTTTCTTGGGACAAAAATCATTTTGGACTCCTCGAATGTTTTTAAAAGGTCCATGACATCGTTTCAGCAGGCCCTAAGTCTGGGATGATTTGCGTTATACTCCCTGTTGACTTGCCTAATGACTAATTCTGAATCCCCATACATATTTATTCTTTTGGCTCCTAACTTTTTCAACAAAATTAAGCCTAAGAGAAGGGATTCATATTCCGCTATGTTGTTAGAACACTGAAAATTTAATTTGCAGGAAATGCTTTTTGTGTGGTTGTTTTTAGTGTTGCAGATCCAGACACCTGCACCAGCGTTGGTCTTAGTACATGACCCGTCAAAATACATACTCCACAGAGGACTGCTTTCAGTTTCAGTTTGGTGATCGTTCTCTTCAACTAAAATGATTTCTGATTGTTGTTGAATATCAACACTTAGTTGGACTTGTTCTAACTCCTCAGATATTTTATTGGGTTGAGGACTACTTTCTTCACTCTCAATGTTCAAAGGACACACGATTTGTAGTTCAAGACCTGTGTCTTGTTCGCTAGAGTTTACAGGTTCATCAAACTGTTCTGACACTCTTACATTATCTTCTTCCTCCTCTCTGTCTGTCATTAATCCTGTTAAAGTGACTTGTTCACTAAAAGTTTCATCATTGAAAAGGATAAATGAATCCAAGCCTATGTTTACAGAATACAGAGGAGAATTTTGTGGTCTGTCTTGACTTGTAATTGTGTATTGCATATGAGACTCCTTGTAAAGTCTTCTAGTCTGATTGAAAACAGGAATAGTCGCATAGGTCATGTCCATCTGCATAGTCCCTTGTAACTTAGCCCCCCACGATCTTGATAATAACATTCCATACTTTGGGGGCACATCAGCCACAACAATATCCATTACTAAGCATTTGGCTAGAATCTGGGCTAAGTTAACACATAGGTCTTTGATTAATCCTAAACATTTTACTCTGCTTAAGTCAAAGGAGTAAAGGTCTTTGTAAGGTCTGGTGATTTCTAGACCAAGGCTCTCCATCACAACTTTGGGCATTAAATTATGAGAAGCCCTGGAATCATGCATAACGTTGTGCAAAATTTTGTCATGAACGTTTAAACTTACATAAAATGGAGGAACGGGTCCCTCTTGATATCTACCTTCAATATTAGGACCAAAAATAAGCTCTGGTTGGTCATCATTAAGATTGATTGTGTCATTATTCTCGTCAATGTTTAAAGCCTTCAAAATTTGGGTCCTATATACATTCTGGGCAGCTAACTCAGCTAGGGGAACAGATTTTTTGATCTTTGAAATTTCCTGCTCTAGGCTGAAAGGAATTTGGTTCTTTGAAGAACTTGTCTGAGCCTTACTAGCTGCTAGTCTATCAGCAACATCATCTTGCTGATTTGTTTTATTTACATTTGAAAAAATGGTTTTAACGGGAGTACTAGCTGAAGTTTTAGTACTACTAAGGTCTGCACTCTGTTTTTCACTGTTTTGAGTGCATTTCTCTCTACCTTTATCAGAATTAATAGTCACTATTTTGTCCTTCTGTTTGACAACTTTAGGCTTGGTTGCAGTGTTGTTTTGTGAAGATTTTTCAGAGGTTTTGATGTTGGGAGTTTGTTGACTGGTTTTGCTTCTGAGGTCATATTCTCTTTGAGACTCTATGATGACATTTTCCATTTTTTGATAATAACCTTCATCATCATCTCTTTTGTTATCATAAGGTGTATAAAGACCTTGTTTTCTATCGTAATGAATCTCAAAGTCATCATCATCTACCCCCAGAATGTTGATATCATCTTCCTCTATTATCTCATCTCTTTCCTCAACCTCACTTACATAGTTTTGATGAAAGGGAGGAGTGATGTGTTGATCATCTTCCCTAGCTCTGTTTGGAGGTTGGTTCCTTCTAAAATTATGATTCTGGTTCTGGTTCCTATTTTGAGGAGCAACTTGGTTTTGATTGGCTTGTGCTCTCTCAAGGATGCTCATTTTCTTCATCATCTCTTCCATCATTCTCTCCATCTTTAAGTTGGAAGTAGAGGGTGTAGGCTCCTCTCTAAAGGACACTCTTTTTTCATTTTTCATTGTTGCTCTCTTCTCCATCAAGTTGACTTCCATAGAGAGAGCACCTTTTTGCATCTCTTCAAGAGTTGTAGGATCTCTCTCTCTTAGCTGATAGGCCATCTCAGGGTCAAACCCTTCAGGAAAATTGTTTAAATCTGAGCCTTGTGGAGGTTTTAGATCTGGGGAAAGTGCATTATATACACTGTTAAATCTGGTACAATAAGTTTGTACATTTTCCCCGGTGTTTCTATGGAGGTTCTTATAATCAGAAAGGACTTGGAGAGGATTCTTCTTTACTTCCCATTTGTTTAAGAATTTCTGATGGAAAGCTTGGAGATGATTGATACTATGGGGAGTTAAGCCTTTAAACCATTTTCTTACTTCTCCCCCAGACTTTGAGCAAATAATCTAAGCTTGACAGCATCGTCATCAATTTCATTTCTGTCAAAGTAGTCATTCATCTTATCCACGTGTTGTGATGCAGTTGTAGCATTGCTAGCATCATATAATGGAATTTTGGACTGATAGTCCTGTGGAAGATTGAGTAATGGTACTGGAAGGACTAAGGGGGCATACCATGTAGCCATGATATCTGGTGGGGGTGGATTCACAAGAGGTGGATTAATAAAAGGAAAAGTGGGGTGGAATGGAGTGGTTTGAATAGTGGATGTAGGGTGAGCAGAAGTGGATGGACCAGAAGTAGATTGCTAAGTTGATCTTGGATGAGAGACACCTAAGTTGTGAAGGAGATGTAAATCAGGAGGTGTTGTTTCTCTGCTATCAGGATGTTCACTTGTTTCAGGAGATGAAAGTGAAGACTCAAAATCTAACTGATCTAAATCATCAAGAGACCTAGTTCTAAAGGGATTTACAAAGTCAACTTGTGATTGTTGTAGAGCTGAAAGATTTTCAGGAACTGAATTAGCTCTCAAGGGTGATCTGAAAACCGTTGATAATTTAATCCTATGAGACTTCCTAAGGATACTTTCTGGGTTATCAACTATCTTAGGTGGGTCGAGGTCAGGATAGGCTCTAGTGTGAATCTTTCTAGGAGCCACTATGCTGTGTTTTTCAGACCCAAAAAAAAACAAGAAAAGTTCAACCAGGTATAACACTCTTTAAATGGTCAACTAATCTGTTTGCACAAAATTTAATCCTACAGTCCTCTAACTGAGTTTGAATGATATTACAATGATAAGGGTTCTTCCCAGTGGAGTCTTAAGGTATGTTCAGGGTTGTGGAGTCACCAAGTGGAAATTTTTAGCTCCTAAGGAGGTAAAAGGGTTTATGGTCCACCACCATGTTTATTGAATACCAATCAGAAATATTTTGAATTTTCTGAGTTCTTTTTCAGTTGTGTGGTTTCTAAGAATGTCTTAACTCTGTTTCAAAACTTAGCTATGGTTATGAGACAAAGACAGTCCACTCTTATGGCTAAGCCAGCTAATCTTTCAAGGTTAGATAAAGTTTTATGAGAATCCTAGGGTTTACCTAGTTTGTCACTGATTCAAACAAGTTTCATCATGATTACCATTTCTTGGTAGTGCTTGAAAAGGCTGCATTTTACTCACAAAGTTTTATGAAGTTTTTAAGGGAACCTAAGGTGAAAATTCAACTTCGTTCCCCAGCGGAGTCACCAGAAATGTTAGTTGTTGGTGGCTCAGCTGGTTAATATAGAAAATGTTCTTTAAAACAAATCTCTGATATCCTGTGGTTACCTTAAAATGCAAATGATTTTGGGTTCGGTCCCCAACGGAGTGTTGAGTCTCAAATCTGCATCTTTCTTATACACCTTTCTAGACCTTTTTCATTCACCTGGACCTTCTAAGTCATCGATATCATTGCATATTAATTGTAAAAGAGCATTTAAAATGGTTTTTAACTATGTTTTGTGTCTGCTGTTTGAATTAGATTTTTGCTCATTTAGCTGCGGAATCTTGTCACTTTTCGCAGCTGCTGCAACTTTCCGCAGCCATTTTGTTAAAGTCTATATTGCAGGTGTCTTCAGGAAAATCGAGCCACATGGGCAAGTTAGAAATGACGTGGACATGGATCGTGTCCTATTGGCTCAGTCGAATTCACCTAAGAAGGTTGTGGTCAAAGGTGGCCAAGTGGTGGTCAACCGAAGAGTCCCACGGTGACAGAACTCTGTTTCTCATCACGTGGAGATTTGCGTGGCCGTTTCTAAATCACGGAGACACATCAACACCTGTAAACAGCTCCATAAGCCGAATCCAACAGCCACTCTCCATAGATTTAATCCTCACGGCGGCCATAATTCTAGATCTCTGGACGTGATGGTTCACGTGTCTTCTATCAGCGCAGACTTTAGGGAATTAGTTATATCACCCTTTTTTATAAATAATGCGTTCTCATACGCATAATAGTTAGCTCTGTAATGTAATTGCGTCGCCATTGTGCTGTGACATTATTTTTCTGTTATGACCGCATTTTAATATATGAGAAGACTCTGTTCATAAGCGTAATTCGTATTTGAAAGCTGCTTCCCGAGGTTTGTGCAAAGGGCCCCTGCACACGCTGAGGTTTTGTGTATTACTGTATAGTTTCATGCTTCATTTCTTTAATTTCATTGTGCCATAGTCATTCACGTGTATATATATTACATCTTTCATGGTATTTACGTTTCATCTTTGTCCATAATCTTTCATGCTTTACATTTTACTTCTGTCCATAATATTTTATGCTTTATATTTTTGTTAACTGATCAGTGTTTTTGTTCCAGATTACAATAGGCAGCCTGGGCATTTTCACATCATTTTATAATGACTAATGACATGGAATCAATATTGTCCTTCTGCTGATTTCTTTTTCTTAGTTTTTAATTCCAGCACTGTTTTGTTTATTTCAGTCTTGCACATTTTCTTTAGTAGTTAGATTAGATGTTAAATTGCTCATGTCATTTTCAGTTACCTCCGAAAGCCATAGTGGGACTAATGGTGAGGGATTGAAGTATGAGTGTGTAGTTTGATATTAGTTTACTTTTCTGCAAGTTAGATATTAAATTGTTCATGTCATTTTCAGTTACCTCCGAAAGCCATAGCAAGACTAATGGTGAGGGATTGAAGTATGAATGTATAGTTTGATATTAGTTTACTTTTCTGCAAGTTAGATATTAAATTTCTCATGTCATTATCAGTTACCTCCGAAAACCATAGCGAGACTAATGGTGAGGGATTGAAGTATGAGTGTGTAATTTGATATTAGTTTATTATTCTGCAAATTAGATATCAGATTGCTCAAGTTGTTTATGATTACCTCCGAAAGCCATAGTGAGACTAATGGTGAGGGGTCAGAATATGAGTTGATGTAATTTGATTTTAGTTTTACTTTACTTGCAATATTTTCTTTGAGTACAGTTTCTTTTGTGTTTAGAAAGCAGCAAGGGTAATGGTTTTCATGATCAATAGTTCACTGTTTGTTTAACTAGAATAGTGGCACATTTTCATTTCCTTTTAGGAACTAATTTTGTCATTGTATGTTTCAAAATCCTTTTGAAGTTTGAAGTTGGTAAATCATTATAAAGGACATCATTTCCTTGAACAATCATAACCATACTTGTCTTTTAGAATTTCCATCTCACATTAGGAAACCAACCAAGATAAAAAGAAAAAAAACCAAAAACGACAAAAAGTAAGAGATAGGTTATCTTGCACATATAGTGCGCCACACTTCGTCAGCTTATGAATCCTGGATTGACAAATTAATGTAGCAATTTATGACACACTAAATTGACCAAACATTTTGGCGCCATTGCCGGGGAAGTGTAACTAGGTAGCCAATTTCTTAAAAAAAAAAAAAAACAATAAAAAGAAGGGAAAACTTGATAACTTCTTGAAGTATGCTCTCCTCTTGCACCTAGTGTGATCCGGAGGATCAGAAAAGAGAGTTATTGGTTCGATAATTTCTTAAGTATGCTCTCTTCTTGCACCTAGTGTGACCTGGAAGATCAGAAAGAGAATTATTAGCCCAACTTAAAAAAAATATATAATAAAAATGACATGCATAGAGCAAGAGATTCTAGGGGAAGGTTTATAGCTAGAGCCAAGAGTTCGGTTTTCACAACTCCATCTTCTTCAAGGCATAGACAAGATTCACCACCATCTACCCCTAGCCTTAAGATTCTTGGAATTCAAGGAGTAGATGAATTAGAGGATTCTCCTACACCACCTACCAAATCTCATTTAGAAAAGGATCCTTTCTTTACTTCTACAGGAGAGTATATTGTAATCAAAGAAGTAGAATCACCTGAAGAAGAAAATGAAGAGACTCCCTCTCATCCTCCCTTAATAGAAGAACCAGAGGAATTTGAGGACTCTAAAGAAACTATCATGGCAGAGGAAATAATAGATGGATTTGGAGGTAGAGGTAGAGGTAGAGGAGGAGGAAACAATGGAGACAACAATGGTGAAGGAAATAATGGAAGAAATAGGGAAGGAGACAACTTGTTTGGATTCCCTATAGTTGATGAGGAAACTCATACAACGATGAAAAACATCTCACCATCTGTCCTCCCCAACTTTTATGGATTGCGAAGTGAGGATTCTGAAACATTTCTGTTTGAGTTTGAAGTCGTGTGCCGAACCTATGACTATATGGAAGACTCTCAAAAACTCAAACTGTTTCCTTCAACATTGAAGGGAGTTGCTTTGAAATGGTTCATGGGATTAGCCACCCAATCTATTAGGACTTGGAATGACATGAAACAAACATTTTTGGATAGATACTTGGACTATTGCATGCCCACCAATCACAAGGATGAGGTATTCAAAATGATGCAAAAAGAAGATGAAAATTTGGAAGATTTACTTGAAAGATTTCAATACAACTTAAAAAGAGCAAATATGAGCAACTTAGATGAAGGAAATTTGAAAGCCCTTATATTAAAAGCCATCAGAGATGAATGGATAGATATTTTAAACATGATGGGGAAAGGAGACATTTCTCAACTTCCACTTCGTGACATAACAGAACTATGTGTCCATCTCTCAAGAGGAAAATCTAAACAGGAAAAGGGCCTAGGGATCCTTCTCTTATCAGGGCTAACAAATCTGCAACTGGATCAGTAAGTAGGGCAGAGATCGGCAATATGCTTGATGAGTTTAAAACTGATATCTTAGGGAGCCTTAGTGAACAACTAGACACCCTTAAGATCCAAAACAAGCAGAAAGCAGAAACAAATGCTCTAGCCATCTTTTGTCCGAAATGTAGGAAGAAACATGCTTTAAGGGAATGTCCCTTGGATGCAAAACTTGTAGAAACAAGTATGATTTTCTCAGAGAATCATGAGACCAAGGATTTTCCTTCAATTCCTGGACTCAAAGTTGTCTTTCAAGAAGACCCAAATTCAGTAGAATCTCTCTGTTTTGTTGCAAGAAGACCTTGGCAGGGACAACAAACTCAAGGTTTTAACAACCCTATGAATCTTCAAACCCCACCAAATTGGAATCCTTGGCAACAACCTTGGCCCCAACATCAAAATCCATATCAACCATGGGTACAAGGGATGCAAAATCCTTATGGGATATTTTCTCAATTTTATCAATATCCTCCATCTTTTCAAAATCAACAAGCTCCACAACTTCCAAACCCAAATCCACAACTTTCATTGCCATTTCCACAACAACAACCTTCTCAACAAAATTCAAATCCTCAACTCATGCTTCCATACCAACAAAAGACAAATCAACTTCCAGCTCAGCCATTGCCAAATCCTAACAATAAAAATCCTCAGAATACTTACATTATAGAAGGACAACAATTTCCTACCTATATGATTGTTCCTCTCAATGATGTACAACTCAGATCCGGTAGAGTTTTAGAAAAACCTTCTATATATGTCCAAGAGCAAGATACCTCTGAGGAGGACTCTCTTAAAGCCAATAAGGGTTCTGAGGAAACATCTCTTCAAAACTCAAACATTCAAAAAGAGAAAGAAAAGTTAACACCCACAACTCCTATAGTTGAGCAACCTGCATCTTCATCCACACCTCCTTTTCCTGAAAGATTACAAATTGATAAGGGGGTGGAAAAACAAATCTTGTTGCCTAACTATGATTTTCTAGATGAATTAAAGAATGTTTGTATCAAGATTCCCTTGCTACAAGCCATTCGAGAGATTCCTATTCTAGCAAAAACAATAAAGGAGTTGAGTTTCAAAAGACCAGGAAGGAAACTAAAAGACATAAGAAGAATCCACCTGGTAGGAAAAATTGCAGATATCATGATGGGAAAAATTACCATGCAGAAGTATGTAGATCCAGGAAGTCCAATTGTCAAGACACATATAAATGGGATGGAAATTCCAAATACATTGATTGACTTAGGGGCTGCTATCAACATTATGAGTAGACAGACTATGGATCAGCTAAAAATTCCTAACCTTATTTTTACACCTACTTTACTGCAACTTGCAGATCGATCAATTATTAAACCAGATGGTGTATTAGAAGATATTTCAGTCTCCTTAGATTCTTGGGAATATCCAGTAGATTTTATTATTTTGACTCCCAAGAGTAATCTAGGAGGGCAACCACTTATCTTGGGAAGACCTTGGCTAGCCACAGCTGATGCTTTCATTAGTTGTAGATCTGGGGATATGTACATTTCTAATGGTAATTCGACAAAGAAATTCAATTTGTATCCTCCAGCAAAAGCAATTACTGAAGTAGGAGACAATGAATGGGTCGATGATGAGGACATTATACAACCTGTCTTTACCATTTCGGAAATTAGTGAGGATAGTCAAATTTTGAACACATTAGAAAATTTTGAGACATCTTCAGAATATGACCCCACACAATTTCAGTTGGAATCTGACATAGAATATTTATCATCAAGACAAATGTCTTTTTACTCTATGGAAGAGTTTGGTAGTTCTACCATTGAGATTTTTCCAGGAAAAACATTGAATATCAACAAACATTTGGAAAAGTCACAACAAGAAGAACTAACCAAAATCTTGCAAAAACATTCTACTGCATTTGCATGGGAGTATACTGACATGAAAGGTATTGATCCCAAGACTTGCATCCATCATATCTATATTGAGGAAAACAGTAGACCAATCAGACAACCTCAAAGAAGGATGAATCCAAATCTTAGGGAGATAGTGAAAGAAGAGCTCCAAAAATTACTCAATGTAAACTTCATTTATCCAATTTCAAATAGCCGATGGGTTTCTCCTTTGGTTATAGTACCTAAAAAGAATGGTAAATGGAGGGTATGCATTGATTACAGGGAATTGAATAAAGCAACTTTGAAGGATCACTTTCCTTTGCCTTTTATCGATCAAGTATCAGATACATTAGCAGGTAAAAAGTACTTCTCATTTTTGGATGGTTTTAGTGGCTATAATCAAATTCAGGTAGCACCTGAAGATCAAGATAAGACCACATTTACCTGTCCATGGGGAACTTTTTCCTATCGAGTGCTTCCTTTTGGGTTATGTAATGCACCCGCAACATTCCAAAGAGCAGTACTAGGAATTTTTTCTGATCTAATCCATGATTGTGTAGAGGTTTATATGGATGATTTTACAGTTTATGTTAATTCATTTGAAGAGGCATTAGAAAATTTGGAAAAAGTTCTCATAAGATGTAAAGAAACAAACCTTTCATTAAGCCATGAAAAATGCTTTATGATGTTTACTGAAGGGATTGTTTTAGGACATCATATTTCAGGAGATGGGATTAAGGTTGATAGATCAAAAGTTGAATTCATCTCCAAGTTGCCTATTCCAAATTGTCAAAGAGATGTTAGAAGTTTTCTAGGATTTACTGGTTACTATAGAAGATTTATAGAAAACTTCACTAAAATAGCATCTCCACTCTTCAAATTGCTTACAAAAGACTGTGAATTTAAATGGGATCCTGATTGTCAATCAGCTTTTGAAACTTTGAAAACAAGAATATCCGAAGCACCTATCTTGAGAGGACCAAATTGGAAACTCCCTTTCCATATTTCTACGGATGCTTCAGATACAGCTCTAGAAGCTGTGTTGGGTCAAAAATATTTAGTTCCTTATGCCATTTATTACACCAGTAAAAATTTGACTCCCACAGAGTTGAACTATACTGTGACTGAAAAAGAGTTTTTAGTTGTTGTTCATGCAATTAATAAGTTTAGACATTACATAATAGGCTATGAAACTTTTATTCATACTGACCATTCTGCAATTAGATATTTAATGAACAAACCTGTTACTAATGGCAGAGTGACAAGATGGCTCTTACTTTTGCAAGAATTCAATATTACTGTGTTGGATAGACCAGGAAAACAAAATACAGTAGCTGATTTCTTGTCTAGGATTCAGAATTTTAAAGAAGATTCTCCTATAGAGGATAAGTTTCCTGATGAATACTTGTTTGCAGTAACTATTAAGACCCCTTGGTATGCAGATATTGCTAACTATTTGGTTACAGGGAAACTGCCTCCACATTTATTTCCAAGTGAAAAAAGAAAAATTATTCAGGAGAGTTCAAAATATTCATGGATTTCTAACAAATTGTTTAAAACAGGGCCAGATCTTGTGATCAGAAGATGTGTCAGGGAAGATGAAATGCCTGATATCCTTAAGGCATGCATGATGAACCATGCGGCGGACACTTTGCAGACAAAAGGACAGCCTATAAAATCCTCTCTTTAGGATATTATTGGCCTTTCCTCTTCAAAGATGCAAAACAATATGTCAAAAGGTGTGACAGCTGCCAAAGAGTAGGGAAACCTACCCTTTCAAATGAAATGCCATTGCAAACACGGGTACTCATCGAACCCTTTGAAAAATGGGCTTTAGATTTCATTGGACCTATTAATCCACCATCTAAGCAAAAGAAGTATATATTGGTTTGTATTGATTATGTTACTAAATGGGTGGAAGCCAAAGCATTAGTGTCTGCTACTGAAAATTCAGTTGTTAATTTTCTTTATGAGGATATTTTTACTTGCTTTGGTGTTCCAAGAGAAATTGTGACAGATCAAGGAAGCCAATTCACATCCAACCTGGTGGAGAAGCTGATGGAAAAATACAAAATCAAGCACAGAAGATCTACTCCTTACCATCCGCAAGAAAATGGTCAAGTGGAGTCTACAAACAAATTTCTCGAAAGTATCATCACCAAAACTGTTCATCTACACAGAAGAGATTGGGCAGAAAGGCTTCCTGAAGCCTTGTGGGCCTACAGAACTACATGGAGAAATACAACAGGACATTCTCCCTATGAAATTGTTTATGGGAAAGAAGTCTTGCTCCCCATTGAGTTCCAAGTCAAGACCTTCAAGATAGCAGTTCAGTTGGGGATGGACTTATCAGAAGCCCAAAAGCATAGAATGGAGCGGTTGAATGAGCTAGATGAGATCAGACAAGAAGCAATTCTAAGAACTGATCTAGTTCAATATCAAAGAACTAAATGGCATGACAAATATATCAAAGAAAAGAAGTTTCAAGAAGGAGATTGGGCATTGTTGTTTGATTCCAAGTTTAAAGATTTTCAAGGAAAATTTCAGACTCATTGGCTTGGGCCATATGAAATTGACAAGATCTTTAGCAATGGAGCGGTAAGAATCAAGACCATTGATGAGTTTCAAACTCCTCTTATTGTGAATGGCCACAGATTAAAATTCTATCATAAACCACTCTCAAAAGAGGAATTTGTCAAAATGTTTCAAGAAAATTCTGCAATCAGGCTGGTACAGAAGAATTCTTCTTCTCCACCAGCCTAGCCTTTGTTCTTTTCAGTTAAAAAATAAATAAATAAATTTGTATAAGCCTGAAAACCAATCATTGATTGGCAGTCTTATACAGAAAATGTAGGGTGAAAATCAGGGACACCTGACACCCTATATTTTCCAAAAAAATTTCTCTTTCATTTCACAAGTTTTGTGACCACCCACTCCATTCCATTCCACTTCATTTCACTCCACTTCATTCCATTTCACTTCATTTCATCTACTTCATTTCATTTCACCAATAAAATTTTCTTTCATGACCATTTTCATTCATTCAGTTATCATCCACCTATTTCCATTCACCCAAATAATAGCTGTGTCAGTTTCCGCAGCTGACACCAGTTTCCGCAGCCGGAAGCAGATTCTGCAGCTCCGACTCTGTTTTTCAAAAAAATGTACAGTCAGATGTTAGTTCAACAATCATGAAATCAAATGCAGGTATGAATACATATTATGAAGACATGGGACATTCAAGATATCAATGAGGAGCAACTAATTGAAGACCAATGAAAAATGGCAAGAATTCCAAGGTATGAGTAAAAATTTATTTCAAATGGCATTTAAACACATTTTTACATAGTGTTGACGGGAAAATATGTCCGGCCAACAGTAGGGGATCTCCCCGGTAGAAAGTCCCAATTAGACTTTGAACCGTTTGGAGTAGGGATCCCGTCCGGGGTGTGGGTCCGGCTACCGCTTTAATGACTTTCTCTTCGGTCTCGAGCAACCTGATTGAATCTGCAAACATACACTTATTCACATGATACAAAATACATGACTGATGTATCGAACCAATATATGACACTATGTGTAGCAAGGTAATAAACAAAATGTGTACACCCAGGAAGTGTCGTTAGCAACACATCTATGGGGTATGCATGCAAGATAATCTGACCACCAAAGAAACAGTTCTTTATGGCAAGAATATCCCTTAACTTTCCGAAAGATATAACGAAATGCTAATAAAACAGTTCATTAACATTCATCATAAGAGTAGATAGTAAACTTGAGCATCATCAACACAATCACAGATAGCTATGGGGCATGAATGATACTATTAATAACACAGATTCATTAATCAAACGATATTCTGAAACTGCACGCAGAATACACACAGTGTTGTCACAGCTAAACACATCATCCAATCAAAGGGATTTTAACAAGTATTTGTATTACATATGTCAAGAGTATGATTCTTCAATTACAATGCAATATTTCTCTTCAATCCACCCCTGAGAAGCCCTTAACTATGTGCCCCGCAGGGGTATTTATAGATTCAAGAGACGCCCTTTAGGCTTTCCGATGCTTCAACTTCCCGACGCTTCATCTTCCCTGCGACCTTTGCCGAACATGCGACCTGCGACTTGGGTGCCGGTGCGACCTGCGACCTGGGTGCCCATGCGACCTGCGACCTGGGTGCCGGTGCGACCTGCGACCTGGGGACGGTCGCGACTTGCGCCTGAAAAAGCTTAGCTATGGAGGTGGTTGTGTGATTGAGGTTTCTGGAGCGTCAACTTTCTTGCCTTTGAGGAAATCTCGCCAAGTCTGGTAATCCGCTGCTATAGGGGCAACAAGAGGGGTTTCCTCTTTTATTCGATGCATACATTCCAGGACATTTGGTATCAGAGTCTCCTTCTTCTGAGAGATCTGGATTGAGAGGGAGGCAAGCTTGGTATAGATTTGTACTGGAGTGACAAGCAACCGATTTAGGTTCTCTTGTGATGCCTCAAATTCTGGTGCGGCAGCAGCTTGTCTCACGGGTTGCAGGAAAAACTGAATTTCCTGCTCTACCTGCTCCCAGTCTTTAGTTTCATCCAGTGCCCCTAACGACGGAATGTGATGAAGAGCGTTCATGGAGTCAATACCACTGATCAGGTGATTATATGCAGACATCACTTTGTCTAAATCTTTGGCCAGCTTGTCTTTGGATTGCATATTCATCAGAATTTGTACTTTGGCGTCTTGTGTGTGACTCCAATCCTTCCTAGGCACATGTTCGGGAGCTTGCTGATACTGCGCTGTCCAGTTTATCATTTTTTCCAAAGCTACCGAGGCTTCCCTGAGCTGCTCATGCTTCTGTTTTGTTTCCTCTCGTGCCTCTGCCAACGGGGTCACTGTTTGTTTCAGGGTGAGCATTTCCTTATATACTTGCCTCATGGTCTTTTCCAACACATCACACTCTTTCCTGACCGCAAGTGGGACCTCATTCACTTGGGAGGGCTTACTTTGGAGCTGTAGCATCTCACTCTCTAGTCTTGATTTCTCCTGCTCCGCTGCTTTTAGCCTGTTCTGTAGGGAAATAATTTCCCTGCTCATTCTAGTGACATTTTCCTCCGTGGCCGCGGCAAAAGCGGTGCCTGCTGACGCTATCATTACAGGGTTAGTCCTTGTATCTGGGACTATGTCCTTTCCAGTGGCGACCGTAGATATGGCGGAATGGCTTTGCGCCAAGGATTTCCTTTTCTCTTGCCGTATTTTGAAAGAGAATTGGTCAAATGTCAATCTGGTCAGATCGAAGACTTCTTCTTCTTGTTCCCCGGGAAAATCATCAACATTGAAGATACTTTTGGCGCCACCTGAAGGAATCTCCAGGGGAGATATGTCAATGTCGTCTATTAGCTCGTCCTCCTCATCCAGCCTTTGACCCTTTTCTTTCTCCTTTTGCCGGCGCTCGGCTTCCGCCTTGTCGTGTTCCTCCTTCTTCCTGCGTTCTGTCTCTGCCTCTGCTTCCTTTTCAGCTTTTCTCTTTCGCTCTGCCGCGGCGGCTTGTTCTGCCTTCTTTTGACGATCGACTTTGTCGAGTTCTTACTTAAGTGCTTGTTCTACCGCTGCCTGTGCCTCCTTTTCTTGTCTTTCCTTTTCCTCAGCCTGTTTCTTTTTCCGCTCTGTCCTGGCATCTTTCTTACGTTTCTCTTCATCCTCCTTCATTTTCTTTTCCTCTTCCTTCTTGGCTTGGGCTTCTGCTGCCCTTTGTTGATCCGAGGTGTCAGGCCCTGTACTGGTCCGTGTTCTCTTATCTTTGGAGGAAGAAGAGCCTCCTAGTTTATAGCTCCTATCTTCTAAATTCTGGTGATCCTCTTCTTCTCGGTCCGAGTCGATCCCCGGAGCTAGCTGCCTGTCTGTGTTGTACCAGTTCCTTTTTTCGTCCTCTGCCGGGCGCTCGACATGCTGATAACTCCATTTAAAATTGGCCCTTTTACAATGCTCAGGAACTATCCTGACTGGGTCATAAGTTCGGCAATCCAGATTTCTAAAGTGGTAACCTTTTATCTCTTCCCCTTCACGCCCTACTTCTCTGAAATCCTTGACTGTATAAGCACCAATGGTGAGGGGTAGAGCGGGCCAAGGTTTCTTCTTCCCTTTGGAAAGGACATTGGAGAAGCCCGAGGTCATCTGGAAACATACCTCCTGCATGAGCACCTTATCGGTGATAAACTTAGGCAGAGCATGTGGTGCTTTGAATGTGCCAAATACTCGGATGATTGTAAATTCGGCGAGTGGAAACCAGTGCGCCACCTGACCTAGTGTCTCCATTGCTCGCCAAGACATGCAAGGGGTGTCTTGACAAAATAGTTTCCCGTAAAGGGCGGGAATGAATATATGAGAGATTTGCTCAATATCTGACTTGTACCTGGATTCCCAGAATACCTTGGTCTGCAAATGGATTGCCCGGGTCTGTTCGGAGTCCCAGTTATGTGGCCATCCCTCAACATGCAGCTGGGCACAGACAGCATCTAATAAATACGAAGCCATATAAAATTATGACGGCGTTCCCTCATCTGGGGCTAAAGCTGAAGCCAAATTTGTTTGCACTGAGCCCATTAATATACCAGCCCAATTGAATCGAGTGCCGTGCACCGTTACGTGTTCCATAATGGTTGCCCATGCTCCGTTGAAAGTGGTGGCGTCCGAACATCCGTACACTCTGCACAGCATGGCGGCCACTAACTTATACACTTTCCTCAGACTGGCCACCGGGTACTCCTGGTCTTTCTTGATCTTAAATTTATCTGGTTCCGCCCACCATTTTCTGATTGTATCAACCATCGGTACTTCATTTGTAGAAAACCATCTCGGGGTAAAATTTACCTCTGGTTGGGGTAGCGAGTAGTAGACCTGTGCTTTTGAGCTCTCCAACGTTGCAAAAGCTTTACCTCCACTATCTCGGACTGCGAAATTCTTGGGATCCGTCTTCTGTATGATCCAGTCTAACATTTCTGGGCACGGAAAGATGGCAGGATGTGCCCCTGCTAGGTGCAATTTGGATCTCTTGACCTTTAGGTATACTTCCCGGTCCGGGAGATCTTCTGGAAACTCATCTTCTGGTATGGCGAACTCGTGGTATACTTCATACCACCTAAGGCTGTCCCCCTTTGCGAAGGTGCAAAGGGTGTCTCTGTATATTGGTGGAGGAGATGTTTGTATGTCTGTGTCTGACTCTTCCTCCACCACCTGCATACTTTTCTTTCGGGACACCCGGGGTGCCATGTTGCTAGAGTCGGAGAGGACCGGTATCGTGTCTGCTCCAAATTCACCTGTTGCATTCAGGAGAGAATCCCAAGATGAGAAATACATGATGATAACGGCTAAATACAGTCTAAACAAGCAGAGTTTAATTAACTGTTCTCTTGGGGTTGCAGGGTCGCTGATCAACAAAAGAACTCACATGCGACCTTGTGACCTTGCGACTAGGTCGCAGGGTCGCAGAGTCGCTAACAGAGAGTCGCACGACCTTGCGACCTTGCGACCGGGTCGCTGGGTCGCAGGTCGCACTTGGGCCTGCCGGGGGGTTTCGAGCGCGCGCGGTTTTGCGGATAAACTCTCCCTAACGGGAAACATACGCGGCTGGAAAGGGTCTAAACTGGAGATAGGGCACAGCCATGAGGATTCTGGGCAAGACAAAGGTGACCTCGGGGTTTATGAGAATCAAAACAAAAATAAAACTTAACCGAAAACCCTACCTCCTCACCAGCAAGCAATTAAGACCATGGGGGGGCTAGATTTTAGCAAGAAATGCTGGGGAAGGAAACACAGGGAGGAAATGGCAACTTACCCGGAAGAAAACGCGCCAGTCGACCTGTTAGAGCAATTCCACGATTTTCGCCGCGAGTCACAAATGCGACCTAGCGACCTGCCCTTATAAAAAGGAGTCGCACGTGCGAGCACTAAATGAGGTCGCAAGTTGATAGTTTGCGACCTCGCGACCTTAAGGTCGCTGGGTCGCAAGGTCGCTGAGTCGCTAATTCCCTAATTACTTAATTTTGCGACCTTGCGACCTTGCGACCTTAAGGTCGCTGGGTCGCAAGGTCGCGAATTTCCTGATTTCCGACTCTTGCGACCTGGCGACCTTAGGGTCGCAGAGTCGCATAGGTCGCATGGGTCGCAAATCATGGATTCGCGACTTAGAGACTTGCTCTTAAAAACTTTACTTAGCTTCTTCTTCTGGTTTCAAAGGGGGCTCCAAAAAATTTAGAAGTGTGTGTTATTATCTTTTTTTTGTATTTTTTTTGGAGGGTGTTGTAGGGGCTACAACACATAGTTATAAACCATAGCTCCATTATATGCAATGGTTGTGTTGACAAACTCCGTAACCATTCCAAGATCTCTATATGATCCTCCCACAATCCTTGCATTCATTTTCAAACGGTCCCATAATCAAGCCTCTGATCTTCACTCATACTCCGATACTCCACCTGTGATGATGAAACGTGGTTGATTTGACTACGGCTTCTTTTAGCCGCATAAAATCCGTAGCCGTTTCATAAACGTGCTTACATTTACTCTGCAGCCACCCAATTTTAAATACTGCCGGATGCGTTATACTCCTCCTACTGTTCTATTGATCTCACAACTGCATTTCCACCGTGCTCACGTAACCCTTCTCTGTTCCGCTTCACCCCATTTTGTTCTCTGTTACGCTACATTCCATATACCCATTCTTTGATATCCGCCTACAGTCACTGGTCTCCTCCATAAATCGTGCTCATTTCCGCTCATTCAGCCGTCTTACCTCCGTTGAACCCTCCTCACGCAGACAAGTTTTAAAGAGCAGAAAGAAGGATGGGTCAGTTGTTGAGAACAGAACCAGAAGGACCTAAATTCATGGAAGGATACCCACAAGTCAAAGATATATTGAAAAAGGCAAAGTGGCTTCGGTTTATCCAAAAGTTTAGAGGCTACCATAAAGATGTGACAAAAGATTTTGCAAGGTCTTTCAATGGTCTGGAAGTAGAAATTGGGGACCTCAAATTTATGGTGAATGAGGCATCCATAGCATCTGCTACAGAACTCCCTCAAGAAGGTGAACGTTGGTTCAAGAACAAAAGCATTAGTGATGAAGCCTGGAGAATGATCCTACGTAACCCAGGTATGGATGTAACTATTTTTAAAAGGGGAATTCCTGTTCATGCTTTGAAAGAAGAGTGGGCCAGTTTACTGTTAGTTATTCAAAAATTTATCACCTGTGAGGGTCGTTTTGGGTCAATGTACATGTATCATACTCGACTGTTGATGAATTTCCTAGACAACCAGGCCCTCAATCTGCCATACTTTTTATTAAACAGTTTGAAGAAGATGTCTGTGACCATCTAGAAGCATCTAGGGGACGTAGAATCACATTTGTATCACCATGGTCTTGTGAAAATTTTGATTGAAAAATAGTTAAAAGAGAAAAAGGACACATGGGAACAATTTTTGATTAGAAATTTCTTTGAAGAACCCCAAGAAATTCCTAAAGGCAGTACATCAAGAAGGAGTAGGAGAAAGAGAACAAATGATGAAACTCAAAGCACTCCTACTACTACAGTTGAAAGAACTAGTAGAGAAGAGAGACTGTCAAAAAGGAGGAAGGAAGAAACCAAGGGTAAAAAGCCAATAAAATCAAAAGAGAGAAAAAGCATTGAGGCTATGCATCAAACCCCTTCCTCAGAAGAATATCATCAAGTGTTATCTGAGAGACTAGTTCACCTTCAGGAACAGTCATCTACGACCAAAAAGAGAGGGAAAGGAAAACAAAAACAAAAAGACAGTAGTCCACAACGTGTAAGAAGAAGTTCCAGGCTTAAAGGGAAGTTGAGGAAAACACAAACAAAAGGACCCCATTTTATTGATTTGGGAGAAGAAACACCTGAACAAACTCTAGCTGGCCATAGTTCATCTCATTCTCAGTCAGACATTGAACATAGTCCATCTCATTCTCAGCCAGACGTTAACATGAGCCCTTTTCAGCCAGATTTTGAAGTCAATTCTCCTCCACGGCATTTTGGGGACAGCCCAATGAAAACGACACCCGAGATAGACCCAAAGCAGCAAGAAGTATATGATTATATAGAATCTTTAGAAAGAGCAGCCACGGGCCCCAGAACCTTATCCACTCAGCCTCATACAGCACAAGAAGCTCTAGTCCAATCATTGAAACAAGAAGTCTTTGAGTTGGAGGTTTTAAATAGACACATTAAAAATGAAAATGAGGCATTGAAGGAACAAAGAAAATTGGACAAGATCATTCATGACAATACCATGCTACATCTGGGACTGTGGCATAAAAAGAACAGGAAATTGAAGAAGAAATTCCAGAAGTTAAGTAGAGCACTGGTTAATATCAAATTCAAATGCTTGATGAAGAAGCCCAGGATGTTAGCAGCACCAAGGAAGAGGAGGAGAGGACTGGATGTACTGGATGAAGTATCAAGGCATATGAATTGAAGAAGGATTATCAAAATTTTGGTTGCATGAGGACATGCAACACCTTCACAGTGGGGGTATGTTGAGTCTCAAATCTGCATCTTTCTTATACACCTTTCTAGACCTTTTTCATTCACCTGGACCTTCTAAGTCATCAATATCATTGCATATTAATTGTAAAAGAGCATTTAAAATGGTTTTTAACTATGTTTTGTGTCTGTTGTTTGAATTAGACTTTTTCTCATTTAGCTGCGGAATCTTGTCATTTTCCGCAGCTGCTGCAACTTTCCGCAGCCATTTTGTTAAAGTCTATATTGCAGGTGTCTTCAGGCAAATCGAGCCACATGGGTAAGTTATAAATGACATGGACATGGATCGTGTCCTATTGGCTTAGTCGAATTCACCTAAGAAGGCTGTGGTCAAAGGTGGCCAAGTGGTGGTCAACCGAAGAGTCCCATGGTGACAGAACTCTGTTTCTCATCACGTGGAGATTTGCGTGGCCGTTTCTAAATCAAGAGAGACACATCAACACCTGTAAACGGCTCCATAAGCCGAATCCAACAGCCACTCTCCATAGATTTAATCCTCACGGCGGCCATAATGCTAGATCTCTGGACGTGGTGGTTCACGTGTCTTCCATCAGCGCAGACTTTAGGGAATTAGTTATATCACCCTCTGTTATAAATAATGCGTTCTCATACGCATAATAGTTAGCTCTGTAATGTAATTGTGTCGCCATTGTGCTGTGACATTATTTCTCTGTTATGACCGCATTTTAATATATGAGAAGACTCTGTTCATAAGCGTAATTTGTATTTGAAAACTGCTTCCCGAGGTTTGTGCAGAGGGCCCCTGCACACGCTAAGGTTTTGTGTATTACTGTATAGTTTCATGCTTCATTTCTTTACATTCATTGTGCCATATTCATTCACGTGTATATATATTACATCTTTCATGGTATTTATGTTTCATCTTTGTCCATAATCTTTCATGCTTTACATTTTACTTCTGTCCATAATCTTTTATGTTTTATGTTGTTGTTAACTAATCAGTGTTTTTGTTCCAGATTACAATAGGCAGCCTGGGCATTTGCACATCATTTTATAATTACTAATGACATGGAATCAATATTGTCCTTCTGCTGATTTCTTTTTCTTAGTTTTTAATTCCAGCACTGTTTTGTTTATTTCAGTCTTGCACATTTGCTTTAGTAGTTAGATTAGATATTAAATTGCTCATGTCATTTTCAGTTACCTCCGAAAGCCATAGCGGGACTAATGGTGAGGGATTGAAGTATGAGCGTGTAGTTTGATATTAGTTTACTTTTCTGCAAGTTAGATATTAAATTGTTCATGTCATTTTCAGTTACCTCCGAAAGCCATAGCGAGACTAATGGCAAGGGATTGAAGTATGAATGTAAAGTTTGATATTAGTTTACTTTTCTGCAAGTTAGATATTAAATTTCTCATGTCATTATTAGTTACCTCCGAAAGCCATAGCGAGACTAATGGTGAGGGATTGAAGTATGAGTGTGTAATTTGATATTAGTTTATTATTCTGCAAATTAGATATCAGATTGCTCAAGTTGTTTATGATTACCTCCGAAAGCCATAGCGAGACTAATGGTGAGGGGTCAGAATATGAGTTGATGTAATTTGATTTTAGTTTTACTTTACTTGCAATCTTTTCTTTGAGTACAGTTTCTTTTGTGTTTAGATAGCAGCAAGGGAAATGGTTTTCATGATCAATAGTTCACTGTTTGTTTAACTAGAATAGTGGCACATTTTCATTTCCTTTTAGGAACTAATTTTGTCATTGTATGTTTCAAAATCCTTTTGAAGTTTGAAGTTTGGTAAATCATTATAAAGGACATCATTTCCTTGAATAATCATAACCATACTTGTCTTTTAGAATTTCCATCTCACATTAGGAAACCAACCAAGATAAACAGAAAAAAAACCAAAAACGACAAAAAGTAAGAGATAGGTTATCTTGCACATATAGTGCGCCACACTTCGTCAGCTTACGAATCCCAGATTGACAAATTAATGTAGAAATTTAGGACACACTAAATTGACCAAACACGGAGTCACCAGAAATGTTAGTGATATGTAATCAGCAAGATTGGCAAAGTCCGATCACAGAAACAACATCGTTTCAACCACTTTGGGATTCTAGGATCTAGCCCTCCTAAATCCAGAGAGGGATCTCTCCAATAAGTGCAAAGATGGATTTGTCTTTGAAGTTTTGGGTAATGATATTAGGCTAGCTATGAAGGCCAAGGGTTTGTTTTTGTTTTTGGATGGTTGAGCATGTTTACTGTTTGAGGTGGAAAGTTTTAAGTGCAAAAAGTTTCAAAGGTGAGAAGTTGCAAGCAAATAGAACAAGCTTTGGCCAGGAAGATAGATAATTGCAGGTTTTAGTCCATTGGGCTATGGGGCCATAATAGGGTTTAATTGAAACAGCAATGGGCAAGAGTGGTCCATGGGGCAAGTCATCTATGTCTAAGGATCTCTTTAAAGTTTGATTTATGGAATGAAATGATACAATAAGAAGGGGAATTTAAACAAATGAAGAACAAAGAGCAGCCTAAGATCTCGTAAGTACTTCTAAACTAGCGAGATTTTGACATACACTTAAGAAAGACATGAAAGTAAACTAGGATCTGGTAAGTACTTTTAAACTAGCCAACCTTTGATACACTTTCGATAGAAAACATATAAAAACATAGGGAAACAAAAATGATAACAAAATATGGTCTAAGATCTGGTAAGTACTTCTAAACTAGCCAACTTTCAACACATTCCAAGGGAAACATTCAGACAATATTTGGGGATAAAACTAGGACCAAGGCACACCATATCTTCCTTAGTTCATCTCTACTTAACTAATACTGAACATAACATTTAAGAATAATATTCAGCTAAGACAATAAGACAAGGGAACGCCAACATTCCTATGCTTAAACTGAATTAAAGCATTCCCAAATAACACATATTGGAAGAAAACATTCAGATAAAGATTTCCAGTCAGAGAAGGGTACTGATATATAGTAGATCCTAACTCTATGCATGTTGTTCTTTATAAGAGAAGATGAACACGGTGAAAACAGAAAAAAAAAAAATAGCAAGTCACAATGAGAAAAACATCATCATCAACATAGACCAGGATCCCATAAATCAGCTTGTATTGATGCTCCAAACCAGTTATAGCTTTAAGTCCAATGCTTTAGTTTAGCAATCATATACACATCTCAGCCTAACTTATCTATCACAAGTAGAGCTCCAAGGGCCAGTGAACACTATTTACAAGTAGAAGTCTCAAGCTCAATTAAATTTCGATGTTCAGCAGCCAACTCAACCAACCCCTCTCTCATCTTTTGCAGTAGTATTTATAGAAGAATGAGGAGGTGAGATCTAATAAATAAAAGATCTCCAAAGATAATTAATACAGAATTAATGGCTTCTCGGCCTTTGGGGGGCTCGATGAAGAAGCTTACATAGGTGTCCTCTGTATTAAATCATTTACATTAAGATTTAATCTTGGTGGGAGCTCTTTTTGACTTTTGAGGCTCTGTGTTGTGTAATAGTCACTCTGTTGATATTTTTTACATTAAGTTCCTTGGCAGAATTTACTCTCTGGCTGCGCTTGAGACAAATATCTGATCCTGACAAATAAATTCGGCCTCTGATATGAATGCTTTGAGGTACAGGTGGCAACATGGTAGCGGGGAGGAATCGATTTTCCTCAGATGTGGCGGTGGAGGTTTTCTGTCTGATGAACCTTTACGATTTTTCTTTTAACTGTGTTTTAATTGGGGATTAGGCTTTTGATAAACCATCTTAGATGTAATCCCCACAGATTCGTGTTCAATCTCATGTTCTGGTGTGTTCCTGTCTTCGACACTGATACTCTTTGAATTGTGTTTGATTCACTGTGTTTGTTGGTGTGCAGGGCCGCACAGGGATCGAATGGCATCAATGCCTCATGAATCATGGATGAAACGTGTATTTGAATCCTGCGAATTATTTCCTTTCATGAATCGAAGGCGGGAGGATCGTCACCCTCAGCCTTTGAAATTTTCTTCAGTATAGCGGAGAAACCATTTAAACCCTGCAAAATACAAACAACATTATAAAATCCTACATATATATAGGTTCACTACTTTGGAAGGACATGTGGGGAGAGTGTGGTCGTTGGATGGCATCATCCAATGGTCGAGATTAACCATAAGAAGTCAAAGGGAAGACAGAGGAAGAATTTAAATCAGAGCCTTCAATCGTGCAGAGATCGACGGTCGGGAGTGGAGGTGAAAATTCAAAGTGAAAGAGTCGCTGTATTTGGAAAAACGAAGAAAATGGGCTAAAAAAAACCTTTGTTTCGGCAAAAAATGGTGAAAAATGGCGTTTGGGGATCGAGACGAATGTGGGCCGTCGGATGAGATCGGCCCATGCGATCGAGCGTGGGCCATCGATCTGCAGATCATATCGACGGCGGAGATTCTTTCACAACTGCGTCGTACCTTCGCTTATCGCATGGGCTTCCTCAGAGTGCGATCACCGTCCGATGAGCTGGCCTCAGATCAGACGGCACGCATCGATATCGCGCTCACTCCACATCCGATCTTTAACGCTCGGGGAAAAAGGTATGGCCATACCGCCCAAGGCCACGTGTCAGCCGACGGAGTTGATCGTTGCCAAACGGAAAAAACCGCCTCCCTCTCAAAAAGCGGTGCGATGGATTCCGCCCAGTTTTGAACAGTGAGTGACTGGCAGGGACCATCGGGGCGATAGATTGTACGCCATCGACCTGCAGATCAAATCGATGGTGGAGAGTGAATGGAACTTTGCACCGGCAGAAAATGTTATGACATAATAAAAAACGACAAATTAGTATAGACAAAGGTTTATACTTCGCGGGGCGAAAAAATTATTTACAATACGGCCTGGCACTTGTCTGCGGGGCCGTGGGTTATATGGAATGCAACATGATCGAGGGTTATAGTATAAAGGGCTAATCGACATCGAATATTTCAATAAAGGGGGAAGACTTGCACACTATGTTACCTTTGATGCGATAAGCGCCCAAACAGCTCAGCGCCTGGTTCCAGTGCCAGGGCATATGGAGTGAAAATGGCTAAGGACTTAGCCCAAGGGGGCTTAAACCTTTACACCAAAATATGTATTTTTTATGAAGTTTTCAATGTTTTTCAAGGGCTTCGAGGATTTCGATAAGGAAAAGAAGGAGTCTTAAACCTTATCATAGGGGTTTTGATGAAGGGAAAAAAGGAAAACATGAAAAATGAGGGATTTTATGGGGAATAAAGGGATAAGAAATGAGGTTAGTCTTGGAAGAGGGGGGAGGGGGAAAATGGTGTTTGCAACAGTATTCTCTCTTGGAAATCAGCAGAATTTCTGGGGCATAATGGGCACAACAGTGAAGATTTTGGACAGAGGCATAAGGCCTTTATGAGTCTTCAAGAGCCAACACTTTTTGCAATAAAATTTGTTTCTTAAAGGCTCCAAAAATGATTTAGCCACCTTTTTGTATAACAAATTTCATAGGTGGCTAACAAGTTGGACAATACCTAGCATGGAAGTTGGGTTCAAGCCCATGGGTCAAAATTGAAACAGATGCAATAGTTGTGATTGGGGACAATGTCTTCCTGCTAGAGACACTTATTGTTCAAATTACAGAGACAGGTCAATGCACACTTAATAGATATGTTGTTGTCAATTGAATGAAAATTTGGAGATAGGGATGGGTCCAAGGACAGGATTTGGGACATGAAAGAAAGCAAGGCCCACATTCGTTTAAGTGATTCCAATGATGAAATTTCTTGGTCCTATAACACCACAAGTGGACATTATTTAACTAAGTTGGGGTATTATCTTGCAATGCAAAACCTAGAAACATCAACAAATAAATGGTGGTTCATGAAGTTATGGATGAAGGGAATTTCGTCCTCATTTTCTTTCTACTAATTACTCAACCCGACAATATTGGGTGGACCGTAGAACAAAGAATAAACCAATTCCATATCCTCTACCCACTGTGGGAAGAAGAAATATGGAACCTATCATAGGAAGCTTACCCATTCCAATGAGGAATTTTAAGCATTTAGGCCAAAAGAGCTCCAAAAGGAAAAATACTTCCTTTATAAGAATTATTGAGAGGTTAGAGACTTAGAGGTTGATGTCAAAAATCCTAGCTACATTGAACCACACTTGATGCTAATGCACAAAGATAGCCTTGCCATCAACAAGGAAGCTCATTGTACATAGAACTGCCAAATCAAGCATAAACCAGCATATATGGTCATTGATAATGCCAACCAAAATAACCTTTTCTTTCTTCAATTGGAAAAGAAACTTAAGTTACCAACCTCAAATTATCCCAACTCACATTACCTTGGATGGGTCAAATATGCACATTAGCTTGTGCTAATCATTTGAAAATAGATCAAACTGTTACTAAAAGATGGCAATATTTTGCCCAATATCTCATATGTTCTTACAAACAAAGATGAGAAGACTTATGAAAATAAGATGACGATAACAAGTTTAACTAATTGCATAAGTGTAAGTAATAAGAGTGGCATTTAAAAAATTAAAGGAAGAATACAAAAGAGGAATGGCACAAATGTAGATATATTGTAGTACATAAAATAAAAAATATAATGGAGTCAATTGACGGAGAAATCAATGGAGTCATTGGTGGTTGTTTGTCTCCTAAACATGGGAGTTACAATTAGATATTTACAAATACACCGTGATACATTCCCGCATTCCACTTGTCACCTAGTATTATTCTCACCTCTTCCTCCTTGCTTACAAGGAATTGTTCCCTAAATTAGCAAAATGGAAACTAGTATGTCTTCCCTCACAAGGAAGCCATGTGTTTTCCATTGAAATGTGTGGCTGTGATATTTCATTGGGTGATGAATGGGGAAGAACACTAGGACCTATCACCATGGATTTCTTGGAATTCAACATGAGTTTTCAAGAGAATGGCAATTCCTACATGCTCAAAGGTTCCAAAGCAACCCTTAGAGAAATAATGAACTACCATTGTATGGAAAAGCTTCTGAAAAAGGGCCATTGTTTGAAAATGGGGGATATGTGAAATGTGAGGGAAGACATATTGGTTTCCATTTTTATAATTGGCTAGGTGAAAGACAACAATTTTCTATACTTCCTCATGGCTGACATGCTACGGGTGTTTTTCATGGGACCATTGGGTCCATAAAAGAGGTTATCCAAATTTTAGCCAAACATAATCAGTGTACCAAAATAATTTTTTAAGAGGGGCCACAAGTAATGGTATGAGCTGGTCCACAAGAAAGGAAAAATTAATTACTGTAAAGTGACACCACAACAATCAATGTTTCACAAGGATTTTGTTGAGCTAGGTCTCCTGTAGCGATATTGGCAAGAATAGTTACATTTGAAATATGGGCTATTGAAACCTCACCAAGACCCTTTCAACATCATTATGTCCAAAGGATTGTTGGAACTAGACATAGCAAAGGAATGGGGTTATCTGAAAGAAGACATCTCAGATTCACAAGGAGATCAACTATTAGCTTCTAACCCCAGCATTACTGTAGATAGTGAGAAATCCAACACTGCAACAATATGGATCTATGTCAATGACGAGGCATCTATTTCAGATTTTAAAGAAAATTCAAGTAAAAAATGATTTCTATAAATACCACTGCATATATTTAGAAGCCTTTGATGATGAAGGCCATGCTTTCCATTTTTTCACTAGTGTATAGACCACCTGCAGTGCTCAAACTATGATGATATGGATTAGCAACATTTTCCCCGCTTTTGACTAGATAAACAATCATGCAGCAGATATGATGAAGCCCTAAACACATCCAATCATAATCTATTTGGAGATGCTTTGAAACTTGAACACACTTCTCAGGTTAGAGAAGTGTATTTTGATCAGCAGAAAGTGAGATAAGATACGATAAGATAATTTTACATATCCAACGAATGACAATAAATAGGTCAATGGGACTAAAAGGTGAAACTAGTACAAGTACAATGTGGGAGTGCAAACGCAACTCCTAGAAAATGCCAAAGCTAAATCTAGGGTAAAATGAAGCAAAGAAGAATACAATAATAGGACATCCTTATAAACATGTATATAAATAGATCATGTAGAAGGATAAGTGAGGTTAATAAAGCTATGGGCATTCCTGGAAACACATTTGGCAGCTCAAAATTGCATTCCAAGTTTGATCAAAACATAAATATAACACCTACACTTCTTTTTGATGTCGATGATGAGTGTGATAGAGATAAAGAGAGGTCTATTCCTAAGACGAATTGTGAAGTGAAAAAAATGGGATGCTTCGTTCTAGCCAATACTCATTTTGAGGAAGTGTTAATGACCACCCTGTTGAAAAAGACAAAGAATAGTTTCCAACAAGTTTTTCGGCCTGCTCAACTGGCTTTCTACACTTGGACATTTCTTCATTTGATTCATCCTTGAAAACAATCCATATTTCCAAATGATTGACAATGTGAGAAAAGGTCATGAATGTAGAGGAGGAATATCAGCAGGAAGGTAGGAAACAACTTTCTACCAATCTTGCAATCAACCTAGAAGACTTAGCACGTGATGACAGGGGTACCATGCCATCCCTTTTTTATACACTGGAAAATTGAAATTCAACCAACATATGACAAAATCTTGAGCGCGGATGGAGACAATGGACGAAACTATAGTTCATGTTTCTTTGAGAATGAGAGTAATAATAAATTCATTAATGAAGGGAAATCTTGAATATCCCCTAAGGTTCAAGAGACCAACACTCCTATATGTGATTTTTAATATGGTAGAAACTTTGGCACCCATAATGATGTGCATCTCCAATCAACATTACCTATTAAGTTCGAATAGAACAATGCAAGATCCTATATTTTTTGCTTTGACATCCGTCCTACATATGAAATGGATTCTAATGAGGAAGAAAATAATGTTGATCATATCATCAAGTTATTTTGTGAACCATATGAGACAAAGGCAGAAAGTTCAATTCCATTTGTTGAAGGCATCCTTATTGAAGATGAATAGTCTTATCATATTGGAAGAACTAACCAATATCCAGGAATACAAGAGTACGTCCACAAACCCATAATTGATTTACATAGTAAGAAGAATAATTTCCAGGTTTTTATCTTATTGTTCATAGTTATGATAATTGATCTTCAAAGGAGCTTATTCTCCTAACTACAAACTATATTCGGGTAGCTTTAATTTCCCATACAAAACAGCACCTTGTCAGCAACACTGATGTTTATGGCCAAGATAAAAATGTTCCTCTGTTTGATCCAGAAATGTTGGAACTAAAGTCTCAATATTTCCTTCGACCATAATGACCCAAGGAGACCAGATATTTATAATAATGGAGAGCCAGATATGGATCTCTCTCCCAACTCAAGGTAGTCTCAAAGGGCCCAAAATAAAATAATTTTCTTTCTTGACAAATAATACCCAAGAAGGGTTCTTTACAATATGACATGGACAAGGTCACTTGACATAAACCTTGGAGGTATTCAATTGAGACCTAACCTAAAAAAAATTGACCCAAGCATGAAACCCATGCTTTAATAAGTCAATTTATTTAATAATAAATTTATTTTTCTTTATTTTTATAAATATATTTCATTATGACTCAAATACAATTATGAAGACCAAACCTAGTTACAATCTTCAACACAAAGCCCCAGCCAAAGTATAAAGGGAAAAAGCCTAAGCACTTGCATGAAATAATAAACAACTCGTGGATACCACTCATTTGGTAGAAGGCCTTGATTATAGACACAACTCAACCACCATGGAACAATTTTATGAGCTTGAAGGCAGCATCCACCAAGAAAGGTGTGCCACTAATAGATAGCCAGTGGATAGAGACATAAAAATGCTAATCCTACACAGGAATTTCTAGAAGTCGAATTACCCAATATAACAAAAGAGTGGACTTGCACTAGCACACTAGGGAAATGATTTCCAATAGTATGGATCACAAGAATAAGCAAGAAACCTCCTGCTAGAGCACATTCTAAATATCCTCCAAATGTTGGATGATAAATATATCTCCCTGAAAGAACAAATGTGTGGCCTACACACTAGTAAAGCTTGCTCAATCTATAGACATGTCACATACACATGACTAAACAATAGCATAGAGACTGATGTTAACAACACTTAGTCAATGTCACATGAATTCTCCTGAGGCTATTGTAGTTTTTAATGACAAATAGTTGATCATGTTACATCTAGGTATGAGTTTGAAATTCACTAATTTTATGTAGGGAGCATTGGGCCTGCCCATGCAACCAGCTCATGGAACATTATGTATCACCAAGAAAGGTGCACCACTATTAGTTAGCCTATGGATAGAGAGATAAAGATGCTAATCCTACACACAGGCATTTCTAGGAGTCGAATTACCCAATATAACAAAAGAGTGGACTTGCACTAGCACACTAGGGAAATGATTTCCAATAGTATGGATCACAAGACTGAGAAAGAAACCTCCTGCTAGAGCACATTCTAGATATCCTCCAAAGGTTGGATGACAAATATATCTCCCTAAAAGAAAAAATGTGTGGCCTACACACTAGTAATGCTTGCTCAATCTATAGACATGTCACATACACATGGCTAAAAAACAACAGAGAGATTGATGCTAACAACACTTAGCCAATTTCACATGAATTCTCTTGAGGCTATTGTAGTTTTTAATGACAAATAGTTTATCATGTTACATCTAGGTATGAGTTTGAAATTCACTAATTTTATGCAGGGAGCATTGGGCCTGCCCATGCAACCAGCTCATGGAACATTATGTATCACCAAGAAAGGTGCACCAATATTAGTTAGCCTATGGATAGAGAGATAAAGATGTTAATCCTACACATAGGCATTTCTAGGAGTCGAATTACCCAATATAACAAAAGAGTGAACTTGCACTAGCACACTAGGGAAATGATTTTCAATAGTATGGATCACAAGACTGAGAAATAAACCTCCTGCTAGAGCACATTCTAGATATCCTGCAAATGTTGGATGATAAATATCTCCCTGAAAGAACAAATGTGTGGCCTACACACTAGTAATGCTTGCTCAATCTATAGACATGTCACATACACAAGGCTAAACAATAGCAGGGAGATTGATGTTAACAACACTTAGCCAAGGTCACATGAATTCTCCTTAGACTATTGTAGTTTTTAATGATAAATAGTTGATCATGGTACATCTAGGTATGAGTTTGAGATTCGCTAATTTTATGTAGGGAGCATTGGGCATGCCCATTCAACCAGCTCATGGAACATTACGTATCCTTCTAAACACTGATACTAGTAAACTGATAGCTAGAAAAATTTCTTGGTATATTTATTTGTTTGAATACATGTTAGCTTTATGAATAAGGCCTATTCTGAAAAGATTCAAGGGTTCAACCAAAGCTCTAGCAAACTCTCAACATGTCTATAACCTAATTTTGAATATATAAATAGAATATCCTACTCAAAAAAAGGTTTTAAAAAAATATCTACACATAGCAATAAGAATCTTATTGAGTAGTGAGATTCTGAAATCAACCCACAAGTGGCAATGACCTAGTTTTATGTTAGTCATTAGTAATTTATGTTAGTCATTGAAATTCAGGGTTGTCGCAATTTGTGGGCCATTTATTGCCACAACAAATGTTAAGTTACAAAAAGGAAGTGATCTAGAAGCAGCAATAAGAATCTTAATGGATAGTGAGATTCTAAAATCAAACTACAAGTAGCAATAAGAATCTTGGTAGGTTTCAAAAGGTTAAAAAAATAAATGCATGTAAAGCCATTAATCCTAGATACAAAGAACAAAGGATTAACAGGGAGAGGAAATTATAAATATGCGCAAAAGCCTCATGAGAGGAATGTTTAGTTGTAGTTACTCTTTGAAATATTTAACTCTGGAAAATTGCAACGTCCATATCTTCTCAAGAAAATTCATTTGTCTTGGTATATTGGAGGTTCATTTTATCAATAGAGTTATGTTTAGTAAAAATTTTGCAATCTTGTATACTACATTTGTTTTCCTAGTTTCAGGATTAGTAGTTTTGGAATTTTAAATTGCTCAGGTACTTTTGGTTGAATAGAAATTAGTTATTTTTCCTACATTTGACTTGCTTATCACCCCGTGACTAAGTTAATATTATAACAGGAAGCACATACAATTTTTAAAAACTCATTTCTTACATGATGGGTAGAAATGCTTGTAAAATTGACAAGGCCTATCATCATAGCTAACAATCTGCAGACGTCATTTTCTTGATAATAAGAGCTAATTTTGGTCAGAGTTTTAATAATGTTCATCGAGCTTCTGAATTCCTCATATTCACCAATGAGAATGAACAGTGAACCTAGTATTTTGATCTAGGATAGAAAATCTCATTAAAGTTCAAAACAATTGGCTATACATGTGAAGTACTTAACAAGTGCAACCTACATCTTTTTATTTGGCTATTTTACTTAATGTCCATTCCTTTTATTCATTTCAAAAATTTCATCCTATTGCCAAGATCCACATTCTACAACCTACCATGTGAGCCAACCTGGTTGATTCATCCTCACATGCACTAACTCATCCCACACATTAAATATTCGTAATTTTTTATATAATACTCTAAACATGACAAACTCATGCAAAGAATTGACTCTTTTTCCAAGCCTTTCAAAGCATGAATTTCAATTCCTATTCCAAAAAATTTGAAATTCCCCAATCAAAAGTCTAAAAAAAATTGTTGGGTGCCCAAATACACAAACAGAAAGCTAAGCGACATATGGAAAATAATTCTTCAAATGTCATGGAACTAGGTTTACAAAGAAAAACTGGTGAAACTACTAAAACTACACCGGAAAAATAATCCTTACAAAAATTAAAGTCTTTCAAAAATGAAAAAGAAATGAAGGGAAACCATACCAATCATGATAAATTCCAATAAGGCCTCTCTCATATATCACACCAAGTGTATTGTCTTTCGCAATGGTTGGGAAAACATTCATAACCCAAGCTTTGTTCGATGTAAGTGCTGTTGCAAAGCCACCAAGACCTGCATTCATGTCCATAACATTGCGATATATAATCTCTCCAATATATTTGTTGATTCTTTTGTAGGCCTCCACTTGCTTCTTCCACAACTATGTATCGGCATTATATGACTCAGCGGTAACACCTGATAATGAAACATTGAGAACTCTAGGAGGAACAACATTAAGGCGCTTTGGAAACTTTTCCAAAATCCCTCCAGCCACATCACTAGCATAATTTAATTTAGGCATTCGTGTAGTGCATCTTTCCATTATCTTATACCTGGACGATGAGAAAATTTTATAAATTTTTATCAGATAAGCATAAAGTTTCAATCATATGACTAAAAATAGGTGACTGTCAAAGCAGTTCAAGAGAAAAACAAATTTATTTTTTCACTGCACTACAATCTGAAGCCAACTATGAAAACATGGTTGAAAGATTCCTAAAAATTTGACAGTTGAACCTATCTGCAACACAAGATCAATTTATGCATGGTCGTTGAAATGTAAAAGCAGACAGGAAAACTCACATGACCTGAAAATGATGAAATCAAAATGTATCTTTGACATGTATTTAGGATATAAAATTGCTATTCCCTTCGTAATAATATTGTAGGCATTAAATTCATAAGTTTTAAAGGGTCAATAGCCATTCTATTATTTCGTTACAAAATAGTTCTCCCAATATCTACATCTGTCAGAAAATTAGCCTAACAAACAAACAGACTGTGTACTTCTGCTTGGCAGCAATACAAGTTTATATTTTTCATAGTCAGCCACACTAAATTTTTGGTTCAAACAAATCCTAAAACTACAATGCACTTTGGAACACAGTCACTGCAAGACTGACGTCCAATTTAAAATTTGGTGTGGTATTTAAACTTCTAAAATGGAAAAAAAAACAATTAGAGGATTAATTACAAGGACAAAAGTTAATAACTCAGTAAATATCATAACAACATTAACTTGCTGCCTCAAGCCGAATAACATAAACCCTACAAGCACATTCTAGGAAGCGCCAAAAAAGGCATTACCTATCAAGGCCTAAGTATATATTCAATCCTAGACTTGAACCTAAGAAATCCTGCTACACTGAGGTTATAGTCTTGCCTGAGTATAAACAATGTCTGGGTTACAAACATTGTTCATAAATATAGTCATTTTTTATTCACCATCAATAAATTTTTCAGAACATATTTTAGCACACTGTAGATTTTGATTATGCTGTGTTATCAAATTAGGCTACATAAACTGTCTTCAAGTTTGAAAGTATGAAGTTCAGGTACTTTCCATTGATGATGTCTTAAACTACTAAGGTAGCAAGAGAAACACTTGCAGCAACAGAAAGTTTTTGTCCTAATCATTTTGACAAATCAACTATATAACCATAATTTGCAATAATGGAAGCGACAATTTCATAATATTTGAAGATGGGGTCCAAATAAAAAATAAGCTAATTGGAAATCGTACTTCAATCGAGAACTGTTAACAAGTCAGAATCCCCAATGGTATGAGCCACATTTACAAGCCGTGGTGAGTTTCTCCTTCCTTAAAAATGTATTGAATAACATTGTGTGTTATTTGTGGGATAGGTACTACAGTTTTGGATTCTTTATAATTCTACAAAATTTGCAATCGCACAGGAGGGAGAACTTTGTTTCCTTTTGACTAAAAATGCAGAATACAAAGTCTTCAAATAGAGATTAACTGCAATATTTTTTTGTTACAACACATGCGTACACGAGAAAACTAACAAAAATTTCAAAATAAAATGTTTCATTTAAAACCCAATGAACTTGGTCCAACCTGTTCATAGTTTTAGTTACTCTATTACACTTCTTGTGAACATCAATTTAATTTTTTCTTTGAAATATTGAAGCGCAATGTGAAGCATTTGATCGCATTAATGGATTCTAATGAGCACAGAAATTCATTTGGGCTTACATGGGTAGAGCAGTGGGATTATTCATTCAATGACCAAGAGAGAACAAAGAAGAACAAGTCGGTTGTCATGACCAGATTAGCAGATTATAACAAGAAGATGAAATACGCTGCGTCTACTGGGGCCAAAAAGGTGAAGGAAAGGACTTCGGCTGGTATCCGTTGGGCGAAACATCAATACCACAAAAATTCCCAGAAGTGAAATGGTAGTCAGTTTCCAAAATTTGCAGAAGAAATGAGTGTTGGAAGGGCTTATGTGTGAACTATTTTGCTTCCGCTGATTTCCAGAGTAAATTTATATTGTAATAATTTTTGGGTCAAATCTTTGAGTATATTAAATGACTGAACCATGTCGAGGTATTGATTGAATTTACAAAAACCCAACGAAATTGGGAATGATATAAATTAACTAACTGCAGATATAATCACAAAAGGCTGAAGATTAAAACTTAAATGCAGCGAGATCATGCGTAGAACAAGTGGCATAACAATGTGAGACAGAATAAGTAAGATGTTGATTTCATCAAGAAATAGAGTTTGAAAAAATTACCAGGTAATCAGTTTCAGCCTCGTCGCTACGAGAAGCATTTTGATCTTCCTCTAGGCTGGATGCATCTGTCAGCTGATTGTCTTGGTCATTTTCTGCCGTCCGCTGAGTTACGGCTTCGAGTTCTTCCTGGTCCTCCTCTTCTCATCGGGGGCTCGATTCTTCATTTTGTGGTCGTTCTTCCTCAGAGAAAGACAGGTTGTCTTATGAACTCCTATCGCTCTTGCCTATGGCTTGGCTCAGCTGCGGAGGATAGATCCCAGAATTTGTATGGAAAGCCTGAGCGCAAATTCGAAACCCTTTTTAGTAACAAGAGTAAAAAACTTTCACCGCCCTGTTTTCTTAATTTATTTTCATTTTTTCAGCCTTCTATCCATGGGTTGGGAAATTTTCCCTCCTAATGCACTTGTTCCCGCCTTTTTACCTTCTGGCGAAACTTGAGAGTGGGAAGGATTCCCCCAATGTTTGGAATTTCCTGCCTTTTTTAGTTGAGGATTTCCTCACAATGAGGGTCACTAAAGCCTCTTGAGTCTTTTTTGGTCCACTCTAGTAAGGAAAATATTTTCAAGGAAGCAATGAAACATTAATATATTATTAGTTTTACATATGAAGATATCTCATTTATATAGTATTATAATTATATTATTGTTGTAGTTTTAATTTTTGTTGAGTTATAGAGTTAAAGAATACATGTAAGTGTAGGTAATGATTTTAATGGAGGGTGTTATAAGATTAATTTAAGGAAATTGAAAAATAGAGAGGGTCATGAAATCAATACAAAGATCTTCATAAGGTTTAAGGGGCATCAAGGTGGTAGAATATTGCAATTAAGAGAACCATATAGAAATTTAGGAAATATTGATACAAATTGCACATATGTATATGTTGTGGTGCAAATGTAGCAATGTTTTTGAAATTCTTTTGTCATGTATGACAATGGTCAAGTTTGCCATATTTTTTAAAAGTATGCATGCATACATAATGGTGGAGTAAATGACTTATGTTAGGAGGGATGAGGTTGAACCCCGACAAATACAAGCAAGTAGATCAATCTAGTAACGTTGGTGGTGTGGGTCAATGAGTATTGGGCTATTTAACTTTCTTTCACATACATTTTTTTTTTTGGATTGAAATTGTTTTGATGAACACAGGCAAGTGGCAATTAATTGATTTTAGACATTGGAATGTGGTAGAAGCATCTCAAAAGCTATGAAAGCACCACTTTAACTCAACAGTCACAACTAAGTGGTATCTATTCTACGAAAGTCACTCTAGACTTGGACCTAACCCTATCTTCAATAAGCAAGCCCCTTAAGAAGGAAATTCGGCCCATGAGGGGTGAACATGTCACATGGAAATATTGAACACTTGTGGGGGAATAATAACACATTATTTTCACCCACCAAGCAATAAGAAAGCCCCCATCAATGTTATGCACAACTTTAAATGGGTTGAGTGTCCTTGGATGCCTCGAACAATTGTATTGAATGTATGTGATGTTAACTAAGTTAACCAACAAAACGTGTCTTCAATAATGGTAAAAATATTTGCACACTATTTATTTCATTGAACATTCAAATGAGGCTTTACTACTTGTAATCAACCATACATGTAGTTGATCAAGTTGACCAACCTAACACGCTTCTACTAGTGATAACCAAAAGGTACATGTTGGTAATCGGGTGACCAATGTGGTATGCCTCAACATTCATAATTGAACATAAATGGTGTTGATGGGGTTTACCAGCCTAACATACCTCTCGCAATTGTAGTTAAACATGCATGTTGATAGGGTTAATCTCCAAGATAGTATTAATAAAAATTAGATGTTAATAACCAACCTAACACATCACTAACAATGACAATGGAATGCGCATGTCAATAAATAAACTAATCGACATGACATGCTGTTCATTAAGATGATTGACATGACACACAGCTCGCTAAGCTGACCAACTTGACAAACTATTGGTTTTGTCAATGAATTAAAATGCCTTTAGTGAACACAACCAAATGTGCATGATGTTGAACAAGTAAACCAACCTGACATACCTTTAACAATAGTAACAATGTGTGCAATTTATGGATTGAGAAAACAAAACTAACATACCTATGATAATCGGAATCGACCATACATGCCTATTGTGATCAACCCTTCACGAGTTCCGTTGATTTCGTGCAAAATTAAGCATGTCGTGCAACTCTTAGACTAACTTTGATACATATACAAATTAAGTTTGTATTTACTTGTTAGAATTGTGTTAAAGTGTTTCCCCTTTAAATGTCACAAGTTTGAATCCAAGGGAAATTAAGGTATGTATACCTCCATGGATTAAATAGTTAAATCATTGCATGAAGGGCATCAATTGTCCCACGAAAAAGGGGGTCTCACATTCCAATTTAGCATCTATCTATATTATAACTTAATATTAAATACTATTATTATTTCCTTGTGTTAATATGAGTGCTTTTAATATTTAATATACAGTTAAGTAGATTACCCCTTGACTAATTAGTGAAGTATTTAATATTGGATGACAGAGTTGTAAGGTTGAAATTTCTATACCTCGTGTTAATTTGGGTGTTTGTATCATTTCAATGCAAAATTGGATTTCATAAATATACATGGATCCATTAAAGGCATTTACACATGCCAACCAAAGACATTCAATAGTTGGGTTAGAACTAGCAGTTGGGAGGAGTTCATTATCATATTCATCCGAGGGTTTCCATACTAGAGAAATTAGTGTATGTGTTTGATTTATGGGCTAATGTTTGAATGATATGAGGAGACGAGTTAGTGCAAGTCCTTCTTATGGCAAGGCCCTATACCTATTCCTTTATTTCTTAAAGTAAACTTGAAAGAAGTGATTATAAATATATGATACATATAATGTGTAAACCATTCACAACATCATGACATTAAACATTTACACGAGATGCAACTTATTTCATGTTCAATAGATTTTTAATCCTTTAAAAAGGAAATATATGGTACCATGATATAATATAGTGATTCACCAACATTGACCACCAAACAAATGACCTAAACGACAAATGTTATGTATGGTGAATATCATCCACCATAAACTGTGATTATTAGCCACTTTGACACCCCTAAGTTTATGGTCACTCATTGAACATGACTCCAAGAGTTGTTTCGAGCTTCATAAACTTATTCTTTCCCATAAGACTGACAAGGATGTCTCATCACTGTAGCATTTTTTTTCTGCGTCTTTCATCAAATTCTCTGCAGCCGCATTTTTATGTTATCCTTAATTAACATTTCAATTCCATGTGTTTTCTTATTGCGTATTTTAAAGGGTTTCCTTCATTCTCATGGCAGACACAGAGTCACATTCATGGGTCCTTCTGTGTTTTGGGGAGAATCTCATTACTTGCAGTGGTTTCTCTCTAAATCAACACATGGCAAGCGCGATATGACCAACCAAAACATATTAGCACCTAAAAGGCCATCGATTTCGAGTTAATCCCTACCCTACGCCATGGAATTTTTTTTGGTTTGAATAACATTTGTCAATTAATAACATCATTGTGAGTAAAAAGGTAATGCAGTTTGGCCTGGCATTTGCTTGTTGCATTAGGGGATTTAATGGGTTAGGGGTTAAAGGTTTAGGGGTTACGGGTTAAGGGTTTAGAGGTTTAGGGTTTAAGGGTTAAATGGGTTAGGGGTTTAGAGGTTTAGGGGGTTAGGGGATTTAGTAGTTAAGGATTTTACGAGCTAGGGGCAATGGGGTTAGGTTTAGGGGGTTAAATGGGTTAGGGGTCGGGAATTAGGGTTTAAGGGGTGAGGGGTTTAGGGTTTAGGGTTTAGATGTTTAGGGTTTAGGGGTATAAATGGGTTAGGGGTTAAGGGTTTATGGGTTAGGGGTTAAGGTTTAAGGGGTTAGGGGTTAAGGGTTTAGAGGTTTAGGGTTTAGGGGTTAAATGGGTTAGGGTTTAGCGGTTAAGAGTTTAAAGGTTTAGGGTTTAGGGGTTAAATGGGTTAGGGGTTGGGAATTAGTATTCAAGGGCTTAGGGGTTAAGATGATAGTTTCATTGGTCTTTGTTTGTGCACAATAGTTCTTTATTATTTGTGTCACAATGTAACAATTTTGTAGGCACTATTCCTTGTTGCCATGTCTTCTCTATTTATCAATTTCTAGTATTTGTTAGCCATTTCTTTAAATTTATTGATGAAAATGTCTATTGCAATTAAAACAAATGTATGTTCAATCTCCAGTTTCAAACTCAGCCACAGTGTTGTAACACAATTTAAGTCTGGAGAATGGACATCTGATGAAGTCTCAATAACCACATTGCACCTCATTACTGCTACAGAAAAGCTTAAGTTCGAGTGTCCCACACTCATGAGAAAGTTGGTGATTATACTCTTGTGCCTCCACCTAATTGTGTCTTAGAAATTCCCTTGTTTGTTGCAAAAACATCCTGATGTTGTTGACCTTGTCCCTTAACAGACCAAGGAAACAGATGAGACTGAGATGAATGGAAAGCACTAAAAAGTTGGAGAGAGTAGAAAAGACTAGGATGATTTAAAGGATAAGCTTGAAGAATGTAACAGTGATTAAACAACTGAAATTTGTCCCAAACAAACAGTTGATAATGTGAAACCTTCTTCTGTACCAGTCAAGCAAGACTACATTCATGTGAGAGCAAGAAGAGGCCAAGAGACTGATAGGCATAGCCTGGTAGAGAGGGTATGGTTCCCTCTTTTTAATGAAAGATTTTATTTAAATTTTTTATTTCGAAGATTAACCGTTTTAATCCTGCCAACAAGGGGGAATTAACCTGATTGTAGGTTCGAACTAGACCTGCTCTCATTTGGAATGGATAATCCCAACAAGTTTTAAGGACTTTCATAAGGTTTAGGGTAATAATGAGTTAGTGGTTAAGGGATTATGGATTAGGGGCTTAGGGGAATAAGGGCTTATAGTTAGGGGTTAGGGGAATAATGAGTTAGTGGTTAAGGGTTTAAGGATTGGAGGGTTAGGGTTAGGGGATTTAGGCGCATTTAGGGGTTAGGGGAATAATGAGTTAGTGGTTAAAGGATTAGGGATTGGGGTTAGGGGAATAATGAGTTAGTGTTTAATGGGTTAGGGATTGAGGGGTTAGGGTTAGGAGATTTAGGTGCATTTAGGGGTTAGGGGAATAATGAGTTAGTGTTTAAGGGATTAGGGATTGGGGGCTTATGGGTTAGGGGATTTAGGCGTAGTTAGGGGTTGGGTGAATAATGAGTTAGTGGCTAGGGGATAGGTATTATGGGCTTAAGGGTTGGGGGATTTAACATTTAAGGATTTTAGGGGTGAGGGGTTAATGGGTTATGGGTTGAGAGTTATTGCTTCACGTTGGCAATTCGTGTGAAAATAATTGTGCATTGGAGTTCAGAGGTTGGTGAAAGGATAAGGCAAGGGAAGATGAGGGAGCCCAACATTAGACTCTTAAATATGGTTTGGTGTTGGTCCTGATGGTGGCCTCTAAAGAGGAAGTGTAAACGTCGCGGGAAGTTTTACGGAGGCAATGGCTTGTGTGTGCTTGTCATAGGAATTTGTTGGTGCGGTGTGTTCAATGGGTCCTTGCTGCTTGGTTTCTTAGCCATTGACTGTGTCTGGGTTGAGGATAGGAAGTTTAAGGGAAGTGAGATCACTCGTTTCCATTTTTCTTAGCTTTCAGTGAGCATGTTTTTTCGTTATAAGAGAGGAGCTAGAATTTTTAGTCTATGAAACCTCGAGGGTGGTGGCAGGAAACTAGTTTCTTTTCCAAATTTCGTGCCCTCCAGCATGGGTGTGACGGTGTTTGGTGGATCGGTGTGTGGTCTCTATGTGGAGAATTTCGAGGTTGGTCACTGCCCTAGGGGGATTTACGCTCAAGCGTCGGCTACTTCTTCATCGTTTGTTGTTCAATTTCCTGTGTTGGTTTGGTGGGTGATGGTATTTGGTTTTGCTGGTGGTGGAAGTCTTTATCTAGTAGTGGGAGGTGTCTTTGTGCTTCCAGCTTGTGGTGGTGGGAGACGACATTCGGCTCCTTTGTTGGTGGTGTTTGTTTTCTATAGTGGGGGGTTTGGTCTAGCGACTCTGCACATGGCGGGGTTCCTCGACCTTGGAAAATTATGAAGCCCCTAGTGTGGTGTGGGTGTTCTCCCTCCTCTTTCATCCATGGCCATGTGGGGGTGGCAGTCTCAGAAATAATCATGGCGGCTCCACGCTAGGGTGTAAAGACTGCGTGGTGTGTGTGACTCGCTAGTGTGGGTCCGCATGCGGGTGGTGGAGGAGCTAAGCGGGAGGATAAGAAAGGTGGATGTTTGAGGGTTCAAAAGTAGAGTCGTCGGGGCGGAGGAGGCTGTGGTAGCAAGGGGAATCACAGGTTTGATTGATTTGAGGTAAATGAGGGGCAAGTTATCCAAAATTGTTGCCTAGAGAATGATCGTGCACTTATAAAAAACCTGATGGAAAGAGTGGACATAACTGAGAGATTTTGTCATGAGGACCATGAAGAGTAGATGGAAACATTGCACTGAATGCACTTTTTATAGTGCTAATTTCGGGAGAGAATGGTAGTTGTTTGGCGAGGCCAAAATCAACTCACTAAGAAAGTAGAAAAGCTGGAGACTTGGTTGGCGCACTTTGAAGGGCACAGTCAGTGTGACTTTTGTCCTCCACCGCATCTAGGAACAACCCCGGACAACCCTACATCCATCACGTTGGATGATTAGTATGCTATTTGGTGTTCTTTATGTTTTATATGTGTTTTGGTGCCTCTGGCCCAACCATTTATGGACAATGTCCGTAGTCTCTCTTTTGCATTTTTTTGCATCTGGTGCAATTTTTTGTCAACAAACTTAGTCAAGGTGAGACCACCTACTTTGTAACTAGCTATATGTACTCCTTTTTTCCTACATGAATATAACACTGACTTACAAAAAAAAAAGGTTCATACACCATTAAAAAAATAATTAAGTTTCATACTTAAATTAACAAATGTTCATACCTATTTACTAAATAGGTCTATAAATATATATTGTAGGTTTATCTATTTAGTATTTATTGTAGGTTTATCTGTTTAGTATTTATTAAATGTAAATATGATGATTTAATACTAGATTTAACTAGTGAACTCACATGTTTAACATAAGAAATGTTATATTTATCTAGTTATTAAATGTAAATATGAAGAAACCTTAGATTTAAAACAACTCACACTTTTAATATAAATCGATGAAGCTTAAAAATTAAACTTTATGGTCAAATATTAAATAAAATAAATATAAATATAAATTTGGCTATCTAATTAATATTACATGTACTAAAATTATAATGAAGGCATTGGTGTAAAGTTGATAGATGATATATACATGCAATTATGTTAATTGTAGATGAATCCATATGCACTGTTAAACTTTAGAGACAAAAGGGTATTCTAAATTTTAACACTGCAAATGGATTCAGAGGCCCCTTTGTCTCTAAATTTTAACACTGCAAATGGATTCAAAGACACCTATAGTGAAATGTAACACTTCGGTACCAAAATTGCAATTTTCCATATATGGAGTGACACAGTTAAAAATTACTGACATAAATGACTAATTCATATACTTGTTGTACTTGTTATTTGGCCATATTTTTATTCTTGGACTATAATAGTCATTTACATTAATCATTATTAATTTTTTCACTTATTATCTAGTCATATATTTTAATTCTAGACTAAATTAGTCATTTAAGTTAGTCACTTTTACTTTAGTCACTTATTATCTAGTCATATATTTTATCCCTGGACTAAATTAGTCGTTTAAGTTAGTCACTTTTAGTTTAGTCACTTATTATCTAGTCGTATATTTTATTCCAAGACTAAATTAGTCATTTAAGTTAGTCATTTTTAGTTCGGTCACTTAAAATTGCTCAAATTTAGTAGTAATTCACTTGAAATAATTGCGATGACTAACATTTTTAGTCACCTAGTCATTAATTTCATCATTTTTTAGTAGTGTATGAAGGATCTCAATAACATATTTTCCTTGACCAAGGAAGAATTTGCCAAGTTTCTTCTATACTCCTAGTCCGAAGTAATAATGCATCAAACCAATATCCTTCATATCAAATTGAGAAGCTAACTACCTTTTACACTAAATTATGAGAGGCTCAACACCTGTCAGAAACAAATCATCAACATATAACAATATGATCATAGGTGCATTCTTCACAACCTTAAAATAACGGTTTAGATGGCATCTATCTTAGTAAATCCCAGTCTCTTCAGATAGCTATCAATTCGAGCATACAAGCTCTTGGAGCTTTCTTGAGCCCATATAAGGCCTTATTTAGCCTGCAAACATGAGATTCCTTTCCATGCACCTCAAAACCTTGAGGTTTCTCTATGTACACCTCTTCTTCAATTACATCATTGAGGAAAGAAGTCTTCACATCCATCTGATGTCAATTCCATCCCAACAAAGAAACAAGAGCAAAAGTCTCATCATAATATTCCCCCTCTTTCTGGGAGAACTCTCTAGCCATGAATCAAGCCTTGTATTTGTCAATACTTCCATCTGAAACATGCTTTATCTTGCATATCCATTTGGAAGTCACCACTGACTTCCCCTCCAACCTTGGCACAATATCCTGAACATCATTATTCATGATGGATTGGTATTCTTCATTTATGGCCTCCTTCCATACTTACTGTGAAATTTCCTTGAATGCACCGACTGGATATTTTTCTCCTAATTAATTTGTAGTTTATTTGTTTATGAAAAATATCAAATAACTCATTGATTCTTTATTCACAAATAAAATACAATGTGGAAGTAAAATAAGGAACTGAGAAATATATGCACACACATAAAAAATTGACACTATTATTTTGGACTAAAAGTCCCTAGAAAAACCCTAAAGGGAAAAATGATGTAGCATATATGGGTTTATTTATTATTATGCACCAAATTTGAGAGTACAATAATCTACATTCCCAACTAGAAATCCTTCGATAAATATACTAACAAAACAATATGGATATCCCATATCTCCTACACTAAAAAGCTCAACCTCGTGTATCATGCTCGAATCCCACATTGGCTACTCTCAGACAGCTTGGAGCTCGTACTATTGGCCCTTGATAACTCACACTTCCAAGAAATTGGCTCCAAGTGATCCATCCTACCTCCCTCTGCCTCTAGAAGTGACTCACTCTACCTCTTGGAAGCTTATCCAGCCTCCAACAGCTAAATCCTCTCTCTTCTGACAACTTGCTTAAGGGTTTCTGTCTATTTTCACCGACTTATATGAACCTATCTACATATGCTTTAGCCTCTTATCTCTTGCCAGTTTGAAACTGGAGAATCACTGGAAATATCTTTGGAATCCTACTCCCAATTTTTTTGTTTCTCCCTCTCTTTGATGCTCTCCCTCTAGCTCGAACTGTGTCCTCATTGAAACTGTAACTAGGGTAACCAATCTGCCTGACTAACTCGCTCTCACATTAGAGAAATTTTGAGGCAAAAAATGAGTCTCAAAACAAAAATGTACATCAAAAATCAACTTTATAAGAACTAATAGGATTCAATATGATGATGTCAACCATGGGGGGTTATTTACCATTTTTGGAGTAAAAAAGTAAAAAGATTAAAAAAAAAAAAAAAAAAAAAAAAAAAAAAAATTAACTTGTATTTTCAACTTATCTCCCTAAAGGAGCACTCGTTGGATGTGGAATTTAATTTTTCATCCAAGGAGTACCCATGTGATGGACCCTACTACACGAAAAATGTGAAATACATGAAAAACGTGATTGCAATCACACGTTTTCATGTATTTCACATTTTTCATATAGTATTCTATCGAAAGTATGCAACATGGGTACTCATTGGATGGATGAAAAATTAAATTCCGCATCCAACGAGTACCCCCACTCGAAATTTGAGTAAAATCATAGGGATATAAGTTGAAAATATGAGTTTAAAAAGTAGATTTTATTTTTTCCCTCTAAAACTTGAAGAAGCAAACTAATCATATTTTATTATTTCCACTATTATTTTATAATATTCCTTAAGAGGCCCATTATAGAACTAAAAATTTCTCTAATGACTGTGTCTATCTCCATCTCATCAACTTGTTGTTATAATCTCTCGTCGGAGCATCAACAACCAAGATCTAATCATGATCGATGACTAAGATTACTTTGACTCCATCAATGCACATTTTTGGAACTATCTAGAGCAAAATTTGATTTTCTCAATTAATACCCATTAATTAATCAATTTCCCTAAGTTATACTTAGGAATTTTTAATTATTGATAAATTCATTTAATTGAGAGGTTTCTAAGTGTTTTATCTCGAAACCTTTACTAGGTTTTGGAGATCTCATGTTCCTTAGCCTCTTTGACACCTTAGAGACTAGAACTCTTGTATGATGCTACCACAAATCCATAAACTAACACTTACTAACTAGCTTCTTCTTCATAAGTGGAATGATTTACATTAATAAGGTTAGTCATAAGAGTTGCATATCTAACCTTTTGGGTTTCTTAATTTTATAGATGTGCCGTTAGGAGTTGCATGTACTTTTTCTTCTTTCAATGTCCATGATGATCTCTATCTGATCTCTAGGACAACAATCGGTTCCATTGGTTCACAAGAATTTTTTGGCTTTTTAGGATATTCTGTAGATTTTAATGCTCTTCCTTTGAAGCCTCCTGCTTTACTTCATCATAGCTATCCATGGAGACTTCCTTAGACTTTCAATATGCAAATTTTTCATTGAAGATGACATCTCAATTGACCTCAATCCGTCGCTTCTCTGCAATGTATATTTTATAGGTCTTTGATGATTCACTATAACCAACAAATATGCATTTATATCCTAAAGGCTCTAGCTTGTTCCTTTTATCATTAGGAACATGAATGTAAAAAAGGAAACCAAATATTCTCATATGTCCAACCTATGGCTTTCCTCTAGAGAACGCTTCTTCAAGAGGTATATCTTCCAAAATTCAATGAGGACTTCTATTTTAAATGTATACACCTATAAATGATGTTTTTCCTCATAAGAACATCGATAAATCCTGAACATGCATCATAGCCTTGAAAAATTCTTCAATGGACATGTTCTTTCATTATGCCTCTCCACTTTGTTGTGGATTATAGGGAACAATCAACTCTCTCTTAATCCCAACATTCTTATGGAAAGAAAAAATTTATTTTGAGGTGTATTCTCCTCCATTGTCAAATCTCAAAATCTTGATCTTCTTACTTGTCAAGTTTTCCACTTCAGCTTTCAATTCTTGAAACTTAGTGAAGACTTTATCCTTAGTCTTAAGGAGATAGATCCAAGCCTTTTGAGACAATTCATAAATAAATGTCACATAGTATAATGAACCTCAGAGTGATCTCACAGGAATAAAACCACATACATTAGAGTGAATCAAATCCAAGACTTCTTTAGATCTATTGTCACTGTTTGGGAATGGTTTCTTGATTTTCTTTCCAAGAGCACAACCTTTACATACACCTTCATGATTTATTTGTAATTTAGGGACACTTTAAACTAATTGATTCAATTCAGATAATGCTCTATAATGAAGGTGACCATATCTTCTATGCCATAACTCACTTGGATTGATTTCATCATGTACTAAGGGTTGAGTTGGGTGACTCACATGCCTATACAATATTCCTTCAAGAATACCAATAACCCTAGCATCGTTTATAATAGAGCCCTTGGACAATATAAGTACTTTTCCATCCAAAAAATATACCATATCTCCTTTATCTTCTAAATATTAAATAGAGACTAGATTATTTTTCAAACCTGGTACATATAGAACATTGGTGAGATGAACATTGTTACCAAATTCCAACTTAATAGATGCCTTTCCAATTCCTTTAACTGCATAGCTATGGTTGTATCCAAGCTCTACCCTTTGGGATAACCTCCTTTCCATCATGTTAGTAATATTTCCACAATATATGGTCATATTTCTAGACTAGCCACATATCACCATCATTTGCAATAGAACCTGTTAGAGCATAAATTTAAAAGATTTTATTTTCACCTTTAGGCTTCTTTGGGTGTTCATATTCAATGTCGAATGTTGAAGCATGTTGTTTCCCCTTTCTCTTTTTTTTATTATCCATATCAGGACAATCCATTTTATAATGTCCAAGTTCCTGACAACCATAACATTGAATCTTTGACATATACTTCTTGTTTTTGGGAGGAGGGGATCTTATTCCTGATTTCTTATGTTGAAATCCAAACTTCTTGTTTCCTTTATTATTGAAATGAGCTTAAAATGATTCAGAAACTTCTTCCGTTTTATATCTTGATGTAAGCCTCGACTCTTCTTGAGCACAATAGGTCCATATTCTTTCAAACGAAGTATATTCCTTCCAACTACTTATACTCGCTGCAAATACATCCCATGATCTAGGTAGACCATTGAGTGCTATCATCACAAGTTAATTCTCAGAAACAGTTTCTCCAATTGCTTAAATTTTGTCTTTTATTTGTGAAATCCTTACGAAATATGAATTCATTGTGTCATCTTTCGTCATCCTTAAATCACAAAGCTTATTCTTCAAGCTCATGGCTTGAATGACATTTTTTATAGTAAATATATTCTTTAGGGCATCATACATATTCTTGGAAGTATCAAGCTTTGAAATATAGGAAATTAGATGATCTATAATGGAGTCCACAATAAGACTCATGGAAGTGATGCCATTCTCCTTAAACTTTTCCTTTCCAGAAATATCTGTTGGTTCTACAACCTTTCCTGTCGCAATATCCAAAAAAAAATTCTTTACAAGAATAAGATCAATTCTAAGTTTCCAAGCTATGAAGTTTGAGGCTCCTTCCAACTTGTTCTTAGATTTCATAAAAGAAGAACCCATGGCTGCAAACCAACAAGAATGATTTCAACAATAGTTATCTCAATGTAGGGTTTATTCAAAGGTGGCATTAGTGTTCCTTCCTTTATCGACACTCTGATACCATGTTGATCTTCTAAGTGCAATAGAGACTAGCATAATATTTCTGAAAATTTGATAATTACTATTGATGTTGATCTTATTTTAAATTATTCCATTATATAATTTAACAATTGTACTTCATAAATTCAACCATACAAGAATACTAGAACAATAAAGATAAAAATGCGCAAAGGGAAGACAAGATTTACCCTGGGAAAACCCACCAAGGGGAAAAACATAACAACTTTTTCAATATAGAAATTATTTTGTTCGAAAAGAGACAAACCTATGCCTTCTAGTCATTAACTAGGTCACACCTAGTTAAAACCTCCAATTCAAGCCTCCCAACCTTATCTAACACTTCACTCTGCCTGACCTTACCTATAATTTCAACCCTCCTGCAAATTCCAACATCACATAATTTCAGTCCCCAACAACTGCCCAAAAAGTTTGGTCCATGCAACAAATATTGCCCAAAAATATGTGAACTATAGAGAGAGAGAGTCTATACACACGTGTGAACTTGAGGGAGAGAGAAAGAGATCCAATTTTTCCTTCATTTCTTCCTTATTGTCCTTGATCTTCGCTAGGATGCCCATAAACTGTCTTCTTGAGAGAGTGAAAATTGATGGTGAGAGAATGAGGTCAAACAACTTTTATATAGTGATATGTTGGGTCAAAAGAGTGTGTCCTATTCTTGGGCTGAATTGACTTGGATGGAGGCCGACTTGACAAACTTGGAGTAAAAAATTTCAACTTTTCTTCTTTTAAAAGTTCAAATGGGATATAGGAATCCAGTAAGAAAGAGGTTAAATTTTCCAATTTATCTACATATTTATTATTCACCCTTAAAACATGAGAGAATTCCAAGGATTCAATGAGCTCTTCTTGGATTCTTTTATGGTTCTAGTCAATTTCTCATCTTTTAATGTAGATGGCATGCATAAATATTATAATTATAGTTGAGTTTCCTAAAATTAGGATGCTTTATATATATATATATATATATATATATATATATATATATATATATATATAGTTTATTTTCTTTCTTAGTATTAGTTTTAGAATGACTGTGTAATATTTGTTTTCCTAAAACATCTCAAGAAGGTAGATTCATCTATTTTCCAATTGGATTAAGTTTGAGCCAATAGAGCTCATAGTTTTTTAGTTTCCTTTCATGTTCTGTTATTTACTTTCATATATCAAATCTTCAATCATTGTATAATTGGGTGTTCCTAAAGATCAGGCCAAGAAGGTGACTTGTCATACTTCACAATTGGGTGCTCGAATGTCTAACCTAAGCAATCATTGAGCTTTGATTTTACATGCTTTTACATTTTTTTATAGATTAAGATCCTCGGTCAATTGTATAATTGGGTGTTCCTAAAGATCAGGCCAAGAAGGTGACTTGTCATACTTCACAATTGGGTGCTCGAATGTCTAACCTATGCAAATATTAAGTTTTCCCTTTGCATGCTTTAATTGATTTCCTAGATTTAAATACTAAAGTATAATCAGTTTCTTGTACATCATCTCAAGAGGGTGATTCTATCATACTTCCATATTAGATGCTGGAGTGATTGAATGTACCTTAGTTGTTTTCCTTTACATGCTTTGAAATTCTTTCTGAGATTAATATTTCAATTCTTGCAAGTGTGATTACGCTCTATATTTTCTTTCTTTTCGTTACTTGATTTCATAGGTTAGTTGAATTTCATTTTCATTATTTGATTTCATAGATTAGATGAATTGGTTTTCATTATTTTGTAGTTAGATTGATCTAAACTGAAAGACAATTTCTAGCACATACATTGCACACATGCTTCACAAGTTTATCAAACCCCCGGGTTGTCAATTAAATGACAGGAAATTATTTTGCCCCAACACACTCCACCATTGTAAATACCAGATTGCTCATTGTTCATATGTCACCAAGAAATATTTGACTCCATGCCCAATGGATAAGGCGCTAGTCTAAGGTTCTTAGCGCTTCCGTGGAAGAAAGCACTATCCCCAGGTGGAGCCAGATGTTGTGGTTCATTTTCATTTACCTTTGAAATATCTTTCAAAACACCAAAAAAGCACATATGTTAGAAAATGTAAAAGTTTGTGTGTCATTTAAGAATTTTGATTTATATGTTGGAACATTTAACATTATGTGATGAGATGTGAAGGTGGGTCGAGTCGGGCTCATTCATGTGTAGGACAGTTCGAGAACCGGATCGATGGGCACGTTCATAGCATTTCACATCGAACATGGTCGAGTCAGGCTCATTCGCAAGTTCAGGAGGGACCAGCGTGCAGGACATCAGATAAGCTCAGGAGGGTTACACCGTGGAGCAAACAAACTAATTTCCCAAAGGCGGAGAAAGGGCACATTTCCCTTGAACACTTAAGAGATTTGGAGGAGGCGCAAAGGGAAAAACGGACGGTCAGAATCAAGGTGTAGAACTGGAGTGGAGAGATAGACGGCGGAGATTAAATTGCAAACCGCCAATCGCAAGTTTTAACGAATAAGTGCAGAGGTAAGAGTTAAGTTATCCGAAGTACAATGTGCGATGTGGTGGGGCCTGATTGCAAAATCGCAAGTCGCGAATTTTAAAGGATAACCGCGGGAGATAATTGCTAAAGTCTTCGAAGTGCGATGTGTAATGCCCGGTGGGACCCGATCTCATAGCGCGCATCGCAAGACTTAGAAAATAAGTGTCAAATCCAAGATAAAAGCAGCGAAATCAGATGTGCGGGTGGATGTGACGCGGCTTCAAAGGTGAATTCCAAAGGTTTTCAAATCCGGAAGTAAATCATTTTCGTGTGTTAAACCATTTCGGAGGAAGAAAAGAGAGTTATAACGTGAAACCTGTGAAATGCCTTGGCAATAAAGAAATAGGAAAAACGCGGCAGAGAAACTCGGGTAAGTGACCCGATGCAGAACAAAGGAGAAGAGGCAGATTCAGGTAGCAGGTGATACAAGTGACAACGTTTGAAAGCACAGGGGCATAGGCAGAGTTGTGAAGAAAATCATATAGCGGCACCGTTAGGAGCATGACAATTGGATCAAGTCGGGCATGGAGGCATTGTTACAGAGCTGTGCAGCCACTACATCATGACCAGAAAGGCCACATCAGCACTTCGGGAGGATGCATCAGCAACATCAGATTCAACAAAACGAAGCATGTTTCCAAGTTTCAATTTGTTTTCTTATTATAATTGCAAAAGTAATATTAACATTTTAGAAAGTTGAATAGTTCAAGAATTTCAGCAGTTACGAACTACTCTGATGTAATTAAGGAGATGGAAATAAAGAAAAGAGGTTATGAGTTTTGGACCTCTAGAGGACTGTTAGTTTAGAATTGAATTCTCTGAGAAATTAATGAAAGAAGATCAAGTTTCCTACACCTGTTGATGTTAATACGTCTTTCCTGTTTCGCTCTGTGTCTATTCCTCTTTGAATGAAGTGAAGTAATGTAGTAGCCGGTCTCTTAGTTACATTTGTGAGTAAGAGTTAAATCACCTTAATTTTTGCTCCTTCACCTCATCTCTTCTCTCTTCACAAATTCCTGATGAAACTTTAAAGTAATAGATTATGTGATTGCAACATATAATTTCGAGTTCCTTCTTTTCCATGAATTTCCTCTGAAACTTAGAAGTGGTAGATTTTGTGTTTTCAGCATATCATTTAGAGTTTATTTTACAGTTATTCTTTTCATTCCATTCAAATATCAACAGTTTATGGCATTGTGAAGGCTTTCATTATATTAGATTATTGAGTGTATTAAGTAGTTGAATTCCAAGGGTGTTAAACAGAGGCTATGAGATATTGTAATTGTGAAGTACATCTATGAAATGTATTAAGCATTGATTCCTTACCACAGCCAAGGGATTTTTTGTTGAGATACAACATGTGGTTTCATAATGTAGTTGATCGAGGAATGGACTGGCTCTCACAGGTGATCAATGTGTCTATCATGAAACATCGTTCAATTCGACATTACTACTTAATAATGCCTCATCCATTTTGTATCTCTTGATGATAATCCAAGCAATTAACATGTATTCTAAAATGGATTTGGCCACTCTTCAATTTAATGCTTTAGGACAGAGGAAAAGAGATGCTCACGGTTATATTTGGCTTATGTTGGGTCACCTTCAATCATCCACTACATTGCAAAGTCATGAACAAAGGAAGTTATCACCCCTTAAGGACTAAAGTGAGGCACAACATTGTTGCATCATGACAAAGTGAGGGACTTCAGCTCGTGAGTAAGATACGGTTCAAATGCATCAACTTCTGACCAAAATACTAGAGTTGTTGATAGTGATAAATAACAAAGGGATGGTGGAAGAAAAGTAAAGGGAAATATTTCATCTGCTAATGGATACCAAGTGTGTCATTGTAGAGTAAGTCAAAGATATTCCCTGCTAATGGATACCAATTTTGTATCATTGCAAAGTCAATTAGATACATTCCAGATAGAGTTTCACTCTTAGTTGAAAATATTTTGAAACAAGGTGACAAAAATCAAAGGAATCTCCAACACTGGTGTTCAATTTGTTAGGGGAGAAGTCATAACCAACGTGGAGTCGCAACATGAGAGAGCCAACGTAGAACAAGGAGAAAAATTAGAAGACAGAGACTAACACATTTAGTATCGTAATGTGTCATCAAAACAGCAAACCTCCCATGTCGCATAATATTCATCAGCTGAAGTTTTTTGATGTTATGTAGATACAAGCTTTTAATAGGCAATTTTTGTAAGGACTACAATAGGATTAGAATTAAGGAAAAAGTAGCCATAAGAATATGATAGCTATAACATGGGTCTCAGATGTAATTTAATCCTTGAACATGAAGACTTGTGTATGTCTACCAACCCATAAACCATATCCTTTTATTAATGAAAAATCCACCGTTCCTTTGGAAAAAAATAACAATATTCTTTGTTAAAAACATTAAAAATCTATATTTTAAAATATAAAAAATTCTAACTTAATTAAAATTTTATTACATTTTAAAATATAATAAGACAATAATTTAGTGAGTCATCTGCATCATTGTTTTAAAATGAAATTTTCCTTCTTGCTAGGCTATGTGAACCCTAACATGTCTAGCACAGCTAACTTGTGGCTTGAGTAGCCACAACTTAGGCCTTCAAAATAACCTAGGGATCGCAACTAACCTAGGACACACTAACCCTTAGCATGATTATATTTTACCCATGAATTTTTGAACGGTTTACCTTTACACCACAAAGTAACTTAATAGAAGACCCTGTTACCATCTAATTTATTCTACATCCAATAAAATTTTAGAATACAAAATATTAGCAATTAAAAGAAATATACCATTACCAAATATATATATATATATATATATTGTTAAGATTCAACAAGATGATGAGCTTAGTGAAAAGAGTCGCCTTCACTAAGTGGGCCCGCAGGCTATTTTTGGCGCAAGTCTATTTTTAGACTATGTCTATTTTTAGACATGATGATCATATTTCAAAAGTTGCAGGATGCTTTTTGTGGATGGTTGATCAAGTTGGAAAAATATATGAAATTCTATTTTTAGAATATTGGGCGAAGTCTATTTATAGATCGTTGATATAAAAATAGATGCATGTCGATTATTATTAGCTCTTAATAATAATCGGACTCTAAACAACAACTTATTCTCTTGGAGAACTTCAGTTCAGTGCACAGATGTGGCACATTAGTGGACTGAGGGAATTACGCAATTCCCAAGGTTTTACTGGAGCTAATGCATGGAGGACTCAGTTAGAACTCAAGTGGCAGATTTATGACACAGTTGGAAGAAGTAGTTATGGAGTTGTATTTAGTTTAACTCAGTCAGGCTCAGTTGAGATAGTTGTATCTAGTCTAACTGAATGATACACTAGTGAGAGTGGAGTGAATTGATTAGTTAATTAATTCACAAATAGTAACTCATTAATCAACTGAACAATACATCAGTTAACTACAGTGCATGGCAGTTTCAGTGGAGACCTAGTGGAGAGGTAGGTGAAAGGGAAATATAGACTATATGTTGTGACTATAGTGATGCATTGATTGCATCACACACACATTGGAGTTTCCAATGAGGATTGCGCAGTCAAGGCAAGGGTAATTTGAATTCATTCAAAGCTATTCTTCAGCAGAGATTGCGCAGTGGAGGCAGGCTAGCAGGAGGCAGAGATCGGTGCATGGATTTGCAAGATTGGTCCTGATTACTGTATGACGATTGTACTGTACTGAGGGCTTGTGATAAGCTTTGTATGTTTGTATGAGATTGTCATATGATCTCCATGTTACATAATATATAGTTTGGTTTTTTAGCTTCAGGCTTCCCCGGTTAAAAACTGTGTTATGTGCGATTGAATATTTTTGTTTATGCTTCACATGTGTGTGCAATTAATTTTTCCGCAAAATATTAACAAGTGGAATAGATTTAGTATCTTACATAAAGTTAAATAGTGTGAGATCAGGTGGATCTTGGACATATGCATTCTTAGTGCATATAATTTCTACATGGTATCGGAGCTTTGTTGATTGAAGATTGCAATTGTGAAGTGAGTTTGTGCTGGTGGACAATTCGAATTTTCTACAGAAGATTCTTGGTGCAGAAATCGAGTATACATTGAAATGTCTTTCAATGGGTTGAGATTGGAGTATGCCCTTGATGGGAGCTCGAGTTACATAGCCTGGAAGGACAGGATGGAGGCAGTGTTGGAGGATAATGGGCTGAAGGAGTTCATCGATAGTGATGTTCCTAAGCCGGGATCTATCGATGCTGCATTACTTGATGCATGGAAAAAGAAGATTGAAAAGACAAGGAGGATTCTATTGGAAGGTGTGAAGGACCATATTGTGTCCAACCTTCACGGGAAAGCCACTCCATTCTTAATGTGGAAGGCTTTGACAGACTTATTCCAAAGCAGAAGTGACCAGAGGAAGTTGGCACTTAAAGACAAGCTCAGAAAAATAAAAATGGAGAAAGGAAATAGTATTCCAAAATACCTCACGAAGTTTGTCCACTGCAAGGATGAACTGGGAAGTGTGGGGGTTACTGTTGATAAAGAATAATTGGTGAGATTGGCTCTCCTTGGGCTTCCGAAGAGTTGGCATAGCTACTAAGACTCTGTCAATGGATGAGAGAAACTGCTGGGATGGAAGCGACTTTGGTCGGATCTTGTGTGGGAGGAGATAAGGTGGGGTACCAGGGATGGATCTTCATCGAAGAATGAAGATGAAGATAATTTCTCTTTGGCTGCCAAAGCAAGGAAAGGGAAGGGGACGAAATCTTCTTCAAAATCTCGTGCTAAAGGCAAGAAGCAGGATTTGTCCAAAGTGAAGTGTTTTCATTGTCACGAACATGGAAATTTTGCCACTAACTGTCCACAAAGAAGAAGAATAAGCAGGCTGTTGGATCTGTAGCTGGAGAGGCCTTAGCCTCACAATTTGAGCTGGAGTTTTCCTTGATCGCATGCATGGTTTCAAGCTGCATGGGATCGGTGTGGTATCTTGACAGTGGTGCGTCTTTCCATATGACGGGAGACAAAGAGTTGTTTAGTGACTTGGAGGAGAAGGACCTCCAGATGCATATAGAGATGGGCGATGATGGTCGGTACAGTGTGACTGACATTGAGACCATTACCTTTGAGAGAGAGTCCGGTAATCTGTTCTTGTTGAAGAATGTCATGCATGTTCCAGGTCTGAAGAAGAACTTGGTCTCAGTCACAATGCTGGAATACAAGGGTTATGATGTTGTTTTCAGTGAGGGAAAAGCCTTCCTTCGACATAAAACAATGAGTCAAACCAGGAAGATAGGGGTTCGAATTAAGAATATCTACAAGCTGGAGGTAGATGGCTGTGCTGCAGTGGTGGGCAAAGCAGAAGAAGTGGTGAGCCAGGATGAGGGTGAATTATGGCACTGGAGATTGGGCCATCTTCACCATGGAGCTTTGAAGATTTTGCAGCAAATTTCTACTGGACTTCCCAAGGGTACTCTTGCGCACTCAGATCAATGCAAAGGATGTACAATGGGTAAGTTTGTGAAGACCACCTTTCATGAGAAGGAGAACCGTGCTTCGGTGATCCTACAGAGAATTCGCACAGACGTGTGTGAACCATTCTCAGTTGCTTCAACAGCAAAACACAGGTATCTTGTGATATATGTTGATGATTATTCTCGTATATGTTGGATCTTCTTCATGCAGAAGAAGATTGAAACATTCTCAAAGTTTTATGAGTTCAAGGCATTGGCGGAGAAGGAGTCAAGGAAGCAAGTGAAAGCTCTACGGAGCGATAATGGTGGTGAATACATCTCGGACGAATTCAAATAATTCTGTAGCAAAGAAGGAATTCGAAGAGAACTCATAGCGCCTCATAACCCACAGTAGAATGGGGTCGCGGAGAGAAAGAACAGAACGATCGTGGGTGCTGCACGAGCGATGTTGCATGACCAGGGCCTACTGATGCACTTGTGGGAAGAAGCATGCAACACTGCAGTTTATGTGCAAAACCGTTGTCCTCATAGAATACTTGGCATGAGTACACCCGAAGAAGCTTTTACTGGTAAGAAGCCTGATATTTCTCATTTGAAGATTTTTGGCTCACCTGTTTACATTCATGTGACGAAGGATGCCAGGAAGAAGCTGGAGCCGACTGCAGAAGTTGGGATATTTGTGGGGTACACAAAAACACCCCATAACTATCGTGTGTATTTTCCAGATAGTCGAATGACTGTTGTGCGACGGGATATAAAATTCAATGAGGTGAAAGCCATGAAGTTGTCGCTTGAGAGGGAGCTACACCTGCATGCGAAAAAGGAACTTCTTGTTCCCAAAGATGAGCTTCTAGATGTGGATCAGCCACAGGAGAAGATTCATGGAGTGGAGGAGTCCGCTCATGCAGAACCAAACATCAGACAAGGCAGAAAGCGTACCACAGAAGTTGAGAGACTGAAGCTTGATGCGACACAGAATGTAGGAGTCCCTACATCACAGCGCAGACAGAGACAGTCACCTGGCCGATATACTGGATACATGGCTCTTATAAGCAAGTGTATTGTGAAAAATCCATCTTCTTTTGAAGAAGCAGCGCAGGAGCCCACATGGGTAGATGCCATGGTGGAGGAGTATGACTCCATTATCAGAAACAGTGCTTGAGAGATTGTTCCAAGGCCGGTGGGAAAATCAGTTGTAGGATCAAGATGGATCTACAAGGTAAAGCAAGCTGTTGATGGGAGCGTCGAGAAGTATAAGGCAAGATTTGTTGCCCAATCCTTCTCACAGATTGAGGGGATTGACTATGAAGAAACCTTTGCACCTGTTGCACGGTATTCCTCCATACGGACCATCCTTGCTCTCTCAACATAGATGGGTTGGCACATTCATTAGATGGATGTGAAGACTGCGTTCCTTAATGGGATCATTGAGGAAGATGTGTACATTGAGCAGCCTGAAGGATTTGAGATCTTCAGCAGCGAGTCGCATGTGTGCATGCTCAAAAGAGCGTTGTATGGGCTGAAACAAGCATCCCATGCTTGGTACACTCAGATCGACAGCTATTTCACTAGACTTGGATTCACCAAGAGTGAGGCAGATGAAAACCTGTACTAGATTGTGGTGGAGGGTAAGATTTTAATCATTGTACTTTATGTTGATGATTTAATACTAACAGGTGATGAGCAGTTGATACACTCATGCAAGGCATATCTTGCAAAGGAGTTTGAGATGAAGGATTTGGGCCTCCTTCATTATTTCCTTGGATTGGAAATATGGTAGTGGGAAGGTGAATTATTTGTGTCTCAAGGCAAGTATGCCCGGGAGATACTGGAGAAGTTTCACATGCAAGGTTGCAAGCCTATTGACACTCCTCTTCTAGGAAATTGGAAGAAAGAGGATGCTACATCGGCAGAGGTAGTGGATGCCACTGTTTATCAACAGTTGGTGGGTTCGCTCATGTATTTAGTTAATACAAGACCGAACATATGCTATGCAGTGAACCAGCTTTCACAAGCGATGGTTAAGCCTACCAAGCTCTTTTGGAAGGCAGGCAATCATGTCATGAGATATCTCAGAGGCACATCTAAGTATGGTTTATGGTACAAACGGACGGATGAAGTGAATTTGCATGGCTTCACGGATGCAGATTGGGAAAGAAGCCCAACAGACAGAAAGAGCACATCAGGAGGGATTTTCAGTATCAGATCTACGGCAGTTTCTTGGTACAGCAGGAAGCAAAGATCTGTGGCACTCAGTTCAGTGGAAGCAGAATACATGGCAGCAAGTCAAGCTGCATGTGAGGCTATCTAGATGAGGAAGATCCTGGTTGTTTTATTTGGTTCACATTTAGATCCCACGATGATACATTGTGATAATCAGAGTTGCATTAAACTCTCAGTTAATCCTGTGTTTCATGATAGATCTAAACATATTGATATCCGGTATCATCATATCAGAGATTGTGTGCAGTAGAACATCATGTTTCTTCAGTACATTCCTACGGAGGATCAGGATGCAGATATTCTGACGAAGGCACTCACCAGGAGAAAATTCGAATACCATAGAGGCAGGATCAAGGTGAAGGATAATCCCTATCTTGCTGAGAGAGAGTGTTGAGATTCAACAAGATGATGAGCTTAGTGAAAAGAGTCGCCTTCACTAAGTGGGCCCGCAGGCTATTTTTGGCGCAAGTCTATTTTTAGACATGATGATCATATTTCAGAAGTTGCATGATGCTATTTGTGGATGGTTGATCAAGTTGGAAAGATAGATGAAATTCTATTTTTAGAATATTGGGCGAAGTCTATTTATAGATCGCTGATCTAAAAATAGATGCATGTCGATTATTATTAGCTCTTAATAATAATCAAACTCTAAACAACAACTTATTCTCTTGGAACACTTTAGTTCAGTGCACAAATGTGGCACATCAGTGGATTGAGGGAATTACGCAATTCCAAAGGGTTTACTGGAGCTAATGCATGGAGGACTTAGTTAGAACTCAAGTGGCAGAGTTACGACACAATTGGAAGAAGTAGTTATGGAGTTGTATTTAGTTTAACTAAGTTAGACTCAGTTGAGCTAGTTGTATCTAGTCTAATTGAATGATACACTAGTGAGAGTGGAGTGAATTAATTAGTTAATTAATTCACAAATAATAACTCATTAATCAACTGAACAATACAGCAGTTAACTACAGTGCATGGCAGTTTCAGTGGAGACCCAGTGGAGAGGTAGGTGAAAGGGCAAGATAGACTATCTGTTGTGACTATAGTGATGCATTGATTGCATCACACACACATTGGATTTGCCAATGAGGATTGCGCAGTCAAGGCAAGGGTAATTCGAATCCATTCAGAGCTATTCTTTTGCAGAGATTACGCAGTGGAGGCAGGCTCGTAGGAGGCAGAGATCGGTGCATGGATTTGCAAGATTGGTCCTTATTAGTGTATGACGATTATACTGTACTGAGGGCTTGTGATAAACTTTGTATGTTCGTATGAGATTGTCATATGATCTCCATGTTACATAATATATAGTTGGGGTTTTTAGCTTCAGGCTTTCCCGGTTAAAAACAGTGTTATGTGCGATTGAATATTTTTGTTTATGCTTCACATGTGTGTGCAATTAATTTTTCTGCAAAATATTAACAAGTGGAATAGATTTAGTATCTTGCATAAAGTTAAATAGTGTGAGATCAGGTGCATCTTGAACATATGCATGCTTATTGCATATAATTTCTACATATATAACATAAAATTAAAAGTAAATTAAAAGTAAATTAAAAATAGAAATAAAAATAAAATTACATTAATAAATTAATTTAAAATTTAAAATATTAAAAAAATACATTATTAATATATTATTTTTGGGTCTCGACTACTCGTTCTTGGCTAAGAGCTCGTCTTCCTCAGACGTAAGGAAACGAAGTAAATTGTCCAAGACCCAGAGGCACCTGGCAGGAGTGAAAACCTGCTCCCTTACGAACCACCCAGGTTAATTGTCCATATATTAAAAAATTAGCAATTATTGATGATGATGATGGTTATCGTCCGTTAAGACCAATGCAGTCTATCGAACCTTAAGAGAGGAGAAATAATCTAAGTGTGATTCTTCAAAATCTTGTTCCTATGGTCAAAGAGAATGTAAATAAGTGCTCCAAGATCGCTATAGGTGGGTTGGCTTAATAGGTCAAGAAGATTGGAAGTGTGACAGATGGTAGGGAATTGAGAGTGAATGTTAGTAAGAGTCAGGCAGTCTAAAAGGAAGTGCTTTTTATCTTCCACCTGATTAGAATCGCAAATCTGATAGATTCTATCATTCCAAGGGATCTTGAGAATAGACCACCACTCGGTCACACTCTGAAACTCATGGGAATTAGTTCTTATCTTAGAGATGTTCATTTTTTCTTCGTGTTGGACAACACAGAGAGATAAGTCTGATTATCAAGGGTGGAGTTGATCACTTCCTTATAGTATCTTAGCTTTGTTGGCATGTGTTGTCCTTGATGGCAACCTACTTGATGAAGTAAGATTGTTGGCAATATGATGCAATGGGTTGTCCTTGATGGCAACCTACTTGATGAAGTTGTCCTTGATAGAAACTGACTTGATGAGTTGTCTTTGGATGGCAACCCACTTGATGAAGTTGTCCTTGATGGAAACTGACTTGATGAGATGTCTTTGGATAGCAACCTATTTGTTAATGATGTAAATCTGATGTATCTACAGAGCAGCTCAGAAGTAACAGAGAAAAGAACTCCAGTAAGTGCCAAAGAAATGATAAATATAATATGTCACAATGTATACGCGAGTTTGTAAAGGCCAAGTCGTGTATGCACGCGGATAAGTATGTCCCAAGTCGCATATGCCCTTTTGCGCTCCAAAATTATAATACCAAGGGGCATTACCATGGTTTTTGCACACAGTATTGAGCAATGTATGGTTTATTTGATTCCGTCCAAGAATACCATTGGAAGTGGTGTGGTTTTGACTCATGGTATTGATACAGGCTAAATCTATATAAGGAGAAGAAGATCATAGTGCAAGGGTGCGCAGGTGTTTGGGTATTGAATGAATACTTCACTCTGAAGTATATCTGCATGGAATGAGTTACAGTTCATTATAGATCTGAACAAATAATGCATCTATGAATACAATGATGGATGAAAAAAATGATGAAGAGGGATCTCTAGATCTAAAATGACCATGTATTGTCTATATATGTTTATGAAATGTTTAGATCTGTGATCTGGCGAATCTTTGATGAAGTAAAGGAGGAGATCTGAGTTATCTGTTTTGAAGAGCTGCATAGTCCTGAAAAGTTACAAATCTATACGCAGGTTCGCTTCAGAAAACGCGCGTGCATACGCAGGTCAATTTCAGCAAAAGCGCGTATGGAATTTGAGATTAGTTCTGAAATATGTGCAGATGTATACGCAGGTTTTTTTTTGTGAAAGAGCGTATATACACAGGTTCAGTGAAGTAAAAGCGCATATGGAATCTAGGGTTTTGCTGAAGTATGTGGATTGAAATGTCTGATCTGTTTTACTGTTTTATTGCTATCTGTCAATGATGTATTCATACAGATCTGGGTCATTTGACTGCTGATTATGTTGATTTAAAGATCAAGTTGTTGTTTGATTGGTTGATGATTCAATGAATGAATTGATGGGGGTATAAGTTTCAGTTTGATTTATGTTGAGCTTAAATGTGTGGAGTTGGATCCAGTATGAAAATTGATGAAACGTGGTCCATGATGGTGCTGAGGGTCGAAGCCTTCAGTGAGGGGGTTGTAGCTCCCTTCCAGTGGTAGCTGGTAAACGAGAGCAAGGGGTAGTAACTCCCTTCCAGGAGAGGCTGGTAAATGAGAGCAGGGGGTTGTAGCTCCCTTCCAGGAGAGGCTGGTAAACGAGAGGAGGTTGTATCCTTATGAAGGTGGGTGCCTACGTGCTGGTATGAGTCTGCGCCAGTACATGGTTGTAAGAAGTTTTCTTTATAATAAATATTGAAGACAGAGACAACGGCAGCGGTGGTTTTCTCCCGAATTGGGTTTCCACCTTAAATACAGGTGTTCATGTGTGTTTCTTATGTCTGATGGTTTTTTTTTTATTACTGCACATGTTTACTGCTTACTAAACATCTGATGAATGAATGATGCAATGATCTAAGTAAATAATTAAATTCATAATAAGAGCTCTGGACATACGCAATTTTTCTTAAGGATATCCGCGTGTATACGTGAGTTTTTTTCTGTAAAGTAGCGTATGGGTTTTAGAGAAAGAAAAAGTAAAAAAAATTTAGTGAGCTCTAAATACTGATTCACCCCCCCCCCCCTCTCAGTATTTTTCCCAACAAGCTTCCTTTTACCCTCCAGCTCCTAATCCTCCCACAACTTGTCGTTAAACTTGGAGGTAATAGTATTTTTTATATTATCTTTGCTTACCATACTGAGCCCCTCCTTAATTCCCCAATGGTTGAGCCAGGACTGGGCATCCTTATGCCACCCGTGCTTGAGGCGAAGGTGATGGTTTTGACTACAGTTGGAAGCAATTTTAGGGAGCCTTTTTTATTCCATGTTGTCAACCTTCTTCTTATACATTAGATATCTAAACATAGTCATACTTTCAATGGGGGACACACCAGATTCGTTCAAGAAGATATGATAGGGAGTATTTCCCTTGATCTTAAAGTTACATGTTATGAATTGCTTTTGAATCATCTCAATCTTCTTCCAAGACTCTCTGTGTATATTGCAACCCCAAACTTCACATCAGTATAAGACAACAAAATTAACAAAAGTCTCAAAAAATATATTATAACTAAAATTTTAAATATTTATTTTTATTTTTAATAATATAAAAAATTAACTTAAAAATTAAATTAAAATTAAAAAAATGTTAATTAAATTTTTTTTTCTAAGCAAGATTATTCTATTAACAAAGGGAATAAAGTTACAGCATGACCGTAGTCAAAAACACTGCCCAGAAAAATCGCAGATTTGTCAAAAAAACAAAGAAGAAGACTGCCCACTGACGGGGAAACCAGTCTTGAACAGATATGCATTGCCCACGCAAGGGAGCCAACATTGATAACTTTGACGTTTGCAGAGTTTACAGAGTTCCAAAATAAAACAAAAATTCAGCATAACAATATGAACAAAAATATGCCCAATAAGGTGGGCCGCTAAGCAAGATAACCAAACCACAAAGAGGTAGTGACTCATCCGGTGGCTCTTCGACAATACGGCACCAACCTTTGGCCAACAAGAGCGGCTCCAAACTCTGAAGGTCCAGGATCCACTGGTGCCATCTCCACATCACGAGCGCTGTGAACTTGAGCCTCCGGATCCTGCACATTCACACTCCCAAGCCCCACCTGAAGGCTCGAAATCTGAGCTTTGTCTGAGCAGAGGCCCGCCGGACGGGTGCAATGCTCCTCCATCTAGGCTTCTTCATGGAAAACCACAGTAATTGAAGCTGTGATTCGTGGGCGGTTCAGAGAGCAGTCGAAGGAGAAAAGCACTGAGCTTGTCGTGGGAGAAGGCAAGGTGGTGGGGGTGTGATGAACAGGGGAGCTCAAACGGTGGCCAGAACCATGAGACCGCCCTCTCCCACTTCTGGTGTGAGGATAGTGGCCTGCATAAAATTCACTGGAGAGGGAAGGCGACTCAGAAGAGGGGCTGGAGGGTGCGCACAAGGAACAGTGTCTAGTTCTGCCACCTGCGGCAACGCATTCTATGTCGTAGGCGAGGCATAGGGGAGGTCTCAGCAGTGGGCATGATACGAGGTAGAGCAGCAGGAATGGCGGGGGAATGAGAGATGAGAGGATTCCAAGAAGCCAAAGAAGAAGGACAGAGGCCAGAGGCCAGAGAGAAATGCAGATGGTTCAACGGATGTGGCTCTTCAGATAAACCAGAGTGGAACTCCAATTTATCGTCCCGCCTGCTACGGCATCAAAAAACACCCGCCATTACTCTCTCATTGATGAGAGCCAAAGGCCGGAGCATGCTGGAGCATGTGGAGGCACGAATAGGAGAGGAGGTATGGGCATGAGCTGCGATACAACTAAATGCATTAAGAATGAACCCTGCGCGTCTTAAATTCCATCTGCCATCGATCATCTATCATCTGCTAGCCATGTCATGGGTGGGCAGGTGTCTCCACACATCGCCCCACCCATGTCCCGTCACATAAATCGCCCAACTATACACCCGCATCCGGGAGTTAATTAAATTTATTACAAGTAATTAAGAGAAAAAATTATTATTCTATATAATATAATACATTATTAAAAATAAAATAAAATTTATAAATAATTTTAAATATTTATTTATTAATGAAAATAAAATACTTAAATGCTGGAGCAAACAATCTGTATCATTTTCCTACCGCTAATGAATGAGATAATAACGTCATTTAAGCTTCTCCTACCAAGTAAATGTGAGAGACAAAATTCATTAAAAGATGGAAGGACGGAAAAAATAAAGAGGTTCGTTACAATTTAACAAACTTTTCATTTCACGAAATGATTCCTCAAACATTAAAAGTTGTACAATCCGATTCAAATTTTTGTGGTGGGCAAAAGTCAGTCATTCTTCCACAAGATGTACTTCACTTTATAAAACAAATTAAATAAAGATAAGGTTTCGTACACGCTCACACAAGCCAACTTGACACATCACACCAAAGAAAATTTAAGTGGCCTTTGCGTAATCCCCTACTGAAAATAAACTTGGAAGAGAAAAAAAGAGAAAAAGAAAAGGATTACTATTGAACACACAATAAATAATACCAACACATAATATTTAAGAATTAAACATGGGATTTAGGAATTAAACACAAGGGTACACAAAGAAAAGCACAATGATAAACCATAAGAGTTTATCAATCATTGGATGACATCCAAATCAATCCACAATACAAATTTGAATTTAGAAAAAAACAATCCATGTCAATCCTCCTTTCCAATCAAATTAAACAACAAAAATTTATAAAACCACCTCACAATTGTTCATAAACTTTCATTGTACTCATATGCAGTTGGATTCACTCCATCAGAGACTGCACATTATAATCAAGTTTGAATAATTCAAGTGTTTTCTTTTTGTTTGTTTTTTTTTTTTTTTTAAATCTTCCATTGTTTTAATGTATAAATTTCATTTTTTTTCCTTTATTTCTATTTGTTATTTTTAATCTTCAAAATCTTCCATTAATTACCATATGAAAAACTTGTGTGTGCAATTTAGCTGTGTCAAATTGCGGAAATCTAGACAAAAAACTATAGCATCTGAGTCAACATAGAACAAATGGTATCTTGTTTTCCCTCTTTCTAGTGCACCAATTCTAAAGTAGAAATACCAACACAAATGCATCCTCCTTTCATAGCATAGGGCTACAGATGCATATTCCAGTTTGATAACATAAATCAAACATCGAGAACGTAAACTTAATATTAGCCACATACAGAATCCGAAGCCAAGGCAAAGCCACACCATTGAAGACTAAAATCGGAAAAGTAGAAACAAGAGAGTGAAAATCATATGTCTAATGATATATATAGTAGAAAAAACTAACAATGTTCACTTCTAGTAGAGACTATTATTAATAGCCAAACTTATTCACCAACTAGTGGTAATAGCTATTGATGTATATTCTAACCATATGTTTTGTAAGAAGCAAAGCTTAGACTAGTATTATATATTCTAATCATATGTCGTGTAAGATGCAAAGCTTAGACAAGTATTGCACATTAGCCATGCACAGGAAGTTAAAATAATGTTGTTCTTGTACATTGTTTTTCCACAGTCTCTAAAAAGCATAGTGTTCATTTACAATCTCTAAAAGGCATAGTGGCATAGTGTTCCATTACAATCTATCCAAAGAGGAAGTCAACACCATTTTCAGTGACCTTAACACTGCAACTTTTAGTCACCATTTTCAGTGACCTTAACAACAAATGAATTTAAAACTTATTTCAATTAACCATCACCTATTCCTAGCATTTCTAAGGAGATAGTCCCCTTCCCTTTTTTTTTTTCTGAGATAGATATGTCAAATTAAGTCTTGATAGTTAAAACATGACATAGAACAAAGTATAGTATGCATAGAATGAGATTGATGAGACCTTTTTGAATAATCTATAATCTCATATTGTGAATGGATAATGTCTGATGTCATACTGTGAATAATGTCCTATCTATGCCTCCATACTTTCATGCTATTCTTGTAGGTCGTTTTTCTACATAGTCTTGAAAAGGCATAGTGTTAATTTACAATCTCTAAAAGGCAGTTCTAAAAGAGATAGTGGCATATTTTTCCATTACAATCTATCCATACAGAGAGTCAACACCATTTTTAGTGACCTTAACAACAAATGAATTTGAAACGTATCTCAATTAACCATCACCTATTCCTAGCATTTCTAAGGGGACAATTCCATTCCCTTTTTTGCTCTGAGGTTGATCTGTCAAATTAAGTCTTGATAGTTAAATCATAACATAGAACAAAGTAAAGTCTGCATAGAGTGAAATTGATTAGACCTTTTTGGATAATGTCTGATCTCACTCTGTGAATAATATCCTATCTCTGCCTCCATACTCTCATGTTGTTCTTGTAGACCGTTTTTCCACAGCCTCTAAAGGCATAGTGTTCATTTACAATCTCTAAAAGGCATAGTCTCTAAACAGGATAGTGGCATAGTGTTCCATTATAATATATTGAAAAAAGAGAGTCAACACAATTTTCAGTGACCTTAACAACAAATGAATTTAAAACTTATTTGAATTAACCATCACGTATTCCTAGCATTTTTAAGGAGACAGATTTCAGTACCTTCCCTTCTTTTCTGAGCTTTATCTGTCAAATTAAGTCCCAATATAATATGTGGATGGAGATTCAAGTCGATGCAAACACATAAATTTCTTATTCAAATATATGAAGGTTTCAAGTATTGATTAACTTGTTCATATTTAATCTATTATGCAGGTTGCAGTTATTTATTACCCTTTTCATATTTAAATTTCTTACAGACATTACACTGAATTTATATTGCTGAAACAACTTCCACTGATAGAAATAAATTTTAATAGTATGCATGTTTTTTCAATCATGCCACAAGTCTCAATTGAAAATTGTATAAGGAACGGGAGGAGGCGAGGGACCAAGGGTGCCCAATTGTGATGCACTTCATCTGAATTGGAAACAGTGGACGATGTTAATGTTGTCAATGCTCCATGCAATGATGTTGAAAATGCTCATGTGGTGGAACATCCTATTGTCCAGCCATCTACCACAGTGCCACCCTCAACCACACTACAAGGTGCAAATTTAATGAAGAATATCAATGCCATAAGAGGGTGGACAAAGGAAGACATGCTAGTTGCATTTGATGACATAGAGTTCAAGGGATACTCAGTGCATGCATATGCAAAAAAATATGGAATTGCAGCCTCAAGCATACATTATTGGCTTAATGGGCTCACTCATACAAAATGTAGAGGCCCTGTCACCGTTATGATTGAAGAGGAGGAGGCCGAGGTGGTTGTGTTGTGTAAGGAGATGGCCCAAATGCACCATGGGTTAAAGTTGGTACAACTCAAATCCATAGTAGCTCAAATCTGTCAAGGGAGGCCAAACACCTTCAAAGATGGGTTTCCTGGAAAATCTTAGTGGAGTGGGTTTAAAAAAAGGCATACAGACCGTGTCTTACAAACAACGGAGGGTATTGACAAAGACAAGCCTTTAAATTTATGCCCTGCAATTGTGTCTAAATTCTATGACACCCTTTCTCATGCATATGAGAAACACTCTTATGCCCCAAACCATATCTGGCACTGTGATGAAACAGAGTCACGGGCTGGAAGGAATTGTGGCATGCAAGTAATTTCCAAGAGAGGGAGCAGAAATGTGCCAAAATTTTTGCCTAGGCGTAGGGAGTGGATCATTATACTTTGTTGTGTCAATGTAATTGGTTCTTCAATCCCAGGGTTTTATTTATTCAAAGGAAAAACACAACTTAAAACCTATATACATAATTGTGAATCATGTGCATGCATGGCTGCACACCCCCATGCATGGATCACAAAGGAACTCTTCCTTAATTGGATTTTTCAATTCGTTGCATCTGTGCTAGGTGGTGTCTCGCCTGAAAATAGACACCTACTAATTTTAGATGGCCATGGAAGCCACATGGTTGTGAAGATAATCAAGGAGGCCAACCATTTGGGCATTGAACTATTAACACTGCCAGCTTATACCACTCACATATTGCAACCTCTTGATGTCAGCATGTTTGAGACTTTCAAGCATTGTTTCAGGGCAGAGCAAGCTTCATGGATGGAAAAGAATCCAGGGATGGAGGTAAAAAAATTTGAGCTAGCTGAGCTTGCAAGTAAAACATTTAAAAGGGCTCTAACACCCAATATCAAGGCTAGATTTAGGAGGACTGGAACTTGGCCACTGAATTTTGATGCTCTTATTAATGATACTAGTTGCAGCCAGACATTTGTTGTGGAATGTCAGGAAGAAGAGGACTTACATGTCTAGGTCGATTCCCAAGAAGATGTGGATTGACAAGAAGATTCCATTGTTGTTGAAGGTATGATATCCCTTTCTCAAGGGAACTTCTATGATGATGAACATGTACGTGAGAAACAATTAAATAATGAAGCAATTGTCAATAACATGGAGGCTTCCACACCCACTCAAGCACCTACTAATTATGCATGTGATATTCCAAATGAGACAGTTGATCATGAACATGACAATTCCCATGAGGAATCAAATGAGAATGTAACAAGAATCGACTAATTGAGCATGCCTCCCCAAGTAACCCCACCATCATGGTTCGTAGAGGCCATGATGAATAACAACAAAAATAATGTGTCATCCACCAATGATGAAAGCATGGCAATGCTTTCTCAACTAGCAGAATTGAGCATTGAACTTATTCATTATTTTGTGGGCAATGGATCAATGGAAGAAGAGTCTATTCAAAATGAAGTACCAATCAAGGACAACAATGGGGTTCAATCAGGTTTCCCTAAGGTTGAAGGGCAAGACTAAATCCATCAGGAGCGCGTGACAATGAACCAAACAATACTTTGTAGGTTCGTAATGCTACCAGTAGAGAGAGTGAATGCCTCATCAACACATTCAACAACAGATTATCTCCGATTAGAGAGGAGTTCATAGTTACTCACCTCTGAATAATATATGAACCTAATGTTCAAGTCTGAGTGTAGAAAACTTGAAATCCAGGAATCAGTGTAGAAGGAGTTGGCCAAGAACTATTTTAGGAACTATTTTAGGGAAGAGCAAGATTCATGGATGGCAAAGAATCCAAGGATGGAGGTGCAAAAATTTGAGCTAGCTGGGCTTGCAAGTAAAGCATTTAAAAGGGCTCTAACACCTAATATCAAGGCTGGATTTAGAAGGACTGGAACTTGGCCACTGAATTTTGATGCTCTTATTAATGATACTAGTTGCAGCCAAATATTTTTTGTGGAAGGTCAGGAAGTAGAGGACTTACATGTCCAAGTTGATGCCCAAGAAGATGTGGATTGATAGGAAGATTCTATTGTTGTTGAAGGTATGATATCCTTTTCTCAAGGGAACTTCTATGATGATGGATGTGTATGTGAGACACAATTCAGTAATGAACCAATTGTCAATAACATGGAGGCTTCCACATCCACTCAAGCACCTACTAATTATGCATGTGATATTCCAAATGACACAATTGATCATGAAAATGACAATGCCAATGAGGCATCAAATGATAATGTAACAAGAATCAACAATGACCAATTGAGCATGCCAACCCAAGTAACCCCACCATCATGGTTGGCAGAGGCCATGATGAATAACAACAAACATAATGTGTCATCCACCAATGATGAAAGCATGGCAATGCCTTCTCAATCAACAAAATTGAGCACTGAACTTATTCATTATTTTGTGGGCAATGGATCAATGGAAGAAGAGTCTATTTAGAATGAAGTAACAATCGAGGACAACAATGGGGTACAATCAGGTTTCCCTGAGGTTGAAGGGAAAGAGTAAATCCATCAAGAGTGCCTGACAATGAACTAAACAATACCTGGTAAGTTCGTAAAGCTACCAGTAGAGAGAGTGAAGGCCTCATCAACACATTCAACAACAGATTATCTTCAGTTAGAGAGGAGTTCATAGTTACTCACCTCTGAAGAATATATGAACCTAATGTTCAAGTATGAGTGTAGAAAACTTGAAATTAAGGAATCAGTGTAGAAGGAGTTAGCCAAGGAAAAGAGAGATTCAAGGATTGCAGCAGCAACAACTCGTGAAAAGGAAAGGCTTGAAAGAAAGAAAAAAACAAGGGAAGATAAGGAACATAAAAAATCGTTGGCAAGGCAAGAGAGGGAGGCAGGAAAGGCTCAGCAATTGTTGGAAAAAGAATGAGTGACAGATAAGGAAGAGTATGGTGCAATTCAGTTGGAGGAAAACAGGATTTTGTCCAACACTTTGGACCGCATTGTAGATCATACACCATCATACCAGGACGTGATTAACATCCAAGTCCCCCACTATCAACCAAGGGTTATACCCACCCCCTATACACCTACCAGTGCAAGGGTAAATCATATGTATTATAGGATGCCTCCAATTAGTGTTGGGGTTAGTAGCACAAGTGAACAATTCAACTATTCAATCCTTCGATGGTTAGAAGGAGTAAATTGGGCTCAAGCATATGGCAGAAACTTGGCAGAGGCAAGCACTTCAACAAGTTTGGGCAATTCATAAAATGGAGGCCATCAAGCATAGGGGTGGCATGGATTTTTTGTTTGTAACCAAATTGCAATGTGGATGAAGTTACCATCCCTTTTTGCTCAGTTGCAATGTAAGTTCCAATGTGTATTTGGACATAGTTCAAAAGACAAACACATCATTTAATATACTAGTTAAATATACAATATGTTCCGAGTATGGTTTATACAATATGGTTTCAAGTATTTATTAACTAAATTCCAATATTGCAAAAACTAATTGATTACAAAAACCTTGCATAATTTATAATGCTCACCGTTGTAAGTTAATCCACTTGAGAATTCAATCAAATTTAACTATAGATATGTGTGTTTGGTGTGCATCATATGAACTGTATGCATCATAATTCCTTCTGTACATGACACACGAGACATTGTTGTTTATTATTTCACAATGTTTATTTCATATACGGAGAAGGAATTATGAAGCAATGCAGGTAGAATTTGGTGTGCATCATATGGACTGTCTACATCATAATTTCATCGTTGTTTTTATGTGCTTGGTGTGCAGGTTATATAATTCCCTTAACAAAGCATGGAACCACAACCACTTTGGTGTATGCATATATGTACCCTATATAGATACTATACTATCATACTCCTTATGGTTTGTTCTTAAAATCCATAGTTTCTAATATTTATTTTTATCTTTTGATGTGTTTTAAGGAACCCTACTTGCACTGGCATCTTTAATTCATGGAACTCTCTGTTGTTTCAATTTTGAGTGAGGCTGTAAAAATATTTCCCTTCAAATCCCAATGTTCTATAGATTTCATGGAAATCTTCTTCAAGGTAATTTGGAATAAGGGAGGGCCCAATTTAGACAGGTGGTGAACACATTCAGCGGTACAACAAGTGGCCATCACCTGAAGGCATGTGTTCACTTCCTCGTAGTGGACCCAACACACCATTTTCCTGCCAATTAGGGTTTCATTCATGCCAATTAGGGTTAGGTATCTTCACGTCTGTTCATTTTTATATAGGCTCGATAGTGGCCCGTTATGGGTATTATAGTTAATAAGTAGTAAAACCTTTTTATTCTTAATTTAACCTACAATTTTCATGGTTTGAGGTACACAAAAACTAGATTTTTTTTTATTAGTTAACCCATTGTTATATGAGGAGTGGGGAGAGCAGAGAGCTTTTATTGTGAAGAATTTTCTCTGCACAATGACAAAACTACCACACAATTCATACACTTACCTCTGTGCTTTCCCAACCATTCTATTGTTGTGTGCTAATTTATTTATAGGCCATGTTGACATGTTCAATGATGAAATATTTAGACTTCTCCATAAAGGCATGTTGTGGAGCTTGAATGAGTGTATGAAAGGTTGTATATGATTACAGAGTGCATTTCCCAAAAGATAGAGTTTGAGAAGAAAGGGAAAATTGTTTAGCGAAGAAGATATGGTGTTGTCCAGATCCATTTGATAAAGATCTAAGGATGGCCACTCTATTTTTATGACAGTGGTTGCAATAACAAAAGTTCAATTGCAAAAGGGGACATCGAGACTCCAATTGGCCATGGCATTATTAGGATCATAGTAAATAAGTTTTTTGAATGTGAGGAGGGATTTTTCATCATCATGAAATGAGTGCATAGAGGAGGAGGAGGGGAAAACAAAGAGAATAAATAGCGCAAAAAAAGCAGAACAGGGAGTCAGCATGATGCTTCAAATGGAAATTAATTTCAGCATTAGTCACAAACTAAAGAGTAAATCAAAACTTAAAATGTTGACCAAGGCTCAGGATTCTGTACACAGCATCAGTGATTAGAAAGAAACTCTAGCCATTATATCAATGTGAATTGATAACAATTAAACCCCTAAGAAAGAGACGATCGATATGATGCACACAAAAAATCCATGTACACAACAACATCCTTCAGAAACAAATTGTCTCCAACTCAGTGGAATATACCAACAAATAAACATGACTTCAATTATTTTACCACCAATAGCATGAAATTCCAATCAATTGAGTATTTTTCCACTTAACTCAGAAAAACTACCAGGAAAACATGGAGACAAATGTAGAAACATATATGGATATCAATCAAGCAAAAAAAAAATGCAAAAACAATAATCGTATTCCTAGCTTTATCCACCTCACTTGAACTCAGAAACAAGCAACATGGTACATCGTAATATAAGCATTCATGCAAAACTATATCTAACCTTGAAGCCACATAAGAAATTAAGCCACAAAACCAATTAAGCTATTCATTTTTCTCAACGAAGAACCTTGAACATCAAGTGATTATATAACGTCAAGCACATAATTTCCTATTTTCAATTTTACACGCTGAGCAGAGCGATGCACAATGAACCAAATCAATATCAATCATCTAATTAAGCCACATAACCAGTTAAGCCACAAAATCCATCAAACTTTTCAATATCTCAAACTAACCAATCAAGAGCGTAAATATCTATCTCATTTATTAGCTCTCGTTACAGTCATTACAGTAAGCAAACAATCAATCAAGGTGTAGCACATATTTATCTATATGAATCAAGAAGAAATATTAGCTAATATACATACAATATTTTCTCCATCGAGAAATGAAATAATGAAGCAAATCGAAATAATGTTGAGTATATAAGCATCGCTATTCATTTCTCTCAAATATGAAGAACCTTGAACATCAGGTGATTATATAACGCTAAGTGCATATTTCATATTTTCAGTTTCACATGCTGAGCAAAGTGGTGCACAATGAACCAAATCAATAACAATCATCGAATTAAGCCACATAAGTCACATAACCAATTAAGCCACAGAAGCCACCAAACTTCTCAATATCTCAAACTAACCAACCAAGAGTGTAAATCTCTATCTCATTTATTAGCTCCCGTTACAGTCATTACAATAAGAAAACAATCGATCAAGGTGTATTCATTATAGTGAACCAAATCAACATCAATCATCGAATTAAGCCACATAACCAATTAAGCCACAAAAGCCACAAAACCAATTAAGACACATAATCAATTAACGCTCTATACGCAGTAATAGAAAACCCAAAAGCCACCAGAAGCCACGAATTCCAGCCATAGTTACTCAGTTGCATCACAAAAGGAAGAAATGCCCATAAACCCTCTTATGCAGTAATAGAAAACCCCCATAAACCCTCTATATGCAGTTAAAAGAAAATCTAGAAGCCACTTGAAGCCATGAATTCCAGCAACAGTTACTCAATTGCATCAAAGAGGGCAAAAACACCCATAAACCCTCTTACGCAGTAATAGAAAACCCCCCTAAACCCTCTATATGCAGTAACAGAAAACCCCACTAAACCCTCTATATGTAGTAATAAAAAACCCAAAATCCACCAGAAGCCACGAATTCCAGCCATAGTTACTCAATTGCATCACATAAGGCAAAAACACCCATAAACCCTCCTATGAAGTAATAGAAAACCCCTCTAAACCCTCTATATGTAGTAACAGAAAACCCAGAAGCCACGAATTCCAACCAAAATTACTCAATTGCATCACAGAAGGAAAAAACACCCATAAACCCTCTTATGCCGTAATAGAAAACCCCCATAAACTCACTATATGCAGTGATAGAAAATCCATAAGCCACCGGAATCCATGAATTCCTGACACACTTTCTCAATTGCATCACAGAAGGCACCAATTAAGCCATTCCAGCGACAGATACTTAACAGAGGGCACCAAAAGCCATAGATTAACACAAATAAGACGAAGGAAAACCAATTAAGCAAATTTAGCCACAAAAGCCAGATATACTCCACATAAGGCACCAAAGCTAGAGATTAATAGAAAGAAGATGAATGGTGTGAATACCGAGCAAATAGATGTGTTGAAGAACACAATTGCAGGCATGACTGGAAGGATGAAGAATCCTACTAGGGAATGATGACGCCAAGCTCCAAACTCCTGTTGCAATGCGCCGACCATGGTGTCCAACGCCGAGTTGAATAGGGTCAAGCAAGCGACAGTCATTGAAGAAACGTCCGTCTGAAACCCGATGGTATTCGACAAGGTAAAACCCAACAGATGAAACCCTTTCCTGCGCCCACACCCCACCTCGGCAGTCGAACAACACACCGCAACACTCGAACAACACACTGCAGCAACTGAAGAACACACCATATAAGGAAATAAACCCTCCATCACCTCAACCACAAACGAAGGAAATGTAGACAACTACCAATGGAGCACCTCACCACAAACGAAGGCAATGCAGACAACTATTAGTGGAATAGAAGGAGAAAGTGTTAGGCCTAGACAGAAATGAACGGAGGTGAAGGGATCTAACCCTAATCAGCATGAATGAAACAGAAATTGGAGGGAAAATGGTGTGTTGGGTCCACTACGACGAAGTGAACACGTGCCTCCAAGTGATGGCCACCTGTCGTACCACTAAATGTGTTCACCACCTGGGGTAATTAGGTCGGTGTAGGCATATATAGTGTTGTATTATACACTAATTGTATGTGTATGATTGTGTTGTGTTGTACGCTGGGTGCGGGTGTATGTATTGTGTGGTGATGTACGCCTTGTGTGGATGTACGTCTTGTGATGTAAACTATGTTTATGTGTACGTGATCGAAGAGAAGCAAACACATTAGGTGCTTGTCGGCATGGAAACTGATCTGGCGTGTGTACAAACGAACAAAGGCAGAAGTAAAGACTGATGACAGATAAGTATCGATATTTTGTTTTAGTTTATTATGCATGTGATATGGGATTTTGACTTATGATGGTTACATGTGATCTATGATTATGGTTATGGTGATTTCATGCGATTCATCATTTTAATTTACGATGGTTGTGTTTTGAGCTAACCAGATGTGATATGTTCATACATGAAGATTTGATCAAACAATTATTTTGACTTGTTGTGACAAGAAGTAAACAGGATTGCAAGTGTACCTTGTTGACGAGCTACCAATGAAGTAGGATTTGGGTTATTTCAATTTATTTTGAATCTAATGGCAGTTATGTGCTTGGTATAGGAAGCACATAAATGCCTAGCTTGGGATGGATGAAACCAACTGCAAGAATTAGCAACATCGACAGTGAAAGAAATTGGAACATGCAACAGTACGTTGGTAAAGCACTTCAAGAGCATGGCCATTGTGGGACACTGGTACCCAAGAGTGTCCATTGATTGCTATGAGCATGCTATGACCGGTATGATGGCTTTGAGGCAAGTATATCCCTTGGTTTTTGTATCTTCCAATGTGAGGAAGCCTTGCCAAGGGATGGATCACCCAAGATGGGGGATTTCGAGGAACTTGGAAGGTGAGTGATTGCATGGAAGGGGATTACCAGATTTCCGGAGGGACTGCATAACAGAGAAGGGAATGCGGGGGTGCATTTGTTTTGGTCATTAGCATTTCTAGATGGAATCATATGCACATTGGGAGTGTGCCCTGGAACAATGAGCGAGTAATTATTCACTGAGAGTACAATATTGCAGAGTTGTAGCGTTGGACATTGGATGTGGCTTTGACTATGACAATGTATTTTGGACTTCTTAGGAAGGAAGTGAATCCCGGTACTACTTGAGGGTGGAGGTGTGATCCTATGGATTCCCTTGTTGTGGATACGGGCATCGTATCCTCATATATGTTGGTTGAGAAAATCTGCATATGTGTATATTATTGTAAATACCGTAATGAGTTGTGTTATAAAGCTCCAATACACGGTATGATTTTCATGATTATTTTTTCTTTTGAGTAACTTATTCATTAAATAGTGCAACGAGCTATGTTATAAAGCTCCATGGGCAGTATGTTTTCTTTTCAGCAGTTTTGCTAAGGTATATGTGTGGTTGAACACCGAAGACGGTGTCCCCCAAGAAAGAGGGTTTTGTAACAACGTTGATGAAAATTCCATGTAATAAAAAGTTAAAAATAATAACCACAGTTCATGAGACACTTATTCCAAGTTAAATGTTGGGCAAAACATTCTAGAGGGTGTTAATTTGGTTTATTATGGCTAAGAGAATTGGCAAAGACTTTGGAAAGGAAAAATGGAAATTTTGGCACATTTATTTATGAAAATAATGGAAAATAGAAGAAAGGGGAGATGAAAGGTGACATGTTGCATGTGAGAAGGAAATTGAAGGAAAATAATAGAAAATGAAGAAAATTGAAGCTTCTTCCATAAAAAAGCTTCTGAGGATCAGTGGGTACCTTTTTCCAATGCATTTTTTGGAGCTCTCTCATTATTCTCTCTCTCTCTCTCTCTCTCTCTCTCTAACTTGGACACGTGGTGTTTTTGGAGCATTTTGGCAATGGAGCAAAAAAGGTAAGAAAATAGGAAAAGGTAGGAAGAAAGCAAGGAGGAGTAGGAATCAAGCACCTACAACATGATTCTTTGTAGGTGTTGATTTGCGTGTACGATTTCTTTGCTAGATTTGTCATGCATGGTGTTGAATGTGGTCTCTTGTTGTCTTGGCATGGGTTTTGCTAGGTGTGACGGTGGATTCAGCCTAACCTTGCCATTTCTAGATAGCCATAGTGTTGTGGTGTTCTCATGTTTTGGTTTAGCTAGATTGTTGAATGGATTCGAAGTTGAGTGAGGTGGATCTCTGAATGATTATAGAACAAGCCCATTTGTTGCATCGGTTTAGGGCCTAGTGACCCCTAGTTTAGATTGTGGGTTGTGGTAAAGCCTGAGAGGTGGTGGTTTACTCTCCATTTCAGGCCTAAGAATCTTGAGTTTGGGATCACGATAAAGCCTGGGGAGTATGTCTCGGTTTAGGGCCAAATGACCCCTAATTCACACTATGGGTTGTGGCAAAATCTTGAGAGACTAGGAGACAGGAAAACTCCTCACGGCTTAGTCGGAGAGAATGTGGTGATATCCATGGTTGTGTTGGCCTAGTAACTGAGTGTAGATCACGGTAAATTTTGGTTTATGAGTGATGATAGTGAGGTGGTTTAGCCTCAAGATACCTCGGTTGGTTTTTCGATTTGAGACCCACACTCATGCTTGGAATATGGCACGGGGGTAATTGGTTGAGAAAGATTTGGCTCAACCAATCTATGGTCGGGTGGAATGTGGAAGTCCCGCCTCCGATTGGTTTTTACAATCAAAATTGAAGAGCTCATTCCTTTGGTATTTTATATGCAAATGTACTGGTTATTATGTGGATTTCATTGATGTTATATCGATGGTATTTCTATTGTTATTATGCTGGTTATAAGCATGTATTTTATCAGTGATGATGTATGGCTCTATTTATGTTTTTTCCTGAAAATGAATACACAATGTATCTATGGTCAAATAGATTGTATTACAATTTATGATGTAAGGGAGCAATGCTTCTTAGCAATTCTCAGATAAGTATGAGAGCCCTATGTTTAATTTTGTTGTTTACACTTGTAGATGCAATGCTTGACGAAATACCTGTCATGGTTGGGTGGGGTCGGATGAGTTCCTGATGATGTGATTGCTTCCATGTATTTGTTTTAATGTTATTTATCCTCTCCTGACGTTACAGGAAGTTCTAGGAAGCGACATGGGCTCAAGGGCTAAAAATGTGGCACAAATCCCAGAGCTGCGGGCACATAATTCACTGTTTGGGGCCCTGGCCGCTACCTTTTCCACTGCTAAGGGTCTATAGACGCTCCCTCACCCTTATATGCCTGCTGCTAAGGGTCTATAGCCACTCCCTCGCCCTTATATGCCCGTAGATAAGGCTCACGAGGGTCAAAATTCAATCCCCTTTCAAGTTTAAGGGGCCTGTGAGAGTCGTTTACCTCCTGGATGTGTTGTTGATCATGTATGAGGTGTGTTTGTCGTGTTTCCGTCAGTTCCACTTCCTTAAGGTCATCTAGGAGGTTGAATCTCATATTAGTAGCCTGTCGTCAGTTGTTTACCCCAGTTGGCTAGTTACTTGGGTAAGATGTAGGAAGAAGGTATTACACTCTTGTTTATAGAGGTAAAACCATCTAGGATCCACATAATTCCTCTTTTTCAGGATATTCGAAGATAAAGGTTTGTATTCAAAAGAAGCCACATAATTTTTGGATTGTCCGAGACATTTAAATTGCTATGCTTGTTTCCACCACCAGACTTGAGGTTTTCACCTTCCCTTTACCACTAAATATTTATAACTAATGCTTGATGCATGAAAGCAACAGTTAATTACATAGTTCTCCTTTTAGGATGTCAGGCAAAAGGTTTATATTCACTGAAAAAACTGTATATTTGGATTATCGGAACCATTTAGGATGACCTGTGTTTGGCACCATACATTGGACAGTTTTCACTTCCCCTTTGTACATTAGCATGGCTTCATAATGTGAGTACATAGTTGAAGCAGATTAAGACACATAATACATTGTCCTTCATCTCTTAGTACAATATTGGCACTGGCAAGATCTTAATTTTCCCATGTATCTTTGTCAAGCCCCTGCATCCTCCTCCCTTAGACTACCCTCTCTCCATGATAGCCAATGTTGCAGGCCAAGTATTTTCCTTTTTCCATCTAGCAACCCACTTGAAAGTACAACCCATTTGAGAGTATAATACCGTCTATCTCTTAATTCACAAGTCAAATGTGGAGGTAACATATGCAAACCCTTCCAATCCATGGATCTCGCCTCATTTGAACTTTGTCTTTAGTTGAGAGTATTGTAGCTTGTTGGGCCCTTGATGAAGATAGGTCTCTTGCATTTTATCGACCCTTGCGACTTCTAATACCCTTTCCCCACAACAATATAACCCTCCTAAACCAAGAATCAGAGTAGGCACTTCGAGAGGAGACCAAAGAGTAGACCAAGCTTGAGTTAAAGGAGCATATAAACCACCACATGATTACCAACGAATACAACACCAAAAAACAAGGCTCCTCTTAATAACAATTGATTATATTGAGTATTTCACTGCGAGTCACCTTTTTAATACAAATTAACTTTTAATAAAGACCCTAAATATTTTAGTCCCATATTTAGCTCAACTACATTGTAACAGATATTTTTTTCCCTCTCAACAATGTTTCTAGTGAATAGAGGCACCACTATGGAGCAAGGGATCTTAGAAGAGGATCATCAAATAATGAAGTTACTCTTCCCTAAATCATTTGCAAATATGAAGCTTATAAAACGTGGAAACATGTGACAAAGGAAAGATGGGTCAAGTTAGTAACAACAAGAACCAAGGAATTAATTCCCTTATGGTAAATCAGATTAATATTAGAAGCTCGGGGTGGTCAACACTCATTCGATTGTCATGCAAATTAATAAAATTAAGCTCTTGCATTATCCAACGTAACAATTGGCATCAACTAGACCTTGCATGCGAGCAAAGGTGGTTTCATAATGTAGTTGATCGAGGAATGGGCTGGCTCTCACAGGTGATCAATGCCTCTATCATTTAATATCATTCATTTCGACATTACCAGTTAATAATGGCTCATCGCTTTTGTATCTCTTAATGATAATCCAAGCAATTAACATGTATTCTAAAATGGATTTGGCCACTTCAATTTAATGCTTCAAGGCAAAGGAAAAGAGATCCTCACGGTTATATATGGCTTATTGCAAGTCACCTTCAATCATCCACTCCATTGCAAAGTTGTGAACAAAGGATGTTATCATCCCTTTGGGACTGAAGCCAGGCACGATATTGTTGCATCATGACATAGTCAAGGACTTCAACTCGTGAGGAAGAGACAGTTCACATGCATCAACTTCTGAACAAAATGCTAGAGTCATTGATAGTGATAAATAACAAAGGGATGGTGAAAGAAAAGGAAAGGGAAATCTTTCATCTGCTAATTGATACCAAGTGTGTCATTGTAGAGTCAGTCAGAGATATTCCCTACAAATGGATACCAAGTTTGTATCATTGCAAAGTCAATCAGAGATATTCGAGGTGAAGGTTCACTCTTAGTTGAAAATATTGGGAAACAAGGTGACAAAAATCAAAGGAATCTCCAACACTGATGTTCAATTTGTTAGGGAAGAAGTCAGAACCAACGTGGAGTCGCAACATGAGAGAGCAATCGTAGATCAAGGAGAAAATATAGAAGACAGAGACTAACACATTTAGTATCGTAATGTGTCACAAGAACACCAGACCTCCCATGTCACATAATATTCATCACCTGAAGTTTTTTGATGTTATGTAGATACAAGCTTCTATTAGGCAATTTTTGTAAGGACTACAATATGAATCTTCTTGGAATTATGGGCAAAAGTAGCCATAAAAATATGATAGCTATTACATGGGTCTCGAATGTAATTTAATCCTTGAAGATGAAGACTTGTGCATGGGTACTAACCCATAAACCATATCCTTTTATATATATCTTTTTAAATATAAAAAATTCTAACTTTCGTTAATTTTTTATTATATTTAAAAGTTTAATAAGACAATAATTTAGTGAATCATCTACATAATTATTTTAAAATACAATTTTCTTTTTTGCTAGCCTATGTCATAAGTCATAACATGACTAGCACACCTAACTTGTGGCTTGAGTAGCCACATCTTAAGCAGTCACCCAGAGATCGCTGCCACCGACCTAGGCCACACTAACCCACTAACCTAGGCCACACCAACCCTTAGCGTGATTAGATTTTACCCACGAAGTTTTGAACTGACTTAGGCCACACCAACCCTTAGACTGATTAGATTTTTGAGCAGGTGACCTTTACACCACAATATACCTTAATAAAACACCCCATCACCATCTAATCTATTAAAAACAATATCTTACATAAAAATTAAAAGTAAAATTAACATAAATTAAAAAATATAATTACATCGATAAATTAATTTAAAATATAAAAATAAATAAAAATAAAACTAGATTATTAATATATTACTTTGAAATTTAAAATATTATAAAAATTAAAGAAATATTATTTAAATTTAACCCAAAAAATATAATATATTAAACAATGTATTATAAATGGTAAAACATGTTTAGCTTATATATTTTCACCAACTCACAAATTAAACATTATTTTTACTTTTGTATTTTATAATATAATGAATATTTACTAAATGGCTAAAAAAAAAAAAAAAATCAAATCAAATTCCAAACCAAAAGGTAATTATTTAACAAAATATATTACATCTAAAATTTTTAATATTTATTTTTTTATTTTTAATAATATAAAAATTTAACTTATATAATGAATATTTACCCAAAAAATTAAAAAAAAATCAAATTCCAAACCAAAATTAACAAAATATATTACATTTAAAATTTTAAATATTTATTTTTATTTTTAATAATATAAAAATTTAACTCACTATATGAATTAAATTTAAATTATAAAAAAAGGTTGATTAAAGTTTATTACAAGTAATTAAGAATTATTGTATACCATGTAATGCATTATTAAAAGTCAAATTAAATTAAAAAACTAAAATTTTTAAATATTTATTTATTTATTTATTAATTAAAATTATAATAATTATAAATCAAATTAAAAATTTTAAATATTTATTTATTAATTAAAATGATAATAATTATAAATCAAATTAAAAAAAAAAAAATTTAAATTGAAAAATTATGAATTATTTTTTTTCCTCATAAAAATTTATGAGAAACTTAAATACCAAGCATAACAATCACCATCACTTTAATTACCATTTCAAATAACCAAAATTAAAAAGTAATTTCACATATAAGTCCTTCACGATATACTTTAAATTATAAAAGAACCATAACAAAAAAAAAATAATACTATTAACACTAAATGTTTATAATTAACAAATTATTTTTAATTATAATTATTACTTTTCTACTATAATGGCCCAGTTTTACATTGTTTTTAACCATAGTTATTATCTTCATATATTTCAGTAACACGTAATTACACATTGCTTTACGTCATAGTTATTGTCTTCCGATATTTAATATTTAAATAACACATTATTTCACATTGCTGTCCATCATAGTTATCATCTTCATAATATCTAGTGTCGGCATAAATGAGAATAAAATACTTTGATCTCTGGTTTTTTTCCATTTCATGGACTGCTATTGTAAATGCTTTGATGATTGGGTTTTGAAATTGAATGTCTTTTTTGCTGGTTCCTACGATCCTACGAGACAAACATTGTCATGTCATATTGTGACTAATGTCTTAATGTCTTATATATATGCTGACAAAATTAGATGTAATTTTGTTTTCTGATTAAATATGAACTGTAATACTACGGCATTTTTTCTTAAAAAAAATAAAATACTTGAATGAACAAACGATCTTTATCATTTTTCTACCGCTAATGAATGAGATAATAACGTCATTTAAGCTTCTCCTCCCAAGTAAATGTGAGAGACAAAATTCATTAAAAGACGGAAGGACAGCAAAAATAAAGAGGTTCGTTACAATTTAACAAACTTTTCATTCACGAAATGATTCCTCAAACATTAAAAGCTGTACATTCCGATTCAAATTTTTGTGGTGGGCAAAAGTCACAGTCATTCTTCCACAAGATGTACTTCACTTTATAAAATAAATTAAATAAAGATAAGGTTTCGTACACGCTCACACAAACCAACATGACACATCACACCAAAGAAAATTTAAGTGCCCTTTGCCTAATCCCCTACTGATAATAAACTTGGGAGAAAAAAAGAGAAAAAGAAAACCATTACCGTTGAACTCGACTTCTTAGCCGCAACTACCGCTAAAATTGGCCTTCGGCTTCGGCACAGGAAACACGTTATTTTTCGTTATGCAACAGCTTAACTATCTACATGGCCAGGCATAATGATAGCTTCGACATACCAGGATCGAATCTCATGATCTCATCCTTTTGTTCTCATAATTGTGATGCTGCCCTTTCCTTCGGTATGAATCTTTGTGAGAGCAACCACGGCTTTTCCAGAAAATGCAGACGTAGATACAGGCTGCGTGCGCATATTTTCTTTAGCATGCGCTAATCTGGAGGACTGACTAGAGATTCTCTGGTTGATATCGTTCAGCGTCACGTCTCCTTGAACGCCACAGGGTTTTATAAGAGCGAAGGGATATGCCACAGGCGTGGCTAATCTCGTACCGTTCGTCTTCGCTGCGCCATTAATGAAAAATTTTGTGCAAGGTAAGACAGAAATTGTCGGTGTATTTGAATGTTTCGAAGTTTTTTTTTTTTTTTTTTTCAAAAAATACGAGTACCTGACGGAGGGACAGTCTTTGGAGGACTGGCTGGTTCTTGCCACATTTCAGCATCCATGTCCGGCGCTTGTAATGCGCAAAATTCTGAATGAATAAGCAAAAGGCGAACTTTTAATAACAGGTTCAGATATCGTTAGCATTTAATGTTCGACGCGATTCGATCTTAAACAGGAACAGTACCTGATACATCGATCTGATCATCGAATCCGGCTCCAGCGTTCCTGGATCAATCCAAGGGAGCTGATATATAATTAGCATTGAATAACACCTACGATTTACACAAATAATTACTTTATGAATTGACCTCGGGAAGAAAATATTAACGCTTACGGATCGTCTGAATTGCTAGGCATTTCTCCGTCGTTGAAGCATCGGGCCATCCAGCTTTCAGAGGATTGGTCCAAGCTTTCGCTTACAGAGCTGTGTGCTTCTTCTGCAGAGTAAACAAGGGATGCAGCTTCCAATTTTTGAAAATATTACAGAAAAATAATAATAATAATAATTCGTATAGTCGGTTTGAGTTCCACAGCCAAGGCGGCGGATAGTAATGAACGAATACAACTTTTTAAAATATTTTTGGTTTGAGTGCTACCGTTTCTCGAGAACCAGAAAGAAGTGGAGGATACTGGATCAGACATCTGCAGATCTGCATCATCATCCATTAAAGAATTTCTGCAATCCTGAAATGTAAAAAGGAGCACAGAGAAGTCAGAGATTAAAGATTAAGCAAATATTCAGCTGGAAAAAAGAAACAACGCGGACCTTGAGCAAATACTGAGCTGGAAAAAGAAGCAACGCGGACCTCGAAGGATGCAAAGGTCGGTGCTATTGTCTGGTCACCGATACTTCCAGTCTCCATATCTGGAGCGGCGAACTGAAGCATTCGACGTCTTTTCATGTGAGGACTAGCCCTGTTCCCCTGCTGCCTGCTCCCTGAGAAATCAGAGAACCGATCATAAGAGAAGTTTAATTGCATGCAATTTCTTTTGTGCTGTGCACTGTAACTTGGGAGGATCACCTTGACTGTCCCCTGAAGATACAGGACATTCCGACTCCCCGTAGCCTTTAATTGGAGTGGATTCGAACAAGTTTCTTGAATCTTCTTCACTTTGTGTCAATTCATCCCATAAAGAGCGTGAAATTGCTGGTATGATACACAACACCAAATAAATCCATCGAACAGAGGCTTGTATAAGGAGAAAATAAACACACTAATCCCTATTTTTAATAGAAAGCATACCGAGAGGCGAGTCCGCATCCAGCCGGAATTCCTCGTCTTGCCACTCCCATGCCTGTTTGTCTCCGCCGAACGACATTATGCTTTACAAGATAGTTCCAACTCTAGTTCCTGAAGAAAAATCGACAAAATAAACGGTTTAAAGAAGCCTCTGGTTCGACCACTGACCGATCTAGTACCGACGCTGCAAACGACAAAGCTGTACGAAGTAAGCGGAAACTCCTCCTTCACTAATTTGTGATAAATCCACAAAACTGCGCAGGATTCACAAGCTTCACGCCTCGCCGTCAAATTATTTGAACACAGTTACAAGCAAGAAGCAACCTTAGAGAAATAAAGAAGCGGTCTAGCTTCTTATGTCCAGAACTCAAAGACACTAAAGTCAATAATATATAACCTTCCCCTCGAGGAGACAGAACGCAGCTGCTTCAGCGGTACGGGAAAAAAAATTCAAGCTCGACAGCAAAGATCTCAGATAGAGCAACGCCTACAGTGCATCTTTAACTCGATTACTCAAATGATTTAAAGAATCGATCCAAGCTCCACAAAGTTTAAATCTCTCCGGCTCAGGCATCAAACGGAACTGCCTCTAAAGATCCGCTGCTGGGCCCCGAACATTCATTTAATTACAAAGCTCAAAACCTCTGCCCTATTTCTTCACCAAAGCAGCCCAGAGCTTCAGCTATTTTCTCGCAAATCCGGCCGTTGCGAAGGATTTCGAACTCCGTTTTCAGGTATCCGTTGCGGACTGGGAGCAGAGCCAAGACCAAGACTAAATCAGACAACGGCACAGTCTTTTCTTTTTCCAGAACTCAAATCCCTCATATGTGCTAGAAGATTCGGGAGATTACCAATTTCAGCTCGGAAAGAGAAGTTTGGCATGAATTCGCCGTAGCACTCCCCTGCTATCGATATCGACCATCGGTAATGCAGTTGGTGGCGTGGGAAGAAACAGTCATATTCAGAAGGGCAAGTGCAGCGCTCCCAATGGTCAATAACTTGGAACTGCTGCGGCTGGACTAATTAACCGGTGTTTCGGCAGAGCTTAACTGGGGTTACTTGACAAAGCCTGTCGAATAACTGCTTTAATAACCCTAAGGCTAAAAGCCATGCGCGCCAGGTCGCGGGGTCGAGTCTCAACTCTGTACGCAACGTGCAGAAGCCGGAGGAGTCACTGCCAGGGCATCAGATATCGACCATAAGCTTGGCTGGTTGCCGGAAAAAGGGCTTACGGTAAATTGCGCGGCTTTTAAGGCAACGTGTAATTAATATTTTGGACAGTCCGTGCTATCTGTGGCCCCGCTCACGCTAACCCCATTAAGCCCGAGGAGACCCCACGCTCCCAAGTACAGACCCTGAACCCACTCACTCCGCTTTCCGTTATATCGTGGTCAACGGATCGAACCCCACTCCCCCAATTTCCCTGGGATGGTATTAGGTTTTGTTCAACTTATAATACATAATTAAAAGAAGTGCTTAATCTTAACGGGCGTTCAGCATATCAATGTGATTGGAGGTGAACGAGGCCACACATGACGTCCACGTGTCGTCCTCTTGGCAACGGTGCTGAGATCGAATCCTCGTAGCTTCTTCGAGGCGGAATAAAGAATTAATTGAATGTTGAAGAAAATCCCGTCGTCGTCGTAAGCGATTTCGAGAGTTCGATGCCCGTTTGAATGCGGCCGAACTGTAAACGTCTATTCTCTGTGAATTTCGTTGGGATGCAGGTCAACCTTTGCTCCTAGGTTTTTAGGTAGCCATAATTTTTTAACTAGGGCAGTAGTGACAACGATCATGAAACCCGGACCGTGGTTATGGGTTAGAGTGTGAACTAACCGTTAAATACAACATCTCATTAAAACTATAGCGTTAAAGCTATAATCTTACTCATTAAAGATGTAATGGTCTCTTCTATTGAAAGCACAAAACTATTATCTTCTTTATTAAAGATGTATGTAATGGTCTCTTTGCTATTGAAAGCACGACTATGTTTAAATATGAAGAAGTTTTACAAGATGGAATTCAAGAGGCTTACTAAAATTACTTCTAACTTTAGTCAAAACCCCCACTTTCGCCTCAAGCATGGGTGGCATAAAGATGGCATAAGGATACTTAGTCTTGGAGATCATCCTCGGAAGCAAGGATAATGTCAAAGATACTATCACCTCCAAATTTAAGGATAACCTATGGGATGATAAGGAGCTCGAGGATAAAAGAAAGCTAAGATATTATAATGAGTTGATCAACCTCACCCTTGAGAACCAGAATTATCTTTATGTTTTGACCACCTCGAAGAAAAAGATGAACATCGCTAAGATTAGAACTAATTCTCATCAACTTCAAAGTGAAACCGGGCGGTGGTCTAATCCCAAGCCTCCCTGGGACAATAGAATTTGTCAGCTTTGCGATACTCTGAGAGTGGAGGATGGAAAGCACTTTATTTTAGATTGTCTAGCCCTTACTCACATCCACTCTCATTTCTCTAACATTTGTCACACTTCCAATCTTCCTAACTTATTAAGTCAACCCAACTATAGTGATATTGGTAGGCTTCTTTCCCTTTTTTTTAAACAAAGAAATAAGATTCTAAAGAATTACAATTAGATTCATCTTCTTCTTAAGATTCGATAGATCACATTAATTTTAGTGAAAGTTAATCATTATCATCATCAAAAAATGCAAATCCAACAACCGTTCATATAAATATTATAAATTTATGATTTGTTTAAGTTTAACAAAGATAAAGTATTTAAATTAAAGTCCAAAATAATGATGAGATCTTCACACTCTCGTTTAACATGTTCAATATTTCTTTTCTACATAGTCATTTTAAAGTGAGATTGTAAAATCCTCTTGCTTATTTATGAGATATGGGTGTTATTTTAATGATGATGAATCTTCTAAATAAATTTCTTAAAATTGATTTTAGTCAAAATCTACAATTTTGGAAAAAGGGCATAGATAGGTGAAATGTCAATTACCTCTCCCTTATGTTGATAACGCTTACCTTACATATTTTTGGAAAACCAAAAAACTCTAGACTTGTATAAATGCTTACCCTGGGACCTTCATGTAATGAGTTTTTTAGTTTAATCCCTACTTTTGGACCTTCCTGTAATGGCTATTTGTTTTTTGGGTTTAATGCTTACCTTTGTACCTTTCTGTAATGGTTTCTTTTTTGGGTTTAATGCTTACCCTTCGAGCTTCATGGGCTTTTTCGTTTCGAACCTTATAAAACCTCTATGTGGTTCTTAAGATGAGCCCATCCTTTTTAGTGTTTCATTAATATAGTGCATGACAAGGATTGATGGCCAAGAGTTAGTTGGCATTCATAGTAGCTTGGTTCTTTTAGTGGTTTGCCCATAGTTGGCATTATTTTTTATGACACTTTTATGACTTCAATTTTCTTATTATTGTTGTCATTACATATATGGAAACTTAACTTTTTATGGTGGAAAATTGTCATGACATTCTCCACTATGTGCTTTTGGGGTAAGTAGGCCATATAAAGTTGCATTAGAGGTGCTTAGTTTTCTATTAGTAGCCATGTTTTATGATGGAGATTTGTTTTGGATAGTGTTTATTTTTACCAACATGGGACTTATAGTTTATGTTGATTGATGGGTATTGTTTTTTTTTTATTGAATATGTCTTTTATGTGTTGTTTCCATTATCTTTTTGTAAATGTATTCTTTGTTAATCTTTTACCTTATTTTGTCATTGTTTGTTGTGATGCTCCACAATGATTGAGGTTTGTTTACTTTAGTTGTTCTCTATTCACTATGGCCTTCAGGTGTATTCCTCCGAGCACACCCTCTTTACAACTTGTAGTTTTTGCTTTTTTTGTTTAGATGCTCAATTTTCCCTTGCTTTTGTGCCTATATTTGGTAGAGGGAAAATTTTATGTCTATAATGCTCAGAGTTTTACCTAATCTAGGTTGTGTTTGTAGAGGGACAATTTTCAAGCCAATTTTAAATTTTTGCTTAGTTTTTCTTGCATGCATGACACACCCCTTTTCATTATAAATGAGATATTCTTAGTAGTTGAAACAAACTTTTATGTTAAAAAAATTGACTTTAATTGATTTGGAAAGAAAATAATCACCAAGTTCCCCAAAATATGTGTATAGATCAATATGAGAGAAGGCCTACTGGATCATATCATGTAGAGTGTGGAGATTCTTCATTCGTAGATTTTGGCTCGAGGGGTCTTGACCCAGGTTCAGAGGTTAAGGTTTGCCAACAAACCCCTATACTACTGGCCCTTTCGGTAGTGACTTGCTTGCGCAAATCAAAGTCTCACCTGAAGCAGTATGGGTGGGTGCTGGAACCAGGTTTCCGCACCCTGAGAGAGGATAGGTAAGCTAAGCAGAGCTGCGTCCGGCTTTATAATGACCAGTTTTCCTATCTCAGAACTGGATCTATAAATTCCCTTCGCATCCACGTGCGCAAGGGAAATTATACTTACTGTACTCAACAAATCATATACTTCTAAAATAGTAGTGCAACATTATAGTTATTCTCATAAAACATAACGGAACAGAACCAGATGTAGAAGAAACACTTAACACAGTACTTTCACAGCTTAACACAGAACATGCATAACACAACAGCTATCAAAGATTCGCATCAACAGTACAAATACATTCAGCTACACAACAACATTTCTCATTCATTAATCCTTCAGTTCCTTCTTATAATACCCAAACCCGACCTGTGCACACAGCAGCAGGGTCTGCACACAGCAGGACTTGGGATCTCCGCGCACATAGCCAGCAGGAGTCCTTTCCCTAAAAACTCAAACAGATCTACTAAGCCTTAATTCGCATCAAGATCTCATCATTTTCTTGCCTTACAATTCAAAATGTCCCTCTATTTATAACAATATAGCCTAATCTTTCCTATGGTCTGCAAACCATGGTTTACGGACTCTAGGTCTATCCTTTGACCCATTACAATGCTTTCAGGGCTTTGACCCACCCCAAAACCCCTGCGCTAGACTAAATATAATAAAAAATATACAAAATCAGACCAGTTTCGCAGCTTGTAGGAGACCCTGTTCCAACAGTCCCCCAACACAATCTTGTGACTCGTCCCGAGTCACTGTGGTGGCGGGTCCGCCAATTGTCCCTGGAGCTACTTGATTATCATGACCAACGTGCGTATCCCATCCCTACCTCAACGCCCCATCCCTTGTGGGCCGATTCTGCCTGAGACAATTATTCCTGCCATATAGTCATTTAACCCTGTATGGCTTGAGCCGACTGCCATTGACATATCCTGGTAACTCGTCACCACGCAGGGTAGCTAACCTGACTGCTCCACCATCCGTGATTTCCTTAACGGTGTAGGGACCAAGCCAGTGTTGTCGGAATTTCCCTGGGTGTTTCGCAAACTGACTATCGTATAAGAGGACTAGGTTGCCTTCTACAAATGTCTTTTGGCGAATATGTCGATCATGCCAAGCTTTATCGGCAGCCTTCTAAACCTGCTGATGAAAGTTAGCAATGAACCGATCTTCTTCCAACGCCAAAAGTTGCGCAAGGCGTTCTTCCATTATGTCAGGTTCTGCCATATTTGTAAATGCTGCGATACGTAGACTATGAACAATTTATTATATTGGCATAATGGCCTCCTTGCCGTAGACCATCCAAAAGGGGGTCCTTCCTATTAGCTTCTTGCAGGTCGTCCGATAGGCCCACAGAATAGAGGGGATGTGTACATCCCAATCACTATGATCGGCTTGCATACTTTGGTCAATGCCTGCTCTAAGATTTTGTTGAAAACCTCGACCGCCCCGTTTTCCTATGGATTATACGGTGTACTTTTTGTGTGATGGATCTGGAATTCCTCATTCAGGGCTTGTATCGTTTCATTAACAAAGTGCATGCCTCTATCGCTCATCAGGATCTTTGGGCATCCAAATCTAGTCAGGATTTACTCAAAGATGAAGTGCGCAGCAGTATCTGCAGTACAATCCTTCACCGCTTGTGCTTCAGCCCATCGAGTGACATAGTCAGTGGCAGTAATAATGTAGCACGCACTTGTCTTCTTTCCTGGAGGGTTGATTGGTCCTACAAAATCAATGGCCCATTTTTCAAAGGCCTGCAAATCTATTTGAGGTTGCAATGACATTTCATCTCTTCGTGAGGGTTGTCTTGTCTGCTAGCACGTATCGCACAATTTACAATAATCATGAGAATCATGGTGTAGGGTAGGCCACCATAACCCAGCTCTCAAGATCTTTTGTGTCGTTGCCTTTCCTGCATAGTGGCCTCCTGTGACGCCTTCGTGCGCCTCTGCCAAGACGACATGTTGTTCATGTTCCAAGACCGACCTGCGCAGTACTTCATCAGCGCCTAGTTTGTATAATTGGTCGGCGATGATAGTAAAGTCCACCGCTCGAGTAACCAACTCCTTCTTCTGATGTATCGAATATTCGGCTGGGGCTACGCCTGTAGTTAGGAACTGAATGATATCAGCAAAGTGTGCATCAACGACCTTAACGGCGAACAGCTGCGCATCCGGTAATCCTTCCTCCAAGTTAGTAGGTTCTTCGCCTGTCTCAATGCGGGACATATGATCCGGACCCGCATTCAGCCTTCCTGGCTTGACGATGATTTCAAAATCATATTCCTGAAATAGCAATAGCCATCGGCAAATCTTCCCCGCCAACACAGGCTTGTTCACAAGGTATTTTAAAGCCGAATGATCGATAAACATCTTAAAGTGTCCTCCCAACAGATAGTGTCGATATTTCTGTAATGCATATACCATAGCCAGTCCTTCTCATTCGGTGGTGGAGTAGTTGCGCTCTGCGCCAAAGAGTTTTCGACTAGAAAAGGCAACCGGGTGAACAATATCTCCCTCCCCAGGTTGAGTGAGGACAGCGCCCAAGGATTCCTGATGCATCCACATGTACATGAAATTCCTTCGACCAATCAGGAAATATTAGTATGGGTGCAGAGACCATCTTTTCTTTGAGTAGCTCAAAACTCTTCTGACATTCATCATTCCAAAAAAAGGAAACATCCTTTTTAAGCAGTTTTTCCATGGGTGTTGTGATCAGTGCGTACCCCTGAATGAATTTTCTATAATAGCTCGTGTGTTCGAGAATCGAACGCAGTTGTTTCTCCATTGTTGGGACTGCAAGGTTTATAATTATGATGACCTTCACAGAATCAACCATCAGCCCTTGCTAGCATACTATATGTCTGAGAAAGATTCCAAAAGGCACACAGGAAATACACTTCTTGATATTCAAGGAAATCTGGTGCTTTCGACAGGTATCCAACATCATGCGCAGGTTGGAGACATGCTCTTTTACCAAGCTGAAAATCGTCTAGTCATCGAAATAAACTTCCAAAAACTTATGGATGAACTCCTTGAATACGGGAATGACTACTCTTGAGAAGATAGCAGGTGAATTCTTAAGACCAAAGGGCATGACTATATACTGAAAGGATCCCCATTCTATTGTGAACGTAGTCTTACTGCGATCTTCAAGTGTGATTTGGATCTGGTGGTACCCTGAGAACCCATCGGTGAAGGAATATGCTTCCTGTCTGCCCACGCTATCAAGGATTTCGTCTGAGAAAGGCGTAGGGAAGGGGTCATGTACACAGGCGTCGTTTAACTTGTAGGTCTACGCAGATTCATATCTCCCCCTTTGTTTTCTTCTCCTGGACGACCATCGGACTTAGCCAATCCGACTGTTCAACCGGTTCAATGATACCTGCAACAAGCATTTTGTCCAGTTCTTCTTGGACCTTTTGCTTATATTTAGGGTTCAGTTGATTAAACCGCTGCTTTACGAGGCGAGCCTCTGGTTTCAGAGTGATGTGCATAACGCCTAGGTCCCTCGTGATTCCTTTGAGCTCAGAAAACTTTGTTGGGAATAAGTCCTGATATTCCGTAAGTAGCTCTGCGATTTTTCCTACGGCTCCTTCGTCCCAATAGTCCCCAATTTTGGCCAACTTAGGATGTTATTCTATAATGATATTAATTTCGTGTAGCTTGAGAGGCCAGGTAACATCAATATTCTATAGCGAGGGTCCAATAATTGTACGTTCCCCCTTGGATTCTAGGACAGAGACGTTCCGAGGATTATCTTCTTCTTCTTATATCGCCAAGCTCCGGCAGTCGACTATGTCTTGCATCTGCGCTTCACATGTCAGGACTTTTGGTGCAGTGTGATGGCGCGAGTCATTAAATACAAAAGCATCAATGTCCTGCAGAGCTTCGTTGAGTGCCTCCGTCCCCCCAATTAGCCCGAACGTTCCTATAAAGTCATCTTTTAGTGTTTCCCAGTGGCAGGTGCACTGATGTAGCTCCACATCTAAATACCATGCTATGGGGATAGGCCCCAAGGCATGAATAAACAGATGAACCCACTCTTCTATAGTCCGGTCGGACCATTTGTCCATCCAGGTGAGTAGATGCTCGTGGGGATCTCCTGGTCCGAGGAACGTCTTGGTGCGTATGTCAGCCGGGGGTGCGAACCGCAGGATCATCATATCCCGACATTCCTCCCAATCCTGGAATGCTTCCTTGTGGGTGTCCCACCATCGCGCAGGTGTTCCTTGCATAGCTAGATTAAGGGCCCATAGCCTTCATTCTCTCGGAACAGTAGCTTCCAATGTCCTCAGGAACTCCTTGATGCTACTAGACTCATCAAAATGGGGTAGATATCTTACTTCAGAGGAAATGCAGCAGAAGTCCCTTGTGACTCGAAGACATTGTAGCACCGAGACATCGTGCAACCAATTTTTCCAATTCTCCATCTCCTCATTAGAGTCAGAGAAGAATTCACTGTCTGCCTCCCAACAGAGTACCCCATCCGTCATGGGATTGATCCAATCTTTGTTCCGCGCAATTAATTTGTAAATGTGATCCACCTCTTCTTCACCACGTACTGGCTCTGTGTAGCGCTCACCTTCCGTTGGATCTAATGGTACTATCACCCTTGTTTCGTTATTTTCAAACACCATGCTTCTCTTTTTGAGGTTGATGATACCACCAATATCTATGGCCCAATCCAGTCCTAAGAGCACAGGGTATGGGTCTGCATCCTCTACAATCTGAATTACTTTGAAATCAGCCTAGACCTTGACCCCAGCGATATCTACCATGATTTTTGATAGTCTCCCCAGAGGTATAATCTTCTGCTAGTTGGCCATACACAGCTGGATATTGGACCACTCTAATTTGGGTTCTCCCATTTGCTGCCAAGTTTTCTTAGGTAGTACGTTTGCATCTGATCCCAAGTCTAACACAACCTGATCCATTTCATAGTTATCGATTTGGGTAGTTAATCTCATCTCCCTACTAGTGCATTTCCTGTATCCGCCGAGCTTGTGCATGTCTTGGACTTCTAGAAATAGGTGGGGCTGCACTACGCAGCTATCTATCAATGCCTGAAGGTTTTCTTCAGTTCGTTGGTTGCGTAATAGCTTCATGCACGCCTATAGGAATGGTCTCACCTCGTCACCCATCTTAAGGTGTGCAGGTGTTTGCGCAATAGCTTCTCCTGTCTTAGCAAGGTCCTGGTGGACTGCGACAAATGTTTCTTGTCCCATTTTTTGGTCCAACCCCTCTTGGTTGATAGGTGCCTATCGGATTAGAGGACCCTTAGCAGCTTCCTTCTTAGGCTCCCTAGTGGCCATCCCACTGCGTTTTACGACATTCGCACTCAGGTTTCTGTCCCATAGTTCATCCTTAACTCTTTGTACATTTTGCGTTGGTGTTGGCTGCTTTTCTTGCATTTTTGCTATTAATATTGGACAATCTTTAATCACATGGTCCAGCTGTCTGCAATATTTGCAGGATTTCCTTGTAGGATTTGGGTAGTCCCTTGCAAAGTGTCCTACTTCCCCGCAGTTATAACAGATTAGTTGTTCGTGTCCTCGACCTGCGCTTCCTCCTCGACCTCCCCTGCCCCTAGCTGGAGAGCCACCAAAGCTGGCGGGAGATCTGGGTGACGCAGGATCTGATTGCACCCTATACAAGTTTCCTTGATCTATCATCAGATCATAAGTTCGATAGTTCTGCTCATCATGTCCTATCGACCGGCAGAATCTGCACCATTGTTGCTTTAGTTCCGGGATGTACACACCTAGCCGGGGGCAATGGTTTGTATCATGCAGTCCTGCTATACGGCAGTCATCGCACCACAACACGGATCCGCTTGAGCCTGGACGCAATAGGCTGGGTTCTCTGCTTGCTCCTGAACGTAACGGACTAGGTCCTCCTGCCTGCATGTAATCTGCCAGTAGTGGGCATTGATCATTCGTATGTCCATATGCCCGACATCGTATGCGTCATAGGTCTGTGCTAGCTACTTTTCCCCGTTCCTTCTGTCGGTTTTGAATCTCCATCCGCATAGCTCCGAGTTGCTCCTGAATCTGTTGTACTCCTACCGAAGTATCTTCCCTAGGTGCAGCTTCTAGTTTCATGGCGGCTTCCAAGGATTTTTCTTGTGATTCGAAATTTTGGTGACCCACAGGTACGCGCAAGCGAGGTAGCAGCATAGCGATGAACCACTCTATATGTTGTCTGTCATCATACTTAAATTCTCCTTCTCTGATAGCTTTCTTTAGGCGTTGATCAACTTCCCATACAGACTCAGTCGTTCCTTGCTTGAAATCTTTCACGTCTGCTACGATCTGTGAATAGGACTTAGGCTTCCGGAATTGTTGTTTCAGAGCGTCCTTAATACCTTGAATAGATGCACTTCTGCTTTGAGATATGTATCGGATGTACCAGTCCAGAGCTCTTCCTTCGAAGGCCAGGGATAACTGCACCCTTTTTTCATATCACTTGCCACACCTTGCGCAGTCCATACTGAGTCTGCAACAAACCAAAATCGGTCCATGTCCTCATCTCCCGCACCTTTGAAGGTAGGTAACTTCAAGTGTGCTGCCATATCTTCTTCTGGTGGGGTTTCGGGCGAGGTTTTAACCTTAAGTGGTTATGAAGGCGGTGTAGCTGGCGGGCTTTGCGCAGCTGCTCCTCTCAGTGGGCTGCAGACAGATCTATCCCCTTCTCTATTGGTTCGATAGTAATTACCGCTCTGCGTTGTACTTTCATCCAGATTGGAGATCATTCAACCGTACCTGCTCTTCTTCCTTCTCAGGCCTTCAATACTTGTCTTGGAATTACCCGATCCCCTTCTCAAAATGTTCCTGATCTCAGCAACAGAACCATTTGTTGGCTCAAGGGGTCCTGACCCAGATTCAGAGGTTAAGGTTTGCCAACAAACCCCTATACTATTGGCCCTTTCGGCAGTGACCTGCTTGCGCAGATCAAAGTCTCACCCAAAGCAGTATGGGTGGGTGCTGGAACCAGGTTTCTACACCCTGAGAGAGGATAGGTAAACCAAGCAGAGCTGCATCTGACTTTACAATGACCAGTTCTCCTATCTCAGAACCGGATTTATAAATCCCCTTTGCATCCACGTGCACAAGGTCAATTATACTTACTGTACTCAACAAATCATATACTTCTAAAATAGTAGTGCAGCATTATAGTTATTCTCATAAAACATAACAGAACAGAACCAGATGCAGAAGAAACACTTAACACAGTACTTTCGCAGCTTAACATAGAACATGCATAACACAACAGCTATCGAAGATTCGCATCAACAATACAAATACATTCAGCTATGCAACAACCTTTCTCATTCATTAATCCTTCAGTTCCTTCTTACAATACCCAAACCCGACCTGCGCACATAGCAGCAGGGTCTGCACACAGCAGGACTTGGGATCTCAGCGCACATAGCCAGCGGGAGTCCTTTCGCTAATAACCCAAACAGATCTACTAAGCCTCAATTCGCATCAATATCTCATCCTTTTATTTCCTTACAATTCAAAATGTCCCTCTATTTATAAAAACCTAGCCTAATCTTTCCTATGGTCCGCAAACCGTGGTTTGCAGACTCTAGGTCTACCCTTTGACCCATTACAATGTTTTCAGGGCTTTGACCCACCCCAAAACCCCTGCGCTAAACTAAATATAATAAAAAATATACAAAATCGGACCCCAACCCTACCTCAAAGGATAATTCATGTGGGTATGAGCTCAATCACTTCCTATTATATGCAATTAGTGACACTTGAAAACCCTTCAATGGGAGGAAAATTCATCATGAAATGTTTGATCCTGAAAGGGAATCAATGCCTCCACCAAATGTAGAGGAAGTAAGGTGTCTAGAGTCCACCATACCTTCATCAATGATAGAACACTTAGCAAAGTCGGAAAGCTATCATAAATAAATGAGGGACATGAGTGTCTATCATTTCTCCAATTTTGCAATGAAATGCTCCACAAGCATTTCACTTTTCATTATAGAGTGTACTTACTTTCATAAAAAATTATTACACCCCTAGAATCAACAATGTCAATGGCCTTGTGCCAAAATATGCCATTAGTCAAACAAAGAGGGAGAGACACATGGATCTTGTTAGCATGCAAATGGCACTCAACCTCTTACCTTTTCTACATTTCTTAAGGCTCTAATTACATTCATGTTAAAGGTTTAGTGTGATGTATTACTCTTTGTATAACAATTAAATGTTAAAAAATATTACACTTCACAACTTTCTACATAAGTCACTAGTTAAAGCTCATTCTTATATCTTTGTATTTATGTTGTGTAATTTCTTTACCCCAACTCTCTGTCTCCAAAACACATGTGTGCATCACTATATTTTGTCTAATCATTAGGATAAAAACAAGTTCGGTCTTATATCTTTCATTAAGTGTAATTTCTTCACCCCAAACACATATGGACATTGTTGTATTTGAGCCAATCAAAAGGAAGGGAATTCACAAAGGGATCACAATAAAATATGTTTCCCTTGCCATGGTTAATTTAAGCCATCTTTGTCGAGATTAAGTTAATAATAAAACATATATTAACTAATTGCATCGAGAGGCACTCTCAATCCAGTAAGGAAGAGACTTTGTAATGTTATGTAGACATTTTGACTTGGTCAAATTACCAGCGGTTTTCAGACTTTTGATTTTGATAATCGATGGTTTTTCCCATGGGATTCTTCTCTAATGTAGCCCATTTGAAGGCATAAAATTTGAATGCTTTTTCCTTTTTTCCAAAGAGAATGATTTTTAATGAGGATAATTTTAACTTTGGGAATTAAATTTGAACAAATAACATCTTACTAATAACTAAATAAATTTGTAATCATTAAACTAACTCAAATTATATTATTACACTTTTTTTTTGGTAAGTTAGGTAGGTCCTTCTTCATTCATTTAAATTAAAAGCAGGTTACAATCATATAAAAGATGTTCCGGGACCTCAACCTGCCCTATGGGAAACCAGGTTTGTTGGACATTGAAATGCATTATAGGCCAACCAAAATATGAAAGTTTTATGTCTGTCCATCAAGGCTTTATAAGCCTATAAGTCTAACCAACAATTTCTACATATATAACTACATAATTCTATAGTAACCGACATATATAACTAAAAAAACATAGCAAAATTCCAACACAAGTGAGCATGAAAACATCATCTAATCAAAAGACTCCACTGGAGCTAGGTCGCGTGCACTCGAACCCTACAACTATGACTGAGGGAGGCACATAATGTGCTCTTCAATGCAACCAAGGCGCTTGTTCTGATATTGAATATGAACTTGGATTAGTTGTAGCTCTCTTTGAATTTCCTACAATCTCGAGTCTAGTTCCCTGGCATGCCTCTGAGGGGTCATTATGGCTCTGGCCACTAGGCTCTTCATAATCTAATAAAGGTGCACCATGTGCTTGTACTGAGTGATGCATCCTTGGGTGTTTCCCGGATCCGAGACAATATCCTACTTGTCCTCCACCCTGAATTCTATGGATGCATGACGGTTCAGATCTGTTTCCCAAGTTTTAATCAGATATTTAACATTCGCAAGCATGTTGAATCATATGCTTGCATCTCCTCCTTGAGTCTTTGCGCATCAGTACGTTGACCACTCTTTCTCGGTTTGTTGCCTAAGGGCGTTGTATTTTTCTTCATCTTCCTGTACCTTCTGCCATTTCGATGGCCTCCGATCCCCGTCATTTTAGTACCCCGAACCATCGTATCTCGTACAATGTCTCGTTGAATGTAGCTGGGTCGGTCCAGAAACCCCACCACCAGCTCGAGCCAAGAGGTATTCACGTTGTCATATAAGGCACTGCTATTACCAATACCTGCTATATAATCATTAGCGAGCACAAAAAGACAATCATGAGTCGAGTTATGCCACCAAAACAAAGTCCATATCACATGAGGTGAGCTACTCCATCGTTTAGCAAATCGGTGGAGCATCGGTGGAGCATCCCGTGAACCAGAAGGCCATATAAACATCCTTTATTCACACTACAATGACCTTGAACATTATCGCCCCTGAGGAGATCCTTGACGATCTGAGGCCTCACCTAGACCATACCCCAAGACACAACCAACCATACCAGATCCTTACCCCACAAATCTTGACAACAAACCCACCGTTTGAAGAGCCTGCAACCTTTTTCAGGCCGCATAGAACCTGACCTTCCTCGACCCCCACAAATAGAGAGAAATATCCCCATACCCCAACTCCCACAAACAGAGAGAAACATTCCCATGCGGGAAAGAATAATGCCAAACATGCCTGAGACAGGGATAGAGACAACATAATTGATATATATGACTTCACGCCATAAAACCCCATACACACGAATAGCATACCAAGCTGAACCAGGCCAACCCACTACCCTTACATTTTCGCGATTGCAACATACATTCACTAGGCCCAGAGGGGAGGTAAGAGAAGAAGCATACCCAGAATTGCATTCCATTCGTTTCGGTTGCAGTAGCAGTTTCGACAAGCAACACCTCCACCAGAAACTCACCACCCCAGAGCACCAACTATCCGACTGAACTTGCCTAAGGGAGAAATTCCCATCAAATTAGGAGTTGGCCACCAAAACGACTGGTCATGGTACCACCTCACGCGTGTGGTCATTCAGATTGAAAATCATGTGTCCATCCACATCGATCTCGCATGCATAGACTAACGGATGGCCATCTCCCAGCCTTAACTCAGGACGTCTCTCCCATTACCCAAATCCAAAAGTGGATTACTATGTTGTCTCTCACCCCGATCGGGAGTATATTATTACACTTTAATTAAAATAAATAAATAAATATAAATTTATAAATAAATAATTTATTTTTAATGTAGAAATATTAAACTAGCCTAGATTCATCTTAATTTAGGATTTATCAACTGTCTAGACAGACCAAATATATAAGATACAAACTTTTTCTCAAATTTTGCACTAAAAAAAGTTAGCACCTTGAAAAAATCAATCCCTCTAGATATTTAATAAAACTATAATTAAATTAAATATAAACTAATATTAATATTAATACAAATAAACTCATAAATAATAAATATTAAATTATTACATTGACAATTTATAAAATCACAAATCTTTTAATTCCTAAACAAAATTTAAACAACTCTACCCATAAAAAAAAAAAAAAACATTTTAATTTTTGTTTTTCCATACTACATTTTTTTAAAGTTATTTCCCCTACCATGATTGGCAACAAGGGCCTGCAACCCAACCTTAAAAGTCCTCATTATCTTTTTAATTAAGAACCTTAAAATACATGGTATTATAAGGAAATGCTTTCTTTTATTCCTGGAACACTATGTCCGAGGGAGACTAAATAATTATCCCTAGGATTGTCAGTCCACTTGAGAACCTTGTAACTCCCACTGTATTTTAACGAAGTCATTGCTTCTTTTGACCAAGCACTTTGTTAAGGGAACTAAATAATTATCCTTAACACCTCATATTGGACCAAGTAATTATTTGATTCTCATTGTGCAAAGTATTGTTGCATAATTCAGTAAACCTCAATTATAAATTTGAAATAAAAATTGTCTCTAGTTTCATGGTTGGTAAACATTGTCAAAGGCATAATTGCTAGATTGAAGGTTTCTGTGGTGTAGTTTTTCAGATGTAAGACTCGGAATATCCACAATAGTTGTCAATCATAATAACCACTGTGGATATTCCGAGTCCTACATCTAAAAGGCATAATTATCTTATTTGTACAATTAAATTTAAATGAATTAATATTATAAATTAAAATAATTATTAATATTATAGAATCATATTGATGTACTCGACATAGTCAAGACCAAACGACAAAGTTAGAGACCAACCCTTCAGAATTACCTAATCGCTACATTCTCTCATCGATAGTCGCTTACATTCTTCCCAAGAATACGTAAAACTGTACTTTAATTCAATTGTATTTCTATAAATGGCCATCCGGCAAGAAAAAACAAATAAAGGACACCTTTATCTATGAGAATCTAGACCCTTGTTCGGTTGTTTGCGTTGGACTCTAGTTCCATCCCAATACAAATACAAATAAAGTTATACACTCGGAAATAATAATAATAATATATATTTTTAACATTACAATAAATAAATAATAAAATTGAAATGGTGTATTATAGTAAAAAAAATTAATTGTGTATTATAGTAAGGTATTTTATATAGAAGGGGTTAGTTTCCTAATTTTGAAAGATTTCTTTATAAGGTAGGGTGATGGTGAACTAGAAAATTTTAGGAAGTGTTTTTTTTAGATTTTATAAAAGAAATTTGTAAGTTCAGTTGGACCTTTCATTCATTCATATAAAAAGTAGGTTACAACTAGACATTTCGTGGCCTCAACCTACCTATTGGGAAACCAGGTCTGTTGGCCATCAGAACGCGTTATAAGCCATCCAAAATTTGAAGTTCTTAAGTTTGTCAAACTTGGCCTTATAGGCCTAAATGTCTAAAACCCAATACTAACAACAATACTGCTTAACATCATATACAACATCAAATTTAACAAAAACAAAAAGAAGCATCTAAAAGCTAGCCCTCCGAGGACTCCATTAGAGTTGGGTCCTTTGCACTGGAACCCATAATCTTTGTTTGAGGCGGGCATTGAATGTGCCGCTCAATGTGTCCAAATCGAACATTTTGCTACTAAATTTGAAATTGGACAAGTTGGAATTCCTTTTGGATTTCCTGAAATCATGGATCAGATTTATTGAAACATGTTGTGTTCATAATAGCCCTGGCCACTATGTTCTTCATCATCTAGTATAGATGAATTGTTTGCTTATACTGGGTAAGCCTGCCACAAGTATTATCGAGATCCGGAACCAACAACCTCCATTCTTCCTCCGGTATCTCTTGCTCAACACGTTGGTTGAGGTCAGCCTCCCAACCTACAATCATCTGTTGCACTTGTGTAAGGGTTTTGGCAATATAAGCTTGAGCCACAACATTAATGTGTCGAGACTGTGTTTTCCGACCAGTATTCCTTGGCGGTTGCGAGGAGGAAGCTCCTCGTCCCTCCCGAGGTTTAGTATTGTGTCTTCACCTGTGCCCCCTTGTATTAGTTTCATTTTTTCCTGTGGTTGGCAAAGCCATATTCACCAACCCCCACTAAACAATAGAATAATCGTCGAGAAAAACCGCTAATCGACCAGAAGCCCACAAATCACAAACAGGGCGGGCTCTCAACTTACTAACACCTGGTACATTAACAAAGAACAGAAGTAGGGGATGTATAAAATTAGGTTCACGCCTTATAAAAACACAACAGATCTGGGCGACTCCCTGCCATTGGCATTCTCCAATTGATATGACCTCGTGCTCTAGAATTACACCGAACCAATATGAACCATAGTGGGTATGTCTCCTTCCGGGGAAAGAATTTCCAGCCTGCTCCTCAAGCCTCTTCCCACATCAAAATTCATAATTATGATAAACCAAAAATGACATCCTACAGGTCATAATTCAAAACCAATTCAACCAAATATAGAAACAACCATGCAGAACGTGACGAATACCCTTCCCGCAAAGACAAAGGGTCCATATTACACCATACATTCCCATGCGAAGCAATAAAATACCATAAAGAACCGAAACTGGTTTAAAAATAACATATTCATCCACATTCCTAGCTAACGAATAGATAACACTGAATCTCATAGTCACGCATTCACAAGAGGGAACGAAAATATTATAAGCTATTGTCATAGTATCAGTATGTCGCTGGAAAGGGTTAAAAGGAAGAGACAACACATGCCCTAGAACCAGTGCCATGAAGATGATGTTGATACCCTTCCACAACCGAAGCTTGTCTTCCAAACTCATCGTTGGAGATGAGCTCGAACAATTATCCTCTACTCCCGAAACCTCAATACACCACAACGAGATTGCATGCAAAGAACTGTAGATATCCACCACCACCTGGAGGTTTAAATCTCGACATGATTTTCAGCCCTCCTTACTCTCTCCCATGCCTGCTCACATCACATCATACCTGTCACACATGTCGCACACCTCCCAAGGCCTCCCTCCCGCATTTAACACCATCTGAGCACTCGTAGCTTTGGTCTTGAGTGGGACAATCCTCCTGCACGCACCCCGATCGAGGGTAGATTTTATAATATTTATTTTTATTACTTTTGAATATATATTGGAAGGAGTTGACTTAATGGAGTCTTAAGGAAGAGTGTATAAATGTAGTCATATGACATATATATAGACCTTTGGATTCATATATGGTGAGGCTTTTTGACATTATGGTTGTACAAGGAAAATTGATGTGTATTCAAATTTAACATTTGATATATTGAATGCAAAGTTTTTTTTATCAAGAATAAAAATATTACTTTCCATTAATATTATTATGCCTATGAAATATTACATTATTTATCCCACATATTATTACAACATATGTAATTAGGTTGCTATTATAAGATCGTAAAGGTCTCGTAGTAGTTAGGCATGAAACATAGTTGTTGAGAGTTGACCTTGGATCATTATGGTGATACTTGCTCCAAGTTGCCACTAGACCAAAACCAAATGAATATGTGTGTGTGTGCACGCACACATGCACACACACTTTACTTGTGTGGTTGAGATGAAAAGTAGGTACACTTGAATGGTCTACTCATGAGTTAATGAATAAGGTTTATACCCTGATGAATCTAGGATTTATCCTAGGCACCATCCTTAGAATGAGGGGAAGCACCTATGAGGTTTTTCTCAAGGTATATTACTTGGAAAAATATAAAGCTTATATGTGTGTGTGTGCGCACACAATCCATTACATCCAAAGGATGGCTCCTTTAAATTGAAAATGGTTATCTCACCTTAATGGCATCAAGAAATAATGGAAAAAAGATGAGATCAAATTGATTCATGCATGGGGAAAAGAGAACTCATAATCTTTGGGTATGGGAGAGAGAATTTAATGATGTTATGGATGCACCCTAAATTTATCCCTTTCACCAACATTATACATCCTACTAATTTTTCCAACTTGCATTGTCCTTTTTGGCTCATTATTTCTTTCCACGAGGCCTTAAGGAATCATTGTGGCTACACTCAAGCTTAATATTATTAGATCATATGGTCCAAAATATGGTGTGGTTATTCACAATAACATTATTGTGAGGACAATGGTTCTTCCTAAGTCATTGTGGAAGTTAATTCCTAAGGTATATCATGAAGTAATAAATATCTTCCTCATGAACTACTAATTGATATTAGTGTTAACGAGTATGAATATGTATGTGATTCTATAAAAGGGACATAATGCTTGGAAAATTTGTTGTCTAGGTGATGTACAAGGCTATGATGCTTATGTATGGGATCCACATGAATGACATTATGTCAATGCTTGAGGCCTCACTAAATATATTTTTTCCCTTTTCTTATTCTTAAAGTATTGAATTGTGTTTCCAATGCTTCTTGTAGGCCCTAGTTCCATAATATTATCCTTGTTATGTTCTCACCAAGTTGAAAATGTTTATGTTGACTAGACATCTCAATTATGTTGAATATAAAATGCGTTGATGTCCTAGTAGTTTGTCTAAATTTGTATTGCTCTATAAATGACACTACTAGGAAACAAATGTTTGGCTATGGTTTTTTAGAAGTTTCTCATTTGCAGAGGCTTTTAGTGGAGATTATTATAGAGGTGGAGGGTGAATATTTTTGCACAAATTGGGCCATGATGCTAAATTTGACATAGGCCTTAAGGGGCATTTATGAACTCAATATGATTGGGCCTGGTTGAGGCTCAATAAGATAACTACATGAATCAAATTGAGCTAAAGAATGTCATGTCATTGTCATAGTTAAGATGTTAAGATCTAATTTAGAAAGTTCAATTCATACTTGATTGCAAGGAAAAGGTAAATATTATTTTATATTTAATTTTTATTTGCATTTCCATGACGTACTCTCTCTATTTTTCTATTGGTGGTGACTTTTTCTTATGGGCTTGTGTTTTTGGTAGTGTGCAAATTATTTTGGAGACGTGGAGTTCATGGCTTGTGTCAATTAATGGGTGCCTTTTTCACATGGACATTGCCATTTGTGTGTTCCTTCCATTCTCCTATGGTAATTTTGGTTCATTTTTACTTAATTAATGATTCATTATTGTGATGATCCAACACAATTCAAGGTTTTTGACTTCAATTTTGTTTGTTCGTTATGGATTTGAGATTGTTTTTTCTCCCTCTGCACTTTATCAACAAGTCATGGAGGATGTGTTATTCAGTTTAGATACACAACCTCATGTTGCTCCCTTGCATGAGTGCTTATGTTGTGCAAAGGCAAGGTTTTATGTCTAAAATTCTATCACTCTTATATGATTTACGATGTGTTTATTCTTTTGAAGGCCTCGCGGTGGGACTACCCATTAGGTTTCAGATCAGTGACCATCACGCAAGGAGTGCCTTAACTGTGCGCCCATGCACCAACTATTTTATGCCTTGTCGGCTAGGATTTTTTTCACAGACAAGCAATTTTAGAGTTTGTTTGTGAAGTTTTTCTTATTTTTTTGTGGTTTGTTGGGACTAAAGTGCTAGACTCATGGTTAAACATGTGGTTCAACAATGTAGTTAATTAATAGTGGCATTTTAAATTCCCTAGGAATGATAATATCTCACCCAAGACAAAAGACATATCTAATTAATGAAGGAAGCAAACACGAAGCATGAACTCATATTAAACCTTCACATTTCATTCACTATCCACAAAATATAATATTAAGAAAAGATAATACATAGAAATAACAATTCTTAGAATTTTCAATTGGGGGAGCCAACATATAGTTCATTTTATTTCATTTTAAGGAAAACATTACATACAATACTCCTTATCACCCATTATCTAAAGCAATAGCAATATCTATTCTTAGCATCCAGTAACACTTAGTAACAACAACCAATAACCTAAAATATCCCCTTGCAACCCCTATATATACACCTTAGGTGAGTTATGAAGTAACACAATTATTACAAAACTCGTTTCTTGGAAGGTAAGAAAGATAATCATGTATTAAATGCACAAGTAGCCTATGTGTTGTTTTACTAACTTAATGTGTAGCTTAAAACCAAGGCATGCAAACTCAACCATCTCAAAATTACAAAATAGGGTACCAACATGGTTCTTGTGAATTATGCATGCATGATCCACCCATTTTGGTATAAAATATTTATAAATTTCATTACGTTATATAGTCTAAAGAAGTTTTAATGTCAAAAAAAGACTAGTTAGTTTGAAAAGAGAGTTGATAATTGACTTTTCCAAAATATGTGTAGGAGTTTGAAATTATTGAAGGCCTATCATATCTTACCATGGTGCAACGTGGAGATTATATTTGGTCTAAGGCCTTAAGAATACGAAAACACCATTTTTTTTTTTGTAGGATTACCAATGAAGAGATACATGGTATGGTTCTTGTTTAGTAGCGATAATCCCTTTAGGGAAACAAAAAGCCACAAATGGTCGGTATCATTAAATAAAACACCTCTAAAGGCAACTCCTAATTTGCATGTCAGACTATTGAGACCAACAACAACACCTAATTTGACTAAAGTGTCCCTCCTTTTGATGTTTTTTTTCCCTTTTTCCCAAGGATTCTTCTAAGATCCATTCAACTAGAAAAACTAACATTGCAATCTCACCACACCAAAGAAGTAATCTCACCACTTCATAAATGTGATATAATTTTTTTTTTATGGGATGTCAAAGTTCACCCAATCATTACAAAAGAAAATCCAGTAGTTGACCCTTCAAAGATAGTTGACCAATTATTTGTCAAATTTCGACAAGGATGGTGTGTTTTAGTTAACACTTAGAGAAGGTCTTGGGATAGTGATGATATTTTTCTTAATTTGGGTCTTTAATTTCAATGTACTAAAAAATTATTTATGATTCTAGGTGAGATTGTATAATATCCTAATCTACCTATTGCATATGGATGTTATTTCAATGATCACAAATTTGTTTGATAATTTTTTTAAAAATTAACTTAGTTTATCTCTAAGGTTTTGAGAAGCAATACAAGGAGAAGATACATTAACAACCTCACTCTCATGTCGATGTGACCTATACATACTTTCTATAAATGCCTACTTTAGAACCTTGATGTACTAAGGCTTATGTTTTGAACATTGTAAAACATCAAGGTTTCACTTGTATTTGTGGAAATTTTGTCTCATATTTAAAGTTTTTCCATCCATTAGTATTTCACCACTATTGTGCATGACATAAATTGATGGCCATATAATGTGAAGAGAAAGTAATTTCAAGGAGGAGAGTATCATTGCAACACCTATGGAGGGTCACCCAAGATTTTTCATGGCTTAATTCTAGTGGTATCTTGTCTATATTTACTATTTATTATGCATTTCACTTGTTGATTATAATTTGGAATGCTCTATTAGGGGCGACATGGTCGTTGATGAATTGGTATTTTGTGGTGTGGGGCTCTTTTGCCTTTATCTTTGGCTTTTTTACTTCTTTCTTTGATATCTGGGATTTTTTTTTTATGACCGTTGCATACATTCATTGTTCTCGGTGGTAATTCCATTGCATATTTGATGACTTCCTATTGTGGGATATTTCCATGACATTCTCCACTTCATGCCTTTGGTAGTAGGTCCACATCATATTGTTACATTGGAAGTGTCCATTTTTTATTGGTAAGTTGTGTTTTCTTATGAACATGTGTTTTTGACATTGCACTACTCATTTTTTGTCAACATGGGACTTTTAGCATATACTTATTAATGGGTGTTTTTTTTTTTTTTTTTTTTTTAATATGGGAAATGACCTTTGTGCATTGCCCCCATTATCTTTAGACAACCTTGGTCCTTTTTAAAAATTTCCCTAATCGTTGTCTTGTTATTGTTAAGCTTCACAACAATTGAGAGTATTTTAATTCAATTGGCCTCTATTCAATATGTCCTTGGGGTATGTTTGTGTCTTGGTATTTGTTGGAAAAATGAACAAATTCCAAGCTCATAAAAAGTTGTTGCAACCTACAAAAATACATAGGAATGGCTACAGTTAACATAAACTAAGAAAATACAATAGAATCGACAAATATTCATGAAAATATAATACAACTAAGCTAATAAAGAGGGTAAAGAAAGAATCCTTTAGTGTCAATGAACTAAAGAGAAATCTATATGTGAAGAGTCACAAAGGAAGATGCCAGCAGAATGAATCTTCAACAATCCTCCAATGGAAGGTCCGTTTTCATTCCTTTGCAAGATCTCTCTTCCTGTGAGAAGTGATGAGCATGCTTTGGTGTAGATTTCTCACTGAAGATATGCAACTGAGGTCTGTGGATTATAATAGGGATTCCACATTAATTTATGTAGCATAACACTACCTTTTGTTCTCTCCGTTAAATTGGTACCCCAAGGCCCTCTTTTATAGGGATTTTTTAGTGGTTGATCCTATTAAGTGGAGGTGGTTGTTGTTGAGACTTCCAAAGCTTGATAAATTATCTTAGGAATCTGACTATTTGATCCATAGCCTATACATGCCTTTGAGTATAATTCATAGGTTTTAGCACTTTTCCTAATGCTGCAATGTCAATTATGCAGATTCATGTTGCTATTGAAGGGTTAGTCATGTGGATCCATGCAAAACCTAAACTTCACTTTTGCGCGGATGAGAAAAAACCCACTTAGTAAAGTTTTATCAACTACTTTTTTGGTCATTGACTAATATCCTTGGAGAAGCTTTGGTTTGACGATTCAATGATATTTTTGGTGATCACCGATAGTGTCTATGAGAAATTTTTAGGTGATAACAATGATATTACCTACACATCCTATCCACAACTTGTGGTGGTTGTTTTCCTAGTTTAGACACTTAATCTTCCATTGCATGAGTGCCTATCTTTTGAAAAATAAGGAAAGTTTTATGTCTAAAGTGGCCAATTTTTTACCCATAATCTAGGTTGTGTTTGTAGGCATATAATTTAAAGCCCGTTTTTTAAATTTTTGCACGACACACTACTTATTGTATAGATTTTTTGTAAATTAAATTTTCTTAATAGGAAATAAATGTTTATGTCCCAAAAAAAATGATTGTAATTAGTTTGGAAGGAGAATAATCTTTGAGTCCTCTAAAACATGTGTAAATTTTGATATGAGGGAAGGCCCACTAAATTCTATCATGGTAGAGTGTTGAGATTGTCTTCCTTCCTACATATCAAGACAATGAGAACACAACTTTTCATTATAGGGCTTGTCAATACACATATCATTTGTAGGATTATCATCTAATAATGTGATCCTCCCAACGAAAACCATTAAAAATACTAAACCCAAACATTGGTGATCATTAGTGAAACACCTGTAAAGGTTACTCCCAAACCACATGTCAAATTATCTATATCACTGACATCATGTAAGGATCCCAACACTACATTTAAGGTTTTAGATGTGGATATGACCTTAATCTATTCTGATTTTGTTTTCTTTCTAAGTCATATATCCTAGGGGAAAATGTTTGAGTATTTCCATGCAGTTTAAGGATGGTACCAAGGGTAAATCCTCGATTCTTTAATATACAAGACCAATTCCACAACTCATTAATATATTATTTATAACTCATCAACAATTGGCTCACTAAGATTAAACATGTTAGAAAGTGGGATTTGAACCCAGTGTAGAGGATAACAACTTTTCCTTGTTGGGAATGTGTTATACATTGTGTTGAGTATAGTAGGGGGGGGGGGGGGGCATGGGTTCACAAGGGGCACAAATCCTACCCCACCCCCATGCTTGGGGGTTTGAGGACAACACCCCTAAATATTTTTGTGGGTGGTTTTTTGCAGTTTTCAGCATATGGTTTTCACTTTTACTATTTTGTGGTGCATGGTGGCTTAGCCCATGGTTTTGTAGTTTTGGTTAAGGAACTATGGTTTTATGTTAATCCAATGTGGTTTATGGATGTCGCGGTATATATATATATATATATATATATATATATATATATATAATGTAAATATATATGTATTGAAAAGTCTTTCTAATTCTCTTGATTTGGGTTTTCGTTGTAAAATCTCTATCTTAATGTGTTTGCTTTCGATTGCATATTTTCTATTTTATTAAGGATTTTTTGCAACAATTAATCACACAAGATTTAAACCTACATTCCTCACAATCACTTAAGCTACACCCAATTGATAATCCCTTACCATTCTATGCAATGAATGATGGTAGAAAATCCCTCTGATGGGATAAAAAGCCATCACGAACGTGAAATGTGGAAAGAGGTTAGTATTTCCACCTAGTGTAGATGAAATAAGGTATCTATGGTTCATTAGACCCTCATTTGTGCTAGAACCCTTAGCTAATTATAAAGATATGAGAAAGAAAATTGGTGGAAGTTGGGGTGGAGGGTGCGGGGGAAGATGTCCATCATTTCTTCAACTCACAACAAAACACTTTAGAGGCATTGCACTTTTCATTAGAGAGCATAATTCCTTCTATATGAAGTTTCTATTCTCCTAGAATCAACACCATCTATGACCTCTTGTCACTATACTTTGTTAGTCATGTAAAAGGAAGAGACATGGATCTTATTAGCATTCAAACGAACTCCTCACTTTTTATCTATTTTATAATACTTAGTTGATGTTACACTCATGTAATGGTTTAGTGTGATGTATTACCTACTCATAGATCTCTCACAAGTCAAGAGATATTAAAATTTACATATTTCTTAATAAACCACTAGCTAAAATTCAATGTTGTACATTTCTATATTCACAAAGTTTATATCTTCTAGGACAACTATTTACCTCCTTAATAGATTTAGGCTTCCATAGTAAATATGGTTTACATTTGAGTTATTGGAAAACAAATTAGGCTTCCAATAAGTTCTTGTTTTAGGCATTGCTTTATTTTAACTAATCAAGATCAGGAATAAAACACACATAGAGATAACATAACAATGAAAATTGAAACCATTTTTGTGAATGTTAGATAATTTAATGACAAAATATATATTATCGAGATAATATAACAATGAAAAATTGAAACCATCTTTGTGAATGTTAGATAATTTAATGACAAAATATATATTATCGAGATAACATAGCAATGAAAATTGAAACCATCTTTGTGAATGTTAGATAATTTAATGACAAAATATATATTATCGAGATAACATACCAATGAAAATTGAAACCATCTTAGTGAATGTTAAATAATTTAATGACAAAAAATATATAATCAAATATTGAAATAAATAAACTCATGAGTAATAGATAAAAATATCATTCTCAAAACCATTATCAAAACACAAATCCTTTTGATTACTAGGTAAAAAACATGTAACTCCACTCATAAATACAAACACTTTTAAAATTATCCTCATAAAATGACTAACAACATGATTCTAGAACCCAAACTAGAAGTCCTCATTATCCATTGAGCTTGTGATATCATGTTTCTTAATAAATACCATCTCTTTTTTTCACTAGGTAGTCTTAAGGAAACTAAACAATGATGGTTAATATTTCTAGCCTATTTGATAACCTTGTAAGTTGTAACTCCTATTAAAATCACTCTTTGGTGAGAGAATTAAATAACCCTTCTAAGGACTATTAGTTAGTTCTTATAGAATGCTTTTATATGGCTCAATCAATATTGTTAATTAATTCTTATTGTGTCATGATACTCTTATTATATTTTACAGAAATCACTCTTTGGTGGAGAATTAAATAACCCTTCTAAGAACTATTAGTTATTATATTTTAAGGAAATCACTCTTTGGTGGGAGAATTAATAACCCTTAACTGTTAGTTAGTTCTTATAAAGTGCTTCTATATATCTCAATCAATGTTATTAATTCTCATTGTGGTACGATTATCAATTAGTTCTCATTCTATAGAATGCTTCTACATAGCTCAAACAATTAAATCGTCCTTACAATTAAAATGAAAATTATTTCATCGTTAAATAATATTCAATAACATGTATAGGTTAAAAGTACAATTATAATCGTTAATATCGATGATAACATAATCTAAACATTATATACCAACATAATTATAATTATATTGATGTACGTTAATCAACATAGTCAAAACCAAAGGACGGTCCAATGGCATAACTCCATACTAACCCAATGACAAATTTATATACCAACCCTTCACAATTAGCTCAGGGGTAAATTATGTGGCTTACATTCTTCCGAATAATACATAAAATTGTACATCAAACTAATTATAAATTGCCATCATGGGTTGTGTTGAAAAATCTTTCCAATTAACAAAGAAAAAACAAATTAGAGATAGCTTTTTCTATGGGGATCTAGATACTTGGGGTTGTTTTCTATATGTGAGAGCATTAGACTCGTTTCTCATTGAAAAGGCAAGTAGAGACATGTATTTATTTTTTAGAGTTTGATTATTGATTAATAACATATATGTTTGATTGTGATTTGTTGTTTATTTGTAAAATTTATATTTAAATTTTAGGTGATATGTTTATTCTATTATATATATATTAAAAAGATAGTTTTTAGAAATGTTTCTGTACTTTGAATGATTTTGATTGAATGCATTGAATGTGTGGATTTTATTTTATAATTATAATATACCTTTAAATGGATTAAAACTCATATATATATATATAATCACTGAGCTGATCTAAGTAGGAATAAACTCGAATAATATAGCATCAACTTGAAATGGTCATTATGAATGAGATGACCAAACTTCATATCCTAGTATGAATGCTTCCCATTATCTAGTGGATACCTAATGTTTCCTATATTGGGGCTCTACGATGTTAATGATGTAACCACCTCACCCAAAATATTTCATTGCAACATGTGCCATTGTTGATTAGCTTTCCTATTATTGATGTGTGTGTCATTGTTTCCAATGGGTTCTAACATTATGTATTATGATAAAGGGAATATTATATTATTGATCCCACACACTATTACAATAATCACAATTAGGTTATTACAATAAGTTCATAAAGGTATTTTAGCAACTAGGAGTGAAGTATACTTGTTAAGATTGGAACTTAGATTATTATGGTGATAATTGTTCCAAGTTGCCCCTAAACCACAACCCGAGAGAGAGGGGATGATGCATTTGAATTGAATATGATTATCTCATCCTAGATTACATGGAAGAAGAATTATGGAAAAAGTTGAGATCAATTGATCCATGTTTGGAGGTGATATGGAGCAAATGAAACTCATAATCTTTGAGTTTGGGAGACCTAGCATTTAATGATGTTGTGCATGCACATTGAATTTGTCTCTTTCATTCTATTAATTTAGTTAACTTACATTAACTTTAAATGGCCCATCATTGCTCACCATGAGGTCTTAAGAAATTGGTATGGCTACTATCAAGATTAATATTTTTAAATAATTTATTTCAAACTACTACATAATTATTCTACTAAAATTGTTATTATTACTTATAAATGCAATAATCCTTCTCAAGTCACAATAGAAGTTCATTTCAAAGATATATATAATCTTTCTATTAAAGTATTTATTAATATTATCATTAATGAGGATACAAATGTATGTATTTGTGTAAAAGGCAAAAAGTGCTTGGAAATCTTGTGGCTTGGTGCTGTGATAGATAACGAAGAAGGATTTTGGATAAAAATGTATGAGAGTCACAAGGATGACACTCTCTCAACATCTGTAATTTTATTATTATTATTATTATTTTTAAATTAAGATATCATCATTTTTTAATTATTAATTTTCTCTTTCTTAAAAGTTATATTGCCTTAAAAAATTATATTGTGCTTGTAATGTTCTTTGTAAACCTTATATTTATAGAAATATCTTTGTTGTATTATCACTTCAAATTAGTGAATATTATTTTAGAAATGGAGAGTGTTTTGTTTTGTTTTTGTTTTTTGTTTTTTTTTTTTTAAGAAATTCATGATGTTCTAACTTGACACAAACCTTAAGAGGCCTATGTGAACTCACAATGATTGGATACATACAAAGCCCAACAAAAAAACCACATGAAAATCAAACGAAGATAAATAACATCACATTGTTAGGGTCATCGTTAATATGTGAAGACATAATTTGTAGAATTTTTTTTTTTCCCACCCCGGTTTTCAGTTTCACCTTATTACTCCAAAATAGTTAAATGCCCTTTCCCATTTCCATACATTTAACAAGCTGGAAAATAAATTTTGCTGAAAACACAAATTTTGGAAAAATTACAGAATGCTGGAAAATGCAGAAATAAATATCAGCACACATAAAACAATCATTCACACATTTTGACACATATATTTTTTGTCAACATGACCCTGGAAAAACCCCCTACAACTCTTGGGGAAAACCAGTTCGAAAGCTCCTTCTTATTTCTGGAAAATGCTTTTTACAGTGAGAGAAATATTCAGCAAAAAAATCAGCAAACAGACTTTACAACTTATCTCGTTTTCCGTGCTTAACCACCGCCTCAGAAAATGTGCAAATAGAAAAAACAGAACAACAATAAATGCTATACGTCCTCCTCGATTTTCGTGCCCAAAAATCTGCAATAAATGCAGTTGTATGACCTCCTCAAAATCTGTGCAAACAACAATAAATGCTGCTGTCCAAAATCTCGATTTTTGTGCCAAAAACACAGCAGAACTTTGTTGTACGAAACAACCCTTTGCTGCCTCGATTTTTGTGCCCAATCTTGCTGTACGGCCTGCTATACGACCTCCTTTTCTAGAAAACCATGCCCAAAAATTCTGCCTTTCACTGTGCTAACTCAGTTGTACGGTCTTGCTGAAATGCTGCCTTGGAAAGTGTGCCAAGCTGCTGCCTCCTTCTCCTCACTGCCTAGAAATCTCCCTTGCTCTCTTGTTCTCCTTCTCTCAATCTGCTCATGAAAGAATGAATGATCTTTTCCTCCTTTTCCTCCTTTAACCTAACCCTAAGTGACTTTTGGGGAATCCCTAAATCCAATGGCTGAAATAGATTGAGATCTAGGGCTGAGATTAAATGCTCATTTAAATCTCACTTTCTATTTTTAATTCACCCCACTTTAATAAAGACCCACTTAGTCATTTATTTCCAAAGTCAATTTTCCTTTCTAATTTTACATTGACTTTATTAAAGTCACCTTAAATTAGACTTTAGTAACTTTATCACTTAAAGTCACTTTTAAATTAGATTTGACTTTATAACTTTATAAAGTCACTTTAGTAACTTTATCACTTAAAGTCACTTTAAAATTATATTTGACTTTATAAAAATTATAAAGTCACTTTAGGAGAAAAATTAAATTCTTTTGGACACTTTTCCCTAGGCCAAAGATCAAAGCCTTAGGGAACCACCTGTCCTCCGGTAACCAAATTTCAACACTCCCTCTTACCGAGGAAGGTGTTCCTCACCACACCAATCTTGTCTCTGAAGTAGACATGCTTGCCCCGTGGTAAGGCTTTGGTAAGAATATCTGCAACCTGCTCATCAGTGGGAATATACTCAAGCTTCACAGCTCCTTTCTGAACATAGTCTTTGATGAAATGATATTTGATCTCGATATGCTTTGACCTGTCATGAAATACTGGATTCTCTGTGAGTTTAATGCAATTCTGATTATCACAGTAAATCACTGAAGGTCTCAACGGCTGACCAAATAAGCCAAACAACATCTTGCGAAGCCAGATGGCCTCACAACTAGCTAGACTGGCCGCCATATACTCTGCTTCCGCTGAACTCAATGCTACTGACTGCTGCTTTCGGCTGAACCATGACACCACTGCCAAACCCAACCCAAAGCAGCACCCTGAAGTGCTCTTCCTATCAGAAGCACAACCTGCCCATCAGAATCAGTGTAACCCGCCAATCTCACTCCATCCCCCTGCCTGTAGTCCAGACCATAATCCACTGTCCCCTGCAAGTACCGCAAAATGTGTTTTGCAGCCACCCAGTGAACCTTCCTAGGCTCACACATAAACTGACTCATCGTGTTGACTGCAAAACAAATATTTGGTCTAGTGTTGACCAAATACATCAAGGAACCAATCAGTTGTCTGTACAATGTGGGATCCACCAACTCGGAATCCGAAGCATGAAGCTTCTTCCAGTTGGTGATCATTGGTGTCGACATGGGTTTACAATCCTCCATGTGGAATCTGCCAAGGATGTCCACAATATACTTCCCCTGCCCCAGGAAGAAATGCCCCTCCTCCTGCCACACCTCCAAACCCAAAAAGCAATGCATCAAGCCGATGTCCTTCATCTCAAACTCCGCCGCAAGATCTCTCTTGCAGTGCTCTATGAGTCTCTCTGCACCTGTAATGACCAAGTCATCCACATACAGCACCAGAATGAGAGGCTCCTCACCTATCACAATATAGTAAAGGTTCGGATTTGCCTCACTCTTTGTGAAACCCATCTTTTGCAAGTATGTATCTATCCTGGAGTACCAAGCTCTGGGAGCTTGCTTCAGGCCATAAAGGGCCTTCTTCAGTCTGCACACATGGGACTCCTTCCCCTGCACCTCAAAGCCCTGTGGCTGCTCAATGTACACCTCCTCCTGTATGAAGCCATTGAGAAATGCGGTCTTCACATCCATCTGGTGGATCTTCCAACCCATCTCTCCTGCTATCGATATAATGGAGCGGATCGAAGTATATCGAGCCACGGGAGCGAAGGTCTCCTCATAATCAACTCCCTCTACCTGGGAGAACCCTCTAGCCACAAACCTCGCTTGGAATTTCTCAATGCTGCCATCTGCAGCATGCTTTACCTTGTAAAGCCATCTGGAAGTAACCACGGATTTGCCCTCAGGCCTCGGCACCACCTCCCAAACATCATTCTTCATTATAGAAGAATACTCCTCCTGCATGGCCTCTCTCTAGACCTGCTGGCTAGCTGCCTCCTCATAGCTAGAAGGCTCAGAGTCAAGGATGCTGGTAGCCATTGCCATATAGCTACAAAACCTCTCAGGTGGTCTGCTCTCTCTGACCGGCCTCTTAGGCTCAGCAACAGATGTGGCATCTCTCAAGGTGTCCCGAAGCCACTTGGGCTTCCTCTTCGCTGAGCACACTTCTCCTGCTGGAGAATAAAACTCCTCCTCCTCAACATCAGGAGCCTGAACTCCTGACTGTCTGTCTGTTGTCCTCCTGCCTGCACCTGAACCTGTAGATGCTGAGGTACCGTGTGAACTGTCCATCAGTGGACTCCCTAGTGAACTGCTCTGTGGACTGCTCTGCATGCTGCCCGTAGCACCACCCCTCTGACTCTGCGAGCCACTGCCCACTGACGGACCTGACATCGTCATAGATGTACCTCCGGATCCTCCTGATCCCTGCCCACTGGATCCCTGTGACTGACTCAACTGCTGCTGAGGGTCTGGCTGATCCAGATACTCTAACTCCCGTGACCTCCTCGAACTTCACATCCCGCCTGACAACAACTTTCCTCTGCGCAGGAATGTAAATCCGAAAGGCCTTTGAGGTCTCACTATAGCCCACAAAGATACCCTTCTCTGCGGTGGGCTCTAGTTTGGTCCTCTTCTCCTTGGGTATGTAGGAGTATGTGATACACCCAAAGATACGAAGATGACCAATATCAGGCTTCTTCCCAGAAAAAGCCTCCTCCTGAGTCATGTGCCCCAAGGCACGATGCGGACTCTTGTTCTACAAATAAACAGCTGTGTTGCAGGCCTCTGCCCACAAAAACAATGGTAACCCCTAATCATGTAACATGGCTTTGGCAGCCCCTCCGATGGATCTGTTCTTCCTCTCCGCAACCCCGTTCTGCTGGGGGTTGTAAGGAACAGTGAACTCCCTCCTAATGCTTGCCTCCGCACAATAGTCAACAAACTCTCCAAGGGTGTACTCTCCCCCATTGTCCGACCTCGGGGACTTGATCTTCCGACCTGTCTGTGTCTCCACAAGAGCTCTGAACTCCTGAAACCGCTTGAAGACCTCACTCTTGGTCTTCAAGAAATAAATCCAGGTCCTCCTGGAGTGATGATCAATGAATAACACATAGTACTCATATCCACTCAAGGAAACATGAGACATCCGACCGCTCACATCGGAATGAATCAAATCAAGTATCCCAGTCGCTCTGCTGTCACTGCTGGAAAAAGGGGATTTGGCAAACTTGCCCATCGCACATCCTCTGCAAGTATCAAAGTGATCAGTACTGAACTCTGGCACACCTGTAGTGATCTCCCGCAAAGTCCTCAAGGCTCCATGATACATGTGCCCCATCCTGCGGTGCCAAATCTCACACAACTCGGAACTGCTAGCTCTGCTGTCGGTACTACTGCTCAATGCCAAAAGGGACTGAAATGCAAACTTGTACACCTTTGCATGGCATACACCTATCACTCTAGCTGAATCAGCTGGAGTGCCCCTGGGATACATCAACACCTGTCCTCCCCTGAATAGTATCTCATATCCTCTGTCCTCCAAAGCTGAGACGGATATGAGGTTCTTCCTCATCCCCGGCACATAAAGAACATCTGACACCTTCAAGGGAGGTTTGGACTCCCTCTGAAATGTCAATGTTCCCACACCGACTGCTCTAACAACTCTGTCATCACCGAGTACTACCTCTACATCAGTGCCACTCTCTGAAAGCTCTGAGAAGTACTCACGGACTCCTGTCATGTGACGTGAAGCCCCACCGTCCACATACCAGATACCCGAAGATGCTCCGCTAATCGAGGGAAATGCATGCTCCCTCTGAACCTCTATGGCAGATAATCCTGCACTAGAAGACTCACACGCAATGAACCCAAACTCCCTGTCAAAGCGATCTGCAAAGTCCTCAACCTCTGCTGAAGCTGCCATGCTCTGGTTCTTCCCCTTCTTCTTCTTCTTCTCCGGACACACAACTGCATAGTGTCCCATCTTCTGACAATTCCAACACTTCACTTTGGAATAGTCCTTCTGTGAGTTATCTTGTTTACCTTTACCTTTGCCTTTGCTCCCACCATTGCTTGTGGAAGCCTGCTTCTTCCCTTTGCCCTTCTTGCGTCTTGCCAACAGTGCTACATCTTCATCCTGCTCAACTGGCTTGGCTGCCCCAAGCTGACCTTTCCTGATCTCTGTCTGAATGCAATCATCCCAAAACCTCTCCCATGTGGGAAGGGTCTCACGTGCACAAACCCCATTAGCAAAGTTCATCCATGAACTGGGGAGGCCATTCACTGCAATCCGCACCAACTCAGTGGGTGGAATGGCCTCTCCAATCGCTGCCAACTCCTCTCTCACATTAGTAATCTTTGTGAGATATCCAGCTGCACTATCAGTCTTACCCATTTTAATGTTCTTCAGCTTATCCTTCAGGACCATTTTCCGGTTCTCATTGGTACTCTGGTAGAGGTTGGTCAATGCTGTCCACATCTAATGAGCATTTCTTTTTCCTCTCACATGAGGAATGCAATGGTCTTTGATTCCGTCTAGAATCAGTCTCTTACCCTTGTTGTTCTTTTTATTATATGCTGCCAACTGAGTAGCATCAGTAGGCACATTTACAGGGTTCTGTGCGGTATGCACCATTATGTTCCAGACGTCCGCCTCCTCAAAGATACTCTGCATTCTCTCCTTCCAAACACTGTAATTGGTATGCCCATCCAACCTATCCTCCACCCTCAGTCCCAAAGACATCCCGCTGTCCTAAAACTGAAAAATAGCACTGCTGTAGTAAAGGTAAAAATTCTGTTTGTGAAAAAATCAGCTTGCTGGAATTTTCTGAGTGAAAAATCAGCAGGCTGTATTTTTCTCCTTGCTGTCCCAAACTGCTCTTTCAGCACTCAACCTCTGATACCATGTAGAAATTTCTGATTTTCCCACCCCGGTTTTCAGTTTCACCTTATTACTCCAGAATAGTTAAATGCCCTTTCCCACATCCATACATTTAACACGCTGGAAAATAAATTTTGCTGAAAACACAAATTCTAGAAAAATTACAGAATGCTGGAAAATGCAGAAATAAATATCAGCACACATAAAATAGTGATTCACACATTTTGACACATATATTTTTGGTCAACATGACCCTGGAAAAACCCCTTACAACTCTTGGGGAAAACCAGTTCGAAAGCTCCTTATTTCTGGAAAATGCTTTTTACAGTGAGAGAAATATTCAGCAAAAAAAATCAGCAAACAGACTTTACAACTTATCTCGTTTTCCGTGCTTAACCACCGCCTCGGAAAATGTGCAAACAGCAAAAACAGAACAGCAATAAATGTTGTACGTCCTCCTCGATTTTCGTGCCCAGAAATCTGCAATAAATGCAGCTGTAAGGCCTCCTCAAAATCTGTGCAAACAGCAATAAATGCTGCTGTCCAAAATCTCGATTTTCGTGCCAAAAACACAGCAAAACTTTGCTGTACGGAACAGCCCTCTGCTGCCTCGATTTTTGTGCCCAATCTTGTTGTATGGCATGTTGTACGGCCTCCTTTTCTAGAAAACCGTGCCCAAAAATTATGCCTTTCACTGTGCTAACTCAGTTGTACGGTCTTGTTGAAATGCTGCCTTGGAAAGTGTGCCAAGGCTGCTGCCTCCTTCTCCTCACTGCCCAGAAATCTCCCTTGCTCTCTTGCTCTCCTTCTCTCAATCTGCTCATGAAAGAATGAATGATCTTTTCCTCCTTTTCCTCCTTTAACCTAACCCTAAGTGACTTTTGGGGAATCGCTAAATCCAATGGCTGAAATAGATTGTGATCTACGGTTGAGATTAAATGCTCATTTAAATCTCACTTTCTATTTTCTAATTCACCCCACTTTAATAAAGACCCACTTAGTCATTTATTTCCAAAGTCACTTTTCCTTTCTAATTTTACATTGACTTTATTAAAGTCACTTTAAAATTAGACTTTAGTAACTTTATCACTTAAAGTCATTTTTAAATTAGATTTGACTTTATAACTTTATAAAGTCACTTTAGTAACTTTATCACTTTAAGTCACTTTAAAATTAGATTTGACTTTATAAAAATTATAAAGTCACTTTAGGAGAAAAATTAAATTCTTTTGGACACTTTTCCTTAGGCCAAAGATCAAAGCCTTAGGGAACCACCTGTCCTCCGGTAACCAAATTTCAACATAATTTAGAAATTTTAGTGCATGCTTGATATAGAGAAATTGTAAACATGATGTGGTATTCGAGTTTTCTTTGGATTTTGATCACATATTTTATCTAGTTTTCTAGCATTGAAATTTCTCATGAGCTTATGTTTTTGATAGTGTGGAATTTGTTTTCAATGAAGTAAAGTTCAAAGTTTGTGTTACCTCAAATTAGGTGTTGAGGTGGGGCTTTCCATACTTGTCTCCTTCCTTTAGTAAGACCAAGCTAGATTGGCCTACATCAAACTTGTATCCCTTTTCTAGGCTTGATTAAGACTAAGTTTGACTAATGTAGATGTAGCTTATATCAAACTTGTATCCTATTTCTATGCTTAAGTAAGACCAATTTTGACTAACCTAGGTGTGGAACTGTGGCTTCCCGTACTTGTTGAGCAAATTATATTAGCTACATCAAACTCATATCCCCTTCCTAAGCTTGAGTAAGACCAAGTTTAACTAATCTAGGGATGCCCTTCCTTGATAATTAGCCAATTTATTGGGAGGTCCTCCCTCCTTAAGGTAGTAGTGCTTTATGGATGCATTTTCACAAGTATAAGAATATTTGTGTGTTACTTATATTATTACCTAGTAAATTTAGTTCTCGATGATCTCTTATTCAATGGACAATGTATTAGTGTGATAATTTATTGTAATTCAAGGTTTTTGACTTAAGTTGTTTTCTATTCATTACAATATTGGGAGCGTGTTCCTCCCTACAAAGTTTATCAAAACCTTATGATGGTTTTTTTCTAGTTTAAATGCATAGCCTTATGTTGCTCCTTCACGTGAGTGCTTTTGATTTGTACAGGAAAGGTTTTATGTCTATAATGCTCCAATTTTTTTCCAATTTAAGATGTGATTTGTAGATAAATGATTTTATAATCTATTTTTGAAGTCATGATTAGTATTTTATGGTTCTTGTGAAGGATGCACATGTGATTTATCCTTTGGTGTAAAATATTACCCTTTATTAAAAGTTAAAAGATGTTTTTATGTCAAAAATATGACTAGTTGGTTTGAAAAGAGATTTATCATCAAGTTTCCCATAATATGTGGAAGTCAATCTAAGTGGAAGCATGCCATATCTTTTCATGGTGTGATGTGGATATTAATTTTTGGCATAGATTTTTTGTTGTTGCTAGTTTTTCTATGACTTGTGGTAAGAGTCATTGGCTAAGAAACCATGACCCATGAGGCTTCTAAGTCGTAAAAATTACTTGGGGATTGCACTCATCCTAGGCCACATAAACCCTTAATACGGTTGGATTTTTTGTACGCATGGGGTTTTTAACTTATAATTTTCACACAAGGAGTGCCTTCATAGAGCACCTTATCACTATCGGTCTTTGGTCTCAGTTCCTAGGAATGTGAGAACATCATATTTTACTATAGGGCATGTCAACAAAGAGATAAATGGCAAGATTCTTGTGTGGTAACATTGGTATTCATAGAAAACACATTCAAAGGGAATGACTACATGTCAAATGATTGAAACCAACAATAACGATTAAGTGCTAACTAAAATGTGGCATTTTTTGACACACTAATGATGCAATTTTACTGCTTCATAAATGAAATCTAAGGGTTTTGTGGGGTTTTTGAGTTCACCCATATTATAAAAAAATATAAATCCAACAATTACACCTTTAGAGATCATAGATCTATGTTTTGTTGAATTTTGAGGAGAATGAAGTGTTTTAGTTAACACTTATACAAAGTCCCCAAGTTGTGTTGGTATCTTCCTCATTCTAGGTATTAAAGATTAACACTCTCAATATTTATTGCATTATAATCTCATTTTAGGGGAGCACAAAATCTCCTTATCTCCTTATGGCATACATGCATTAACTCAATGATCGCAAATTTTCTTGATAAACAATTTCTCAGAATGGACTTAGTGAATCCTTAAAGCTTTAGCATAGTCACTAACCAGATGAGAACCATAACCTCAAAATGAGAATTTTACCCCCAAAATACAAAAATCAACCCCCAATTCACAAAATTGTGCTAATTCTGACATTTTTATTATTATCTAAGCTTATAATTGTAACTTGTTTGAAACCATGGCCTAAACATCTAATATTGTTGTAACCAAAACCTTAAAATCAACCGCCTAATTGAAAAATGGTGCTAGATTAGTAGTGCCTCCTTTTTTGGGGCTTAAATTTGCAACCCAGTTGGAACCATGACCTAAACAATTGGTTCCATTGCAACAAAAATCATACATTCTAGCCTAGAATTGAGAAGTGGTGCTACTAGTAGTACTCCTATTTTTTGCTTAAAATTACAACACTTTAGAAGCAAATTCTTAAGAATAATATTAATGTAAACAAATCATAAAAATAAATCTTCAAAAGTCCATTCATTTAGTGTTAATTTAAAAGAAGAAATAAAATATAATATAAAACCCCAATTTAAGTTTAATCATCTTCATTTATCTTAAAATAAAAAAATAATAAAACCAATAATTCTTCTTTTAAAATACATAAATTAAATAATATAAAGAAAACTTATATAAAAATTTTAAAAATAAAAATACAGTAGAAAATAGAGAAAGTTAATTATTATTATTATTTTTATTTTATATTATATTGAATCGGTAATTTGTTGGAATAATCTAAGCAAGCCCAAATATCAAACCTAATGGCTACCTACATAACACCAAGAGTATATCCAACAACCCATAAGATAGATATACCAGGAATTTATAAGTTAACAAGAGCTGACACTCCATGAGGGTGAGGGACCCTGATTAATGGGCTAAAGAAGTCCCATTGTGGAATTTGAAATTGGATGGAAGGAATAACATCTCATTGTGCAGGCCACTCGATCATCCCATAAAGAGACAATTTAAAATAACAAATTAAACATAATTTTTGTCTAGGTAAATAACAGTATTTGTGCATCCCCTCCCTCCAAATGCTTAGGAATCATTCCTACAAAAATGGCTAGGTTCTTGATGGTTTTGTTTTTTAATTTAATTATTATTTTTAGAATTTGGTTAATATCACATTTTACTATAGATATTTTTAATAATTTGATCACAATGTTTTTATAATGGATTTTATTATTCTTAGAAGTTTAAGGGGGAGGGGGGTGTTTTTTGAATGTAATGTAAGGTAGAGGGGTTTTATGTTATTTTACCTTGGAATGTGTGGTATGTCAAAAAACTAAAGGAGAGACTATGAAGACCCTAGGGCTCCTTTAGACATTAGCAATAACAAGCCAACATTAGGAAGACATATCAGTGAAAGAACCTACTGGTGGAAGAAGCGACATGGGAAGATGAGTATTTCATGTAGAGACACCCTCAGATATTCAAGTGTTGAGGACAACACTTATTTGTATAGGAGGGGCATGTTAAGCCCTACATAAGCCCATACTAACCCAAAAAACCCTTATTATGCCCTAGATATTGAGTGATTACATTTCTATATTTATATTGTTATGTAAGTTAGAACTCCTCATGGTCCCATTTTATTATAATTGTATCTTTTGTCTCCCCCCCCCCCCCCCACCCCACACACACACACACACACACACACACACACACACACACACACACACACACACACACACACAAAGGATATATAGTCTTAGGATCATTAAATATTGTCTAGTTCATTGTATTTATTGTATAAGAAGGTTTCCTCCTCGAAGTGGATTGTAATTATTGGTTTCCTATCATTTTTAAGGCGTGAGGATCATAACAGTCTATCTATTTTTTTTCTCTAAAATATGTATTCATATATTGTCTAAATATTTTAAATTTTGATATATATATATATATATATTAAAAATATTTCTGTTATATTTAAAATATTTGATAATCCCCTGAGGGGAAACTCAATTGGTGTTGGATATGAAAATGAAGTGTTATGCGTGAGGAGGTTTGAGGTTCAAATCCCCCCAATTCACTCATGTCTGCAAGGCATACGTAGGCACATAGAGGTTACAGTGATAGTGTTTGGAATCAAACCCGTGCCACATGAGTACGAGACCAACCCAATTGTCAATTCCTCTAGATACTAAAAAAAATTCATACCTTAAATTAATTTTATATATTTTATTATTAGCACAAACCTAAATATTTATATAATACATATAATAATTGATAATATTTCTCTAATACCTTATATTTGGAAAATTTCCACATAAAAACTGATAAAGTAGGAACCAAAAAGCTATGTAAAATAGAAGCCTATCTTGAGGGAAGCGGGGTTAGTAAGAGTTTGTCACTATTAAGTTTTGACTTATACAAAATTTAAAGAATAATAAACTAAAACTAGAACCCTAAACCCACATACATTTATGATATTATTGTGATTAAAGAAAAAAAAAACACTGAAAGTGTCTGCTCAAGCTCGAAGGCTTGAGAGCTAAAACCATGTTACTAAGAAACCTAAAGGAGTTGGTTTTACAAAGTCATATGTTGAGATATCAATGATGTGATCCTAAGAGCCAACACTGGAACTAGGGATAGAACACCACCATGCTTCTTTCCTAACCATGAATATAGAGTAAGAAGGAGCTTATACTCCTTCTCTAGTCTATTCATATGAGCTTTAAGCTTTAGGTATTCCCCCTCCTAACTTGAGAGTGAATGGGTGATGAAGGACTTTGTGTGCTAGTATAATTCCAACATTTTGAAAAACTTGGTGTCTCGAGCATGATTAGAACCCACATATGGGATTAAATCCTTTGTTTAATATTTCATATCCTCAAAATGGATTGTGTTTTCCTTCTTGACCTCAACTACCAAAATTCTTAGGTATTTGTGAAAAGTTGGTGATATTTAATGATGGAAATATTAGGCGACAATTAGAGTGTTATATTTAGCACAAGTGTGATGTAACGACGACCCACCTTGATAGATTGAGAAAGGAACCATTGAATTACAAAAGAGGAAAAACGTAAAAATTTGTATGGCGACAGGGGAAGGGGTGGGCTAACACAGTGGAGAATGAAAGATGTGAAGGTTGAGCTAGTAGGGTGATGGATTAGGAATAGAAACACTAAATCATAAACATGATATGTGGAGCGAAATTGATGTCCCATAAATCCCACATGTTTCTATAGTAGCTATTCCTTGCTCTAAACATCAATGACATTGGTATGGGATGCATAATGTTAAAGATAAGAAATTTCCTAAGGTGAAAATTCAATGCATGTTCAAGCTTGATCATTAGATCACATGATAAGATATGCATGTAGAAGGGGAGATGGAGAATGACACATGGCTAAGGATGGAGATCCATTCGTCCCTCCCATATGAGATCAAATTATTCCTTCGGCCACCCAATTTGAGAAAATTAATTAATTATTACATAATTAAATGGAAATGAAAAAAAAAAAAAAAAAATATATATATATATATATATATATATATATATATATTTTAATAGTGTTGAAAATTATAAATTATATTTTTATGAAATACATTGAAAAAAAAGAAAAAAAAAACACCAATGAAGAAAAATATTTTAGACAAAAATGAAAATAATTGAGAAATATATAAAAAAAACATGTGAAGGAAAAAGGTGATAAATAATAATTATTCAAAATCTCAGAAAAGTACCTCCATAAAAAATGGTGCTACCAATAACACAACCTTTTCAAATGAGGTAAAAATAGCCACCAAATGATACCTCTTAAAAAAATGAAAACACTAGAGGTTCCTTGTAAGTTGGTAAGTATGCTCTTTGAGGAGAAATGGAAAGAGGTGAGACGTTAATCACCTCCCTCTCACACTAATGGCACCTATCTCATAACCTTCTCACAAAACTTAAGCAATAAACAATTTTTCTATCGATGCCTACTTTACAACCTTGAGGTAATGAGGTTTATAATTGAAATATTGTAAAACATCAAGTGTTCACCTACATTTATGAAACACTTGTGTGGTGCTTAATGTTTGCCCATCCTTTAGTGTTCACCAAGAAAATAAATTACATAGATTAATGGCCACATTTTTTGAAGAGGATATTGTGGCAAGGAGGAGAGTAACATTGTAACATTTGTGGAGGGCCACTTGACATTTATTATGGCTTGGTTCCATTAATGTATTACTCATGTTTTCCATTCTTGTGTCATGGTTGTAGTGGTGTATTTCTTGTGTTTAACATTTATCGATAATTTGTGTGGTGATTAAGGTTTTCCCATCCTTTAGTGTTTCACCGAGAAAATGCATGACACCGATTAATGACCAATTTTGTGAATAGGAGGTTGTGGTAAGGAGAGTAAAATTGTAACACTTGTGGAGGGTTGCTTAAAATCTGTTGTGGCTTGGTTCTATGGTGGATTTCTTGTGTTTACTATTCTTTGTGAATTTTATCTGTTAGTTACACTTTGGAAAGTTTTGTTAAGGGCAATAAGGTCATTGATGAATTGGTGTATAATGGCATGGGGCTCTTAAGACTTTCACTTCACTTGTTTGGTGCTAACTTTAGATGGTGGACATTATTTTTTCGATGAACCTTGTGCACCTTAATTGTTTTAAGTTGCAATATCATTCCATCTAGTGATTTGCTACCATGGTAGGTTACCATGCATTCTCAACTCTATTTTATTGACAATGGGTCCACATTATAAAGTTGTCTTGCAGGTATCCAAATTTCTATCAATGACATTTTTTCTTATGGGCATGTGTTTTTAATAACATGTGACTTGAATTTTCCATCATGGGACTCATAGCTTGTATTAATTAATGGGTGTTGTTTTCATATGGGAAATGATTTTATATGGTACTTCTATTATCTTCTAGGAACCCTAGTCTTTATTGATATTTTTCCCCATTCATTGGCTCATCATTGCAATGCTCCATGAAGATAGAGGGTATTTTACTTCCATTATTCTCAATTAGTTATGGCCTTGGGGAGTGTTCTTCCATTGACGCCTTATCAACAACTTATGGTGATTGATTTTCTAGTTTAGATGCCCAATCTTCCTGCCTATATTTTGTAATGGGGAATTTTTATGTCAATAGTATTTAGAGTTTTATGTTATCTAGGTTGTGCTTGTAGATGGAAAATTTTAGATATCATTTGTAAATTTTTGCTCAGTTTTTGTTGGTGCTTGTGGAGGTTGCACATGATGAACCCTTTTTTATATAAAACCTTTTTAAATTACAGTTTTTTACTATTCAAAAGAAACTTTTGTCTAAACAAAATTGACCATAATTATTTTAGAAAAAAGGATCATCATCAAGTACCCCAATATATGTGTAAAAGTTCATATGAGAGAAGGCCTACCAAAGCATATCATGGTAGAGTGTGGAGATTAACTTTGTTCCTAGGTCTCAACATTGTAAGAACTCGACTTTCATTGTAGTGCTTGACAAAACATAAACATTTGTAAGATTATCATCTAATAGCCATGATCCTTATGGGGAAAAACATGAAAATAAACTAAAATGAGAGGTTGGTGATCATTGGTGAGAAGAAACCTCCAAAGGAAACTCCCAAACCACATGTCAAATAATCAAGACCATTGACATTGGCTAAGAAGCCCAACCTTTACTCGAAGGGTTTTGATGTGGATATGGCCTTAATCCCTTCCCATTCTATGCAATGAGTGAAGGGTGAAAAGCCCTATAGTGAGATGAAAAGAAATTGTGAATTGTTAGATCTCAAAAGTAAAATTAATTTCTCCACTCAATGTGGTTTAAGTAAGGTGTCTAAAGTGGCCCATGTGGTGTAGAACAGTCGGTGATGGGGTGCACTGTTAAGGCACTCCGTTCTGTAAGGTCACCGGTTCGAAACCCATGGGTGGAATGGAAGGAGAAAAAAATGGGAAGATTAGGATTAGTCTAAACGAGCAAAAAAAAGAAAAAAGAAAAAAAAAGTAAGGTGTCTAAAGTCCATCACACCTTCATTAACAATAGAGTCTTTAGCTAAATTGGAAAAATATCAAAAAGAAAATAAAAGAAATAAATTTCTATCATTTTTCAAACTTTGCAATAGATTGCTTTAAAACCAATATACTTTTCATTAAAAATATATTCACTTATATAAAAATTTGTTAAACTCCTAAATTTTAACATCATCTATAAACTATTATCTTTCTACTCCTTAAAAAAATAAAGAAACACAAATTTGGTTACAACTCAAATGACCTTTTTTTTTCTACATTGGTTACTTCAAATTCCATTCATATTAAAAAAACACCATAATCTATTACTCATTACTTGTATTTGTTAAATGTTGTAATATAGTAGATTCGTTAAATAGAAAATAATATTATGCTTCACATATCTCATGCTAGGTTAATTATTACAATTAAATTTTGTATTTTTTTTATTATTATCTTTGATAAATATGTTTTCTCTGCTCAAACTTCAACTTCCAAAAACAACCATGTACATCACTTTACTTAGACCTATCATGAAGTAGAGAGCTCAGAGAGAGAAAAGAGGAGAGGTGTATTAGGAATGATTTCCATGTTTCACTCAACTGAAATCATCTTTGTCTTATCATGAAGCAAAGAGATGAGAGAAAATAAGAGAGATGAATTAGGAATGATTTCCATGTTTCACTCAACTGAAATCATCATCTTTGTGGATACCATAATAATGATAAAGTATATATTAGCTGAAGTTAACATCAATAAACTAATAAGTGATGGGTAGAGGGTCATTACACTAAACCTTTTAAAAAGCAAAGCCATTCACTACTGGGGAACAAACACTTAAAGTCTACTTGTGAATGAATATAATTTTTTTATTATTTCTCTTCATTGATTAAAATCAAGACCTTAGAGAACCCTAACTAGAAGTCCTCACCTTCCATCCAACTGACAATATTGTAATCCCTTACGCATTTCAATGAAATGCCACCTTCTTTTATTCGCCAAGCACTATGTTCCAAGAGAACTAAATAATTATCCTTGGCATTATCTATCTATCTAGTTGACAACCTTGTAATTCCCCCTCTATTTTAATGAAACGCCTTTTCTATTAACTAATTGATTTGTTCAAGAGAACTAAAATGTATCCTTAACACCTCAAATTGGTCTAAGAATAACTCTTTGCTCTTATTGAACAGAGTGCTTCTCAAAGGTTAAATAATTAATTCAAATTTCCTTTAGTTTAATAATTAAATAATGCTGTACAACGGCTACATGTTAAAGTCACGATTGTCTTATCTGTGCAACTGATCTTAAATTTAAATTTAAATGAGATGAGCAGTATATATAAAATATGATTCATCCACGTTGAGCAGCATAGTTGAAACCAAATGACACTCTAATGGCAAAACTACAAACTAACTTAAAGACAAAATTACATACTAATTTAATGACAAAATTGCATACCAACTATATTGGAAAGGCATTAGATTTTTCTATTTTCTATCGGGAAGGCAATAAGAACTATGACAACTGTTTTGACTAATAATATATATGATTGCTAGGTTGTCACGGCTCAATAGTATTATGAAAGTTTTATAATAATCATTTAAGTTTAAATTTCAATGGGTATGAAAGTGATTATAATAATCACTTAAGTTCAAATTTCAATGGGTATGTTTATTATTACAGATATGTTGCATAGTTTGTGAGTTGAATAATAAATTGTTTTTGTTCATTACCCTAATGGTGAGAAATGAAAGAATAATGTGTATAAGAGCCCTTTCCACAAGGATATATTGATATAGTTGATAATTAATTGTTAATTATGAAATATTTTTTTAAAGTAGTTTATTAATATTCTTAATTAAAATTAGATTTATTGATATGTTTTTTTTTTAAATTGCTATTTAAATTTAGCTTAACATAGAGAAAAGATAATTATCTTCTTTTAAAATACCTTTTTTTTTCTTTTTCTTTTTTTAAAGATTTTAGTTATCATTTTTAGCAAATGGGTATATCAAATTGTATCATAGTTTTCAATCATGACTTCTATATGAAAAATTCAGCCTATCAATGATCTCTCACAGTCACACTCTAGTGCAATTTGCCCTTGGTTACCTTCACTATATTTATTTTCTTCTAAGGAGTATGATTGGGTCCCAACGACCTCCTTTCACCTCAATCTAGTGCGTTGGGATTTCTAATAAGAATTTGTTGGAGGTTTTTATTTGAAGTTAGATGGCACTAAGGAGAAACCCCTCTCCAAAGTAGACTGAGGGAATTGATTTGAGAATATTGGTTGAAACACTACGACAAGAAGAAATAGTCCTAGATTTTTTTCATTTTAAGAGGTCACCTACCTTAAATCCTCACCCTTTCTAGCTAAATGCCAAGATTTATAACTACAATAGCATCATAAATGTCCACATTTTGGATTCTTGGATCTCAAATTTGCAATGATTTGTGTCCTCTTAACCATACATGGTAAAAGCAACTAAGCTAGAAGTTATAGGCATGCACATGTTCAATCTTGCTCTCACTTCGTGGAAAACTAGAAACCCTTCAAAATCCACATTCATTCTAGAAATTAAAGACCATTCTACCCAAACTTTGACCTTATATCATAGTGGGACAATCATCTTTACCAAGCAATTAAAGCACATTTCTATCCTCTTGGATATCATTAGTAACACTTGCCATGTTGGATCCATCCTTAGTAATTCCATGGTAGTTAATTTAATAGTTCATTATGTTGCCTTTAGATTTATATCCTTGATATCTAGAGGCACTCAGCATTAATTTTTTCTATGGTTTATTACCTCCTCTTAAGGGAAAGGTTTCCATTTTTGAAACCACTACCCTAGACCAAGCCTTTCCTAGATCCTTAGATACTAAAAAAAATACTAAACTTAAGCCTCCATTTTCGATGACACTTGATAGAGTCCCAACCTTTTTAAAAGAGTGTGCTCCCCTATCAAGTCCATGTGAATATCACATTCAAGCAATCATTTCCACTTTCACAAGAGTTGAAACTGCTCCTTTGATGAATGACATGCCCTTTGTAGGGCTCAAAGAGTGAAGGCACTCTTTATGGATCATCACCAAGAACCACCTAATACCAAAAATACCAAAATCATTTCAATGGAAAACCACACCTCCATAAATCCATGCTTGGTCCTCATGTCACATAATTAATACCATGGAATATGAAGTCACACCCTTGGATTTTCTAATCTTATTTTGGATTGTCCCTATTAATACGATCATGATGCATAATATAAATGAAAAAATCAACACTTACAACCTCACCAAAAATAAAAAGCATGCAATATCACTTTTTTCTACAACACTCTCAACTTCATCTTCACCCACCTTCTATCTTTCAATATTGTTCTCAAACAAATAGGCATTAGCAAGAGCCTCAACCTTTTTATAATTCACCTAATCAAGGGGGCAATAATTCTTATCCAACATACCCTAGTATGTAGCCTTTGTCAAAGTCCTATATCATTGTGTTCGAGGAACCCCATGGACTCCCTCCTATGCATTCAATCCAACACTCCATTGATCTTATCCTGGGATCCTTTCTACCTAACACTTTATCCTATAATCTTTGTCTCATGTAAGCATTCAAAATTCATGCCCAAATTTTAAAATTGCTTGAGGAGAGTCACATCCAAGCAAACACCCCTCCATGTTTCCCACAAGCATTCATCATTCTTAAGGAAGGAAAAATGAATGGTGCATGGTCACTTTTTATAAGACCTTCCAAAAATAAAAAAAATCAAGAACCATTATCCCCTAACACATCAAGGAAAAAGTTGATCAACTCTATGGTTCCCAATATTTCACTAAGATGGATTTAAACTTCAAATATCACTATGTTTAGATGAATCCATTAGAGAGTTGGAAAAAATCCTTTAAATTTTTTTTTATCCCTTATGAGTGGTTTGTAATGTCTTATGGTCTGTGCAACATTCCTACTATGTTTATGAACCTCATCAATGATATCTTTCTCCCCCGCTTGGTTGTCTTACGGTAACCTATCTTGATGATTACATATTGATATTCAATGACACAAGGGAGGGCCATTGGTCCATTAGCAACATGTGCAAACAATTTTAGAATTGGTACCTCAACACATGTTGCAAGTAAATGTAAGAAGTATTTTGGATAAATATCAATATTGTATTTATGATTTCTCATTGATACAATAGGGATTCATGTTGACACACAAGAGGTATAGGACCTCTCATAATGACTAGTTACAACTTCTTCTACATACATCAAGATATTTATTAGTGACATGAAATTCTGCTGAAAGTTCATCAAATAATTTTATGATATTTCCCAACCATTATATTTGCAACTCTCCAATATTCATACTTTTAGTTGGATTGATGTAGAAGAAAATTCCTTCAAAATACTTAAGGTAGCACTTTTCTAAGAACCAATTCTCTAATTGCTCAATATTCAATAGTTGTTTGAGTTCAAAACATATTCTTCCCACCATTTTATAGGAATTGTCCTTAAATAGGGAGAACACCTTATTGGATGTCATTATAAGGGTTTATTTGCTAGCAAACAAAAACATGACACCCATAATAAGGAATTTTATTCCTTAGTTTAGGATCTCAAGCAATCATGTTATTCTCTATTGGGCATGGATACAATCCTACACACAAATCATTGTTCACCAATATTTTTAAATTCTCAATAGACAGTTAGATCCATTTAAAATGGGCCTCATATATCCAAAAATTTCACCTAATTATTAAATACAATAAGGGTACCTACAAAAAGGTCATCGATCTCTTCAGTTATCGACCAATTAGTGTGTCCAATATTCTAAATGTCTAGTTCATTGCATATGAACATTAGAAACATATGTTTGAAACTAATCCCTTCTTTGGAGTTGTGGTGCAAGCATTATACAACCTACAAAGATCAACTAAACACCTCTCTTTCTAACAATTTGTTGTAGTGCACTTTCATGTGTTTCATAATGAAGCATTGGCACACATTCTTTATGAGAATTGGAAAACATTTAACCCTAAAAGTGAGAAGAAATTTTTTATTGGTTATTCATAAGATGTTAAATGTCATCGAATTATTGTGCATAATACCACATAATTATTTGTTAGAGGAGATTAAATTCTGATAAAGGTATCTCAATCTATGTGCCTAAAGCAACATCTAAGTGATCTTTAGCTTATCACCCATAATTGGCACACACGTCATATTATTTTACTCCTTCAATCCATTATTTTCTTATTTTAATAATTTTTCTTCTATTATGGATCATTCTTCTCCTTCAAATAATGATGATGAGGATGAAAATAATAGTTTACTTATTCATCCTTGTCTTCTAGACAATTTCTTCTTTTAATCATTTTGCTTATATTCTGGATCATTCTTCTTCTTCAAATAATGTTAGTGAAGATGAAAATAACACTCTACCTATTCAACATTGTCCTCCATATGATTTCTTTGTTTCATCATTTTGATTATATTACGGATCATTCTTCTTCTTCAAATGATGACAATGAGAATGAAAATAACACTCTACATATTCAAATTTTTCGTCCAAATAATTGAATTGGAAATGAGCCTAATCCATCTTCACATATGACTTAATGGGCACATACAACAAGCCATTGATGATATAGACAATGATCCTTTTGATATATTCCAAACAAGTTTATAAATCCAACAAGCCTCTTCTCTTTAGTTCAAGTTATAAAGACTCTTGATCCAGAAAAATTTAAATAGGATCTTGGCCATCCAAAATGGGGTGCAACCATCAATGAATAATTATGTTCCTTGATGGTGAAAAGAGATTTAGATAAAATCCATCTTTCAAAAGGAATAAAACTTGTCATATGCAAATTTTTTTACAAGAATAAGTATGGCATAGATTTATTGGGGACCAACAAAAATCTCAATTAGTTTCTAAATGCTTTTTTAGGTAGAAGGAATTGAATATGACAAAATCTTTTTCCCTCATTGAAAACTAAATTCTATATGTATTTTCCTTTCTCGTGCTGGCTCGTACCAATGGGAGCATTAAATGAATTCCAAATCCATCTTCTTGCATATGTGGATTTGCAAGAACAAATTTATATGGGACAACCTATTGGATTTATGCATGGTGACTCTAGCCTTTATATCACTTCAAGAGATCCATCTATGGACTCAAGCAATCTACTAGATCTTAGTTAGAAAAAATATATGAGTTGCTTCTTAACATTGTGTTGATGGTGTTGGAATCCGTCAACAGGTGCAGGGGGTATCTCTGATGTGAAGTCCCAATTAGACCCCACACCATTTGGAATAGGAGACCTAACTGAAATACAACCGATTTCCTAAATGGTGGGTTTTAAAGGTGTTCCTTGGCTGTAGTAACCACATAAAATTCTGTATCCATAACTTTTGGGAAACAAGTGTATAACTTTGCGAAGTGTGAAGTGCAATGCATGAGTATTTCTTTCACACCGAGTGAAAGAGAGTGGGACCCTTGGAATATTCTAGTAGCACTTAGCTTGAAAGGGAAACACGGGCAGTAAAAGAATCACGAGCTAACCTGCAAAGTAGTTCACAAGATAACCATGATCCAAATAAAGTACCAACACACATTCAACAAGATTCATACTAAGGTAAACGAAATAGTTCATAAGTGTTAGTGTAAATAAAATAACACATATCACAAGAATAACAAGAATAGTCTTACTACATCCACAACATATGCATGAAAACGTGTCAGCGTCAAGCTTTTATTAAAGTGAAAGTTTGAAACGTACATGTACAATTGAAAAACCACTAGTCCCAATAGTGGAACATGAAGCCAAAATCTGCTCCTCCAAAGATAGATAATCTTTCTATGCTAAAGGAGAAGCCAAGGCTCTCAACAAAACTCCCTAACTTTTGATCCTAAGCCAAAATACCGGCTAAAAGCCCTTTTCATGAGTTATGAGGGTATATTTATAGCAAATGAGATGATTATCCATCTCCCTTTATGACTCTTTGACTACCCTCATGACCTTTTGAATTATTTTACATAACGACTCTTCATATTCCAAGATTGACATTTGGACTTCCACTTACAAAGATATTATAAACAAAATATTACATTAAACATATAGGAGAAAATTGGGTAGAGCCAAATAAACAAGCCTAATAAGACAAACAACATGTCAAGCTTGAGTTTGGGAAAAATCTAGCTCAATTACTTCAATTTGTAACTTCTCAGTTACATAGTGGTGGCAAGCTTTATACTGTGCAATAATGGGATCAGGCTAGAAACTGACTCTAGCCTCCATTGCATATGGGTACATGGTCTTGGAGTCAGTATGAGCTTCTTTCCTCAACAGGAACAACATGGTGTTGATCTTATTAGAGCCACCAATATACTTCTGCAGATTATGCATGTCAAAATCTAGATATCCCTTGGTGGCAATCTACCTGAGCTAGTCCATGTATTCTTCAACCTCTTGTCTTACCTTGTTCCTACCTTTAGCGTTAGTGAATGAGCCAACTGAAGGGATCTTGTGTCACTTCACCATGAAATCCACACTATTATATAACTGTGCATAAGAGGCCTAGATGTTGGCAATGAAAAGGTCGAGTTGTTTGTTACTTTGGATAAGCATCCACACCTTTTATTTCTTCAAGTTAGCTTGTTGCCTTGTTTTCTTTATCAAATCAGGAGGTGCACCTCTGTACTGCATTCCCCACTCATGCACAAAATCGATGGTTACATGAAAAATATTGATAGATTTAGCATTGTCTTTACATTTCTACTGCATGTTGTGCAAGCGGACAACTGCTTTGTGCACGATGAAAAGCTCCTCATATAGGTTTCTCATGGTTTCTACCAATGTTGATACTTTACCAAGTATGGCTACCTTGAGTTCTTATAAATACACCTGTGCAGGAGCTGCTTTCCGGACCTCTTCAGGGAGTTGTTCAATTTGTTGCCTTACAACCTCAAAGTTCTTTGATATCTATCTGTTCTTGACCATCAAATATTTTTTATTTGACTTGGATGATCCTGTGAAGGCCAAGTTGGGTACGATAATGGCTTCTGGATTCTTGCTGGTGTCCATCGCGATTACCTTTTATTTGATAAAAGTAGGATGTGCTAGATCGTCCAGCAAGTGTTTCTTCCTTACCTGTATGATCTTATTCTGTAGCTCATCATAAGTCAAACTTTATATATCCATCACCGGACCTTCATTAAGAGGAGAAATTTCCTCTTCCTCGTTTTGAGCTTGCCCAACTATAGGAGGAGGAGACTAAGTGGTGAGCTACTACGTGGAAGGCATGAGATCAACATCCTAGTTTTACTGCTCCAATTCTACCTCCATATCTTGGATTGATATCAAATATTCAATTTCTTGGGAAAGCTTCTTATCCTACAACTTCTTTCTTTCTTCTTCAAGTAGCTAGTCCTGTTCCCCTTCTTTGGCTTGTTTCAGTGTTGCTTCTTCCTCTTCTTTTTTACACTTTTCTTCTTCTTGTTTCTTCCTCTCTTATTGTTCCTTTTGTTCTTGTTTTTCCTTTTTCCTTAATTCTTCTTCCTACTTCCTCTGCTTCCTCTGGTTCCTCTTTCTTTTTGCTGCTATGGCCACTTTAAATATGATGGGATCTGCTTTGTATTTGCGGCTATTCTCTTCTACTAAACTATGCAAAACATTCCTCTTACGCTTTTCATGCACTGGGTTGCACCTTTATGATGGCTCCGCTTCTAGAGTGGCTTCTCGCTGAGGAGTAACATGTGATGTAGTTGCAAAGTTAACTGGTGCACGAGGCTTAGATGCATTATAACAATTCTTTATTCTTTCCTCCTCATGTTTGGAATAAGTCCCGCTCGACCAACTAAAATGTATCGTTGCTTGCAAACACTCATGGGTTCGTACGAGTGGTATTCCATGTGACCAAATGAAAATTTCTCTATCTCTTTTCCCTTGGTATTTGCAGCCTTTAGATTATTGATCTCATACAATCCAATTTGCAAAGGAAGAGTGGGTCAAGGCGCTTTCTTATTCCTCTGCAACACTCCTGATAAACCTATGGAAAGATGATAAGTGACTTCCTGCATGAACAATTTTTTGGTGGCATACCTCAGTAGTAGATGTGAATATTTCTGACCACCAAACACCCTGATGTAAGTTCCATCTAGTGAGGTAAACCAATCAAAAAGTTTTGATATTATATCCATCACCTCACGTGACATGCAAGGTGTCTCTTCCTCAAATATCATCTCGTACAATGGTATGAGGAAGTGATCAATCAACTTCTCCATTACTTCTTTGTAGTTGCTCTCTGAAAGAAACTTGCAGTAAGCATGCACAATAGATTCCTTTGGTGACCAAGTCTAGCTCATGTCAGGAAAAGAACTCTAAGAACATATCACAACCAACAAGTAAGCAGACATGTAGAACCTATATTTCTCACCCTTAGGAGGGTTCATGGAATTAGTCACATGGATCTTCAATTGTTGAGCCAACAAGTCTGACCATTTGAATGCTTTCCCTTCATTCACAATCTGATGCAGCAAGAATGCCCAGCCTTCGAGAAATGTTCCAGTACTCTTCTGACCATATATTCAACACCATAGAACTATGAAGTATTGAAATGATTTTCGAAGAGATTTGGTCTTATAAGTGTTGCTAGGTGTTTGGCGTAATTTTTATGGTTCTTTCACCCAACCTTTCATGACATATTTAGTGCTCAGGTAACTGTTAATTGCATAGAAGTGGGAATCCATGTAAACTTATGACAACGGTATTGTGAAGATAAATCCCCTCTACGGACATAGGCGATCTCTCTAGCCCTAGAGTGGGTCCAACAACTTATGAGACTTTCTAATGCAAGATTCCTTAGCTAATATTCAAAACGAGACAAGAAAAGAAATATGATTACCTTTTCTTGATGCTATGCTTGAACACTTTGATGGTGGCCTTGATCCATGATCCCTCAAGCTTGTTCCTTGCTACTAGTGGTATATTATTACCTGCAGAATATCAAGAGGAAAAAACAAACGTAATCCAATACATAATATTCATGAACATCAGCTATCTAACAGATCAAGGAACACTATATTATTTGTGTAAATGATTAGACAAATATAGAAAGCAAACATTAGATGTTTTATTAACGAATATAGAAGAGAGAGCTTACAACCCAGGCCTTAATGATGGAGGCCTCCCTTTGGTGATGCATGAGTCCTTCACCGAAGCTCTATATCATTCATTCTCCTGAATAGCTTAGGCATTATCACAATACATGAGTGTAAAGCGAATGAATGATCTTACGAGCCCAACAATGACCAACCAGTAGTGGAGGGATGGGGATCAATTTATAAGAAGGGAGAAGAGGTTGGGAGACCATGAAAGGAGGAGGAAGGTCCATTTTCTAAAACCCCCATTGATAAGATCAAAGCTCTAAAATCAGAGAGCTCAACCCTATTACCACCGAATAAAAACTAACTCGCCGCCCTAGAGCTTCTAGAGGTCGAAGCTTCTCCTCCATTTTAAGGAAACACTGCCAGAAAGGGATCAGCGTGGGTTTCCCAGAAAAAATGGCGTTGACTGCGCTAGGCCAGAAATCAACCTACCATCAGCATGGGTAGGCCACTAGAGAAGCATGCTAACCCAGAAATTTAGGTTTTTGACCAAGTCTCTCTAGTGATCTTTCAATGCAGCTTTCTTTGATCCTTGAGAGGATATATTTGTGTATTTTTCCTAGGTGGATATACTGTACATGATCTGTTACATGGAACTTCAGGATCAGAGACGGGAAGTGAGCAGGATGAAAAATTACTATGTAACAAATGCCCCCTAAAGCATGAAGGAAAAACAGGGAGTCATGGGTGAAATTATTTACGAACCAAGGCAAAATAACTCGGAATATTGCCAGGAAACCTGCCAAATCAAACACAATAAAATATATGACATATCCAATGTGAATATGCCTACTAGCATATCTATGGACTAGGCATAAAATAACATATGAGCCCATGGCATGGTCGCAGCCATTCGTCTGAAAGAGATCATGGAAACGAATCCAAAATATGGTGGCAGCCATCCGTATAGACATGATCATATGTCTAATCATGAATACTCAATAACTCCACACAACCTGGATAATGACTAAGGTTATCCATGGTCTTCGCCGCAATATCAATCTACCCAACATACGAATCTAGCAATGTGCATAGGTGATCTGATGTCGAACATGGTAGAGACCACATGATTACCAGTCAATGATGAAAATCGTTAACATGCACGAGAGAAACCACCAATAATGATGATGGCCCTCAAGGTACAACAACACAATCCACAAGTGTGAATAAATGTGTTGAAGTTGAACACTTGCAGAATCATTCGATCGAAGGCCAGTGATGTGAACCTGTCATCGAACACGAAGAACTTGCCATTGAGATATGCAAGCTCCAAAGTATTGAAAGGCAGTCTATAAATCATCTTCCCGGATAATGAGCTAAGGTTGATAGGAAGTGATCCATCAAAGGAGGGCCATAATTATTCCCACATAATTGACACGAAACAACATATATCTCAAGATGATAGGAGTGATTCGGGATTGTAACAGAGAATGTCAGACAAGCAGAGGATGTTTGACTTTGACAAAAAGGACTTCTCTTGAACATATCAATGACATGACTCCGAAGTGTGGCAGAATTTTACTCAAATGATGACAAAAATGGTGATCGAATAGGAGGAAAATGGATTTCCCAAACCCACAGAGGAAAAATGAAGAATGAAGGATATCCCCAACTTGACACGAACTACAAACAAGTGTCATGTGCAAGAGCGACAAGCTGCCCAAAATACACATAGGATGTTCACTTTCAATTTTTCCCTTGTTATTGCTAACGAGTACCTCTTTATTTTTGATAGCTAGCATGAAGAGGATAGCATATGATAATCATATAAGTTCATTCTTCGAATGAATCCACCCTAGTAATTTTAACGAGTCCTAGGAAGGAGGAACTCGGTCTCGTCATGGAGACAAGTATTTCATCGTTTAAAATTTAACGAGTCCGATGGAAGAGTAACTCAATGTATTTTCCATGTTTAGGGAGTTTGAAAAAGAAACAGAAAAGAAAACTCCATCATTTCCTTTTCATAAATCGTCCCTCGAATCCAAAAATTTAGAAAATAATATCCAAGAGAACATCTTGACCATGTTCGATCAAGGTATTCATTTTTCATAAATAGTAAATCTCAGCTCGAAAAATGGGTAAATGCATATTGATACCACGTCGATTCATTTACTTTAATGAGTTCGAAATGAAAAGTACTCGGCAATATTTTTAGTTTTCGAGAGTCAGAAAAGAGTTGAAAGGTTACTCTAGGGGGGTTCCTTTTTCGTTTATTTTTCACCAAGTCTGAAAAAGAGATAAAATAAAACTCTTTTGCATCAGAAATAATTATTGTTAGTGTAAAGATCCTGCTACTGCACAAAAAACGACAAACATCACTGATATTGAGGAATAATAATAAAATAATGGCAAAAATATCTTAAAAAATCTATAAATAAACAAAAAGTTATTCATTTTCACCATGCTATTTTGAGTAAATTGCGAAAGTGAATTTTAACCCTTTTCCCTTCGATCTTCAGATTAGTGGTGAGGCCGAACCATGACACTGTTCACCAGTCCGTTAGCTACAGGTAAGAGCTCAAACTCTCCTCTTCATTTTAATTCCATTATTAAGTAGTTTATCTCAGAAATTTTGTGATTTAGGAGGGGGGGATTTCAAAATTTATTTTTTCTATGATCAACGCGGATCTGAGCTTCGGATTCACGCTGGTCGCTCTTAGCTCGAAAGGTGACCATTTCGCCAGCACTGTTTCAAATTTCACAGTCGCGTTGACTGCAGGAAGAAATTAAAATAAGGAATTCTCCAATTTTAAATGGTTTATTTCCAATACTCCGATGAAAGTCCCTAAAATGTCAATTGAAATTTTTTGCAGGTGATTTTAGTAAAGATGGTCATTGAATGGAAAGAAAGAGGCCATGAGGTGGAAGACCACCAAGAACTCTAGGACCCAAATTGTGTAAACGCATTGTGGAATTATGGACTGTTGAAATTCTTCCAAACATCAAGGTTAAGAGCTCAACTGGAGCTACTTGAGTATTTGATTGGGATATGGAATGTGGATTGCCAAATATTCATAATTGGAGACCAGGAACTTGAGTTGGATGTCATGGAAATATACTTCATTACAGGGTTATCCAAGAGAGGGGAGAGAATCCAACTCTCTGGAGCTCGTGTTCAAGGTGAGAGTACCAATATGCTCATCTAGAGACATTGTCACGAGGCTAAAAAGACTCAGAGTGGGAAGGTAAAGATATCCTCTATCGCAAATATTCCCTTACACACAATATTACATTGCAAGGCTCGAGTGAACAAATATGAGGCATTTCATGAGGTAACGAAGTCTCAATTCTAGTATGCAATGGACTGTCTAACTCCTACTATGTTTAATTTGTGTGAGGGGTTATTGGTTATTATGAAGAGCCAATTGACCAAGTTAAAAACAGGTTGACTAAAATAGTTTGGGTATGGGTCCATCTTGGTTTCCTTATTTCTAGAGAGGGTTCCGCTATTTCAGTATCAGCGGTTGGAGATCCATGATCCAGCCTCAAGGGACCCGAGGCTGTTGAGATGGTGTGAAATCATGCCCCGTCAGGGAGGGGGAAACATATGTGTTTCTCGACCGCGTTATTCAGTTGACTGCACCGTCAGAATATCATGGTTGAGGACTATGGATACACATGAATTGACTTCAGAGGAGACCCAAATCTACCTCTTTCGCCAGGAGAACAGTGGTTCGATGTAGGTAAAAAGTGTTTTTTGGATTTTTTACTTTTTAATGTTTTTGGTATGTATTCCAAGATCTAAACTCATGATTTTTTTTTCATATGCAGGATTAGTAAGAACAGCCGATATGTCTCTGATTTCCAGGAGAGTGGTATGCCAGGTCGAGGATTCTCCCTATGAGGAGGGGGCAGATCCAATAGCAGATATGGAGCGTAATATGACAGGCCTGACTAGGGGCATACGATAATACACAAACTATGCCAAGATCCCACTCCGCTATCAGAGGCATACCGTGGGGATTTTAGGATGACTGCGTCAGTTACTCTTGCGAGTGATCCGAGCAGTCACATGCTATCACGAGCATCATGTGGGCGGATAACACCTTTATTTTTTTGTTTCTTGCACTGATGTAGGCTCATAGAGCCATTGTGTCATGAAACAAAATATTTTTGATATTTTTATGTAAGACCCTTGACATACTCGATATATATATGTTTCTACAGCTATGAAGTGTCCATGTATCATGATGATGTATTGGTTTTTTACATGTTACGTAGATGTCTATCTAGTACATAGTTTTCTAATGTATCTGTCAATGTATTCAAATTTATTGGAATGTGTTGATATGTAATGTAATAAAAATATCTTTCCAATAATCGAACACGTAAATACATGCACAAAATTTGAGGGTTTCTAACTGAATAATGACCATTCAGTTGTAACACAACAAGTTGTGAGTCTAGTTTAACAACTAAGTATTTTATACTGAGAGAAATCACGTCAGATAATAGTTTGATAAACGCACTATATTCATAAATATTATTAGTTATTTGGCAGAGAAAAATAACTTGAAAATTAACCAACTCGCCATTAGGGGCAAAAATTTCCCATGCTATAGAAGATAGATTCTGTGCGCTACGGCTGGCACCATCAGCAAAACCGACATAATGGTTCGATGACATCTGTAAACCAAGTGGAACACTAGGTAAGCAGGGGAAACATGTCTGCGAAGCAAAAAAAATCACACCAAAAATATAAAAATCACACTAATGAATAACACACTAATGTACAAGGTACCATACTTGTTATCAAGCATAATAATTTTTTAAATAGAGCCCATTTCGGGGCTCAACCAACTAATTTCCTTCGCAATATACTAGCTCATAAGCAACTCTTTCCAATACATGTTGAACGATATAGGGCCCGTGCCAAATTGGCTCGAGCTTCCCGACTCCCAATTTGTCGTGGGCTTAATCATAGAGGAGGACCAAGTCACCTTCAGAGAAAACACAAGGGTTGACATATTTGTTGTACTATGCCTTAAATAATTTCTTTTTTGCTTCAATGACTAAAGCAACAAGTCTTCGGGTCTCATCGAGATGCTTGAGGTAAAGAAAACATTACTCTTTTGGAGAAGTACCAGAAAGTAGCTATACGAATAGCTTCAGAGAAGGGATTTTACACTCGATTGGGAGTGTTGCTTTCAGACCATACACCATTTGAAATGGTGTAAACCTAGTAGCAGTATTAGAGGAGATTCGGTAAGCCCACAAAGCTGAGAAAAGCATGAGATGCCAATCTCATTTGTGTCTCCAAATGGTTCATTGAAGAATTGTCACAAAAACCTCGTTAACAGCTTCTACTTGGCCATTTTACTGTGGATATTAAGGAGTGGAGCTATCGTGGCATAGCCCTAACTGAGTAGTAAGCTTTTTCATCATAGGATTTCGAAAATGAGAGCCATGGTAAGTGACAATGGCTGTCGGGACACTGAACCGGGTTATGACATGATTAAATAGGGATTGCGTCATAGTTTGACCTTCATTATCATATGTAGGCATCACATCGGCCCATTTTGTAAAATAAACGACGACGATGATAATATAACCATGCCCCCTGGCCAAACGAGGGTTACAGGTCATGAAATCGATGCCCCATTTTGCAAATGGCCTGGCGGTCACAACTGGATGCAAGGGTGTGGGTGGGGCACATTATTTCCGAGAATAGATTTGACAATCATGACATTTTCAAAAATCAAGAATGCAATCCTTAAAACTAGACAGCCAAAAGTATCTTGCTCGAAGGATTTTCTGGGCGGTAGCATAACTGAACATGTAAACACCACAAGCCCTGGAGTGGCAGTCGTTAAGAACTTTCTCAGCTTCATATAGCATTAAACATCAACGGAGGATGGAGTCAACACCAATGTGATACAAAGTATCTCCAATGATACAATAGGGTTCGGACTGGTGACGAATACCAAGGGTCAAGAGTACTAATGAGAAAGAGAGATTCATGTTACACAATAATTTGTCAGCATGCTTATTTACCGTCCCTGATCTTGAAATTCCCCATGACAGACCCTGTACAATGTTTCCACCATGAAGAAATACGTTAAGACATCCCCTGAAGATTCAAAGAAAACTGCCTTGGAATATTACTGAAGAAACTTGGTCAAGATCCTAGTTTCCTGGGTTAGTGCGTTTCCTGGTTTCATGCTCGCGCTGATGTGAGATTGACAGTTCTAGTTAACACTGCCAACACCCTTATTTATTAGAAAACCATGCTGATCCCTTTCTGGCAGTGTTTCCTCAAATGGAGGAGAAGCTTCGACCTCTAGAAATTCCAAGGCAGCGAGTTGGTTGTTAAACGGTGGTGATAGAGTTGAGCTCTCTGATTTTAGAGCCTTGATCTCATCCATGGGGGTTTATCGATTAGAAAGTGGACCTTCCTCCTCCTTTTAGGGGCTCCCAACCTCTTCTCCCTTCCTATAAATTGGTCCCCATCCTTCCAATATTGGTTGGTCTTTGTTGGGCTATTCTGAACTCTCGTTCCCTTTACATTCTTGCACTATGATAACACCTAAGTGCTCGAGAGAAGGAATGATTTAAAGCTTTGGTGAAAGACTTGTATTTTTACCAAAGGGAGGCCTCCAACATCAAGGCCTGAGTTGTAAGCCCTTCCTTTCATATTTATGAATAAAACACCTGATGTTTTCTTTCTATATTTGTCTAATATTTTATGAAAATATTCTGGTACTCCTTGATCTGCTAGATAACTAATGTTTATGATGATTATGTATTGGATTACGTTTTTTGTTGCCTCTTGATCATCCGCAGGAATTTGTGTGCCACCAGTAGCAAGGAGTGAGCCTAAAATGATCGTGGATCAAGGTCATCATCAACGGGTTCGAGAATAGCATTGGGAAAAAGGTACATCTATCTATTTTCTTGTCGTATTTTGAATATTAGCTAAGAAAGATTTGCATTAGAAAGTATCTTAAGTTGCTAGACCCACTATATGGCTAGAGATATCACCTCTGTCCATAGAGTGGATTTATATTGACAACAAAACTAGAGATGCCACGAGTCTGTTCCCGACCAACCATTGGTTGAGAAAACCATTGACCTGATTCCACCTTTAGTTGATCAGGCCTTTCCTGCAGAGAGTGAACCTCATACCACTCAGGTTATTTTAGTTTCTACAGATTCCCATTAGTTGGAGGGAAGTCCTCCTATTCCCATGGTACAAGAGGGTGATCCTCCCATTCTTGTAACACAAGGGGGGAATTCTCCCATTCCCACGACACCCCCTCCAAGTAGTATGGTCGCTTCCTTTGATTGGAGTCGATTGACACGATACCGTCTTCTTTCTTATGTGCCCTTTAAGATTATGGTACATGCCTATAATGTGGCCGTACCTAGCACCATAATAGATGAAGGTGTATTTGTTAATATTCTATCCTCAACTACTTGGAAAGCTTTCGGTTCTCCACAACTTGTGCCTGTTACCCAGAATCTGTTAGCGTTTAACAGAGGAGCCAATCAACCATTAGGGATCCTTCTAAATTTTCCTATTGATTTGGGAGGAAAGACTGTCTATATAGACGTGATGGTTTTCCAAGGCCCTTTGGACATTAACTTACTACTTGGGCGTGACTATAATTATGTCATGGGATCTCTTCTCTCTTCTCTCTTTCTTGTGGTGTGTTTTCCACATGAAGGAAGAATTATGACCGTTGATCAACTGTTATTCATTGGTCCTAATCTGGTTCCCAATCAACCACCATCCCTTAATGGTAGTTACATTCTAGTGCTATCTTCCCTACCACAAGTTAATTATGTGGCAACCTGTTTCATGCCCGTGTTTACTGATGATCCATTCAGTGATATATTGCACCATATACTAGGGGCATTGGACCCTGTTTTCCAGAGTGTTATTCTCCCATATGATGAGAACCTCTTGGAAGCCATGACCTTTTATAGGCCATGAGCAAGGTATTTGGAGAAAATTTCATTTTCTTGTGTCAAGCTCCTTAAAAAATGAAACAAGGTGTCTGAAGCAAAGTTCCTTTTCTTGTGTCAAGCTCCTTAAAAAATGAAACAAGGTCTTCAGAGCAGAGTTATTTTTCTTGTGTCAATCTCGTTGAAAAATGAAACAAGGTGTCATGAGCATAGTTCTTTTACCGTGTCAAGCTCATTAAAAAATTAAACAAATCCCCTTATAATTTGAGTCTTCGATTTGATCTCATAAATTCCCAGTCGAGTCTTTCACTTGATCTCGTAAATGAACCTTCACTTCATTCACCTCACTTCATCTACCTGTTAGTAACTAGTATTCTACTTAGGTGAATGAATTAAAGTTGGGGGGGCATGTACCTAGAATTGAGTCAACATGTTTGGGGCATGCAAACTTATTCCAAGCATATTTTGTGTTTGTTTCAAGCTCGTGAAAAATTGAAACCAATTCCAAGCATACTTTCTTGTTTCAAGTTTGTGTAAAAATGAAACCATCCACATTATATCTCTTGTGATTGCACTTTTATCTACCTCTTCTACCAAATGAGCCTTGGTTTTCTCATACCATTACCACCATCTACTTGGATGATCATACACTCTCACTTTATTTTTTTTACCCTTTTCTGAGTAACGATTGTGATGAGTGGTCTTGTTAGCCAGCCTCTTTACCTTTACATGTTTTGAGCAGTTCCACCATCACCGGAACTACTTGCTACCCTTTATACCACTCGGTCCTCGAGGAGGAGTAAAATTTAAGCTCTTTTCTAATTCTCAAAACATGAAAAGATTATCAAGTACTTGTCATTTCGAACTCTTTAAAGTGAATGAATTGACGTGATATCAGTATATGTTTACGCCTTTTTCGAGCTGAGATTAACTATTTACAAAAAAAGAATACCTTGATTGAATGTGGTCAAGAGGTTCTCTCGGGCATTGAATTCTACCTTTTCGGATTCGAGAGATGATTTATGAAAAGGGACATGATGGAGTTTCCTTTTTGTTTCTTTTCAAACTCCTTAAAAATGAAAATTTACCGAGTTACCCTTTCATTGGACTCCTTAAAGATTAAACGATGAAAGGCTTGTCAACATGACGAGGCCGAGTTCCTCCTTCTCAGGGCTCATTAAACTTAATTGGATGGATTCATTCAAAGAATTAACTTACACACTCAACATATGTTATCCTCTTAACGATGGCTATTAAAAATAAAGAGGTACTTGTTAGCAATAACAGGGGAAAATTGAAAGTGAACATACTATGTGTATTTTGGGAAGCTTGTCGCTCTTGAAAATGAAACTCATCTATAGTGTATGTCGGGTTCGGGACATCCTACATTCGTCACTTTTCATCCATGGGTTTGTGAAATCCATTTGCCTCCTATTAGATCACCATTTTTTCATCATGACCTCTGATCCCATTTGATTCAAATGCTACCACACTACGGAGTCATGTCACCAATATGTTCAAGATAAGTCCTTTTTGTCAAAAATATTTTGCGTATCTGACCTCCTCTATTACAATCCCGAATCACTCCTATTATCCTGAGATATCTATTGTTTCTTGTTGAAGATATGCGAATAATTATGGCCCTCCTTTGACGAATCACTTCCTGTCGACTTTAAATCATTATATAGGAAGCTTGCTTAGAAACTTATTTGCATTACCTTGGAGCTTACATGCCTCAATGACAAGTTCTTGATGTTCGATGACAGGTTCACACCATTTGCTTTCAATCGAATGATTCTGCAAGTGTTCAACTTCAACGCATTCATTCACACTTGTAGATTGTGTTGTTGTACCTTGAGGTCCATTGTCATTATTGGTGGTTTCTCTCGTGCTTGTTAATAATTTTTTATCATTGACCAGTAATTAGGTGGTTTATACCATGTTCGACACCAACACATTTATTCACATGGCTAGATTCGTACATTAGGTTGATTGAGATCACAGTGAAGACCCTGGGTCACATCTTATTTTGGTCTAGGCTGCGTGGAGTTATTGAGTTGATCTGAAATTACTTGCTAGTTAATGTTGTGCTAGTTTCATTTCATATATAAACATTTCTTTGCATTGTTTTACTTATCCTTCATGAGTTTGTTTAAGAGCATGTGATTGTAAAACAATTTACTTAGTGAAATTATGATTTTGTCATAACCTTAAAATGCATAATTTTAAATGACATAATAGAAGCAATAATAAACAAATCAAGCACATATAACAGAGCTTAACACAAATAATTTTGATAAAGGAGTTCACCCCTCTTGGGTTACATCTCCTTGGTCCAACTTCATAGTGTGACCTTTGTATTAGCTTCAAGTGTGCTCAAATTGTTGTTACAAGCTTCAGAACCTTTTTGAACCTATTCCAATGAGTTTATAATATCATACTCTCCCAAAAATGATTATTTTTTTGCTGTAATTGGACTTTGGATGCTCTGGAAATGACCCCAACACCTGTTGGCCTTGGCCTTAAAAAATATCCAAATGTACTAAAACACATGTAGATCACCTTTTCTGCCTCTTCAACCTACTCCATTGAGTTCCTAGCATGAAAATTAGCCAGGAATGACTTTTACTGAGCTCATTTTGGTCGAAAATTGAGTGAGTTATGATGAAAACTAACTTTGCCCCACTGTTTCTCCTCCAAAACTAGAGAAACGACCAGTGAAATTTCTAAAATTGGCAATCCTACCAAAATTAGAGCTACCTCTGAATTTTCTGCCAACGTAACCTCTGGCTTAGTTAGCGCTAAGCATGTTTAGGGTGGATAAGCATGTTTAGTGATAAGTGTTGTTTAATGTGATTAATAACGTGTTAACACGGGTTAACCACATTTTAAGTTTAATTAACCGCTTTTAAAGAAATCTCGTCGGAATGTATTTGGAGCCTGGTTCTGTGTTTGTGGCCACATGGGGAGGGGGTTGGCCCCCTCCAACCCCCAACTGTCGAGCATATATAAGTTAAATTCCCGTGGAGAGCAATAGGTGTAAGAAACACTTGGCAGTGGAGACGGTTAGGCGTGCAGTTTGCCAGCGGAAGGTCAAGAGTTCGACGCCCCGCTCCACCTCATAATTTTTAATCCGCTAAATTTAAAACTCCTCCGCTATACTTATCAATGCTGCCATAATTGGAACCTCCATCAATTTAGTTAGATAACCTTCCAGATTTGGTTAGATTCGCCATGAGGTGTGCTGAAAACTATTATATATATATATATATATATATAATAATAATAATAATACTACCATAAGACCATTGTCCAAAAAATTGTTATGACCCCAATTCGACCTTCCATCTTGCCTGCCATGGGGGGGGGGCGGGGGGAGTTGGGGAGGTACGTGGAATGCCACGTGGCCCTTCCCCATTGGCCATCATATAATGAAATGCCAACTTAAATAAAATTCCACTTAGACTTAGGAATAAAAAATTTCACTTCCTAGTCATCATCGGAGAATCAGGTGGTGCCACTTGGCACAATATCATTGGCTCTTTCTGGAGGATATACTTGCAACTGCTGACTGTACCTTCCACATCATCACTATACCTATTTTGCTATTTTTTGCCTGTTTTGGAAAAAAAACAAAAAACGACAGCTTAGCCATACGAACTCAGATTTTGATGAAACGAGTTGCGCCAAAATCTTGGCGACGAACTCTATCCAGTTGTTCATGTTTGAAGCAATTTCGAGCACTTTCAATTTTTAGCTAAACTTGAGCTTTAGATCATTCCTTCCAACTAGAAGCCTTTTGGACCCCAAACGATATTATCAATTGTTCAGCAAGTGAGGGTAAAACTCCCTCAATTTTCCAATCTCCAACCATTTTGCCTTTGAAGGATTTTTACCTTGGAGTCCAACTCTAAGGTATTCAACATCCCCTCTTCTTGAAGTTATGATTTTTCTGTCAAGTATGAGATCTTGCTGAAGTTCATAAAGATATTCTAGCGAGAAATCATCCATTGATGGCAGCTGAACATGCTCTCCTTGATCATCAATCAAAGGAGGCTCAAACAATCTCAAATTCTCAACATTAATGACATAATAAATTTGCATATAAAGAGGCAAATCTAGCTTGAATGAATTTGCACCAATCTTTTCCAGAATTTTAAATGGAACATAACGAATTGGTTTGAGATTTTTTACCTTCCCCTTGCAATCTTACTTTTCTTGTATACAACCAAAATTCATCTCCAAATTAGAATTTGTGATCAACCCAATGTTTATCATGCCTTGCCTTGTAGCTGCTTTGACTCTTCTCAAGTTTCTCTTGCACGGTGTGATGTACCAACTGAATTTACTCAATGAACTTTCTTGTTTTATATATGTCACTATTTCCATCTATAGCAACATCTTTCTCAAAGATAAATTCCAATGGAAATCTTGGAAAGTAACCAAAACATGCCTCAAATGGTGATGTATTTGTGGAAGAATGCTTTGCCCGGTTGTATGCATGTTGTATGTAGTGTAACTGTTCATCCCACAACTTGGGATGCTTGCTGCAATAGCCTCTTAGAAGATGAATAACAATCCTATTTACCACCTATGTTTGACCATCTGTTTGCGGATGAAATGATGTACTTTTCTTCAACTTTGTATCCATCATGTCCCATAATTTTGACCAAAAATTCCCAACAAATCGAGAATCTCGATCACTTACAATAGAAGTAGGAAGACCAAAATGGATCCATACATTTTGAAAGAAAATATTAGCGGTTTGTTCAGCTGTAATAGTTTTCTTACTTGCCATCAAAATGCACATTTTTCTGAACCTATCTACCACAACATACAAATAATCATGACCTTTCCTTGACATAGGAAGGCCTCCTACAAAATCCATTGAGATGCTCTCCCAAGGATGAGAAGGAACTGGAAGTGGTGTGTACAAACCAAGCTTCCTATTACTAGGCTTACTTATTTCACATAAATAACATCCTCTAATTAAACGAGAAACATTTTCATTCATGCGTGGCCAATAACAATACCTTTTTAGATGCACTACTGTCTTGCCTACACCGAAATGTCCTGCAATCAATGATGTGTGCGCCTCCCTTATGGTACTGTTTCTTTCTCCCTGTGGTATACATAACTTGCCCAAGTGATACAACAAACTGTTGTGCACATGATAATCTAACTCTTCACTTTGGTTTCCTTTATTCAATTTCTTATACACATCTTGAAAATCACTATCATTCACATACTGTTTAATGTAACTTTCATGCATAATAGAATTGTGCTTGAGAATAATAGCTAAATTTACAATAGGCCTAGAAAGCATATCAACTACCTTATTGTAGATTCCTTTATTATACCCGATAACCAAGTGAAATTGTTGTAGAAAACCCATCCACCTGAAATGTATTGATTGCTGCAACTTTGAATGTGATTGTAAGTACTGCAATGGCTGATTGTTGGTATGGATAATGGGCTCTTTTCCCATCAAGTAATGCTTCCATTTCTTTATACTTTGTACCAATGCATATAAATATTTATCATATGTAGGATATTTAGTCACAACTCCATTAAAAGTTTCATAAATAAATGAGATAGGTTTACCATGCTGCATGAGCACTGCTCCCATAGCATAATCACTTGCAACCGTTTGGATCTCAAATGGTTGTCTTAGACCTGGAATTGCTAGTATCGGTGCCGAAATTATCTTTTTCTTTAAAGCATCAAATGCTTTCTGCTGCAAATCTCCCTAATGGAGGGATTTATTTATGCTTGTCAATGCATGTAACGGTGCTGCAATGGAAGAAAAATTAGCAATAAATTTCCTCCAATACTGTGCTTCCCCTAAAAATATTCTTACCTCGGTAACTATATTGGGCTCGGGCCAATTAAAAATGACCTCAACTTTGGAAGGATCAACCTTCAATTCACCTCGTCCAACTATGTGTCCCAAATAGACCAAAGAATTTTTACCAAACTCGAACTTTGACATCTTAAGAAACAATTGCTCTTTTCTCAAAACATCAAGTACCTTGTTCACATGCATGAAAAATGGTCTAAGTAAATCATTCATCACTCTCATAAAAGTAGCTGGTGCATTTGTTAAGCCAAATGGCATAACTAACCACTCATACAATCCTTGTCTAGTCTTGAAAGAAATTTTCCAAATGTCTTCTTCAACTATCCTTACTTGATGATAACCACTTCTCAAATCTAACTTAGTGAAATACTTTGCATGTTTTAATTGATCAAGCAAATCATCAATGTGTGGAAGTGGGTAGCGATTCTTTACCGTGATTTTGGTCAGTGCACAGAATTCGATACACATGCGCCAAGTCCCGTCCTTCTTTGGAACCAAAACTATTGGAGAACCACATGGCGAAGTAGATGGGCGTATGATATCTTTGTTCAAAAAATCTTGTATTTTCTTCTTGATTTCCAAAATTTCCATGATTGACATGCAATACATACCAATATTCAGAAGTGGAACATCCTGCTGTAGCTGAATCTCATGCTGAATTCCCCTCTTAGGTGGCAACCCCGTTGGTTCTTAAAACATATCACCATGCTAACTTACCACATCAAAAAAATCAGATTTAAATTTGTCATCACCTCTTGGATTTGCTTCTTGATTTCCAAAATTTCCATGATTGACATGCGATACATACCAATATTCGGAAGTGGAACATCTTGCTGTAGCTGAATCTCATGCTGAATTCCCCTCTTGGGTGGCAACCCCTTTGGTTCTTGAAACATCTCGCCATGCTGAATCACCACATCAAACAAATAAGATTTCAATTTGTCATCACATCATTTAGAAGATTTATAGTTAACATCTTCCTTTTTCTTGATCATAAGAAGCACAAAATTTTTACTTGCATTTACTAGCCTCTTCATTTTCCCTGCATTAACTAAAGAGATATTCATTTTCTTACGATGAGCTCTCACAATATACTCCACTCCATCTTTGATCAAATGATATTTGTTCTCATGAAGATATAATATCTCTTTCCTGTCATACATATATGGACTACCCAAGATAATCCCTGAAATATCAAGTGGTACAACATATAACTCAAATTCATCAACAAAGTTTGCAGTAATAGCAAATCTGAAAATTCATTTCCTTGTCACCTGTAAATTTGCATTGTTAACTATCCAACCCAAAGGGTATGGCTTATGATGAGGTGCAGTTTCAAGGTTCAATTTTTTAACTAAGTCTTCTGAAATCAAGTTTGCTTGTGACCCTATATCAAATAAGGCATCAATCTTTGTATGATTATAAATTACTCTAACATGGAATAATTATATCCTTGTATCCTCATTTGAAGTGTTATTGTGACTGTTTGAAGTACCAGAACATGCAATTGCTTCCTTTCCTTTGTTAACCATGGAAAATATCTTGGTTTCATCTCCTGAATCAGATCCAAGATCTTTTTGTGTGGTGGAAGTCGTATTTTGTTTCCCTTTGTTATTTGGTTTCTTTGGTCTTAGTTCGGGATGTAGTTTCTAATAGTGAGCTTCATCATTCTCCTCTTTGGAACAATGTTTGCATGTTATTTTCTCCCCTTCTTGCTTCACACTTGCATTCTTCTTTCCTTTCCATTTTCCTCCTTTATCTTCTCCCTTACCCTTGAATTGAATCTTCTTACTACCCTCCTCAGAAATGCCCTTACCCCTTGCTTCAAGATGCATGACTTGCACACATACTTCATCTAAGTTATTTGGGTTAAACATGAGAATAATATGTTTTAAGTAGGAATGTAGACCTCCTATATACTTCAAGTGTGTGTCTTGTGAATTTAAGTCTACTCCAAGTAATAAAGCCCTTTTCCTAAACTCTTGTGTATACTCTTGGGCACTTTGACCTTTTAGTTGTCTAAAGTTTTTCCAACTCATTATTGGTTTCTGCATATAGGCTAATGAATAGAATTTCCTTTTAATGGAAGAAATTAATTCGACCAAAGTAATGGAAATATTACCATGGATGCACATTTCCTTTTGTGTCTTTGCCTCCCACCAAACTAATGTTGCTCCTTCTAGCCTTAATGAAGCCAATTGGATTTTAATATCGTCTTCTTGTAGATTTTGAATTCTATAATAAACTTCTAATTGACGAATCCAATTATCTGTTTTTTCAGCATTAACTTCTCCATTATATGTAGGAAGTTCAAATTTTATGTCCAATTTGAGTAAGAGAGTCTTACCTTTTGGGATCTTGGAATGATTATGGGTATGAGTTTTTGTAGTGGATTTGGAAGATGAAGATGCGGATGAGGATGATGATGACGATGATGGTTGAGAAGGAGGTGGTTTTCCACCACAAGATTTTGAGCTCCTCTCTTCCTCCTTTTTACTGTTTGAAGATTATTCCTTATGAGGGTGTTTTGAACCTTCTATAACTTCCTTTGCCATAAAATATTCATACATAAGTTTCACCATAATTTGCATTTATTTGAAATCCTTCTTGACATCCTCTTCCTTAGAATGTTCATGAGCTCCTTCATGGCCTGACATTTTGGCTGTTGATTCAAACTCTATCTCTACAGCTTGTATCTCTTCAACCACTTCAGCCTCTTGTGCAATTAATTCCTCTTGTGCTTCAAGTGTTGCCTTGAGTGGTCCTTTGGGTAAGGATGTTGTTATCTCAACCTTCTTCCTTCTTGTCCTAACTTCTGGACTAGCTATCAGTAGCTTCCCTTCTCCTCTCTGCAATCTCAATCTTGTAAGCATCAGTAATTGTGCTCTGATACCAACTTGATCTGAAATTACTTTCTAGTTAATGTTGTTCTAGTTTCATTTTAGATATAAACATTTATTTGCATTTTTTTACTTATACTTCACGAGTTTTTTTAAGAGCATGTGATTGGCAAACAATGTACTTAGTGAAATTAAGAGTTTTTCATAAGCTTAAAAATCATAATTTTAAATGATAGAACAAAATAAATAGTAAACACAACAAGCACATATAACAAAGCTTAACAAAGAGAATTTTGATAAAGGAGTTCACCCCTCCTGGGGTACATATCCTTGGTCCAACTTCATAGTGTGACCTTTGTATTAGCTTCAAGTGTGCTCAAATTGTTGTTACAAGCTTCAAGACCTTTTGGAACCTATTTTAATGAGTTTATAACATCATAATCTCCCAAAAATTACTATATTGTTGCTGTAATTGGACTCTGGATGCTCTGGAAATGACCCCAACACCTGTTGGCCCTCGGCTTCAAAAATCTTCAAATGTACTAAAACACCTGTAGACCACCTTTTCTGCCTCTGCAACCTGCTCCATTGAGTTCCTAGCATGAAAATTAGCCAGGAATGACTTTTAATGAGCTCATTTTGGTCGAAAATTGAGTGAGTTATGACCAAAATTAACTTTGCCGCAATTTCTCCTCCAAAACTGGAGAAACTGCCAGTTAAATTTCTAAAATTGGCAATCCCGCAAAAATTAGCACTGCCTCTAATTTTTCTGCCAACATAACCTCCAAATTAATTAGCACTAAGCGCGTTTAGGGAGGATAAGCATGTTTAGTGATAAGCATTGTTTAACGTGATCAATGACGGGTTAACGTAGGTTAACCACATTTTAAGTTTAATTAACCGCTTTTAAAGAAATCCCGTCAGAATGTATTTGGCGCCTAGTTCTGTGTTTGCAGCCACATGGGGAGGGGGTTGGCCCCCTCAGACCCCCAACTGTCAGGCATATATAAGTTAAATTTGCGCGAAGAGAAATAGGTGTAAGAAACACCTGACAACGGAGACGGTTAGGCATGCAGTTTGCCAACGGGAGGTCAGGAGTTCGACCCCCCGCTCCACCTCATAATTTTTTCTCTGGTGAATTTAAAACTCCTCCATTATAATTATCAATGATGCAAGAATTGGAACCTCCACCAGTTTAGTTAGATAACCTTCTAGATTTGGTTAGATCTACCGTGAGGTGGTTGAAAACTATATAATATATATATGTTGTAAGGTAGGCAGGTTTGAAGGTCGAATTGGGGTCATAGCAATGTTTTGGACAATGGTATTATGGTGGTATTATTATATAATAATACCACCATAAGACCATTGTCCAAAACATTTCTATGACCCCAATTCGACCTTCAAACCTGCTTTCTATGCGGGGGGAGGTACGTGGCATGTCATGTGGCCCTTCCCCATTGGCCACCATATAATGAAATGCCAACTTAAATAAAATTCCACTTAGACTTAGGAATAAAAAAATTCACTTCCTAGTCATCATCGGTGAATCAGGTGGTGCCACTTGGCACAATATAATTGGCTTTCTGGAGGATATACCTGCAACTGCTGATTGTACCTGCCACATCATCATTGTACCTATTCTGCTCATTTTTTGCCTATTTTGGAAAACGAACAACATACGATAAATCAGCCATACAAACTCGGATTTTGATGAAACGAGTTGCGCCAGAATCCTGGCGACGAGCTCTATCCAGTCGTTCAGTTTTGAAGCAATTTCAATCACTTTAAATTTTTAGCTAAAACTTGAGCTTTAGATCTTGTGTATTCATGATTTTATACATGATCCTATCTATACGGATGGTTGCATCCATACCGCAAATCCATTTATATGATCTCTTTAGACGGATGGTTGCACCATGCCGTGGGTTCATGTGTTATTTGATTCATAGTGCAGAGTTATGTGGTTAGGCATATTCATACCAGAGATGTCATATATTGTAAAATGTTTGATTTGGCAGGTGTTATCACCAAATTGAGTCCTTTTGGGATGCTTCAATGGTCAACTTGGAGTAACTCCTGCAAACCAATTGCAACTGGAAATTAGCCTCTCCATTCTGAGAGGGCTCTCTCAATTTATTTAATGATTTTCTCAATTAGGTCTTAAATCAGATGGCTAAATTTGTGATTATCTTAATGTATTTGATTGCCGGCGAAAAATGGGATAGATTCCACTACCAATGGGTTCATGGAGTCAGTAAGAAAGAATTCAGTGAAAAATAAATCTACCTGTGGAAGCTGAGGCTTTTACTGTTTCAATGGAAGGAAAATACTAACACACAGAAATATTTAGTAGCTCAATGTTAAAAGGAAGTCAGACCATGTGTGACATGAATTTTTAGTAATTCAACCTCAAGATACTGTAATTAAGATAAAGAGAGACATAAAACATAAGCTCATTGAAACATTCCAAGAATCTCAGGTGAAGCAGAAACAAATTCTATCTATATTATTGATATCAGAAATTACAATAGTAGCATTTTCAATTCACCATCTCCCAACCCCTTCTAACTCTAAAAATATCTCCTTTATAGAGTGAGGAATCTTCCAAATGATATGCCACCTTACTCATCTCGAATTCCCACCTTAGAGACCTGTTTCAAACATGATTCTATCACTTGGAGACTTCCTAGGGATATTTATGTTTTGCAAAGTTTGAATACAAAAAGGAATCTTCTTTCATTAATAGTTCAACAAATCAATTTAATAACCCTTATAAACTACAACCAACTAATTTTCTGAGTGTACTAGAGTTCTGATGTGTCATTATGCCATGTGGATGCTAAGTTGGACCTCCTCCAAGTCGAATTTTTACAATTTTTTCACAAATCTAGTTAGTGAAAATTCTAAAAAATAAGGCTTCAAGGATGAGTGTATAATTTATAAACTCTTATGGATTTGCAGAAACTGAGAGAGGTTTTTGTAGATGGACCTGTTCTGAAGAAAAACCTCTTTCATATTTCCAAAATACTTTTTCATTTGGTCTGAAATCAAACTTGAATTTGACTGCTAAAACAATCATGTATAGAAATTTTCGTAGCGAGTTTTAGTAGCGTGGGAAAAATGGCTTTTCCATTAATCGTCTTGACTTATTTGTTGTTCCAACATCTTTAGTATGCCATGAAACTTTGCAAACGATTAATATCCCTCCTTAAAACATGATAAAACTTAGTTTTAATGCAAAAAAACACCTACATGATTTTTCGTAGCGTTTTTCTGGCTTCAAGCTTGTAGCATGCTACAAAAACTCCTAAAAAAGGAAGAATTTGCAGTTTAAAAATGAACTCATATTTCTGAATTCTTAATAGATTTTCCAAAACTGGAGGAGGTTTTTGTAGATAAAAATGTTTTGAAGAAAAAAAAAATCTTTTTTTTTAAATACCATCTCCAATTGTCCAGAATCTGCATTTGCAAAACATGTATAAAATAGGAAAATTCTATTTTCTGAAAATAGGGTCGAAATACATCCATGTATCCCCCAAGTTGTAGCACCTTTGAGAAAATTGAAAGTGGTTATTGTTATTTGATATGTGATTGAAAATAACGTCTCTCGGTTTCTTAAAATACTTCTCTGTTTTCCCAGAAACCACCCGGTAAGTTTACTGCTCAAAAGTAAAAAAACAAAGAAATCCTCATATTCGCTACGAAATTATCAAGTGTTTTCGTAGTGTTTTCTGCTGTTTTCCTGTGTAAAACGCTATGAAAAGTTGAAAATGGGCAGATTCATCCTTTTGAATCTGAATGCATGGGGAATGACAACTAACATAGTATGGGACTGATTTCACATGAAATGGCATAAATGAAGGTGATCTCAAAAAATAGGATAGGCTTAAAAATGCAAAATTTTTCGTATACCACCTTGAAATGGCTAAGGAGACCTTATCCTCTTGATGAGTGAACTATATGACCATGTCAAGAAATGTTTCACAATTTTATGAGTGATAATTGTGGCTCCACTTGGGATGGTGTGCCCCTATGGTACACCAAAGGACTTGTAGTTCTGGTGCCACCTCCATTGAGATGCTCCCATCTTCGAAATGAAAACCTGCAACCTGATCTGACCTATAACCTTGGCGCTGAAAAACCAATAGATGATAAAGAAATGAAACTGAAAAAATTCTTGATCTTCAAGATTATTTATATACAAATGATCCTACTCTACTTGCTCGGCATAAAAACTGAATCAAGTGATTTCACACTTCAAATGAAGCCAATCAAGAAGTTGAGTACTAGATTGGAATAGACATTCTACTTCTCTAATCATAAGGCCATTCTTGAGAGATGAAAAGTTGTTCCACCATCTGAATTTGTATACATAACTGAAAATCATATTGAAATTCATTCCTATAGAAGATTCCAGCAGAGATGTAAAAGGATCTTTGAGAGTATGCACGAATAATTCTTGTTGATCAACAAGAAAGTGTGAGTAAATATGATCCTTTGATGGTGTTCCTTGTTCAGATTCTTCATTATAACCCTTGTTACCTTTCTCAAATAAAAAAGTAAAAATATGTTGATCATTGTTTTTAATTGAGAGGAATAAATACTTGGAGAACTCTTGGACACTTTCAAAAGGAACTACCTCAGCATGTACTACATAAATTTCTAAAGGTAATTCTTCATATGATTCAACAAGCATACCGATCTGATTGTCTGAGCTTTATTTTTCAAAATTTTCTTCATTTGATGTAGGTTGATGCAAGGAATGACATGAAGAATAAAATTCTTCCTTTACCTGAGGATTATAGCAATAATCTTCCAGTATTTCCTCTTGTTGTTTGAAATGATTCTTATATTCATGATGATCAAAAGACTGACAAGTATGCTGCAAATTTTCATAAAACTCAGAGGATGTAACATTGTTTTCATAAATAAACTCCTATTGGGTTTCATTTTAATCCATGAGAGAGGCTATCCTTTCTTCTTGGTGATGAAAGGGATTGTCATGAAGGGCCTCTAAAATTTCCTCATCCATGAACTCATCATCTTCATAACAATTATCCAAATATTCAATAAAACTCACACAATGTTTACAACAGTCTTTGACCAGCCATAAGAAGGAATGACATTCTTTATACATCTCATAAAATGCAACATGGAAATCAGCAAGAGAATATAAAGAACCATTTGGCATGCTTTCGTACCAAGACCATGCTTTTCCTTCTAAAGTGACCAGAAACATCTTCATGAGACAATCCTCAGGGAAATGAACCTTAAGTATATGTATATGCATATGGAATCTAACCAAATGAAGAGCGAAATTATCTTTATTTTCATTTTTAAATATGGGAAGATCAGTTAACCAATCGACCTTTGGCATAAGAATTGGAAAACCAAGGATGTGAGACCGATTCATAGGGGCATACCTGGCATTTATTCTTGCAATGGAACTCATCTTGGAACTTCATCAAGCTACTAATCCTTGAGAAGTGGAGTCACCTTCCAATTGATTATTTGATGTGTGGAGTCGCCAGAGCATAAATATAGCCAATATGTGTCTAAGTGTCTGCTGCTCTCAGACCTTTAGAACTGAAACTTTATCGTTCTTCCCAGGGAAAATTTACACCTTCAGTCCCCGGAAACAGAGCCAAAATGTTATCACAAAATTTAATCTTGTTGGTTTGCTTCAATGGTCAACTTGGAGTAACTCTTTCAAATCACTTGCAACTGTAAATTAGCCTCTCCAGTCTGAGAGGGCTCTCTCAATTTATTTAATGATTTTCTCAATTAGGTCTTAAATAATATGGCTAAATCTGTGAGTATCTTAATGTATTTGAATGAAGGTGAAAAATGGGATAGATTCCACTACCATTGGGCTCATGGAGTCAGTAATAAGGAATTAAATGACAAATGAATCTACTTGTGGAAGCTGAGGCTTTTACTATTTCAATGGAAGGACAATACTAACACACAAAAATATTCAGTAGCTCAATGTTAAAAGGAAGTCAGAGCATGTGTGACATGAATTTTGAGTAATTCAACCTTAAGATATTGTAAGTAATATAAAGAGAGAAATAAAACATAAGCTCATTGAAACATTCCAATAATCTCAGGTGAAGCAGAAACAAAGTCTATCTATATTACTGATATCAAAAATTACAATAGTAGCAGTGTCAAGTCACCATTTGCCAACACCTTCTAACTATAAAACTATATCCCTTATAGAGTGAGGAATCATCCAAATGATATGCCACGTTAATCACCTCAAATTCCCACCTTAGAGACCTATTTAAAACATGATTATATCACTTGGAGACTTCCTAGGGATATTTTTGTTTTGCAGAGTTTGAATACAAAGAAGGACTCTTCTTTCATTAATAGTTCAACAAATCAATTTAATAACCATTATAAAATGCAACCAACTAATTTTATGAGAGTACTAGAGTTCTTATGTGTCATTATTCCACGTGGATGCTGAGCTCGACCTCCTCTAAGTCAAATTTTTACAATTTTTTCACAAATCTGGTTAGTGAAAATTCTAAAAAATAAGGCTTCAAATATGAGTGTATAATTTCCAAACCCTGATGGATTTGTAGAAAATGAGAGAGGTTTTTGTATATGGAACCGTGATTAAGAAAAACCTCTTTCATATTTCCAAAATAATTTTTTATTTGGTCTGAAATCAAACTTGAAGTTGACTGCTAAATAGTCATGTACGAAAATTTTCGTAGCGAATTTTAGTAGCGTGGGAAAAATGGATTTTCCATCAACCTTCTTGACTTATTTGCTATTACAACATCTTTAGTATGCCATGAAACTTTGAAAACCATCAATATCCCTCCTTAAAACATGCCAAAACTTATTTTTAATGCAAAAAAGCACCTACAGGATTTTTCGTAGTGTTTTTCTGGCTTCAAGCCTAAAGTACGCTACAAAAACTCCTAAAAAAGGTAGAAATTGTAGTTTGAAAATGAACTCATATTTCCAAATTATTAATATATTTTTCATAACTGGAGGAGGTTTTTGTAGATAAAAATGTTTTGAAGAAAAACCTTTCTTTGTTTTTTAAATACCATCTCCAACTGTCCAGAATCTGCATTTTCAAAACATGTATAAAACTGGAATAAATTTGTTTTTTGAAAATAGGGACGAAATACATCCCTGTATCTCCAAATTTGTAGCACCTTTGATAAAAGTGAAAGAAGTTATTGTTATTTTATATTTTCTTCAAAATAACCTCTCTAAGTTTCTTAAAATACTTCTCTGTTTGCCCAGAAACCGTCCTTGAAGTTGACTGCTCAAAAGTAAAAAAACAGAGAAATCCTCATATTCGCTACGAAATTATCAGGTGTTTTCGTAGTGTTTTCCACTGTTTTCCTATGTAAAACACTACGAAAAGTTGAAAAATGGGTAGATTCATCCTTTTGAGTCTGAATGCATGGGGAATGACAAATGACATGGTATGGGACTGATTTCACATGAAATGGCATAAATGAAGGTGATCTCAAAACTTATGATAGGCTTAAAAATGAAATTTTTTTCCTATAACACCTTGAAATGGCTAAGGAGACCTTATCCTCTTAATGAGTGAACTATATGACCATGTTAAGAAATGTTTCACAATTTTATGAGTGATAACAGTAGGTTTCCTGGCGGTGATTTGAGTTCTTTGCCTTGGTTCATAAAGAATTCCAGCCATCACTCCCCATTATTCCTCCATGCTTTAGGGGGCATGTGTTACACAGTAATTTGTCACCATGCTTATTTCTCATCCCTGATCCTGAAATTCCCTATGACAGACCCTGTGCAATGTTTCCACCATGAAGAAATATGTTAAGACATCCCCTGAAGATTCAAAGAAAACTGCCTTGGAAGATTACTGAAGAAATTTGGTAAAAATCCTAGTTTTATGGGTCATCGCATTTCCTGGTTTCATGCTCACGCTGATGACAGATTGAAAGTTCTGGCTTAGCGCTGCCAGTGCCAATTTATCTTAGAAAACTGCTCTGACCCCTTTCTTTTAGTGTTTCCTGAAATGGAGGAGAAGCTTCGACCTCTAGAAGTTCCAGGGTGGCGAGTTGGTTGTTAAACGGTGGTGAGAGAGTCGAGATCTCTGATTTTAGAGCCTTGATCTCATCCATGGGGGTTTATCCCTTAGAAATTGTACCTTCCTCCTCCTTTCATGGGCTCCAAACCTCTTCTCCCTTCCTATAAATTGGTCCCCATCCTTCCACTATTGGTTGGTCATTGTTGGGCTAGTATGAACTCTCGTTGCCTTTACATTCTTACACTGTTATAACACCTAAGTGCTTGAGCGAAGGAATTCTTTAGAGCTTTAGTAAAGGACTCAAACATTCACCAAAGGGAGGCCTCCAACATCAAGACCTGGGTTGTAAGCTCTTCCTTTGATATTTATCAATAAAACATTTGATTTTTTCTTTCTTTATTTGTCTAATATTTTATGCAAATATTTTCGTACTCCTTGATCTGCTAGATAGCTAATGTTTATGATTATTATGTATTGGATTACGTTTGTTGTTGCATCTTGATCATCCATAGGTATTCGTGTGCCACTAGTAGAAAGGAGCAAGCCTAAAAGGATTGTGGATCAAGGTCATCATCAACGAGTTTGAACATAGCATTGGGAAAAGGTACCTTTATATATTTTCTTGTTGAATTTTGAATATTAGCTAAGAAATATTTGACTTAGAAAGTATCTCAAGTTACTAGAACCACTCTAGGGCTAGAGAGATCGCCTCTGTTCTTAGAGGGGATTTATGTTGACAACAATTCATCTGGAATCGATTCTTCGAAAGGAGTGGGATCAACTGTAGTGGGAAGATCGCATATCAACTCAGAAAATACAAGTGATTTCTTTGATTTGGTTGTGGAAAACTCTAAGTAAAACCCTTGTAGAATAACAATCCATTTCGAGTATTTTCCCCCAAGCAACTAACGTGCAAGAATGTAAGTCATGGGCTTGCAGTCGGAAATCACTGTAGTTTTATGCAGGAAAATGTAATGATGAAAACGCTGAACAACATGAACAACGGCCAATGTGAGTTTCTCAAAATGATCATAGTGGGTCTCAGCATCAAATAGATTGTGACTTAGGTAGTAAACTACGTGTTCCTGTCCATCATCATAGTCTTGAACAAGCACCATACTGATAGTGCTCTGTGCAGCAGCCAAATATAGAAATAATCATGATGACAGTTGGGAGAATGCAATAAAGGATCACTGATAAGGGATTTCTTCAAATCATCGAAAGAGTTTTGGGAAATTTCATCCAAAATGAATGGGATTCCCTTTTTCAATAAGCAGGTGATTCCTTTGGAAAGCTCGGTGTAGTTCAGGATGAAACGACAGAAAAAAAATTGGCCTTCCCCTACAAGCTTTGCAGTTGATGCATGAAAGAGGGAGGAGGAAAATTGATGATTGACTCAAATTTAAGAGGATATATTCGAATTCCTTCTTTATACATCACGAAACCTAAGAGGTATCCTGATTCTACACATAAGACACATTTATGAGAATCTAACTGGATATTATAGTTTCGACAACGAAGAAAGATTGATCTTATCTGTTCGGGGTGATCTCAACGTTTTGCGGAATGAGTTGAAAGGTCGTCAAGATATGGTTGAACTATGTGTTTAATATCATGAAATGCATAAGACATAGATATTTGGAAAGTGGCACTGGAATTTTTCAAACCAAAAGGGAGTTTCTTGTAGGAAAAAGTTCCCCATGGAGAGATGAAAGTGGTTTTATGTTGATCAGTAGGAGTGATGTAGATTTGGTTATAGCAAGAAAAACTGTCCATAAAATAAAACATCTCACTCCCAGCGCATTCGTTAATGATTTGATCGATAAAGGGTGCAGGGTAATTATCTTTAGGACATGCTCGATTGATATCATGGTAGTCAACACAAACCCGGATGTTCCCTTGTTTCTTAGTAATGGGAAAAATATTGCAGACCCAATCCGTCAATGGTATGGGATATATGAAACCAGCCTTCAGAAGTTTTTTGACTTCCCCTTTTATGGCAGCAACCTTTCTTGGGTGAACAGGATGAAGCTGTTGATGAATGGGCTTCGACTCTAGATATGTAGCGATTTCGTATGCGACATTACTAAGGTCTATGTTAGGCATTTCCTTGTAATACCATGTGAAGACATCATGAAATTCCTTAAAAATCTCGGTGTAAATATTGAACTCATTAGTAGAACAAGAGGCATCGATATGAACATTCTTGAAAATCCCCGGTGTAACAGATATGTTGATGGGAATGGTGGTAGAGATATTCCCCATGTTTCCATCAGACAACACTTCATGAATCAAGATGGGATTCTGAATTGGGCCGGTCGATTTAGATGAAAAACAAGATTCAAGACAGGTGGGAATATCACTGAGGCTTGGGAGAAACGAGGAATGATGATGACCATCATCCCGTCGAGTTTATTTGAGAGACATAACCTCCATGTTACTCTTGTCAGTGGGGAATGTCTCTTTCAAGGGATCATCTGAATCCCAGGAACCAAACCAGGGGGACTGCACATAAGTGTTGAGATATGAAACCAATTTGTTGTTAGTTTCGAAAACAACCTCAGAATCTAGAAGAATGCTCTGATACATTGGTTCTGTAGGACTGAGAGGCATAACATCACTAAAGCTTTCAAGCTGACCAGGACTAGGAACAATCCATGGATCATGACCAAATGATATCATGTTGATATTGGTGACAATAGGAGGTGGGAGTAGAAAAATTCCCATAAGGGACAAGTTTTTAAAAAGGTTCGACCCAACGTTCTCATAGGGGGTAGAGGTATACCAAACATATGGAATGTTTCTTGTTGAAGAACCAGAGTAGAAGAAAGCAAGCTGATCGATCGTCACAATATTCCCTTGATGAGGAAAGTGAAGAACACAGAAGAGGGTGGAGGCCACTGAAAGCATTGCATGGGTCCAACTGCGTCCAAGAAGGAGGTTATAATTTAGTTTGTCATCCACCACCTCCACTTCTAGGTTCACTGTATTTCCCTCCAAGAGGATGGATAGGGCTTTGATAATACCATACGACCAAGAACCTCTACCATCGAAAGCTTCCAAAGTGTTTGGGGATTGGATCAACGGAGGAGAGGCAATGGCTTTCGAACAAGCAATATACACGATGCAGGTTGAAGCACCTTCATCAACAACAATCCTATGAATGGTTTTCCCCATAATGGTAACTTGAACCAGGAATGCTACCAAATATGGTAGGCGAGGAACAAAGTTATCAAGATCGAAAGTAATAAGGTTGTAATCCATCGGATCAATGCCTCCAATGGCAGATAATAGTGCCTTCGTTGTGATGGACATGATTGAAGGACTTCTAATGCTGACATTGTGAAGGTGCCCGAGCTATATCCACTACAATGTTATAGTGTTGAGCAACTTGAGTGTTCGTATTATAAGACGATTTCTGAAGAATACCTTTTGGATGAGGCCGGATTATGGAATCACTACTGGGTCTCTTAATTTGGAGAGGAACAGAACTAGGGGTTATTGAAGAGGAAGGATTATCGGTGCTCTCATGTTCCAAAGGATATTTCGATGGATTTATGTAATATTTTGATGGCATGGAAACAAAAACAGGTTATCTGCCAACCATAAAAACTTGGGAGCTTCTGGATGATTGGGGTTGATCTACCATTTGAGTCTGTTGGGATGGGAATGGTTCTTTCAAGACAGTTGGAGTCTCAGGTGCACCCTTCAAGGGACAAGAAACTTTGGCACGCCGAGGACAATCCTTGGTGTAATGGTCATCATGACATATGAAACAAGGATATTTAGGCTTGTATTTAGAAGCATCGTCAACAGATGAGTTGTTTGAATCCTGTTTAGGGTTAACGAATTTGGATTTTTCTTTGCCCTTTTTCTTACCTTTTTATGATTTTGATGCTGCGGTAGATTGGAAAAAATTTACCTCAGAGGTTTTATCAGGATTCTTCTAGTTATTCGAAGATTTGGAGGGTGTAGTATCAACGGTGGAATTAGACTTTAAAGAAGGCTTGGGTGCACCAATATCAACATGGGCCACTGACCCAATAATGTTGTCAATAGGAGGCGTAGCAGGAGGTTGAGATGATTTCAGATCAGTTGAAGGTCATTATGCGTCTCGTAGGATCTCATATAGAGTTTCATATTGGGAATATACCAAATCTAGATATTGATGCGGGCGATGGCTTCCTCTTCCATCACGCAACCATCCATGGCGAGATATTTTGCGATTTATGGAATAAAATATTTCGTGAACCATTCAGTAGACAACTGATTGTGATCTCAAATTTTATGAGACAATGTCTGCACCTCCATTCTTGGATTTGATCCGAAATATGGGTTACAGTTGATTGTTGCAATGATGTGAGAAGGTGGGTGTCGGTTTAATACCAGAAAATTAACTGGAAGTGAGTGAGGAAGGCCATGGCCAAGGTGTTAAAATCAAAGAAGACACCTAGAGGGAGTTCAATATACCATTTAGCCACGACACCTGTGATAATGTGATGAAAAATACGTAGACGAATTGAATCGTCGACCCAATAATTGGAAGAGCACCATAGGTGGTATGTCATGACATGGGCTTGGGGGTCTTCCCTAAACTTACCTTTAATCTTTGGGCAATCTCCCAGGATCTTGGTTCGAACTGGCGGCCAATGCAACATATGTTGGATGGGGTCATTTATGAGCTTAAACACATCCGACAGTTCCAACGTAGCCAAAAATGGAAAGGGAGGATGGTGAGGAGAAAATGGTTTTGAGGGTTCCAACCTGGTTGATATATATTTCCCCCCCAATAGGGCATATTTTGACCTAGATACACATACTGCCCCCATGTTTAGTAAGTACCTTTTTGCAGCTGCTGCTGAACATAGGGACCCTATTGGGGCTGTTGATAAGGCCCTTGATGGGTTTGAAACTGCAGCCCTTGTTGAACATAGGGTCCAGCCTGAGGTCCTTGCTGAACATGAGGTCTAGCTTGGGGTGCCATTTGGGTCTGCTTGTACTAAGGGATTTGTTGATATTTAGTACCATGGTAAGGCCCTGACTGGGGTTGCTAGTACTGACCCTACAAAATTTTTTGGTATTGGGCACCAGCCTGATTTGGGTGAGCACCAGGTTGACCCAAAGGGATGTTTGGACTATTTTGGGTGTAAGGAAAATGATACCCACTGAATTTTGGGGTTTTTGGACATATTGCTACAAGATGTTTGGTCGAGGAACATACTCATAATGAATATTTGGTTGCTGAACATTTTCACGAGGTATGTTGGGTTGCTGAACATACTGATATTGTATGTGCAGTTGTTGGAGATGGGGTGTTGAACCTGAGAATACTGAACGTGGGGACGTTGATAGCAAACATAGTTGAAGTAGGTTGACCACTCAGTGGATTAGTTCCTATGAAATTTTTTGTCGGTTGTGAAAGCAATGTTCCACCTAGAATAGCATTAGGTTGTCCTGTCCCTGAAATGGGTCCAGAGTTCATATACCCCCCAATTGAAAGGGGAGGTGTGTAAAGAGGATTGGACTGCCCCCTAGGCACGAAAAAAACCATAGATTCTCCATTCAATGGTGGAACCGTAGTAATCATAGATAACGATAGGGGGGTATAAGATCCTATTGAAATGGCCATTTGACCTATAGTCACTATAGGTTGAACAACAGGTTGATATATGGAAACCATATTCGAAATGAATGGGTTGAAATATGGGGGAATTCTCATTGACCAAACGAGATTCGTAAATAAATATGTAGCTCCAAAAGCTCCTAAAATTAGGCTTTCAAGAGAGGTATACCCATGCCAAATTGAAGTCTATAGTGGCCAAATTTTTACCTGATTTGAGTTGTGTTGTAGATGGAAAATTTAAATCCCTTTTTTAAGTTACACTTTCTTTCAAAGTTTTGCATGATGCACAATTTTTTGTATAAAAATTTGTAAATTAGATTTTCCTAGAAGTAAAAAGAAACTTTTATGTCCAAAAAAATTGACTACAAATAATTTAGAAGGAGATTCATCATCAAGTTCCCTAAAGCATGTGAAAATGTCGATATAAGAGAAGGCCTACTAAATCATATCATTGTATATTGTATATATTGTGTTCTTTCCTAGGTCTCAAGATTGTGAGAATGCAACTTTTCATTTTAGAGCTCGTCAATACACAAATAATTTGTAGGATTATCATCCAATAGCCACAAGATAGGGAAAAGCTTTAAAAACACTAAAATCAAAGGTTGATGATAATTGTAGTAGAAAATTACAAAGGAAATTCCCAAACAACATGTCAAATGATCAAGACCATTGACATTAGCTAAGGATCCCCTCATTGCATCTAAGGTTTTGATGTGGATATGGCCTCAATCCCTTCCCAGTTTTTTTTTCTAGATAATATATTTTGGGAGTGTCTAAGGATTTCCCCTCATTCTAAGAATAGTACCCAAAGCAAACCCTAGATTATTTAGGGCATAAGGGAGATTCAAAAAATCATAAATAAATTATTTATAGGTCATGAAAAATCATCTTATTAAGAGAAAACATGTCACAATGTGGGGTTTGAATCTAAGTGGGGAGGGTAACAAATTTTCCGCACAACCACTCGAGCTACATTTTAGAAAAGAAGTACCAAGGACAAGTGTTCCTAAGGCTTGGTGGGTAGCCTAGGAAAGAGTGTCCTAATGGGACTCCCTTAAATTTATGGGAAATAAAGTTAAAGTGAGTTTATAAGGCATAAAGTCATATGGTGAATTTATAAAAATAAAGTGACTATAATAGTAATAAATTCATAAACATAAATTCGTTGAATACCTTTTAAGTAATAGATGAAAAGGGGAATAAAAGTAAAATGTGTCTCATGGGTCAACGAGAGATTATATCTCCACACTTGAGCTAATGGGAAAATGTCTAATCTTAGCCATTAGATCTTTGGGTTAGGTATCTCTTCTTAATGAGAGAACAAAAGGGAAAAAATATAAGGGGAGAAGGCACCAGTTGAACATTTTCTTCATGAGAATTGGAGAGGAAGAACAAAGGAGGTTGAAAGGAAAAAGTTAGTAGAGGAAGGAGAGTATAATAAATGCAGGAGCAATGAAAAGTAGTATGAATTTCAAGGTACCCTATAGCAAACTTCCACTGTCCTAGCGTAAATTTCAAGGGTAGTAATTGCATACTTAAGCTGCACGATTTTTGAGGTATTCAAGCACACAAATAAATAATTTGTAGCATTGTTATTGTGTTGTCAGAGTAGAAAATCTCAAGAATGAAATTCAAGGTGCTACTACACAAATTTTGAGAAGTTTTAGGCGTGATTTTTGAGGGTCTGATAGAATTGTTAGTGCTACTACAACTGCACAAAATTTGAGAAAGTATGGGTAGAAATTTGAGGGGTTAATTTTCAAGCGATTCGAGGGTATTGAAAAATAAATTTATTAGTGCCATAAATATTGAAGTTGGTACAAATTTATGAGCAAGAGGGAACAAGAATCAAGGAACAAATACAACACATTTTCCAAGGAGTTTTGGGCATGAGTCTTAGGAGATAAGTTCATTGTGCTTACTGCCATTAACTGCTATAATAAATTCTTTGAGAATAAATAAAATATCCCTCTCTCTCACTAGTTTTCCCTTTGGGGTTTTTCCAGGGTTATTGGACCAAAAAATAATTATGTTAAATTTGTGTTCCTATTGCATTTATTCTTAGCGAAAGTTAAAGAGTAGAGTAGGGTTATGTGTTTCATGCTTTATAAAATATTCATGTTTAAAAACAATGACATAAATCTATGTTGGGTTGGGCATTAAACTAATGTGATTCCTAAAACTTGAAATTGGGTTGGGCCTACTATTTTCTACATGGTATCAGAGTAGTGGTGAGCATATCTAATGACAAACACTAAGAAAAAATTACCAAACAATGAGAGACAATGCCCAAAAAACAAGATTAAACATGATTGTGTGGTTGAGAGGGATTTGAGTTTACCCTTCAGACAAATCTGTGTTGGGTTGTGGAAGTCATGGCAACAAGGTTGAGAGTGGAAGATAGGCTGAGTGGTGCTAAAAATTTTAGCCCATGGAAGGAGAGGTTGGTGTTGGTGCTTCAATAGTTTGAACTATGGGATATTGTAGAGAGTATAATATCTCCCCCCACTAATCGAATACTATTGGCTAATTTCAACAAGAGGAATGTGTAAACCAAAAGACTCCTTCTAGATGTTATTAAAGACCCCTTATTCCCCATGTTTCGAATAAGACCTTTTCTTTTGAGATGTGGGAATCCTTAATTAAAATTTCCAAAGCACTAATAAGAACATGAAGATAGTGTTGAGGGAAAAATTGGGGCAAACCAAGATGACTAAAACCGAAATTATATCCTCATACCTCACTAGGGTCACTAAGTAAGAGATGAGTTGGCAGTCGTGGGTGAAATCATATTTGATTAGTAGCTTGTCAAATCATCCATGCGTGGTTTTACATTGAGTTGGGATGCCTTCATTGATGGAATAATTTCCTTGGAGAATATTCCAGATTGGGGAAGAATGTGGGATGATTTATATTAAGAGCAGGTAAGGTGAAATGCCAAGAGTGGTGGGAATCATGGTGGGAAAGATGAGGAGAATGTGGCCCTAACAGAAAAGAGAAGGAATAAGGCCAAGAATGGATCCACGAGTGAGGCCAAGCAGAAGAGTAGATACAAGGAGAAGCATATGAGGAAATTGAGATGATTTTCTAGTAAGAAGATGAGACATTATATAGTGATGTTTCCCAATAAGAAGAGTGGTTTTGTAGATAGCCTAAGTGGATGATTTTTCCACCAGATTTGACTGGTATTTTTCCTTATTTTTCAATATTTACATGATCATCAAATCCTCTAGTGTCTACTACAATGATAATGGAACTTCATGTCACATGGAAGGGCTAGGAAGCATTTTACAAGTCTTACAGAGAGGGTTGTAGATCTGGAGGTGGTGGTTGGAGATGAATCCACGATTAGAGTAGTTTGTGTTGGGACCATGTCCTTTTAGAGGGAGTCGCAACGTCCCTTGAAAGTTACAGAGGTCGTAAATATTACACAACTGAAGAAGAACCTGATATCAATGTCCAGGACAAGGAATATGAGGTGGTGTTCCAATATGGACAAGTTCTTATGTATCCTAGGGTATCTAGTATCACTTCTGCTAGATTTATTGGAGTCCACCATGGGAAAATTTATGGTTTCATGTTCCAACATACTAGAGTGTTGGTTTAAACCATTAGTGGTAGTGATCTATGTGAGTTGTGGGACCAAGAGGATGGCCCACTTTTACCATGGGGTTATGATAGTATTGAGGGATATCGTCACAATATTTCCAAAGTTATTTACATATCATTGGGATGTGTGTAGGGGGTATGCTTTGGGAAAGTATGCCAATACATATTTCCCAAGAATTGATAACAGGGTAGCTAGGATACTTGACTTGATTCACTCCGATACATGTGGTTCGATGTCTTCCTTATCATTGAGAAAATGAGAGTACTATGTAATTATTATTGATGAATAATCTAGGAAGACCTGGATCTACTTCATGAAGACCAATGATAAGGTCTTCAATAGGTTCCAAGAGTTTAAAGCTCTTGTGGAGAACCATAAAAGGAAGAATATCAAGGTGTTGAGGTCCAAAAATTGGGGTGAGTATACATCCAATGCAATGAAGGATTTATGTGCTAGAGTGGCCATCAAGAGGGAGTGGATAGTTCCTTACACCCCACAACAAAATGGGGTTGCAGAGAAGAAGAAAAAACCATAGTTGGGGTAGCAAGATCCATGCTCCATGATTATGGGCTACCACTCTTTGAATGCGTTGAGGCATGCAACATGGTAGTGTATCTACAAAACAGGATTCCACACAGAGTGTTGGGGAGCAAGACTCCCGATGAGGTTTTTTCTTCGAAGAAGTCTAAGATTGGGAATTTTAGGATTTTTTGGTGCTTGAAATATTCACATGTCCTTGAGGAGTAGAGAAGGGAATTTTTTTGGGTATACCAATAACTCTAGGGCCTATCACATATATATTCTTGCACAGAGGAAGGTTTGTGAGGCAGAACATGAGATTTGAAGAGGAGAGATTTGGTAGAGAAATAATATTCTTAGTGGGGGAGTCCATAATAGGGTATGGGACCATAGGTATAGGTTCACATGGGTCTAGAGGATCATAGGCTTCAGTGGTGATAAGTCCACTAGTTCGGGGTCATAGGGCACATGTTCCCAGGGTATAGGTTCACCACCAACTACATGCACATCATCATCATGGGTTCAAAATTTAGAGGAGGATATTCCCACCCTAGTGTTGGGGGCTACTTCAGGGAAGAAGAAGACAAGATAGCTTTGTAATACTTTGCACAAAACCCAAGAGACAATGGGAAAGCCCAAGTGACTAGTTAGGGAGAGCATACCACCTGAGAGATTTGGTGGCTATTTGGATATGGTGAGTAGCATTGTAGAGACCAAGCCATCTAGCTATGAGGAGGCTGCAGGTCAAATGGTATGGTGGGATTCCATGGTGGAAGAGTATGCTTCCATCATGAAAAATGATCGATGGGAGATAGTGCCAAGATCTAAGTGGAAGTCAATGGTGAATTCCAAGTGGCTCTACGAGATCAAGTATGCTATGAATGAAATCATTAAGAAGTTTAAAGCTAGATTTGTGGTACGAGAATGTTACATAGTATTTTTTCACCATCCCAACAATCCCCATCCTGAACATTGGAGGACCATTTCAGTGACTTCTGTGTATTGTCATACCTTGCTATTAGTGTCATTTCATCCCTTGGCATGTCAAGAAAATTTCCTATGTTCATCATTCCTCAAGCAGACTCTAAAAAATGTGTGATTTTTAGACGGCGCTGGTAGGAAGTTATGGCCTCGCACCCATGGAGAAATTAACACTGGACCCCATGCCAATTGGTGCTCTGTCTTAGAAGGGCACCCACGCCGAGCTGTTTTTGGAAATTTTTTTAAATAGAAACAAAGTTTCCATGCCTAACAACTTCGTGAGCGGAGTCATCATGGTTTGTTTGACTGAATAACGTTGAGTTCCTCCCTTTGGCTTCTTGTTTCCTACAATTGTGCAACTCCGTAAAGGGATAGACCTATCTTCCACCTTATGAGGGATCCCAAACCACCTCCTCCTCTTCTATAAATAATTCCTTCTCACATTGTTTCAGATAGCTAAACAGTCATTACTATAGCTAGTGTGTAGAAGAAGGCAGAGAGGAATCCATTGTAGAGAGAGAGTTTAGGCCTGTTTCCTCACCAAGTCCAATCCCCGACGAATGCTTGAGACGCGCCTGATTGAACTCGTCGAAAGAGGCTACAACATCAAGGCATTAAGGTTGTAAACTTCTTTTCTCTATTATTAATACATGACTGGTTTTTGGTTCCAATTTAGTGTTTAATTATATGAAAAATGTTTGATTCTCCCTGAAAAATTGAATAGTTGCAAATGAAAGTATGTTTTCGTATGCTTTCATCGTTCACTTGATATTTGTGCAGGTACACGGGCATTATCACTGAAGGACCACAACGTGTAAAGACAAAGATCGGAGGATCGTTGCTGCAAGCCACGACAAGAGAATTAGACCAAGGTAGGTTATCTATCCCAACTTGTTTTTCATTTATACTCTAGGAGTCCAAAAGTCCAACATGTTCCCTTGTTGCTAGACCCACCCTAGGGCTAGAGGTATCACCTATGTCTGCAGAGGGGATTTGCCTGATCAAAAAGTTGGAGACCATATGGGGGAACATAGTGTGCCAGTCGTCTTTCATTGTTCGTCTAGTATTTTTCTTGTTTGTCTGACTTTGGTCATATTGCCACTTTTCTAGTTTGTTTCTCTTGTCTGACTGTTTCCATCCATCATACTTAGTATTAGAGTGTTGAATTTTTCCTTTTCTCAATGGATTTTTATCCTTTCCATGGGTTTTGATCTTGGTGCTGATGTTTCCTTAACAGTCGCACCGATTGGCACCTTTTGCCTATTTTACGGGTGTGATTTCCCTTGTTCAGCGTGGATTATAGCTGAACAGTCATGCCGAATCCTGTAGGTTTGGATCTGGACTTCTTGCCTGAGTTTTTCCAGTGTGTCTTGCCTCTGGATTGGTTTTTCCCTACTGAATTAGTCCATTTGAATTGCTTTGACTTTCCTACCTCATTCTTCTTAGTTGTTTGTCCCTCATCTGATTAGTGTGGTTCGTCATCCTAGGGTTTCTAAGTGTCTTTCGATGCTTGTTCGGCCACTTCCTCACTGAGCTTCTGAGTTGTGTATGAGCCAGTATAGTCTTTTATCTTTTCAACTTGTTGACTGATTTTTTGACCTTTTCTTTAGATTCTGCGTGTCATTGGGTCGTTGAACTGTCATCTTGGTGTCTGTTTGACCTTCCATCTGTCGCCCTGAGCATATATGACATTGCTCACTGAGTCGATTTGAAAGTCCTCTTTTTGCATGAAGGAATGCATGTCTGTTTTGAGTGTGTTTTACATTCGTATTGAATTGGTATCTTTGTCTTTGATCATTTCATTCGAGTTGCTCAAAAATAGTGTTCATTTTATCTTTTAGTGTAACAGTGCATGTTTGTTTCTCATTCATCTAAAAGAAAAAAATTTGCATTCTTTCTCTTGGTTTGAAAATGAAGCGTTATTTTGCATTAGTAGATTTTTAGTGAACTAGGAAATATCCTTTCGTTTTCTTCTTTGGTTGTGTTAAAAGCATTAGGAAAAATTCTTCTTGCATTTGATTGATTGCTGCTTCGTTGTGAAATACTATCCCTCTCTTAGCTAGCTATTCATCGAATTGGAATGATGTTATTTCGCATATAGTTCTACATTAGAGATTTGAGATTACATTCGGTAAGGCCTTGAAACTACAAAATTAATTCAAGATCAACTTTAAAATGAACTTAACCAAAATAAGGAAGCATTGAAACTTAACACTCACATTTAGAGGTCTAGGCTAGTGATGTGTTTCGACATCGTTAAACCTAGTAGTTGTCATTCTCCATCTCGCATTAGAAAACGCTAGTACGGACTTGTGTTCCCTATACTGTCGAGTATATAAAGGGATACCCTCATAGGTTGCAATCCTTTATCCATAGGAAGCCGATTCTGCCGCCCTATAACCGTGATACACCAAACACAACGTTTAGGGAGACTGCCTGCACGTACGTTAAGTCCTTGGTGATTTCTCTTTCATTTTATCACCAAGGTGTATATTGCAGTTCATGGGAGGTTGGTACACCCTCTTGCTTAGATTTCCTGAGTATTAATTTTGATCTTTCCGTGACTCCCTAAAAATTGAAAAGATCATCGAGCACTTGTCTTTTCAAGCTCATCCAACCTGAAAGTGACTAGAGTCACCTTTTTCCCTTTTCTTGACTCTTAAAATATGAAAAGGAAGAGTTTTGTTTCAATGTCATAAAATTCATTACCTACGATAACACACCCATTAAAGTTATTTTCTTGGCTTGTTCTTAAGTAATTCCTTAGTATTTGGTCTTGAAGCCTCGAATTGGTCATGTCTTTTCTCTCTTGTTTTTGAGACAAAGTCACAGTGGTGGAACCACCAGTTTCGTCATCCCCTTCATTACCTCGTAGTGAAGATCCTTCTCTCGAAGTTTCTTCAGAGACATCTTAGCCTACTAGGCCTTTAGGTTACTGGCATTCTATTATTCCAAGTGTTCAACCTCTTTCCACTAGTTCTCCTCTTGAAGAATTATTTTATATCAATTACAACCTCCAGACATTTGGGCTCATTTTAGGGAAGAAGAAGATCCTCCTTAACCTTCAGAACCGCTTGCCTCAAAATTGCTTGAATCGCCATTAATGCGTGCTTTACTTGCCACTGCTTGTCACATTTTTTCCCACAGCATGTCTTCATCCGATATGGATGCTACGAGTCCCATCAATAGTGAAGAGACTTATGTTGCTACTAGAGAATATCATTTCCCTTCGGAGAATTTTCTTTATGTCTCGAGTCAACCTTCCTCACAACCTTTATCTCTCCCGGCTGTTTATCATTCGTTGAGTCAGATCATTTATGGTGCTACATCTTTGTATCAGAATCTGATATGGTCGGGTACATCGGCTCCCTCAGAAGGGTCGTTTGTCACGGGTGCATACCTGTCAACTCCCATTATGTCGACGATCGTTACATCTGTCCCAACCAAGCCCACTATTTGTGTGGCTTCATCTCTGCCTTTCATTAGTGTGATTTCGTCATTACCACCATCTTTTGTTATTCATGGGACGACTCCTATCGCTTCCACAATACTTGTTGGGCCTGCCATGAGTGGATCACAACCTCACGTATTGGGAGTCCATCAACCTACTGGTAGTGTACTTGTCTCCTCTAATCCGATTCTTAAAGGTTTTACGTACGATCAATACATGTTGGCCATTCAACGATAGAATTATTTCCCCCAATGTTCTCAGTGGATGCAAGCTCCCATCAATCCTCTGCATTGTTACGATGAGCATGAAAATCACATCTATCACTATGAGCCTCACCCACAAGGTCCATTGTATTTTCAGACACCTCAAATGACAGTTTACCCCAACCAGTTTACATACCTATAGGGAAAACCCTATGGTACATAAGGAAAACCCTTTCAGGGACAACCTTCGTTCCAACAAGGAAAACCCTGTGGTACCGCTGGTCAACCTTATGTTCAACAGGGAGCATCTTATGTTCCATAGGGGAAAACCTATCCATCTCAGGGACAACCTTTTGTGCAACAGAACTAGCCTTACGTTCAGCAAGGCCCAAATTTTGTACAACAAGGTCAACCCTCTACTGCACAACCGGGCCAACTTGTTTTTTAGGGGCAACCTGGCTCATCTCAACCGGGCCAACCTGTTCCTCAGGGACAGCCAGGTGGCTCTCAGCATCTAGGCCAACCTGTACCCCAGGGAAAGCATATCCAACCCCAACAGCTAGGCCAACCTGCACCCCAGGAACAACTTGTTCAACTGCAGCTTCCGGGTCAATATGCACCCCAGGGGCAACCTGTGCAGCCTAAAGTCCCACTTTTTATTCCTCAAGGTAAATCTCAAATGGTCCAAGTTTCGCCCCAAGGCACTGCTTACATTCCACAAAAAAATCCATATGTTGTTTAGACAGGACCTCAGTGGTTCGCTCAGAATCAATATCTTGGTCCTCAACCGGTGTATGGGTAGAATTATCGGGCTTATAGCCCTTATGGACAAAATCCTCCAGGACAGAACATATGGGGTCATAATTTCTCCCAACCTAGTTGGAATCCCAATACTAGTCTTTATCAAAGGCCTGCAATGCCTTTCAATCTACAATTTCCTTTTCTCGCTACGCCGGAACTACCCGATGTGTCAAAGTTGACAAATGATCCTATCCTTCATAATCCATATTGGCCTCCAGTTCCAAATAAAATCCCTGGCGATTGTCCCAAATTTGAAGGCAAGTTCGGAGAAGACCCCCAAGCGCATGTTATGACATACCATCTCTTGTGCTTCTCTAACTCTTGGGTTGACGATTCAATTCGACTACGTATTTTCCAAAGGACTCTCACTGGTGCCGTTGAAAAGTGGTACATTGAACTCTCCCGCGACATCTTTCAAGATTTCAACTCTCTCGCTTTGGAATTTTTCATGCACTTTCAGCTACTGGTTCGGTATGAAGCTGGGACACACCTCCTAACATCTTTGAAACATGATCGAGCTACTCATATCTTCTATCATATTCATGAGTGGAGGAGGCATTGTCGTTTGATCAATTTCGAGATTCCTAATCAAATTCTAGCTGATTGGTTCAATACATCTTTTATCAGTCCAATTGCTAACGACATCGCTATGGGGCATGCATTACTAAGGAACAAGCCATCGCTCGTGCCAAGTACCTCGATCTCATGTACTCTCAATCCGGCACATTGTATGAACTCTTGCTTGATCCTCCGCGACATGGAACTACCAAAGCACAGCGACGCCCTCTGTCGACGGTATCATTGGTTTTGTGTCTCAGACTTCTTATAAGTCTTCTCCAAATCCTACGAAGCAAAAATCTACTTCATCCACTGATACTGATTCTCAGCCACCTCCGAATCCTGGTAAGACCGCAGAAGTGAATGTCGTCCAGTCCGATTTTGTGGATAAAGCTTCCAAAGGAAAGAAAAAGGGTAAAGGTAAAGCCAAAGTTGATGCCCCAAAATAGGATTCTCCAAAGCCTAGTGCTGATGATGGTTCAAAACGCAAACCAAAGTATCCTTGTTTGATTTGTGAAAAAGATAATTACACCAAGGACTGTCCACGACAGGCCGAGGTGAGTCGACTGCTCAAAGGCACTCAAGGCACTCTGGCTGTTCTTAAAGAACAATTCCCATTGCAGCAAACTCAGATGGTGGAGCAACCTCAATCCTTTTGGCTCTCAGGTTTTCATGATGAATGGTCCTTCACCCATCTCTATTACTGCCCGATCGAAATATTATACTGAACTGCGTTAGGAAGCAAGGAAAGATATTGCTGATGGTCCTCCTCCCCTGCTTGCGTCTGGCCCTCTTCACATTGAAAGGCCTAATATTGAGCTTGTTGTACGGCCACCTTCTAAAGGTGTACTTCGAAAGTCTTCCTATAATCCGAATGCCCGTGCCGCTCAACATTATAGTATTGTTGTGGATTTGGGTTAGGCATCATCCGCCATGTCTGTGTTGGAAGTGCTTCAGAGCTGTTTGTCACAACAGAAGGCTTTTCTATCAGCTATTGGAGGGGTTGACCTCGTCGATTCTAGCCTTATCACTTTCGATTTGAAAAATTTTGTCCCATGTCTCCCTCACCAGCTTGTACTGATTATACAAGTTGGGCTTAATGGAAATAATATCCATCGAGCAGTCATGGATGAGGGTGCATATACTTGCATCATGTCTTCTACATGCTGGAAAGCCCATTGGTTCTCCAGCCGTCAATTAATCTCCAAACTCTTTTGAAGCTTTTGACGAAAGGGAATCTTGCCCTCTTGGTGTTCTCGCTAGTTTACCTATTACGTTATAAGGGAAAACTGTTAACATTGAGGTTTAAGTCGTTGAAACCAAACTCAATTATAATATTCTCCTTGGTCACAGTTGGACTCATGCCATGCTATGCATCCCGTCCACTCTCTTTCATATTCTTCGATTTTCGCACGAAGGAAAGATCATCACTGTCGATCAATTGTCCTTTTCACTTCTACGTATTCTGAGAGAAATGTTCCATATGTAGATCGTATTCCTACGCCTTATGAGAGCATAGGACTGGGTTTTTTCAAAGATCTTTCCCTCATGGGTCCTTTTTCTCTTCCTCCACCCAACAATGCTCAGGTCAACATGATCTCCATGTCTTATGATCCATGGATCATCCCTTCGCCCAAGAAGATTTATTCGTTTGGTGACGTGATGCTATTAAGCCCAATAGAAATTAGTTATTGCTAAATTATTTCAGCTTCGGCTCCTCCTCCTTTTGATCATACTCCTTTGAGTGTGTCTCTTGACACGTATTCTCAATCCCCTTGGCTCGGTGCTTCGGATTCGCCTGATCCATTAAATGAGATATTTCCCACTGATGAGGCCATCGTGGAAACCATGTCTCTCAAAGATACTCCTTGGGATGATAGTCATCATCTTTCCTCTTTTATGCCTGGCCTTGGGGCCATGTCTGCTTTTCTTGAGAAGTTCGCTTCCCAAGTTCCTTCCCATCCGCTTCAAACACCCATCTTGACACATGAATTTTTGCGGAGGGTAACCCGGGAAACATTACGCAAACGATGCCTATCGACATCTCCGTCAAACCGAGGGTTGTAGAGAACATCCACATTGGGGTGACATGTTCTCCTAATGAGATCAAGGTCTATACTAGTTTCTTCCGAGAGTTTCGAGACGTTTTTGCTTGGTCTTGCGAAGAAATGCCCGACATCGATCTGAGTATAGTTGTGCACGAGATTCCTACTTATCTTGACGCGAAGCCTATTCACCAATGTCTTTGTCCTGTGCACCCTAGAAAGGCAGCCGTCATCGAGGGAGAAGTTGAAAAACTTCTCAAATTTGGCTTCATTTATCTGATTCGCTTAATAGAATGGGTTTCCAACATCGTTCTTGTGGATAAAAAATAGGGTCCTATTCGTGTCTGCGTGGATTGCCATGAAATCAACCGTTCTTTTCCTAAGGAGCTATATTTGGAGTTTACTACTGCCAAATCAAAGAAATAATTGGTTTTTTCAAATTTGATTTTCTCTTTATTATCTGTCTCTGCTCCCTCTAGTTCTGAGGAACACATTCGAGACGATACTCTTTTTCTCATTAGCACCCTCGATCCATGGTACGATGATATCATCGTTTATCCGCAGACTTCCACTTTCTGGTCTGAGTTGACGAAGGATGCTTGTCGACGCATCCTCCATAATTCACAATCTTATCACATAGTTGAAGATATTCTATACCGCATCAGAGCTGATTATGTTCTTCACCAGTGTTTAACTCTCGAGGAGGCTAAAAAATTCCTCAATCACTGCCATTCTGGCGCCTGTGGCGGTCACACGTCTGGATATGCTACTGCACAAAATATTCTTCGTGTTGGATATTTCTGGCCTACCATTTTTAAAGATTGCATTTTCGTTGTTCGTAAGTTTCATGATTTCCAGATTTACCAGGGCAAGATGTGCGCGCCACCCACACACCTCCATCCTATCATTACCATTGGTCCCTTTGCAAAGTGGGGCATCGATTTTATGACATGTAACCCTCACTCGAATGCTTATATTATCGTAGTCGTGGACTAATTCACTAAATGGGCTGAAGCAATGCCTACACTCATAGTTGACGATAAGACGACTACACAATTTCTGTTCAATCATGTCATTACCAGGTTTCGTGTCCCTCAAGCCATTGTCACCAATCATGGCTCTCATTTTAGCCATTACATGATGGCTGAGTTGACTTCTAAGTTGGGTCTGTGTCATGACAACTCAATGTCATACTACCCTCAGGCCAATGGCTAGGTTGAAGCCGTAAACAAGGTTCTAGTCAATATGATTCAACATACGATTGGGATGCACAAGGCCAACTGTCATCTCATGTTGTTTTAAACTCTCTAGGTTACTGAACCTTCGTGAAGGATGCAACCGAATTCACTCCATTCCAGCTTGTTTATGGTCTGGAAGCTACCCTTCTGATTGAATGTGAAATCCCTTTTATCAAGATAGTTGTTGAATTACTGCTTGATACCTCGCTAGAGGAAGAGAGTGTTTTATATTTGGAGAGGATTGATGAAAATCGTCACTTTTCTACCCTAGTTATAGAAGCACAGAAAAAGCGGGTCAAAGCTCATTTTGATCAGACAGTTTCCCCTCATATCTTTGTAGAAGGAGACCTCGTCCTCTTGTATGACCAAGCTCATGATAAGCTGGGGGCAGGAAAATTTGAACCCATGTGGCATGGGCCCTATATTGTTAAGCGTGTTTTGCAGAATGGGGCTTATGATTTAATTGACTATGATGGCTATCCTTTGAATCAGCCCAGAAATGGGTTGTACCTCAAAAAATACTATGCATGAGTTTTTCGTGCATGTCCTTTTGTACATAAGTGTGTTTTTAATTTTTGTACATTTTTTGGCTTAGTGTGCTTTGCGCGCAATTTTTCCTACTTATTATCTCGTTTCTTACTGTGAAGATGTCTGTCACTCCTTATGTTGGTTTCACAGATGGTGCCTCCCACAGTACCCAGAATCTGTCTTCCGCAGCCTGGGTGATTTATAATCCTAATGGTGAGTTGATAGACCTTCAAGGTATTTGTCTAGGATGAACAACAAACAATGTCGCTGAATATAGTGTCGTCATTGAACTCTTAAAAGAGGCCATTGCTCTCGACATTCGTGCATTAATTGTGAACCTAGACTCTCAGCTTGTTTTTCTTCAGCTTAATGGCCATTACTCTGTTAGAAATCCTCAAATTTTAAGGTTGTATTTGCGTCTTTCGTTTTTTAGAAAGGAATTTTGATTATATCACATATCAACATATTCCTAGAAGAATGAATGCGTTAACTGATGCAGTAGCCAATATTGTATTAGATAGACATTTGCATAATTTTTAAAAGCATCATCACATAATAAGATTTAAACATGAAAATAGCCATATATATATATATATCGAGTGTTTGCATCCACGTGCATCATAAGTTCAAAAAATATGTGTGTTTGGTTACATCCAGAGACATCATGTGTCTCAAAAAATATGCATAAATAAAGCCTAGGTGTCTAATCAGCATGATGCTCATGATAGCATGTCACTCCACGCACAAGCTGCCTCAGTAAATGGTGGATGCAGTTAGACACCCCCGCAGTGTGCCTCTGGTAAGCACAAGGAACATCGTCAAATCTCACGTAATTTGGGATTTCACTAGTGAGTCCCCCCAAGTTGCGCACGATCTCCTCTTCCTCACTTCCCTCACGATGAGGGGCCACCTTGAAATCACGTGGGACCCTTCGTGATATTAGAGACATCCCTGAAGGTCTCTCTGGGCCAACATCTGCAATACATGGATAGATATCAGAACACATATAAACAAAAAATTCATAATAATCATCAAAATAAAAAAATGAGTTTTACCCAATGCTTCATCACAATCCTCTCCTTACAGTAGTGGAAGGTCCAGATCACCCATGAAGTCGGTGCTAGTATAGGGCTAGTCCTCCACAACGATGAGTTGTCGGCAGAGCCAGTCAAAGAATTTCGGCCTCCATGACATCTGTTGACTGCCTCTCGATTGAGGCATCAGCGCCGCCCAATGGACCATCTGTGGCTCTTGTGCTGGTGGTACAGGTACTATTACCTCTGGTGTTGAAATATTGGAAACTGTTCTAGGATTAACGGTACCAAGATGGACCCATAACCGAATTGTTTCAACTTGCCATTCTTGCACTTTGTTAATTGGTGCTTCAGGTCAATTATTACGGCTTCTGCCCAGTTGAAAATGGTTGGATTCATACAATCAATGACAAATTGAAGCTTTGTTTTTGTAGTTTTGTGAGGGGCTTGATATCCAACAGCTCGTGTTATAGTATGCAACACTACTTTTAGTTCCAAATCAGGTATTGATTGGATATCTATTTTCCCGCTCTTCGATCCTTTCTTTGCTCCTGGGAAAACTCTGTCTATGAGCATACCCATGCTCTCCATTGTAGGATGGGTACCTGTGAGGATCGATGCTGCTCCCCTCCGTGATAATCCAGTGATGAAATATATGTCAAAGACTTCAATCTCCAACTCTTGATCGTGAGTCATAAACCGTTCCCGATTGGTATCCCATACACTGACCAAATACTGTAATAACTCCAGATAAGCTTGAACACACAGTGCCATGAAGAATTTTAAGATCCCACAGTCTCTTAGGCCATCCATGCATCTTACACTTCTCATGGATTGTTCATATTCCTCCCCATGCTCTCTTTCCTTCCATTCAATCACCATTTTGGCTTTCAATCACCTGCAAAACCATCATTCAGACTTTCATTAGTCGAATATTTCACTTTTGAACCATTTAAATGAGACTATTTGAGCAAATTTTCAAGAAAAATTGGTTGCAGTGATTGGAGCATTTTTTTATAAACACCAACGGCAATTGGCACCTCCTCGTTAGGATTCTAGGCGACTTGGCACGACTCCGTGCCCGAAATCTGCACTGACTGCCGCGCCCAACTTTGAACAAAATTCCCCCAAAAGCATAAAAAATTGAGAATGCCGGCAATGAAATCTAGCTTAAAATGCAAGCAAGGATAAGAGTTCTTACCTGAAGAAAATGGATTCATGATTGGTCTCCTGGATTGTCCACTACTAGCTCCACAAGATCACAGTTGAAAATGGTAAATTGCTCACAAGAAGTGAAAAGGAGAAAAGTAATTTATTTTTACTATTTCTTTCATTTTAAAAACCTTTTCGAAACCCTAATTAGGTTTTTTAGCTTATTTTTCGATTATTTTAATATTTTATCTCAAAAAATGGGGTTTACGTGCGTTTCTTGCGGAGTAATATGTCCTAAACATGATGATGATGAAGTGACAAGTTGTATTTTATTACTTTTTTCAGACTCGGTAAAAACATGAAAAAATCACCCCTTAGAGTCATCTTTCAGCTCTTTTTTGACTCTCTAAAATTGAAAACATTGTCGAGACTTTTGTCATTTTGAACTCATTAAATGTTGTGAAACATCATCTGCCTAGTATACGTTTACTCATTTTTTGGGCTGGGACAAATTATTCACGAAAAAGGAATACCTTAGCCAATCACGACTAAGAGGTTCTCTCAGATATTGTTTTCTACCTTTTAGGATATGTGAGACTACCTACGAAAAGGGACCTGCTAGAGTTTTATTTTTTGCTTCTTTTCAAACTCTCTAAACATGAAAAGATGCTGATTTCTTCCTTTGTCAGACTCTTTAAAACCTAAATGACATTAGAAATTGTCACCATGATGTAACCGAGTTCCTCCTTCCTAGGGATCGTAAAATGTACTAGGATGGATTTTTCCAAAGGACAAACTTATATGACAAGCATATTCTATCCCCTTCAAAAATTTTTCCAAAAATAATTGGGGTACTCGCCAAAAATGGTGGGGGAAAATGGAACCAGTTCTCAGTCGTGTTGGCAATATGTTTCTCTTGAACATGACAATTTTTTGCAATTCGTGTCGGGTTGGGGACATCCCATTCATCATTTTGCCTCCATGGGTTTGGGTTATCTGTTTTGACCTCTCATCTGCTCTTTTCCACGTCACCCTGAACTTAGATCCTTTGATGTCAAATACTACCAAATTCTAGAGTCGTGTCGCCAATATGTTCAAGAGAAGTTTCCTTCTATAGTTTTCAGCCCCTGATCCTCTGTTTAATCTTGATTCACTATTATCTTATTCCTCTATCTCGTGTCGATGATGTGGGAAACATTATGTCCCTCCTTCGACCGATCACTTCCTGTTGACTTCAACTCATTATCCAGGAAGTTGATCTAGAGACTCCCTTCCAGTACCTTGGAGCTTGCATGCCTTAATGGCAATTTCTTCGCATTCGACAATAGTTCCTCATCATTGGCCTTCGATTGAGTGATTTCGTGAGTGTTCAACTCCAGGTCACTGTTAAAATTTTGTGGATTGTACTAGTTGTACCTTGAGAGCCATTGTCATTATTGGTGGTTTCTCTCGCTCATGTTAACAACTTTAATCATTGGCTGGTAATCAAGTTATTTTCTTGCATGTTCGACTTGAGCTCACTAATTCACATGATTGAATTTTTACTTGTTCAGATCGAGATGGAGCGTAAGACCCTGGGTTTTGTTTGATGAAATCCAGGCTGCGAGACGATTTGGTTTATCATGACTATATGCATGATTCCTCTAATTGGATGGCTCCGACATACCTGATTCTATTTAATGATCCTTCTTACTGGATGTCTGCATTCATACCTCAAATCTTGTTATTGTATGTACTTTATTACGGATGGATGCGCCCATACCACATATTCATGTATCAGAGATGTCAGTTTTACTTGTTCTTGCAGGTCTTCCGATGACGGCGTTTTGGTTTGGGCATGTTCTCATAAAGAATTTCACCCCTCCCTCTCTCTCGGACCTCATGCTTTAGGGGGCATCTATTACACAATATTTTGTCACCGTCCCTGCAATCCCCATCCCGAACATTGGAGGACCATTTCAGTGACTTTTTTGTATTGTCATACTTTGCTATAGGTGTCATTGCATCCCTTGGAATGTCAAGAACATTTCCTCTATTGATCATTCCTCAAGCAAAATCTCAAAAACGTGTGATTTTTGGTCGACGTTGGTAGGCAGTTATGGCCTCGCACCCATGGAGAAATTAACACTGGAACCTATGCCTATTAGCGCTCTGTCTACCCGTGCTGAGATTTTTTTGGAAAGTTTTTTAAATAGAAATGAAGTTTCCATGCCTAAAAAATTCGTGAGCGGAGTCCTCATGGTTTTTTCGACTGAATAACATCGAGTTCCTCCCTTTGGTTTCTTGTTTCCTACAGTTGTGTAACTCCCCAAAGAGATAGGCCTCTCTTACACCTTATGAGGGATCCCAAACCACCTCCTCCTCTCCTATAAATACTTCCTTCTCACATTGTTTTAGCTAGCTAAGCAGTCATTACTATAGCTGGTGTGTAGAAGAAGGCAAAGAGGAATCCATTGTCAAGAGAGAGTTTAGGCCCATTGCCTCACCAATTCCAATACCTGATGAATGCTTGAGACGTGCCCGACTGAACCCGTCGAAGGAGGCTACAACAAGGCATTAAGGTTGTAAACTTATTTTCTCTATTATTAATACATGACTGGTTTTTGGTTCCAAATTAATGTTTAATTATATGCAAAATGTTTGATTCTCCTTGACCAATCAAATAGATATAAATGAAAGTATGTTTTCATAGGTTGTCATCGTTCACTTGATCTTTGTGCAGGTATATGGGCATTATCACTGAAGGACCACGACGTGTGAAGATAAAGATCAAAGGATCACTGCTGCAAGCCATGAAAAGAGCATTGGACCAAGGTAGGTTATCTATCCCAACTCGTTTTTTATTTATATGCTAGGATTTCGAAAGTACAACATGTTCCCTTGTTGCTAGACCCACCCTAGGGCTAGAGGGATCACCCCTGTTCGCAGAGGGGATTTGCCTGCTCAACAATGGTTTTTCATAGGTAGAGGGACTTGGCTATGAGGAGACCTTTGCACGAATGGCTTTATACACTTCGATTACAACAATGATCTCCATTGCATCATAGATGGGTCGAAAGATCCACTAGATTGATGTGAAGACTAATTTTCTCAATGTGATCATATAGGAGGAGGTTTAAATCGAGAAACCACAAGGATTTGAGGTGCATGGAGAAACTATCATCTATGTAGGCTAAATAAGGCCTTGTATGGGCTGAAGTAGGCATCAACATCATGTTATTCATGGATTAATTCCTACTCGTAGTAGATGGGTTTCGAGAAGAGATATGCCGATACAAACCTACATTACATTGTGTTTGGAGAGGATCCTCTCATTCTTTCAAAAAATGTAGACAAAATGTTTATTACAAGAGGGGAGAGACTCTTTAGGCACTTCAAGAGATACCTTGCTTCAGAGTTCGAGATGACCGATATAGGATTGATGCACTATTTTTCAGGGTTGGAGGTTTGGAACGAGGATGGGATATCTTCTTGGGACAGGGAAGTATGCAACTTACATACTTAGGAGATTTAATATGGAGGAATATCCATGGACATGCCTATGATTACCAACTAGAATAAGATGCATGTTTCTAATTCCAATTTGGTAGATCCATGTTTATATATTCAATTGATCGATTCGTTGATGTATTCGACCAATACCAAACTAGATATTTGTTTCATAGTCAATACATTGAGTCAGTTCATGGTGAAGCATAGGAGGGAGCATTGGGTGGCTTGAAACATGTGTTTTGGTACCTATAGGGTACAATGGATTATGGTTTGATCTATGTCTAGGGGGATGGAATCAAATTTACATGCTACATAAACTCAAATTGGGCAGGATGTGTTGGTGACAGGAGGAGAACATCCAAGTGTTTCTTTAGGTTGGGTTGGAAAGTAGTGTCATGGTTCAACAGGAAGCAATGGTCAGTAGCATTGAGTTATGTTGAGGCAGAGTATATGGAAACTAGTTAGGTTAGTGGTGAGGCCATTTGGCTTCACAAGATGTTGGTGTGTTTATTTGGTTAGGTGTTGAAGCCTATGGTAATCTACTGTAATAATCATAGTTGCATTAAAATAATGGAGAATCTAGTGTTTCATCATAGGTCAAAGCACATAGGGATCATATACCACTTCATCCATGATTGCTTTCAAAGAGGAGCAGTACAACTTGAGTATTTATCTACTAATGAGTAGTTCGTCGACATTTTCACGAAGTCCTTGCCAAGGGGCAAGCATGTTTACTTTATAGATAAGATGGGAGTGGTGAAAAACACTTTCCACTGTAAGAGGCGACATTAGAAAAGGAGTACCAAGGACAAGTGATACTAAGGCTTCGCGTATATCCTAGGAAAGAGTGTCCTAATGTGACCCCCTTTACTCAAATTTATGATAAACAAAGTTAAAGTTAGTTTATAAGGCATAAAGTGATAAAGCGACTTTATAAACATAAAGTGACTTTAAGAAAAATAAATTCATAAAGTAACATTATAGCCATAAAGTCATAAAGTACCTTCTGAGTAACTAATGAAAAGGGGACTAAGGGAAAAAAGTGTCTCATGGGTCAATGATAGATTAGATTTCCACCTCTATCTAATTGGCTAAGATCTAATCCTAGCCATTAGATCTTAGTTTAGGTATATCTTCTTAATGAGAGAAAAAAAGGGGAGAAGACAACATTTAAACATTTTCTTCATGAGAATTGGAGAGAATGAGAAAAAAAGGCTAAGAGGAAAAAGTTACTAGAGGAAGGAGAGTACAACAAGTACGGGGGAAAGGACAAACAATACGAGTTTCAAGGTACCCTTTAGAAGAATTATACTATACCAACACGTATTTCAAGGGAAATAATTGTAGACTGAAGTTGCACAATTTTTTAGGGACTTAGGTAGGTAATTTGAGAACTTGCAACACTCTTATTGTGTTGTTAGAGCAACAAATATCATGCATGAAATTCAAGGTATTACTCCACAAATTTTGAGAAGTTTTGGTTATGATTTTTGAGGGTCTAACAAACTTGCTACAACAACACAAAAATCAAGAAATCCATGGCATAAATTCGAGGGGTTATATGGCAGGATATTTGAGGGGACTAACAACAGCATTTATCATTGTCAGACATTACTGAAGTTGGCACAAATTTTTGAGCATGAGGGCACACAAATTGTGGAGCTACTAAAACAAAATTTCTAAGGAATTCTAGGCAAGAATTCAGTGACATAAGTTCATTTTTCTTACGCTCATTAACTATTGTAATAAATTCTCTGATAATAAATAAAATATCCCTCTTTTTCACTGGTTTTCCCTACAGGGTTTTTGCAATGCCATTGGACCAAAAAATTCATTGTGTTAAATTTGTGTTATTGTTGCATTTATTCTCAATGAAAGGGAAAGAGTAGAGTAGGCTTATGTGTTTCATGCTTTGGGAATATTCATGTTTAAAAACAACAACATAAATATATGTTGGGTTGGGCATTAAACCAATGTGATTCCTAAAACGTGAAACCAGGTTGGCCCTAAAATTTTCTACACTACACCCATGTAATAATCCCTTCCCATTCCATGCAATGAATGATAGTCAAAAACTCCTCCAATGGGATAAAAAGGTATCATGAATGCCAAATCCAAAGATGTAATTAGTGTCTCCACTTAGTGTAGATGAAGGACGGTGTCTACATTTAAATACACCTTCATAGATGGTATAACCTTTCACTATTTTAAAAGATGCGAGAAATAAACTTGGGCGATGGTGGGGAGGGACGGGGGTGGGGGGATCTCCATCATTTCTTTAACTTACATTAAAATACTTTAAAGGAATTGCACTTTTTATTAGAGAACATACTTAATTCTATAAGAAGTTGTTATAGCCTTGAAATTGGCACCATCCATAGCCTCTTGTCTTACTAAACTATTAGCTATGTAGAAAGGAAGAGTCATGGATCTTGTTAGCATTCAAATGAGCACTTGAATTTTTATCTCTTCTATAATACTTAGTACACTCGACTCACATTAAAGGTCCACCATGATATATTATTCCTTGTAAAGCTTTCAAATGTTTAGAAATATTACACCACATATTTCTTCTTAAACTACTAGCGAAAATTCAATCTTGACCTCTTTGTTAAGTCTATTTCTTCCATCACAACACTCCACCTCTCAAGTATGTGCAAACATTACTCTATTTTACTACTCACATAAGTACAACATACCATTGAAAATGCTTTCAATACTATACTCAATTGGAAATTATCATCTATGTAAATGCTAAAAATTTTTGCATATTAACCTATCTATAATAAATAAATTCACCATGATAAATAAAAATTCATCCCACTAACAATTTTAAAAATACAAAAAATTAATATTTTAACAACTGAATTGAAAACATAATCCAAATTAAAAGTCCCCATTATCTATCTAGTTCACAATCTTATAATATTGTGTATTTTAATGAAATGCCCCTCTTTTATTGAACTAAATAATTATCCTTGATATCATAGTTGACAACCTTGTAACTCATATTATATTTTAATAAAACAACTTTTATTTTCGCCAAACACTTTGTTAAAAGAAAATAAGCAATTGGTCTATGGATAATTATTTGGTTTTAATGGTGCAAGTGGTCTTTGCATACCTAAAATAATTCAATCACTGTGAGAATTGAAATGGAAACTATCCAAAGTTAAATAATATTATATAATAATTATATATTAGAAATATAATTGTTTTATTTATATAATTAATTTAGATTTATTTTAATTTTTATCTACTAATGAGAGAATCAAATCTATTTTCATTTTAAAAGAGTTTTACATTTTACAATACTTGATACTTCTTGACGCTTACTAGATTTACAGTGAAAATGAATCTAGTTTAATTTAATTATTAACTAACACAACCATATTAGTAAGTGTATTTGATATAGACCAAAAACATCATTTTCATCATTTATATACCAATCAAATTTTATAAATGAGACCAATTAGTATAACTTAATAATATTTATTAATATTAATATTATCTATATTAGATTTCATTGATAATAATATTATTATTAATTCCAAGTTTATCAATTTCAAAATATGAATTTAAAAAATAAGAAAAAAGTTAACTATTTCACTTGATTCTTATTTATCATTTTTTCTAAATATTCTTAAATCTACAATATTTTCAATATTAAATTTGCATTTCAAGTTAATAGAAGATCAATTTTGTTATATCTTGTAAAAATCTCTACCGAACATTTTTTTTTTAATATTACAATATTTCTACCATAATAAATTAATTTTTTTTCTTAAACATTACAATATTTCTACATACTAAATTAAATTTACACTGCATAATAATAACTGGTGAACGAGAGTTCAATGACATAACTCCATACTACGCCACTTGGAAAACTCTTTTTACCAACCCTTCACAATCACCGAAGGGCTAAATTGTCTCGCGCATTCTTCCCAAGAAAACATAAATTGAAAATCCATCATATTTCTAGAAATGCCATCACGGGTTACGTTGAAATTTTATTCTTATTAAACCAAGAAAAAACAAGCAAAGGATAACTTTGTCCTTTGTCGTGAGGATCTAGATAGATACTTCGTGGGTTGTTTCCTTTGCGAGAGAATCAGACTCGTTTTTCATGAAAAGGAAGATTTATATTTATAATATGTAAATTATGTAAGGAAGATTAATAATATGTAAATTTGTTGGATTATAATATGTTGGTATTTTGGAAAAATGGTTATAACAATAATCTGTATTAAAATTTAGATTAAAATGGTTAATAACAATAAATTTTGCTTTTTAATAGAATATTTTCAATTAACTTTAAAATAAATATATTTTTAATATTTTAATAGTTTGTGTTATTTTATTTCTTGTTTTTTATTTTTAAATTATAGTGATAATAGATAAAGTAAAAAGTTTTTCTTGTTTTTAAAGTTATTATGGGCTTTTATAGGTGGGAATATGTGAAGTTTGTTTTGTATTCTTGATATACATCTAAATAGATTTAGTGATAACTTGTTTGTCTTAAGCTAAACATTTAGTTTGTTGGGGTGATTTAGTGACAATTTGTAGAGATTTCTATAAATTAGATAAGCCAACTTCAAATCATGGTAGGATTGCTCCCCCAACTAGTGGATAAGTGAGTGTGTCTTTATCGTATAGCTCTATCATGTGGATGATGTAGCCACCTCACCTCCAATATTACATTACCATGTGTGGCATTGTTGATCGACCTGTCTACTGTTGATGTATGTGTGACCTAGCCACCATTAATAATGAATCTTTTGGCCAACTAATTACGACCCTATTTCCAATGGTTTTTAAAATTATACATTTCAATGGATGACATCTTACCTTCCCCTATAATCATTATGATAAGGAAAATATCATATTATTTAGCCCGCATACTATACAACAACTCTAGTTAGGTTGGTACAATAAGATCATAAAAATTTACTAGCACCTAGACATGAAATATAATCATTGATATTTGGACTTGAATTATTGTTGCGATTATATATATATATATATATATATATATATATATATATATATATATATATATATATATATATATATATATATATATATATCCAAAGGACAGTGCCTTTAAATTGAAAATAATTGCCTCTCCATTAGATGGAATTTGAGGATTCATGGAAAAAATTGAGATTAGATTGATCTATGTATGGAGCAATGAAACTCATAATATTTTCATCTGGGATAACTAATATTTAATGATCTTGTGCATGCACATTGAATTTGTCTCTTTCACCCTTGTTGCTTAACTTGTTAGTTTGGCTAGCCTATGTTGGCTCTCCATGGTCAATTGTTGATTTTCCATAATGAATCTTTTGGCAAACTGATTATGGCCCTATTTCCAATGGGTTTTAAAATTATATATTTCAATGGATGACATTGTACCTTCCTATATTATTATTATGACCATGTAAAGTATCATATTATTTAGGCCACATACTATACTGCAATTGCAGTTAGGTTGCTACAATAAAGTCGTGAAAGTCTCCTAGCACCTAGGCCTGCAATATACTTGCTGAGATTTGGGCTTGAATCATTGTCATCACAATATATAAATGTGCAACTTGTTAAACCCAAAGGATGGTGCCTTTAAATTGAAAATAATTATCTCACCCTTGATGTAAATTGAGGAATCATGGAAAAAATTGAGATTATATTGATCCATGTATGGAGCAATGAAACTCTTAATATTTGTGTTGAAATGGCACCCATTGGGGGCTTCTAATTTAATTTTCCCTTAATTAAATTGGAAGAGAAATTGTAATTTCATCACATGACAACTTGTATTAGTTAACTAAGTCAGAAAGATTGAGTTAGATTAGGAAATTCGAGTTAAGGGTCAAAGAGGAGGCATGTTGAGGTTTTTAATATTTTTAGGAGGGCTAGTTATAGTTATTTGTGAGTTGTAATTAGTTAACTCAATTAATTGAGTTAAAATCAATTTAACTAGTTCTAACTGAGTGATGAGCTAGAGATAGGTCCAGTGAGTTAAATTTGATTTAATTCAGAAGTAGTGATCAATCGGTTAACTGATAACTCACTATAAATAGTTGTTGTATGTCAGTTATAAGGAAGGCCCGGTTGAGACTAAGGTTAAATGGATGATAACTATCAATTGTATAATTATAAAATTTTACAGGTCAGATGGAGGCCAAGGAAAGATTGCGCAATTAATCCAAGGGATTTTCCTATTTAATAGGGTGACAATTCCTCATGGAATGCATGAGTAAGGAAGGCTGAGAAGAGGCCGAGAATTGGCTAAGTATTTGTCCGATTTTGCTTAGATCATAGTGAGACAGTTGGAAAAGTGCAAGAGTTTCTCTTGAGAGAGAAAGCATTGTATTGTTTCATGTTCATTGACTTTATACTATATACAAATAGCGTGGTTTTAGGCAGTGTGCTTTCCCTAGATACATCTTGTGTTGTGAAATTTATTGTCTCTTTCTCTTACTTGTTATGTGATTGTGCGATCGTGTTTTGTTTCCGCAAATTGTAGAAGGATTCAATATCTTGTTTTAGTACATTATAAGATCAGATTGAATCACGTCGTTAGATTTTATACATGGTATCATAGCACCAAGAATCAAAATAATAAGAGAAGAACAAATTTTGTTTTGATCAGGCTCGAATTTGCAGATTTATTATTCGGTATCCAACAACAGATCAAGATGTCTTTCAATGGCTTGAGACTCAAATATGCACTTGAGGGAAATTTAAATTATATTGCATGGAAGGAAAGGATGGAGGTAGGACAACAAACTGAAGGCTTTTATAGATACTAATGTCCTGCAACCCGTAGCAACATATTCTCAACTTCTTGATGCATGGAAGAAGAATGTAACAAAGGCAAGAAGGATCTGGTTAGAGGGAGTTCGAGATCATATTGTCTCGAGCCTCCATGGGAAGGTGAGTCCATATGCTATGTGGAAGGCCTTGACAGATCTGTATCAGAATAGCAATGACCACAGTAAGTCAGTGTTGAAAGACAAGCTCAGGAAGATCAAAATGGAGAAGGGAGAAACGATCCAAAAATACTTGACAAAGTTCACTCAGTGTCGAGATGAGCTTGGAAGCATTGGAATAATTGTTGCCTAAAATTATTTGGTGAGCCTATATATTCTAGGCCTTCCAAATAGTTGGCATAGATACCAGGAATTTGTTAATGGTAGGAAGAAGCTTCCATATTGGGAGGAGCTATGGTTCGATTTGGCACAAGAAAAAATTTGGCGGAGCACCAGAGATGGATCCTCATAAAAGACTGATGATGACGAGAATTGTGCCTTCGATGGAAAGGTGAAGAAAGGAAAAGGGAATGCATCCCATTCCAAATCTGAGACCGGCAAGGCAGGAAAGAAGTGAGACTTGTCAAAGGTAAAATTTTTCAATTGTCATGAGCATGGACACTGTGCCACAAATTGTCCAGAAAAGAACAACAACAAGAAGGCCTCAGAAGGAGCAACAAGTGAAGCATTAGCTTCACAGTTCGATTTGGAATTCACCCTCATCACATGAATGGTGTCATAAATGATGGGTTCAATGTGGTACTTGGATATTGGAGCTTCACTCCATATGAGTGACAACAAATAATTCTTCAGTAGATTGGAGGAGAAGGATATCTAGATGCACATCAAGATGGGTGACGACAAGAGCTATAACGCTACTGGTGTATGTACAATTACCTTTTAGAGGGATTCAGGTAGTCCACTCACATTAAAATATGTCATGTATGTTCTTGGTTTAAATAAGAATTTGGTTTTTGTTGCTATGTTGGAAGATCATGGCTATGATGTGATCTTCAGTGAAGGACAGGTGTTCCTTTGTCACAAAGCCACGGGATAGGTGAAAAATATTTGGGTTCGAGTAAAGAATGTCTATAAACTAGATGTATAGGATTGCACAACACTGAGCACTAAATAAAGGAAGGTGGAGAGCTGAGCCATCTATGAGTTATGTCACAGGAGGTTGGGCCATCTACACAATAGCACTTTGAGGATCATGCAACAAATTTCTACACGACTTCCAAAGGTTGCACTTGCACTGATCCAGGTGGATATTGGTGGCCACCCACCTATTCCACTTGGCCCCCCACCATTGTCTCTTTCAGTTTTTCAGTTTCGGCATAACTTACTATTTTTAGCAGTTTTTCTGGCAGCATTTTCGGGAGTCATGGAAGCCCTAAATGACGTTTTTGGGTATCAGTACCAGCGAATTTGACACGCTGTAAAGCCGTAGTCCCCTCGGATAGAGCTTTCTAATGATGTATCATGTGCGTTAAACGGAGATAGTATGCCAAAGTTACGTCCCTGGGAAGTTGAAACACCAATTTACCCAAATGGGGCCCATAGTTTTGGTGCTTCATCTCCTAGGGTTAGGTTTTTGGGATTTTTAGGGTTCTCCATTGTTTCTCAATAATAAATAGGCCTCGAGCCTCATTGTAATGCAGTTCAGAGGCCTGTAGCCGCCACATCTCTTCTCAGAGATAGCTACCAGTGCCCTAGCTAGTTTTATTTCCGTTCTGTCTGTAAGAAAATTTCAGTTCTTTGATATTAATGAAATGAAGTGTTATTTCCGCTGCATCTCTGTATTTATGGTTATGTGTTTATTCCTTGGCTATGCTTCCCGCACAAAACAGATCATGGCATCGTAGGGGCCCCGTTTTTTCTTCGATCCTTTCAGTCCTCAACGAGGTCAAGGATATGAGCTAGGCTTGATGACCCCAACCGCCTTGCAAGATCACCTCAAAACTCGATCGACGCTCATGGGGGCCTAAAAGAAAGATGAGGGAGCGGTGTGATATCCTATCAGCCACCGTTTCGAGGAGGCCTCGAAAACAAAGGAACGCGATGATGGATAACTTTTCTCAGATCCTTCAACGGCTGCCCACCGGCGGCGCATCTGCATCCAGTAGCCACTCTGGAGTTGCGACTCCCTTTAAGGTACAAGTAAATTTTGACATTCCCATATTTGAGGGTCAAATAGACGCAGATGCAGTAGATAGATGGTTGAATCTATTAGAAGGATATTTCTCTGTTCATGACTTTTCAGACCGGGAGAAGATTATTTTTGCACTCCTCAAAGCTACCCCCCCATGTTAAGGACTGGTGGGAAACCTACTGTGAGAACAAGGACCAGACAGAACCCTCTCTGTTCTCGGCCGTACCAACTTGGAATTCTTTCCGAGACGCCGTCAAGGAACAGTACTATCCCGTAGGGAGCTATGAGGACAAGCACATACAATGGACCACGCTGCGACAACAAAGGGATCAAGATGTGCACGAGCCGACGAATGCATGAGCCGACGAATCAGTTCCATACCCCCGCGCACAAAGTTGGGCATCGCAGATTCGCAGAAACATTTGGTGCTAGCACGTGTACTGCCTCGCACATATACATTCATGAGGAATGGAGTTCCTATTATCTCTCGCTATAATGGAGCACGGAGGTGTCGCTAAGATTGAAATTTTCAAACAAGAAGCGAGACTTTGACCGCGAATCAAAAGGCAGTGCTTCCAACCGCAAAGAACAGGCGACGCAGCCAAGGCATGGCTGCCAGCAAAGACATCCCATCAAAGTCAGCTGAAAAGAACAACACCGTAGAAAGCCAAAGAAGGACACATGAAAGTGAGAGTTCCATAAGAGCTCCACTCACAACACAAGTGAGTGTCGGCCAAGCAATCACTCATGTCGAGATGAGGGCCGGCCGGCGCATGCTCCGACCCGAATCGAACCTGGTGGGGAATGAAAAAGGAAAAATTATTGATGCGGAGCCCAATGCCACCGTTGCCACTACAAATATCCAGAAGGAGGAACCGAAAGATCCAGAGGAGGAGGAATGTCTCTTCCACTCCTAGATGTGGGTAAAGGGCTCCCCGGTACAGTTCATTGTCGACAATGGGAGCCAGAATAACCTCATTTCAGCAGATGCTGTGAAGCGAAGCGGCTGGGCTTGTCGACTACGCTCACCTGCTGACGAGATTCTCATTGCCCGGCCAGTGTCGCCTTCCCTATAGCATCAAGCCCTTCACGGATGAGGTATTATGTGACGTTGCTCCTATTGATGTTTCTGATGTATTATTAGGATAACCATACTTGTGGAAGCGTCATGCTGTGTATGAGTCTCGACCTCGTGCTGTTATTATTACTTTGGGAAATAAGTTGTACAGGATACCAGAGGTACCACCTCCTACGATTATCTCTTTGGTTACTGCAAAACAATGTAGTAAGCTCATTTCCCAAACCAGGAAATTCGTTTTCCTGATGATCCGCCCCCAGGGCAAGAAGAAGACTGTGGCCACGACCTCCAGACAGGGCCCCTCCGCACGACAACAACAAATGGATAAGGTCGTGGAGGAGTACGGGGACATCTTCACCCTACTCAGGTTCTCGCACTGCCAAGTCACAATTCGATTGATTCGACCTGTGTGCGCTAATTACCCAATGGACCGATCTATCGACGGGTGTCTCCGGAAATGATGAAATCTCCTGAGGTACCCGTGAGCCGCGGTGCAGCGTCACACGTACTCAAGTTCATCGCCCTGTGGGAGCCCGATCGTGTTGGTACAGAAGAAGGATGGGACGTGGAGACTCTGTATTGACTATCGGGCGCTGAACAAGATCACTGTCCATAATAGGTACCCAATCCCACGGATTGATGACCTTCTGGACCAACTCAAAGGTGCAAAATATTTCAGCAAGATCGACCTGAAGTCTGGGTATCACCAGGTACCAATTGAACCTTCCGATGTGTGGAAGACTGCCTTCAAAGCCAAGGAAGGCCTTTTTGAATGGCTGGTCATGCCTTTCGGGTTGACGAATGCTCCCGCAACCTTCATGAGGATGATGGACGACATCTTGTGGCCATTCACCAACTCATTTGTAGTGGTGTACTTGGATGACATTCTGATCTTCAACAAGACTTGGGAAGAGCACCTTCACCACATCTGACAAGTCCTCCAAACACCGCGGCAACACAAGTTGTGTGCCAATTTGGAGAAGTGCACGTTTGGCATGACCCAGGTTCAATATCTGGGATACATTATTGATGAAAGGGGGGTGCATGTGGATCCAGCCAAGATCCAAGTCATTCGGGATTGGCCAGCCCCGACTACTATAACAGAGCTTCGCAGCTTTCCGGGTCTTGCTAATTTCTACCGTAGATTCGTGTTGGGATTCTCTCATATCACTTGGCCCTTGAGTCAAGTCACCAAAGGAGGAGCGAGAGCAAAATTATTTTGGTCGGAACCTCAATAGAAGGCGTTCAAAGAATTGAAAAATCGCCTCTGTTCTGCCCCAGTGCTCACCTTACCAGACTTGCAGCAGCCATTTGAGATCGAGACAGATGCCTCTGACTATGCTATTGGGGCAGTTCTTACTCAACAGGGACATCCAGTGGCATATCACAGTGAGACATTGTCTGAGATAGTTCGCAAGTATCCCACCTATGACAAAGAAGGATCTCCATCAGGCAATTGCCGACAATGGAAGCACATATTTTAGAAGGAACACCCATCTGGCTGCATCAATCGCCCTCTAGCTCATAGACACAAGGAAGTTGCAGCACGATCGCCATCGTGGCGGGTCCACATATCCGCAATAGTTTCATTTGAACACTGGGCACAATAAGGGCACTAATAATGTTAGACTGCCTCGCCCCGACCACCGATCAAGATTGTGATAATAACCAACTTCGGTACCAAGATAAGGAGGCGTCGGCGAGAGTGACCCAGAATTCGGCCAAACTTACAAGGCACTCTTGGGGGGTACGCAAGTTCCAAATTTTCACCTCCAAGATGCACTTTTATGTCACATGGGACACCTTTGTGTTCCTTCAAGCGAGCGTGCAAAGATGATATGGGAAGCACACTACAGTCGAGTCGCTGGGCATTTCGGGGTCGAGAAAACAGTAGCAATCCTGCAGAAGTATTTCTATTGGCCGAACCTTCGAAAGGATGTCGAGAAGTACATCAGATCCTGCACTGCTTGTGCCATTGCCAAACCGACCATCAAGAAGCAAGGCCTATATACTCCACTACCTACCCCTAGTCGACCTTGGGAATCCATCTCCATGGATTACATGTCGGGCCTGCCCTCTACTAAGAATGGCAATGACTGTGTTTTCATGGTCATTGACAGATTCTCGAAGATGGCCATTATGGCGGCCTGTAAGAAGAATATCACAGCAGAAGCCACTGCTAAACTCTTCTTTGAACGAGTATGGGTGCACTTTTGGATCCCACAGTCTATCATATCAGATCGAGATAGCAGGTTCCTCAGCACATTTTGGTCCAGCCTCTGGTCAATGATGGACACAAAGCTCACCAAGTCCACAGCTTTCCATCCCCAAACAAATGGCCAGACAGAGGTCGTCAACAGAATGATTGTACACATTCTGCGCATGTACAATTCAAAGCATCCACGCACATGGGACGAGAGCCTCCCTTATGTACAACATATTTATAACCGGGCTCTCCACAGTTCAATTGGCCATAGCCCCTTTCAGGTGGGCTTGGGATTCCAGCCACTATGTCCCATTGACGTAGCCATGCCATTTGCAGCTGCTCAGGCCGATTCAGCGCACGTCCAGTCTGAAGTTGACAAAGCAAGTAGCTTCATCGAGCGCATTCAACACATCCGCCAACAAGTTCATGATATATTGGACAGAGCCAATGCGAAGTACAAGCAGTGCCATGATCAACACCGGGTGCCACACAACTTCCAGGTGGGCGACAAAGTATGGCTGCATTTGCAGAAGGAGCGCCTCATTGGACCTCACCGCAAGCTTCGCCCGCTCCGATACGGGTCGTACACCATCACCAAGGCTGTAGGGAACAATGCTTTTGCGCTTAGTATTCCACCATTCCTTGGTCTGCACCCAGTCTTCAATGTGGATCGCCTTCGTCCTTACTTCCCACCTCTACCGGACACTTCGGACATTGCAGAACAACTCACACCAACAGAGTTAAACCCAGACTGCATGGAACAGGCCACCACAGATTGTATCATGGACATGCAAATTAAGAACACTCGCCAACAGAGGATCCAACTGTATCGGGTTGTCAAAGCTGGCCAACTCCTGCACCAGGGAAAGTGGTTCACCAGGGACCAAGTTCAGCAGAAATTTCCTCATCTCATGGAGGAACTTAACGCAATGGGGACCATTTCTTCCTAAGGGGGGAGGAATGATCCAGGTGGATATTGGTGGCCACCCACCTATTCCGCTTGGCCCCCCACCATTGTCTCTTTCAGTTTTTCAGTTTCGGCATAACTTACTATTTTTAGCAGTTTTTCGGGTCCTGAACTTCCGGAGCCGTTTTGAGGCCCTAAACGACGTTTTTTGGGTATCAAAGCACTAGCAAATTTGATCATCAAATTCATCCCGAAAGCTGTATTCCTCGAATAGAGCTTTCTAATGATGTATCATGTGCATCAAACGGAGATAGTATGCCAAAGTTACGTCCCTGGGAAGTTGAAACACCAATTTACCCAAACGGGGCCCATAGTTTTGGCGCTTCATCTCCTAGGGTTAGGTTTTTGGGATGTTTAGGGTTATCCATTGTTTCTCAATAATAAATAGGCCCTCAAGCCTCATTGTAACGCAGTTCAGAGGCCTGTAGCTGCCACATCTCTTCTCAGAGATAGCTACCAGTGCCCTAGCTAGTTTTATTTCCATTCTGTCTGTAAGCAAATTTCAGTTCTTTGATATTAATGAAATGAAGTGTTATTTCTGCTGCATCTTTGTATTTATGGTTATGTGTTTATTCTGTTGCGTTCCTGCATAAATCCGGATCATGCACAGAGAGACACATGTAAAGGGTATACATTGGGGAAGTATACCAAAGCCACCTTTCACAATAAGGAAAGCCAAGCTAAGGTGATCTTTGAGAGATTTCACTCATACGTGCGTGGACTGTTCTCAAAAGCTTCCACAACAAATCACATGTATCATGTGATTTTTGTTGATGATTTTTCAAGAAAGTATTGGATTTTCTTCATGCAGAAGATATATCAAACGTTCTCCAAGTTTTGTGAGTTCAAGGAACTTGTCAAGAAAGATACAGGGAAGAAGGTGAAGGCTCTGAGGAGCAAAAATGGTGGAGAATACATCTCTAAAAAATTCAAGAACTTTTATGCCTCAGAAGGAATTTGAAGAGAATTGATTACACCTCATAACCCACAATAGAATGGGATTGTATAGAGAAAGAACATAATTATTATGGGGGAAGCACGAGCTATGTTGCATGATTAGGGCATGCAGTTGCATCTGTGGGTGGAAGCATGCAATACAACAGTATTTGCGCATAACAGAAGTCCTCATCGGATACTTGGGATGAGTACACTAGAGGAGGCTTTTTCAGGTAAGAGACCGGATGTGTTACATTTTAAAAAATTTGGTTCATTTGTTTATTGCCATGTAACCAAAGATTCCATGAAGAAGCTAGAGCCAACAACAGAGTTGGGGATATTTTGGGGGTACACTGATACAACTCACAAATATTGGGTGTACTTACTAGCACACAAGATGACAGTGGTTAGAAGAGATGTGAAGTTTGATGAAGACAAAGCCATGCGATTTTCCCTTGAGAGGGAGCTTGAGTTGCATGTAGTTGAGGAGCTCTTGGATCCAAAAGATTAACCTCAAGATGTGGAGCAGCCATAAGAAGAGGAACAAAGAGTGGTATAAACCACTCATGCAGAGCCATCAACTAGAGATGGAAGGAAGAACACTACAGAGGCTGAAAATTTAATACAGGATGCAATAGAGAATGTGGGAGCACCCACAACACAACGCAGGAAGAGAAGGTCGCAAAAGTGGTACAATAGATACATGGCTCTTATAAACGAAAGCATTGAGATAGAACCATACTCTTTTGCAGAAGCATTGCAACAACTAGTGTGGGTTGATGCCATGATTGAGGAGTATGACTCCATTATTAGAAACAATGCATGGGAATTTGTCCCAAGACTAGTTTGGAAATTAGTTGTAGGATCCAGATGGGTCCACAAGGTGTAACAGATAGGATATGGGAGTGTGGAGAAACACAAGGCTAGATTTGTGGCCAGAGCGTTCTATGAGGTGGAGGGGATTGAATATGATGAGACTTTTGCACCTATTGCAAGGTACTCATCTATTAGATCCATCCTTGCACTCTCAGCGCAGATGGGATGGAAAATACATCAGATGGATGTAAATATAACATTTCTCAATGGATTTATTGAGGAAGAAGTGTATATTGAGTAGTCGGAAGGTTTTGAGACCTTAGACAGGGAGTCGCATGTGTGCAAACTCAAGAGAGCACTGTATGGGATGAAGCAAGCACCTCATGCTAGTTACATGAGGATTGACAACTATTTCACTGGGTTGGGCTTCACCAAGAGTGAAGCGAATGCAAACTTGTATCATATTGTTTTTGATGGGAAGATTTTTATTATTGTGATTTATGTTGATGATCTAATACTGACAGGTGATGAGCAACTCATAAAGTCTTGCAAAAATGATCTTGCAAGATAATTTGAGATCAAGGACATGGGGCTCTTGCACTATTTCCTTGGATTAGAAATATGGCAAAGAGATGGGGAGATATTTGTATCTTATGGGAAGTATGCCAAGGAGATTTTGAGGAAGTTCTACATGGAGGGCAAAAAACCCATGGAGACTCCTCTTGTAGGAAACTAGAGGAAGGAGGATGCTACTTCAGGCGAAGTAGTGGATTCTATTGTTTACAAGAATCTTGTGGGTTCACTCATGTATTTGGTGAACACACAATTTGACATATGCTACACAGTTAACCAACTAATCCAAGCTATGGTTAATCTGACCAAGCTCTTTTGGAAGGCAAGGAAGCATGTGTTGAGATATCTTAGGGGCACTAAAGAGTATGGATTATGGCACAAAAAAACAAATGGACTGAATCTTGAAGGATTCACTGATGCAGATTGGGTAGGGAGTCCATCTGAAAGGAAGAGCACATCAGGAGGCATCTTCAACATGGGATCAAAAACAGTTTCTAGGTACAATAGGAAACATAGATATGTTGCACTCAGTTTAACAGAGGCAGAGTACATGGCAGCCAATCAAGTAGTATGCGAGGCCATATGGATGAGGAAGATACTTGTTGGTTTGTTTGGTAAACATATGGATCTAACGGTGATACATTGTAATAACTAGAGTTGCATCAAACTATTGGTTAGTCCAAGATTCCATGATAGGTCCAAGCATGTTGATATCTGGTATCACCATCTCATAGATTGCATTTAAAGGCAGATTATGTCATTAGAGTACATTCCCACGTAGCAGCAGGATGCATACATCTTGACGAAGGTGCTGGCAAGAAGAAAATTTGAATTCCACAGAGGCAGGATCAGGTAGAAAATAATCCCTTTCTTGTTGAGAGGGAGTGTTGAAATGGCACCCATTGGGGGCTTCTGATTTAATTTTACCTTAATTAAATTGGAAGAGAAATTGTAATTTCATCTCATGGCAACTTGTATTAGTTAACTAAGTCAGAAAGAATGAGTTATCTAAGGAAATTTGAGTTGAGGGTCAAAGAGGAGGCAAGTAGAGGATTTTTACATTTTAAGGGGGGCCCAGTTATAGTTATTTGTGAGTTGTAATTAGTTAACTCAATTGATTGAGTTAAAATCAATTTCACTAGTTCTAACTGAGTGGTGAGCTAGAGATAGGTCCAGTGAATTAAATCGATTTATTCAAAAGTAGTAATCAATCGGTTAACTGATAATTCACTATAAATAATTGTTGCATGTCAGTTTTAAGGAAGGCCCAGTTGAGTCCGACGTTAAAGGAATGATAACTATCAGTTGTATAATTAGAAAGTTGTACATGTGAGCTATAAAGTCAGATGGAGGCCAAGGAAGGATTTCACAATTAATCCAAGGGATTTTCCTATTTAATAGGGCGATAGTTCCTCATGGAATGCATGAGAAAGGTTGGATTAGCAGAGGCTGAGAATTGGCTAAGTATTTGTCCAATTTTTCCTAGATTAGAGTGAGACAATTGGCAGAGTGCATGAGTTTCTCTTGATAGAGAAAGCATTGTGTTGTTTAATGATCCTTGAATTTATGAAATATACAGATAGCAGGGTTTTATGTAGTGTGCTTTCCCCAGATACATCTTGTGTTTTGTGATTGATTATCTCTTTCTCTTACTTGTTATGTGATTCTGTTATCATGTTTTGTTTCCGCAAATTGTAGAAGGATTCAATATCTTTTTTTAGTACATTATAATATTAGATTGAATCTCGTTTTGTATTTTATAAACTTTTCATTTGGAAGATCTAACATTTATTGATCGTATGCATGCATCTTGAATTTGTCTCTTTCACCATCGATGTTCATATTGTTAGTTTGACTAGTCTACATTGAATCTTAATGGTCAATTGTTGCTTGCCATGAGACCTTAAGGAATAGTTATAACTACCTTTAGGTCTAGTATTCTTAGATCATTTATTCCAAAGTACGATGTAGTTATTCATAATATATATATTTTTCTGTAAAATGAAATTCTGTTCATTCTTCAAAAGATATGTACATGAAGAGTAGAAACAAAAAACATATAGTCTCACCACGACCAGGTTTGTTGATCACTGTTTGATGCATATGAAAATAAACATAAAGGAATCTAAAGACATTGTCCATAACCGAAAAGGCCAAGGGCACCAGAATACAAGTAACACAAAGATAACACTTGTAGTCATGCTAGTCATTTGACGTGATTGAGGTTGGGTTGTATGGGGTCGTCCTAGGAGGAGGTGGAGGACAAAAAGAGCATTGGAAGTGCTCTTTGAAGTGATCCATATAGGACTCCAACCTCTCTAGATTATCTGTTAGTAGATCTTGTCCACGCTAGACCACCACAACTCGTTCTCAAACATGGCACTAAAAGTAGTGCATTTTTTCCAAGGTAGCTATGAGTTCAACATGTTCCTCCTGTCAGATCCGTTCCGATGTTTCCAACCACGCCAGTATGGACTGTATCAACTCGTGGAAATTATCTAGACAACAATATTGAATTTTCCTCAAACCAGGTACCGAGTGCCTTGTATACCTTCGCAGTACTGTGAAACTACAACGCCTCACCCCACCTCTCGGTTGTGGTTACGGCGACTAACCCATGTGGATCTTCTCGAAGCTGCCACACCCGTGACCACTTCGTACACCAACCACCATCTGTTAAGAGAACCCCACCGTCTTACCACCCTAACGAGCCCCTGATGCCTCCACCCCCAGGTCCATGGATTGTAATTGAGTTTTCAGGTCCCCTCGTAGCAGAGTTGGGTGCATGGTTACTGGACCAACAACGTTACTCACAATTCAAGAGATATGAACGTAGATATCACTGAAATCCTTCCAGGATATCCCTACCCTAGACCACCAGGCCCGTCTCACCTAAGTCCGAAACCACCAGCCGCCCAAGCAGGGCCAAGAAATCACACTTCCCTCCATGAAAAAATGTCACATGACTGCAATACTTACGCCACCCCACTAGTCATGCCACCCTAGGTTCTGACACGGAAAATCACTACAAATTTGAAAATGAAAAAGTAGGAGGGTTGAATGAAACCTAAAAATTCCCAATGCACTCAGAGGAACACCCCCCTAACTGCACCAGTAGCACGCAACCACTACCACCTCCAAGAACCTTACTCCATTCACCCTTGAACACACAGAAAACCTCACATGGAAAAGCAAAAAAACCCAATTATAGGCCAAAAATCCAGCAAAGGAGCGACACACAGAGAACCTACGTTGTCTCCTCTAGCCTCCAAAGGACCTATAACACAAAAACATCAATTTCCAAATCAATCAAAAACACCAAATGGCCAACACCGCTGGAACCCACACTCTAAATTTGAAAAAAACACGGAATAGCACCCCTGGAACAGGAAAGATACTAATTTTCATAGCCAATATCCCGGGAATTAATGTCGGGGATGCCACCATTCCCATAGAAACTGATGACGCTTCCTTCGTCGGGGAATAGATTATCAACTGAGAGCATGAAGCTGAAACAAAACAAAAATGAAAATGAATTCATCATCATCCATCCTTTTTCTTAGAACGATGCCTCCCACACTGGTCGAGGCACTAAAGGAATTCACACAGACGCCATAATTCTCCCCCATACACCAAGTGATATGAGAGGCCGAGGATGTCGACCCTCAACCCTATTGCTAATTGTTCAACATTATGGACCACGTGGTGCCTCATGCACCTGGTTCATCACCTCCATTGGGGAAGCCTCTTCCATTTTCACTATTTGACATAGATCCACCAGGTTGGTGTTTTGTGAATGGGGGGGCTATTCCTGGAAGAAATACTGCCCTTGATGATCACTACCAAAATTTTCTAGTTTATCAACTGCCTTATTACCCTCGTGATCAACATGTTATGTGATTACATATTCAAATAAGGAAATCCTGGAGGGAATATGTTCACCGATCAATTCCAGTTTCCAGTTATTTATGAATTTTTACGGGGAGGATCCGTTAATGAGTTTTTGAAGCATAAATATAGCTATCTGGGAGTCACTTGTAACCTAGAATTTAGTCACCCCATTTTCCGCTACCACGTGCAACCCTCTTTCCAAGGCTACAAATTCTACTACATTTTTTTTGGTGTTGCCATAGGAGGTTGCATAAAATTTCATGGCTTGCCCTTGTCATTGTGAATTATCCCCCCTAGACCAGCCGACTCATCATTTATCTTATAGGCCCCATCAAAATTAAGCTTAAGGAATACCTGTGGAGGATAGAGGAAAGAGATGGAAGAGGCCCCCTGCATTGGAGGGAGACGATCTTGCACATGGTCAAAGGAATCCTGATGGAGAGCAAGGGCAATCATAATGAAACATTCATTACCCTCCGCTTTCTAGTCATCCTTGACCAACGCGGGATTGAAAGAGTCTCCTTGATGTTCTGAAGAGCGATCTTCCACACGTGATTGATTTGAAAGTCTTATGAGTGGAAGATTGCCCTGTTCCTGGCTTTCCATATATTCCATCGGAGGACAAAACTTTGTGATATGCACCATGCTTTGTTGACAATGGGGTTTTTAAAGAGGTTCCATCTCCATGTATCCTATGATTCTCTCAGGCTATTAGTTGACTGATCTAATGCTCCAAACAAAATGGCGAGACTATCTCAGACCTCCAACGCCTTTGGGAAGAAGTTTAAGAGGTGAATACAAAGATAAGAGACATTAACAACCTCCCTCTCATGTCGATGTGACCTATATATACTTTCTATAAATGCCTACTCTAGAACCTTGATGTACCAAGGCTTATGTTTGGAATATTGTAAAACAACAAGGTTTCATTTGTATTTGTGGAAATTTTGTCTCATATTTAAAGTTTTTCCATCAATTAGTATTTCACCACTATCGTGCATGACATAAATTGATGGCCATGTAATGTGAAGAAAAATTAATGTCAAGGACGAGAGTATCATTGCAACACCTATGGAGGGTCATTTGGGATTTTTCATGGCTTGATTCTAGTGGTATCTTGCTTATATTTACTATTTATTATGCATTTCACATGTTGATTATAATTTGGAATGCTCTATTAGGGGAGACATGGTCGTTGATGAATTGGTGTTTTGTGGTGTGGGGATCTTTTGCCTTTATCTTTGGCTTTTTTACTTCTTTCTTTGATATTTGCGCCTTTTTTTTTTTAATGACCGTTGCATACATTCATTGTTCTTAGTGGTAATGCCATTGCATATTTGATGACTTCGTATTGTGGGAGATTTCCATGAAATTCTCTACTTCATGCCTTTGGTAGTAGGTCCACATCATATTGTTACATTGGAAGTGCCCATTTTTTATTGGTAGGTAGTGTTTTCTTATGAACATGTGTTTTTGACATTGCACTACTCATTTTTTGTCAACATGGGACTTTTAGCATATACTTATTAATGGGTGTTTTTTTTAATATGGGAAATGACCTTTGTGCATTGCCCCCATTATCTTTTGACAACTTTGGTCCTTTTAAAATTTTCCCTAATCGTTGTCTTGTTATTGTTAAGCTTCACAACAATTGAGAGTATTTTAATTCAATTGGCCTCTATTCACTATGTCCTTGGGGTATGTTTGTGTCTTGGTATTTGTTGGAAAAATGAACAAATTCCAAGTTCATAAGAAGTTGTTGCAACCTACAACAATACATAGGAATGGCTACATTTAACATAAACTAAGAAAATACAATAGAATCGGAAAATATTCATGAAAATATGATACAACTAAGCGAATAAAGAGGGTAAAGCAAGATTCCTGTAGTGTTAATGAACTAAAGAGAAATTTATATGTGAAGAGTCACAAAGGAAGATGCTAGCACAAGGAATCTTCAACAATCCTCCAATGGAAGGTCCCTTTTCATTCCGTTTGCAAGATCTCTCTCCCCGTGAGAAATGATGAGCATGCTTTGGTGTAGATTTCTCACTGAAGATATGCAACTAAGGTCTATGGATTATAATAGGGATTCCGCATTAATTTATGTAGCATAACACTACCTTTTGTTCTCTCCATTAAATTGGTACCCCAAGTCCCTATTTTATAGGATTTTTTAGTGGTTGATCCCATTAAGTGGAGTTGGTTGTTGTTGAGACTTCCAAAGGTTGATAAATTATCTTAGGAATCTGACTATTTGATCCATAGCCTATACATGCCTTTGAGTATAATTCATGGGTTTTGGCACTTTTCCTAATGCGGCAATGTCAATTATGTGGATTCATGTTGCTATTGAAGGGTTAGTCATGTGGATCCATGCAAAACCTAAACTTCACTTTTGCGCGGATGAGAAAAAACCCACTTAGTAAAGTTTTATCAACTACTTTTTTGGTCATTGACTAGTATCCTTGGATAAGCTTTTGTTTGACGATTCAATGATATTTTTGGTGATCACCTATAGTGTCTATGAGAAATTTATAGGTGATAACAATGATATTACCTACAGATCCTATCCACAACTTGTGGTGGTTGTTTTCCTAGTTTAGACACTTAATCTTCCATTGCATGAGTGCCTATATTTTGAAAAATAGGGAAACTTTTATGTCTAAAGTGGTAAAAGTTTTACCCATAATCTAGGTTGTGTTTGTAGGCATACAATTTAAAGTCCATTTTTTAAGTTTTGCATGATGCACTACTTATTGTATAAAATTTTGTAACCTAGATTTTCTTAATAGTAATATAAATTTATATGTCCCAAAAAAATATTTTTGTAATTAGTTTGGAAGGAGAATAATCTTTGAGTCCTCTAAAACATGTGTAAATTTTGATATGAGGGAATTCCCACTAAATTCTATCATGGTAGAGTGTTGATATTGTCTTCCTTCCTACATATCAAGACAATGAGAACACAACTTTTCATTATAGGGCTTGTCAATACACATATCATTTGTAGGATTATCATCCAATAATGTGATCCTTCCAATGAAAAACATTAAAAAAACTAAACCCAAACGTTGGTGATCATTAGTGAAACACCTGTAAAGGTGACTCCCAAACCACATGTCAAATTCTCTATTTCACTGACATCATGTAAGGATCCCAACACTACATTTAAGGTTTTAGATGTGGATATGAACTTAATCTATTCTGATTTTGTTTTCTTTCTAAGTCATATATCCTAGGGGAAAATGTTTAAGTATTTCCATGCAGTTTGAGGATGGTACCAAGGGTAAATCCTCGATTCTTTAATATACAAGACCAATCCAAAAACTCATTACTATATTATTTATAACTCATCAACAATTGGCTCACTAAGATTAAACATGTTAGAAAGTGGGATTTGAACCCGAGTGTAGAGGATAACAACTTTTCCTTGTTGGGAATGTGTTATACATTGTGTTGAGCATAGTAGGGGGGGGGGGGGGGTGGGTTCACAAGGGGCACAAAGCCTACCCCACCCCCATGCTTGGGGATTTGAGGACAATACCCCTCGAATATTTTTGTGGGTGGTTTTTTGCAGTTTTCAGCATATGGTTTTCACTTTTACTATTTTGTGGTGCATGGTGGCTTAGCCCATGGTTTTGTAGTTTTGGTTAAGGAACTATGGTTTTATGTTAATTCAATGTTGTTGGAATTGTGGTTTATGGATGTCGCGGGATCTCTCTCTCTCTCTCTCTCTCTCTCTCTCTCTCTCTCTCTATATATATATATATATATATATATATATATATAGTATAATAATGTAAAGATATATGTATTGAAAATTCTTTCTAATTCTCTTGATTTGGGTTTCCGTTGTAAAATCTCTATCTTAATGTGTTTGTTTTCGATTGCATATTTTCTATTTTATAAAGGTTTTTTTTTCAACAATTAACCACACAAGGTTTAAACCTACATTCCTCACAATCACTTAAGCTACACCCAATTGATAATCCCTTCCCATTCTATGCAATGAATGATGGTAGAAAATCCTTCTGATGGGATAAAAAGCCATCATGAATGTGAAATGTGGAAAGAGGTTAGTGTTTCCACCTAGTGTAGATGAAATAAGGTATATATGGTTCATTACACCCTCATTTGTGCTATAACCCTTAGCTAATTAGAAAGATTTGAGAAAGAAACTTGGTGGAAGTTGGGGTGGGGGGTGGGGGGGAAGATGTCCATCATTTCTTCAACTCACAACAAAACACTTTAGAGGCATGCACTTTTCATTAGAGAGCATACTTCCTTCTATATGAAGTTGCTATTCTCCTAGAATTAACACCATCTATGACCACTTGTCACTATACTTTGTTAGTCATGTAAAAAGGAAAAGACATGGATCTTATTAGCATTCAAACGAACTCCTCAATTTTTATCTATTTTATAATACTTAGTTGATGTTACACTCATGTAATGGTTTAGTGTGATGTATTACCTACTCATAGATCTCTCATAAGTCAAGAGATATTAAAATTTACATATTTCTTAATAAACCACTGGCTAAAATTCAATGTTGTACATTTCTATATCCACAAAGTTTATATCTTCTAGGACAACTATTTACCTCCTCAATAGATTTAGGCTTCCATAGTAAATATGATTTACATTTGAGTTATTGGAAAACAAATTAGGCTTCCAATAAGTTCTTGTTTTAGGCATTGCTTTATTTTAACTAATCAAGAGGAATAAAACACACATAGAGATAACATAACAATGAAAATTGAAACCATCTTTGTGAATGTTAGATAATTTAATGAAAAAATATTTATTATCGAGATAATATAACAATGAAAAATTGAAACCATCTTTGTGAATGTTAGATAATTTAATGACAAAATATATATTATCGAGATAACATAGTAATGAAAATTGAAACCATCTTTGTGAATGTTAGATAATTTAATGACAAAATATATATTATCGAGATAACATAACAATGAAAATTGAAACCATCTTAGTGAATATTAAATAATTTAATGACAAAAAATATATTATCGAATATTGAAATAAATAAACTCATGAGTAATAGGTAAAAATATCATTCTCAAAACCATTGTCAAAACACGAATCCTTTTGATTACTAGGTAAAAAACATGTAACTCCACCCATAAATACAAACATTTTAAAAATTATCCTGTTAAAATGACTAAAAACATGATTCTAGAACCCAAACTAGAAGTCCTCATTATCCATTGAGCTTGTGATATCATGTTTCTTAATAAATACCGTCTCTTTTTTTTACTAGGCAATCCTAGGGAAACTAAATAATGATTGTTAGGATCTCTAGCCTAGTCGATAACCTTGTAACTCCTATTGAAATCACTCTTTGGTGAGAGAATTAAATAACCCTTCTAAGGACTATTAGTTAGTTCTTATAGATTGCTTTTATATAGCTCAATCAATATTATTATTAATTAATTCTCATTATGTCATGACACTCCTATTATATTTTAGAGAAATCACTCTTTGGTGGGAGAATTAAGTAACCCTTCTAAGGACTATTAGTTAGTTCTTATAAAGTATTTCTATATATCTTAATCAATATTAATTCTTATAAAATACTTTTATATAGCACAATCAATATTATTAATTGATTCTCATTGTGTCATGATATTCCTATTATATTTTAGAGAAATCACTCTTTGGTGAGAAAATTAAATAACTCTTCTAAGAACTATTAGTTAATTCTTATAGAGTACTTCTATATATCTCAATCAATATTATTAATTCTCATTGTGCCATGATCATCACAATCATCAATTAGTTCTCATTCTATAGATTGCTTCTACATAGCTCAATCAATTCAATCGTCCTTACAATTAAAATGAAAATTATTTCATCGTTAAATAATATGTATATGTTAAAAGTATAATTATAATCGTTAATATCGATGATAACATAATCTAAACATTATATACCAACAAAATTATAATTATATTGATGTACGTTAATCAACATAGTCAAAACCAAAGGACGGTCCAATGGCATAACTGCATACTAACTCAATGACAAATTTATACACCAACCCTTCCCAATTACCTCGGGTAAATTATGTGGCTTACATTCTTCCGAATAATACATAAAATTGTACTTCAAACTAATTATCAATTGCCATCATGGGTTGCGTTGAAAATTCTTTCTAATTAACAAAGAAAAAACAAATTAGGGATAGCTTTTTCTATGGGGATCTAGATACTTGGGGTTGTTTTCTATATGTGAGAGCATTAGAGTTTGGTTATTGATTAATAACATATATGTTTGTTTGATTGTGATTTGTTGTTTATTTGGAAAATTTATATTTAAATTTTAGGTGATAGGTTTATTTTATATATATTATAAATAATATTATATTAAAAAATTAGTTTTTAGAAATGTTAATGTAATTTTAATGATTTTGATTGAATGCTTTGAATTTCTGGATTTTATTTTGTAATTGTAGTATACATTTAAATGGATTAAAACTCACATATATATATATAGCTAATTATTTAGTTGATCTTAGTAGGAATAAACTCGAATAATATAGCATCAACTTGAAATGGTTACTATGAATTAGATGACCAAACTTCATATCCTAGTTTGAATGCTTCCCATTATCTAGTGGATATCTAATGTTTCTTATATTGGGGCTCTACGATGTTAATGATGTAACCACCTCACCCCCAAATATTTCATTGCAACATGTGCCATTGTTGATTAGCTTTCCTATTATTGAAGTGTCAGTCATTGTTTCCAATGGGTTTTAACATTATGTATTATGATCAAGGGAATATTATATTATTGATCTCACACACTATTACAATAATCACAATTAGGTTATTACAATAAGTTCAAAAAGGCATCTTAGCACATAGGAGTGAAGTATACTTGTTAAGATTTGAACTTAGATTATTATGGTGATAATTGTTCCAAGTTTCCACTAGACCACAACCTTGAGAGAGAGAGGATGATGCATTTGAATTGAATATGATTCTCTCATCCTAGATTACATGGAAGAATTATGAAAAAAGTTGAGATCAATTGATCCATGTATGGAGGTGATATGGAGCAAATGAAACTCATAATCTTTGAGTTTGGGAGACCTAGCATTTAATGATCTTGTGCATGCACATTGAATTTGTCTCTTTTATTTTATTAATTTAGTTAACCTACATTAACTTTAAATGGTCCATCATTGCTCACCATGAGGTCTTAAGAAATTGGTAGGGCTACTATCAAGATTAATATTTTTAAATAATTTATTTCAAACTACTACGTAATTATTCTACTAAAATCATTATTATTACTTATAAATGCAATAATCCTTCTCAAGTCATAATAGTAGTTCATTTCAAAGATATATATAATCTGTGTATTAAACTAATTATTAATATTATCATTAATGAGGATACAAATGTATGTATTTGTGTAAAAGGCACAAAGTGCTTGGAAATATTGTGGCTTGGTGCTGTGAAAGGTAACGAAGAAGTATTTTGGATAAAAATGTATGAGAGTCACAAGGATGACACTCTCTCAACATCTGTAATTTTATTATTATTATTATTTTTAAATTAAGAAATCATTATTTTTTAATTTTTTTTTCTCTTTCTTAAAAGTTATATTGCCTTAAAAAATTATACTGTGCTTGTAATGTTCTTTGTAAACCTTATATTTATATAAATATCTTTGTTGTATTATCACTTCAAATTAGTGAATATTATTTTAGAAATGGAGAGTGGTTTTTTTTTTTTTTGTGAAAAAATTCATGATGTTCAAACTTGACATGAACCTTAAGAGGCCTATGTGAACTCACAATGATTGGATACATACAAGGCCCAACAAAACAACCACATGAAAATCAAATGAAGATAAATAACATCACATTGTCAGGGTCATCGTTAAGATGTGAAGACATAATTTAGAAAGTTTAGTGCATGCTTGATATAGAGAAATTGTAAACATGATTTGGTATTCGAGTTTTGATTGGATTCTCATGACATACTTTATCTAGATTTCTAGTGTTGAATTTTCTCACGAGCTGATGTTTTTGATAGTGTGGAATTTGTTTTCAATGAAATAAAGTTTAAAGTTTGTGTTACCTAAAATTAGGTGTTGAGGTGGAGCTTTCCATACTTGTCCCCTTCCTTTAGTAAGACCAAGCTATATTAGCCTACATAAAACTTGTATCCCTTTTCTAGGCTTGATTAAGACTAAGTTTGACTAATCTAGATGTAGCTTATATCAAACTTGTATCCTATTTCTATGCTTAAGTAAGACCAATTTTGACTAACCTAGGTGTGGAACTGTGGCTTCCCATACTTTTCGAGCAAATTATATTAGCCTACATCAAACTTATATCCCCTTCCTAAGCTTGAGTAAGACCAAGTTTAACTAATCTAGGGATGCCCTTCCTTGATAATTAGCCAATTTATTTGGAGGCCCTCCCTCCTTAGGGTAGTAGTGCTTTATGGATGCCTTTTCATATGTATAAGAATATTTGTGTGTTACTTATATTATTACCTAGTAAATTTAGTTCTCGATGATCTCTTATTCAATGGACAATGTATTAGTGTGATGTTTTATTGTAATTCAAGGTTTTTGACTTAAGTTGTTTTCTATTCATTACAATATTGGGAGTGTGTTCCTCCCTACAAAGTTTATCAAAACCTTATGATGGTTTTTTTCTAGTTTAAATGCATAGCCTTATGTTGCTCCTTCACATGAGTGTTTTTGATTTGTAAAGGAAAGGTTTTATGTCTATAATGCTTCAATTTTTTTTCCAATTTAAGATGTGATTTGTAGATAAATGATTTTATAATCTATTTTTGAGGTCGTGCTTAGTATTTTATGGTTCTTGTGAAGGATGCACGTGTGATTTATCCTTTGGTGTAAAATATTACCCTTTATTAAAAGTTAAAAAAAGTTTTTATGTCAAAACTATGACTAGTTGGTTTGAAAAGAGATTTATCATCAAGTTTCCCAAAATATGTGGAAGTCAATCTAAGTGGAAGCATGCCATATCTTTTCATGGTGTGATGTGGATATTAATTTTTGGCATAGTTTTTTTGTTGTTGCTAGTTTGTTTGACTTGTGGTAAGAGCCGTTGGCTAAGAAACCATGACCCATGAGGCTTCTAAGTCGTCAAAATCACTTGAGGATTGCACTCATCCTAGGCCACATAAACCCTTAATACAGTTGGATTTTTTGTACGCATGGGGCTTCTAACTGACAATTTTCACACAAGGAGTGCCTTCATAGAGCACCTTATCACTATGGGTCTTTTGTCTTAGTTCCTAGGAATGTGAGAACATCATATTTTACTATAGGGCATGTCAACAAAGAGATAAATGGCAATATTCTCGTGTGGTAACATTGATCTTCATAGAAAACACATTCAAAGGGAATGCCTACATGTCAAATGATTGAAACCAACAATAATGATTAAGTGTTAACTAAAATGTGGCACTTTTTGACACACTAATGATGCAATTTCACCGCTTCATAAATGAAATCTAAGGGTTTTGTGGGGTTTTTTAGTTCACCCATATTATAAAAAAAAAATCCAACAATTACACCTTTAAAGATCATAGATCTATGTTTTGTTGAATTTTGAGGAGAATGAAGTGTTTCAGTTAACACTTATACGAAGTCCCCAAGATGTGTTGGTATCTTCCTCATTCTAGGTCTTAAAGATTAGCACTCTCAATATTTCTTGAATTATAATCTCATTTTAGGGGAACGCAAAATCTCCTTATCTCCTTATGGCATACATGCATTAACTCAATGATTGCAAATTTTCTTGATAAACAAGTTCTCAAAATGGACTTAGTTAATCCTTAAAGCTTTAGCATAGTCACTAACTCGATGAGAACCATAACCTCAAAATGAGAATTTTACCCCCAAAATACAAAAATCAACCCCCAATTCACAAAACTATGCTACTTCTAACATTTTTTTATTATCTAAAGTTAAAATTTTAACTTGTTTAAAACCATGGCCTAAACATCTAATATTGTTGTAACCAAAACCTTAAAATCAACCGCCTAATTGAAAAATGGTGCTAGATTAGTAGTGCCTCCTTTTTTGGGGCTTAAATTTGCAACCCAGTTGGAGCCATGACCTAAACACTTGGTTCCATTGCAACAAAAATCATACATTCTAGCCTAGAATTGATAAGTGGTGCTACTAATAGTAATCCTATTTTTTTCTTAAAATTACAACACTTTAAAAGCACATTCTTAAGAATAATATTAATGTAAACGAATCATAAAATAAATCTTCAAAAGTCCATTCATTTAGTGTTAATTTAAAAGAAGAAATAAAAATATAATATAAAATCCCAATTTATCTTTAATTATCTTCATTTATCTTAAAATAAAAAAAATAAAAAAACAATAACTCTTCTTTTAAAATACATAAATTAAATAATATAAAGAAAACTTATATAAAAATTTTAAAAATAAAAATATAGTAGAAAATAGAGAAAGTTAATTATTATTATTTTTATTTTATATTATATTGAATCGGTAACTTGTTGGAATAATCTAAGTAAGGCCAAAGATCAAACCTAGTGGCTACCTCCATAACACCAAGAATATATCCAACAACCCATAAGCCGGATATACCAAGAATTTATAAGTTAACAAGCGCTGACACTCCATGAGGGTGGGGGAGCCTACTCCTTAATCCTTAACATACTGGGCTAAAGAAGTCCCATTGTGGAATTTGAAACTGGATGGAAGGAATAACATCCCATTGTGCCAGCCACTCGATCATCCCATAAAGAGACAATTTAAACTAACAAATTAAACATAATTTTTATCTAGGTAAATAACAATATTTGTGCATCCCCTCCCTCCAAATACTTAGGAATCATTCCTACAAAAATGGCTAGGTTCTTGATGGTTTTGTTTTTTAATTTAATTATTATTATTTTCTATTATTTGTAGAAATTGGTTAATATCACATTTTACCATAGATCTTTTTAATAATTTGTTCATAATGTTTTTATAATGGATTTTATTATTATTAGAAGTTTAAGGGGGGGGGGGGGTGTGTTTTTTGAATGTAATGTAAGGTAGAGGGGTTTTATGTTATTTTACCTTGGAATTTGTGGTATGTCAAAAAACTAAAGGAGAGACTATGAAGACCCTAGGGCTCCTTTAGACATTAGCAATAACAAGCCAACATTGGGAAGACATATCAATGGAAGAACCTACTAGTGGAAGAAGCGACATGGGAAGATGAGTATTTCATGTAGATACACCCTCCGATATTCAAGTGTTGAGGGCAACACTTATTTGTATAGGAGGGCCATGTTAAGCCCTATATAAGCTCATACTAACCCAAAAACCCTTATTAAGCCCTAGATATTGAGTGATTACATTTCTGTTTTTATGTTGTTATGTAAATTAGAACTCCTCGTGGTCCCATTTTATTATAATTGTATCTTTTGTCTCCCACACACACACACACACACACACACACACACAAAGGATATATAGTTTTAGGATCATTAAATATTGTCTTCTTCATTGTACTTATTGTATAAGAAGGTTTCCTCCTCGAAGTGGATTGTAATTATTGGTTTCCTATCACTTTTAAGGCGCGAGGATCATAACAGTCTATCTATTTTTTTTTCTATAAAATATGTTAGAATATATGTATTCATATATCGTCTAAATATTTTAAATTTTGATATATATATATATATATATATATATATATATATATATATATATATATATATACTAAATTAAAAATATTTTTATTATATTTAAAATATTTGTAATACCCCGAGGGGAAACTCAATTGGTGTTGGATGTGAAAATGAAGTGTTACACGCGAGGAGGTTTGAGGTTAAAATCTCCCCAATTCACCTGTGTTTGCAGGGCATACATAGGCACATAAAGGTTACAGTGATAGCATTTGGAATCAAACCCATGCCACACGAATACGAGACCAACCCAATTGTCAATTCCTCTAGATACTAAAAAAATTCATACCTTAAATTAATTTTATATATTTTATTAGAAATGAAAAAATCTATTCTATTATCACAAACCTAAATATTTATATAATACATATAATAATTGATAAGATTGTTCTACTACCTTATATTTGGAAGATTTCAACATCAAAATTGATAAAGTAGGAACCAAAAAGCTATGTAAAATAGAAGCCTATCTTGAGGGAAGCCGGGTTAGTAAGAGTTTGTCACTATTAAGTTTTGACTTATACAAAATTTAAAGAATAATAAACTAAAACTAGAACCCTAAACCCACATAAATTTATGAAATTATTGTGATTAAAGAAAAAAAAAACACGGAAAGTGTTTGCTCAAGCTCGAAGGCTTGAGAGCTAAAACCATGTTACTAAGAAACCTAAAGGAGTTGGTTTTACAAAGTCATATGTTGAGATACAATGGCATGATCCTAAGAGCCAACTAGTGGAACTAGGGATAGAACACCACCACGATTCTTTGCTAACCATGAATATAGAGTAAGAAGGAGCTTATACTCCTTCTCTAGTCTATTCATATGAGCTTTAAGCTCTAGGTATCCCCCCTCCTAACTTGAGAGTGAATGGGCGATGAAGGACTTTATGTGCTAGTATAATTCCAACATTTTGAAAAACTTGGTGTCTCGAGCATGATTAGAACACACATATGGGATGAAATCCTTTGTCTAATATTTCATATCCTCAAAGTGGATTGTGTTTTCCTTCTTGACCTCAACTACCACAATTCTTAGGTATTTGTGAAAAGTTGGGGATATTTAACGATGGAAATATTATGCGACGATTAGAGTGTTATATTTAGCACAAGTGTGATTAACGACGATCCACCTTGATAGATTGAGCAGGGAACCATTGAATTACAAAAGAGGAAAAATGTAAAAAACCTTATGGCGACAGGGGAAGGGGTGGGATAACACGGTGGAGAATGAAAGATGTGAAGGTTGAGCTTGTAGGGTGATGGATTAGGAATAGAAACACTAAATCATAAACATGATATGTGGATTGAAATTGATGTCCCATAAATCCCACATGTTTCTATAGTAACCATTCCTTGCTCTAAACACCAATGACATTGGTATGGGATGCATAATGTTAAAGATAAGAATTTTTCTAAGGTGAAAATTCAATGCATGTTCAAGCTTGATCATTAGATCACATGATAAGATATGCATGCAGGAGGGGAGATGGAGAATGACACATGGCTAAGGATGGAGACCCAATCGTCCCTCCCATATGAGATCAAGTTATTCCTTTGTTCACCCAATTTGAGGAAATTAATTAATAATACATAATTAAATGGAAATGAATTTAAAAATAAAATAAAATATAATATTTTAATAGTGTTGAAAATTATAAATTATATTTTTACGAAATACATTGAAAAAAAAGAAAAGAAAACACCAATGAAGAAAAATATTTTAGACAAAAATGAAAATAATTGAAAAATATAAACAAAACATGTGAAGGAAAAAAGCGATACTTTAAAAATAATAATTATTCAAAATCTCAGAAAAGTACCTCCATAAAAAATGGTGCTACCAATAACACAACCTTTTCAAATGAGGTAAAAATAGCCACCAAATGACACCTCTTAAAAAAATGAAAACACTAGAGGTTCCTCATAAGTTGGTAACTATGCTCTTTGAGGAGCAATGGAAAGAGGTGAGACGTTAATAACCTCCCTCTCACACTAATGTCACCTATCTCATAACCTTCTCACAAAAATTAAGTAATAAACAATTTTTCTATCAATGCCTACTTTACAACCTTGAGGTAATGAGGTTTATAACATTGATTAATGACCAATTTTGTGAATAGGGGGTTGCGGTAAGGAGAGTAAAATTGTAACACTTGTGGAGGGTTGCTTAAAATTTGTTGTGGCTTGGTTCTATGGTGGATTGCTTGTGTTTACTATTCTTTGTTAATTTTATCTGTTAGTTACACTCTGGAAAGTTTTGTTAAGGCAATAAGGTCATCGATGAATTGGTGTATAATGACATGGGGCTCTTAAGACTTTCACTTCACTTGTTTGGTGCTAGCTTTAGATGGTGGGCATTATTTTTTCGATGAACCTTGTGCACCTTAATTGTTTTAATTTTCAATATCATTTCATCTAGTGATTTCCTACCATGGTAGGTTACCATGCATTCTCAACTCTATTTTATTGACAATGGGTCCACATTATAAAGTTGTCTTGGAGGTATCCAAATTTCTATCAATGGCATTTTTCTTATTGACATGTGTTTTTAATAACAAGTGACTTGAATTTTCCATCATGGGACTCATAGATTGTATTAATTAATGGTTGTTATTTTCATATGGGAAATGATTTTATATGGTACTTATATTATCTTCTAGGAACCCTAGTCTTTATTGATTTTTTTCCCCATTGATTGGATCATAATTGTAATGCTCCACAACAATAGAGGGTATTTTAATTCCATTATTCTCAATTAGTCATGGCCTTGGGGCGTATTCTTTCATTGACACCTTATCAAAAACTTATGGTGATTGATTTTCTAGTTTAGATGCCCAATCTTCCCTTGCATGAATGCCTATATTTTGTAATGGGGAATTTTTATGTCAATAGTATTTAGAGTTTTATGTTATCTAGCTTGTGCTTGTAGATGGAAAATCTGTAGATCATTTGTAAAGTTTTGCTCAGTTTTTTTTGGTGCTTGTGGAGGTTGCACATGATGAACCCTTTTTTTGTATAAAATCTTTGTAAATTATAGTTTTTTACTATTCAAAAGAAACTTTTGTCTAAACAAAATTGACCATAATTATTTTAGAAAAAGGATCATCATCAAGTACCCCAATATATGTGTAAAAGTTCATATGAGAGAAGGCCTACCAAAGCATATCATGGTAGAGGGTGGATATTATCTTTGTTCCTAGGTCTCAACATTGTGAGAACTCGACTTTCATTGTAGTGCTTGACAAAACATAAACATTTGTAAGATTATCATCTAATAGCCATGATCCCTATGGGGAAAAAAATGAAAAAAAATAAACTAATAGGTTGGTGATCATTGGTGAGAAGAAACCTCCAAAGGAAATTCCCAAACCACATGTCAAATAATCAAGACCATTGACATTGGCTAAGAAGCCCAACCTTTACTTGAAGGGTTTTGCTGTGGATATGGCCTTAATCCGTTCCCATTCTATGAAATGAGTGAAGGGTGAAAATCCCTGTAGTGAGATGAAAAGAAATTGTGAATTGTTAGATCTCAAAAGTAAAATTAATTTCTCCACTCAATGTGGTTTAAGTAAGGTGTCTAAAGTCCATCACACATTCATTAATGATAGTCTTTAGCTAAATTGGAAAAATATCAAAAAGAAAATGAAAGAAATAAATGTCTATCATTTTTCAAACTTTGCAATAAATTGCTTTAAAACCAATATACTTTTCATTAAAAATATATTCACTTATATAAAATTTTGTTAAACTCCTAAATTTTAACATCATCTATAAATTATTATCTTTCTACTCCTTAAAAAAATAAAGAAACACAAATTTGGTTACGACACAAATGACCTTTTTTTTCTACATTGGTTACTTCAAATTCCATTCATATTAAAAAAACACCATAATCTATTACTCATTACTTGTATTTGTTAAATGTTGTAATATAGTAGATTGGTTAAATAGAAAATAATATTATGCTTCATATATCTCATACTAGGTTAATTATTGCAATTAAATTTTGTATTTTATTATTATTATCTTTGATAAATATGTTTTCTCTCCTCAAACTTCAACTTCCAAAAACAACCATGTACATCACTTTACTTAGACCTATCATGAAGCAGAGAGCTGAGAGAGAGAAAAGAGGAGAGGTGCATTAGGAATGATTTCCATGTTTCACTCAACTGAAATCATCTCAGTCTTATCATAAAGCAGAGATATGAGAGAGAGAAAAGAAGAGAGGTAAATTAGGAATGATTTCCATATTTCACTCAACTAAAATCATCTTTGTCTTATCATAAAGCAGAGAGCCAAGAAAGAAAAAAGAAAAATGCATTAGGAATGATCATTCCATGTTTCACTCAACTGAAATAATCATCTTTGTGGATACCATAATAATGATAAAGTATATAAAGTATATATTAGCTGAAGTTAACATCAATAAACTATTAAGTGATGGGTAGAGAGTCATTATACTAAACCTTTTAAAAGGCAAAGCCATTCACTACTAGGTAAAAAACACTTAAAGTCTACTTGTGAATGAATATAATTTTATTATTATTTCTCTTCATTGATTCAAATCAAGACCTTAGAGAACCCTAACTAGAAGTCCTCACCTTCCATCCAACCTACAATATTGTAATCCCTTACGCATTTCAATGAAATGCCACCTTCTTTTATTCACCAAGCACTAAGTTCCAAGAGAACTAAATAATTATCCTCGGCATTATCTACCTATCTAGTTGACAACCTTGTAATTCTCCCTCTATTTTAATGAAACTCCTTCTTCTATTAACTAATAGATTTGTTCAAGAGAACTGAAATGTATCCTTAACACCTCAAATTGGTCTAAGAGTAACTCTTCTGCTCTTATTGAACAGAGTGCTTCTCAATGGTTAAATAATTAATTCAAATTTCCTTTAGTTTAATAATTAAATAATGCTGTACAACGGCTACATGTTAAAGTCACGATTGTCTTATCTGTACAACTAATCTTAAATTTAAATGAGATGAGCAGTATATATAAAATATGATTCATCCACGTTGAGCAACACAGTTGAAACCAAATGACACTCTAATGGCAAAACTACAAACTACTGAAAGACAAAATTACATACTAATTTAATGACAAAATTGCATACCAACTATATTGGAAAGGCATTAGATTTTTCTATTTTCTATCGGGAAGGCAATAAGAACTATGACAACTGTTTTGACTAATAATATATATGATTGCTAGGTTGTCACGGCTCAATAGTATTATGAAAGTTTTATAATAATCATTTAAGTTCAAATTTCAATGGGTATGTTTATTATTACAGATATGTTGCATAGTTTGTGAGTTGAATAATAAATTGTTTTTGTTCTAGTGAGAAATGAAGGAATAATGTGTATAAGACTACTTTCCACAAGGATATATTGATATAGTTGATAATTAATTGTTAATTATGAATGAATTTTTTTAGTAGTTTATTAATATTTTTAATTAAAATTAGATTTATTGATATGTTTTTTTTTAATTGATATTTAAATTTAGCTTAATATAGAGAAAAGATAATTATCTTCTTTTAAAATACCTATTTTCTCTTTTTTTTGTTTTTTTCTTTCTTTCTAAATTTTAGTTATCATTTTTAGCAAATAGGTATATCAAATTGTATCATAGTTTTCAATCATGACTTCTATATGAAAAATTCAGCCTATCAATGATCTCTCACAGTCACACTCTAGTGCAATTAGCCCTTGGTTACCTCCATTATATTTATTTTCTTCTAAGGAGTATGATTGGGTCCCAACAACCTCCTTTCACCTCAATCTAGTGCGTTGGGATTTCTAATAAGAATTTGTCGGAGGTTTTTATTTGAAGTTAGATGGCACCAAGGAGAAACCCCTCTCCAAAGTAGACTTAGGGAATTGATTTGAGAATATTGGTTGAAACACTACGACAAGAAGAAATAATCCTAGATTTTTTTTCATTTTAAGAGGTCACCTACCTTAAATTCTCACCCTTTCCAGCTAAATGCCAAGATTTATAACTACAATAGCATCATAAATGTCCACATTTTGGATTCTTGGATCTCAAATTTGCAATGATTTGTGTCCTCTTAACCATACATGATAAAAGCAACTAAGCTAGAAGTTGTAGGCATGCACATGTCCAATCTTGCTCTCACTTGGTGGAAAACTAGAAACCCTTCAAAATCCACATTCATTCTGGAACTTAAAGACCATTCTACCCAACCTTTAACCTTATATCATAGTGGGACAATCATCTTTACCAAGCAATTAAACCACATTTCTATCCTCTTGGATATCATTAGTAGCACTTGCCATGTTGGATCCATCCTTAGTAATTCCATGGTAGTTAATTTAATAGTTCATTATGTTGCCTTTAGATTTATATCCTCGATATCTAGAGGCACTCACCATCAATTTTTTCTATGGTTTATTACCTCCTCTTAAGGGAAAGGTTTCCATTTTTTAAACCACTACCCTAGATCAAGCCTTTCCTAGATCCCTAGATACTAAAAAAAATACTAAACTTAAGCCTCCATTTTCAATGACACTTGATACAGTCCAAACCTTTTTAAAAGAGTGTGCTCCCCTATCAAGTCCATGTGAATATCACATTCAAGCAATCATTTTCACTTTCACAAGAGTTGAAACTACTCCTTTGATGAATGACATGCCCTTTGTAGGGCTCAAAGAGTGTAGACACTCTTTATGGATCATCACCAAGAACCACATAATACCAAAAATACCAAAATCATTTCAATGGAAAACCACATCTCCATAAATCCATGTATGGTGATCCGGATTTATGCAGGAACACAACAGAATAAACACATAACCATAAATACAGAGATGCGGCGGCTACAGGCCTCTGAACTGCGTTACAATGAGGCTTGAGGGCCTATTTATTATTGAGAAACAATGGAGAACCCTAAACATCCCAAAAACCTAACCCTAGGAGATGAAGCGCCAAAATTATGGGCCCCGTTTGGGTAAATTGGTGTTTCAACTTCCCAGGGACGTAACTTTAGCATACTATCTCCGTTTGACGCACATGATACATCATTAGAAAGCTCTATCCGAGGACTACAACTTTCGGGATGCTTTGATACCCAAAAAACGTCATTTCGGGCCTCAAAACGGCTCCGGAAGTTCAGGACCCGAAAAACTGCTAAAAATAGTAAGTTATGCCGAAACTGAAAAACTGAAAGAGACAATGGTGGGGGCCAAGTGGAATAGGTGGGTGGCCACCAATATCCACCTGGATCATTCCTCCCCCCTTAGGAAGCAATGGTCCCCATTGCGTTAAGTTCCTCCATGAGATGAGGAAATTTCTGCTGAACTTGGTCCCTGGTGAACCACTTTCCTTGGTGCGGGAGTTGGCCAGCTTTGACAACCCGATATAGTTGGATCTTCTGCTGGCGAGTGTTCTTGATTTGCATGTCCATGATGCAATCTGTGGTGGCCTGTTCCATGCAGTCTGGATTTAACTCAGTTGGTGTGAGTTGTTCTGCAATGTCCGAGGTGTCCAGTAGAGGGGGGAAGTAAGGACGAAGGCGATCCACATTGAAGACTAGGTGCAGACCAAGGAATGGTGGAATACTGAGCTCGAATGCATTGTTCCCTACAGCCTTGGTGATGGTGTACGGCCCGTATCGGAGCGGGCGAAGCTTGCGGTGGGGTCCAGTGAGGCGCTCCTTCTGCAAATGTAGGCCATACTTTGTCACCCACCTCGAAGTTGTGTGGCACCCGGTGTTGATCATGGCGTTGCTTGTACTTGGCATTGGCTCTGTCCAATATATCATGAACCTGTTGGCGGATGTGTTGAATGCGATCGATGAAGCTACTGGCTTTGTCAACTTCAGACTGGACATGAGCTGAATTGGCCTGAGCAGCTACAAATGGCATGGCTACGTCAATGGGGCATAGTGGCTGGAATCCCAAGCCCACCTGAAAGGGGCTATGGCCGATTGAACTGTGGAGAGCCCGATTATAACTATGTTGTACATAAGGGAGGCTCTCGTCCCATGTACGTGGATGCTTTGAATTGTACATGCGCAGAATGTGTACAATCATTCTGTTGACGACCTCTGTCTGGCCATCTGTTTGGGGATGGAAAGCTGTGGACTTCGTGAGCTTTGTGTCCATCATTGACCAGAGGCTGGACCAAAATGTGCTGAGGAACCTGCTATCTTGATCTGATATGATAGACTGTGGGATCCCAAAGTGCACCCATACTCGTTCAAAGAAGAGTTTAGCAGTAGCTTCTGCTGTGATATTCTTCTTACAAGCCGCCATAATGGCCATCTTCGAGAATCTGTCAACGACCACGAAAACACAATCATTGCCATTCTTAGTAGAGGGCAGGCCCGACATGTAATCCATGGAGATGGATTCCCAAGGTCGACTAGGGGTAGGTAGTGGAGTATATAGGCCTTGCTTCTTGATGGTCGGTTTGGCAATGGCACAAACAGTGCAGGATCTGATGTGCTTCTCGACATCCTTTCGAAGGTTCGGCCAATAGAAATACTTCTGTAGTATTGCTACTGTTTTCTCGACCCCGAAATGCCCAGCGACTCGACTGTAGTGTGCTTCCCATATCATCTTGGCACGCTCGCTTGAAGGAACACAAAGGTGTCCCAGGTGACATAAAAGTGCATATTGGAGGTGAAAATTTGGAACTTGTGTGCCCCCAAGAGTGCCTTGTAAGTGTGGCCGAATTCTGGGTCACTCTCATAGAGAAGCGGCCAATCAGAAGTCTCGTGCCCACAAGAGTTGAGCACGGTGGTGAGCGCCACGATCGGTGGTCGGCTGAGGCAGTCCGCAACATGATTGGTGCTACCCTTCTTGTACTTGATGTTCAAATGAAACTGTTGCAGATATGTGGACCACTTCTGATGGCGATCATTCTGCAACTTCCCTTGTGTTTGTATGAACTGCAGGGGCCTATGGTCTGTGTGGATGATTGTTTCCTTCCCCAAAATGTAATGCTTCCATTGTCGACAAGCTTGCACAATGGAGTACATTTCTTTGTCATATGTGGGGTACTTGCGAACTGTGTCAGACAATGTCTCACTGTGAAATGCCACTGGATGTCCCTGTTGAGTAAGAACTGCCCCAACAGCATAGTCAGAGGCATCTGTCTCGATCTCAAATGGCTGTTGCAAGTCTGGTAAAGTGAGCACTGGGGCAGAACAGAGGCGATTTTTCAATTCTGTGAACACCTTCTGTTGAGGTTCCAACCAAAATAATTTTTCTCTCGCTCCTCCCTTGGTGACTTGACTCAAGGGCCAAGTGATATGAGAGAATCCCAACACGAACCTCCGGTAGAAATTAGCAAGACCCAGAAAGTTGCGAAGCTCTGTTATAGTGGTTGGGGCTGGCCAATCCCGAATGACTTGGATCTTGGCTGGATCCACATGCACCCCCTTTCATCAATAATGTATCCCAGATATTGAACCTGGGTCATGCCAAACGTGCACTTCTCCAAATTGGCACACAACTTGTGTTGCCGCAGTGTTTGGAGGACTTGTCGGATGTGATGAAGGTGCTCTTCCCAAGTCTTGCTGAAGATCAGAATGTCATCTAAGTACACCACTACGAATGAGTTGGTGAATGGCCGCAAGATGTCGTCCATCATCCTCATGAAGGTTGCGGGAGCATTCGTCAACCCGAAAGGCATGACCAGCCATTCAAAAAGACCTTCCTTAGCTTTGAAGGCAGTCTTCCACACATCAGAGGGTTCAATTGGTACCTGGTGATACCCAGACTTCAGGTCGATCTTACTGAAATATTTTGCACCTTGGAGTTGGTCCACAAGGTCATCAATCCGTGGGATTGGGTACCTATTCCGGACAGTGATCTTGTTCAGCGCCCGATAGTCAATACAGAGTCTCCACGTCCCATCCTTCTTCTGTACCAACATGATCGGGCTCCCACAAGGCGATGAACTTGGTCTGATGTGACCTTTCTGCAACAGCTCCTGAATCTGCCTCTTGATTTCATCATTTTCCAGAACAGAGCGTCGATAGATCGGTCCATTGGGTAGCGGCGCACCTGGGGTCAGATCAATCGGGTGCTTGACCTGGCAGTGCAGAGGAACCCCCGTGGGTGAGGTGAAGATGTCCCCGTACTCCTCCACGACCTTATCCATTTGTTGTCGTCGTGCAGAGGGGCCCTGTCTGGAGGTCGTGGCCACAGTCTTCTTCTTGCCCTGGGGGCGGATCATCAGGAAAACGAATTTCCTGGTTTGGGAAATGAGCTTACTGCATTGTTTTGCAGTAACTAAAGAGATAGTCGTAGGAGGTGGTACCTCTGGTATCCTGTACAACTTTATTTCCCAAAGTAACAATAACAGCACGAGGCCGAGACTCATACACAGCATGACGCTTCCACAAGTATGGTTGTCCTAATAATACATCAGAAACATCAATAGGAGCAACGTCACACAATACCTCATCCGTGAAGGGCTTGATGCTATAGGGAAGGTGACACTGCCGGCTGACGCGGAGATCTCGTCCTTGGTGAAGCCACCCGATGGTGTATGGATGTGGGTGAGCTGTGGTCGGCAAGCCCAACCGCTTCACGGCGTCTGCTGAAATGAGGTTCTTTGGCTCCCATTGTCGACAATGAACTGTACCGGGGAGCCCTTTACCCACATCTGGGAGTGGAAGAGACGTTCCTCCTCCTCTGGATCTTCCGGTTCCTCCTTTTGGATCTTTGCAGTGGCAACAGTGGCGTTGGGCTCCGCATCAATAATCTATTTCCCTTTTTCATTCACCTTTTCAGGTTCTGATTCGGAGTCAGAGCATGCATCTGACTCAAAAGCCCTCATCTCGGCCACTAGCGACTGCTTGGCCCGACACTCACTTGTGTTGTGAGTGGAGCTCTTATGGAACTCACACCACTTTCCCTTGTCCTTCTTTGGCTTTACGGTGTTGTTCTTTTCTTGTGGCTTTGACGGGTTGTCTTTAGCCGCCATGCCTTGGCTCTGTCCTTTGTTCTGTGGTTTGGAAGCACCTTTTCCTTGCTTTTGATTCGCAGATCCAAAGTCTCTCTTCTCCTGTTTGAATTTCTGCTCAATCTTAGCAGCATACCGGTATGCCGTACCAAGCGAGGAGATGTCGAGGAACTCCATTTCCTCCTGAATGTATCTGTGCAGACAGCTGCGATACTTTAGCACCAAATGTCTCTCTGAATCTTTGATACCCAACTTTGTGCGCAGGGTATGGAACAGATTCGTTAGCTCATGCACATCTTGATCCCTTTGTTGTCGCAGCGTGGTCCATTGTATGTACTTGTCCTCATAGTCTTTCACCGGACAGCATCGTTCCTTGACTCGTCTCCCGAAAGAATTCTAGTTGGTGGTCGCGCTTACATCGTAGAGGGTTCTGTCTAGTCCTTGTTCTCACAGTAGTTTTCCCACCAGTCCTTAACATGGGGGGTAGCTTTGAGGAGTGCAAAAATAATCTTCTCCCGGTCTGAAAAGTCATGAACCAAGAAATATCCTTCTAACAGATTCAACCATTTATCTACAGCATCTGCGTCTATTTGACCCTCAAATATGGGAATGTCAAAATTTACTTGTAACTTAAAAGGAGTCGCGCCTCCAGAGTGGCTGTTGGATGAAGATGCGCCGCCTTGCAAGGCCGAAGGATCCGGGCAAAGCGTCCATCATCGCGTTCCTTTGTTTTTCGGGGGCCTCCTCGAGCAATATTTTGATAGGATCTCCTGCTCCCTCATCTTTCTTTTCGTCCCCCATGGGCGTTTGTCAAGGTTTGCGAGGCTTATCTTGCAAAGGTTCCATAGCTCAAGCCCTAGCTCCTTATATCCCGACCTCGTTGGGGACATGCAAAGAAGGATTTAGAAAAAGCAGCACCTCTCGATACCATTGATCCCGTATTTATGCAGAACGCAATGTGAATAAACACATAACCATAAATACAGAGATGCAGCGGAAATAACACTTCATTTCATTAATATCAAAGAACTGAAATTTGCTTACAGACAATTGAAATAAAACTAGCTAGGGTACTGGTAGCTATCTCTGAGAAGAGATGTGGTGGCTACAGACCTCTGAACTGCTTTACAATGAGGCGCGAGGGCCTATTTATTATTGAGAAACAATGGAGAACCCTAAACATCCCAAAAACCTAACCCTAGGAGATGAAGCGCCAAAACTATGGGCCCCGTTTGGGTAAATTGGTGTTTCAACTTCCCACAGACGTAACTTTGGCATACTATCTCTGTTTGACGCACATGATACATCATTAGAAAGCTCTATCCGAGGAATACAGCTTTCGAGAAAATTCGTTGGTGCTTTGATACCCAAAAAACGTCGTTTAGGGCCTCAAAAAACGAATTCGTCTCGAAAGCTGTAGTCCTCGGATAGAGCTTTCTAATGATGTATCATGTGCGTCAAACGGAGATAGTATGCCAAAGTTCAACTTGTATGATTTTCTAAGTCGTTTTGGGAAAAATCTACCTCAACTACTTCAACTTGTAGCTTCTCAGTTACATAGTGGTGGCAAGCTTTATACTGTACAATGACTTCCCCAAAATTTGCGATGGGATCAGGATGGAAACAGACTCTAGCCTCAATTGCATATGGGTACATGGTCTTGGAGTCAGTTTGAGCTTCTTTCCTCAACAGGAACAACATGGTGTTGATCTTGGTAGAGCCACCAATATACTTCTGCAGATTATGCATGTTAAAATCTAGATTTCCCTTGGTGTAAATCTGTGTGAACTAGTACATGTATTCTTCAATCTCCTGTCTTACCTTGTTCCTGCCTTTAGCTTCAATGAATGAGCCAACTGAATGGATCTTGTGTCACTTCACCATGAAATCCACATTATTATATAACCATGCATAAGAGGCCTAGATGTTGGTGATGGAAAGGTCAAGTTGTTTGCTACTTTGGATAAGCATCCACACCTTTTGTTTCTTCAACTCAGCTTGTTGCCTTGTTTTCTTTATCAAATCAGGAGGTGCACCTCTGTACTGCATTCCCCACTCATGCACAAAATCGATTGTTACATGAAAAACATTGATAGATTTAGCATTGTCTTTACATTTTTACTGCATGTCGTGCATGCGAACAACTAATTTGTGCACGATGACAAGCTTATCATAGAGGTTTCTCATGGTTTCTCCCAATGTTGATACTTCACCAAGTATGGCTACCTTGAGTTCTTATAAATACACCTGTGCGGGAGCTGCTTTCCGGACCTCTTTAGGGAGTTGTTCAATTTGTTGCCTCACAGCCTCTAAGTTCTTTGCTATTTGTCTGTTCTTGACCATCAAATATTTTTTATTTGACGTAGATGATCCTCAGAAGGCCAAGTTGGCTACGATAATGGCTTCTGGATTCTTGCTGGTGTCCATCGCGATGACCTTTTATTTGATAAAAGCAGGATGTGCTAGATCACCAACAAGTGTTTCTTCCTTATCTGTATGATCTTATCTTGTAGCTCATCATAATTCAAACTTTATATATCCATCACCGGACCTTCATCAAGAGGAGAAATTTCCTCTTCCTCATTTTGAGCTTGCCCAACTATAGGAGGAGGAGACTAAGTGGTGAGCTACTACGTGGAAGGCATGAGATCAACATCCTACTTTTGCTGTTCTGTTTCTACCTCCATATCTTGGATCAATATAAAATATTCAATTTCCTGAGAAAGCTTCTTATCCTACAACTTATTTCTTTCTTCTTGAAGTATCTGATTCTATTCCCCTTCTTTGGCTTGCTTCAGTGCTGCTTCTTCCTCTTCTTTTTTACACTTTGATTCTTCTTGTTTCTTCCTATCTTATTGTTCCTTTTGTTCTTGTTTTTTCTTTTTCCTTAATTTTTATTCCTACTTCCTCTGCTTCCTCTGCTTCCTCTTTCTTTCTGATGTTATGGCCACCTTCAAGATGATGGGATCTTCTTTTTATTTGCGACTATTCTCTTCTACTAAACTATGCAAAACCTTCCTCTTACGCTTTTCATGCACTAGGTTGCGCATTTATTATGGTTCCACTTCTATAGTGGCTTCTCGCTGAGGAGTAACATGTGATGTAGTTGCAAAGTTGACTGGTTCACAAGGCTTAGATGCATTATAACAATTCTTTTTTCTTTCCTCCTCATGTCTGGAATAAGTCTCGCTTGACCAATTAAAATGTATCGTTGCATAATGTTGCTTGCAAACACTCATGGTATCGTACGGGTGGTATTCCATGTGACCAAATGAAAATTTCTCTATCCCTTTTCCCTTGGTATTTGCAGCCTTTAGATTATTGATCTCATACAATCCAATTTGCAAAGGAAGAGTGGGTCAAGGTGCTTTCTTCTTCCTCTACAACACTCCTGATAAACCTATGGAAAAGTGATAAGCTACTTCCTGCATGAACAATTTTTCGGTGGCATACCTCAGTAGTAGATGTGAATATTTCTGACCACCAAACACCCTGATGTAAGTTCCATCGAGTGAGGTAAACCAATCATAAAGTTCTGATATTATATCCATCACCTCACATGACATGCAAGGTGTCTCTTCCTCAAATATCATCTCGTACAATGGTATGAGGAAGTGATTAATCAACTTCTCCATTACTTCTTTGTAGTTGCTCTCTGAAAGAAACTTGCAGTAAATATGCAGAGTAGATTCCTTTGGTGACCAAGTCTAGCTCATGCCAGGCAAAGAACTCTAAGAACATATCACAACCAACAAGTTAGCAAACATGTAGAACCTAGCTTGCTCACCCTCAGGAGGGTTCATGGAATTAGTCACATGGATATTCTAGTGTTGAGCCAACAAGTCTAAACATCTGAATGCTTTCCCTTCATTCAAAATATGATGCAACAAGAATGCCCAGCCTTCGAGAAATGTCCCAGTACTCTTTTGACCATATATTCAACAACATAGAACTATCAAGTATTGAAATGATTTTCTTAAAGATTTGGTCTTATAAGTGTTGCTAGGTGTTTGGCATAATTTTTATGGTTCTTTCACCCAACCTTTCATGAAATATTTAGTGCTCAGGTAACTATTAATTGCATAGAAGTGGTAATCCATGTAAAATTATGACAACAATGTTGTGAAGATAAATCCCCTCTATGGACAGAGGCGATCTCTCTAGCCCTAGAGTGGGTCTAGCAACTTATGAGACTTTCTAATGCAAGCTTCCTTAGCTAATATTCAAAATGAGACAAGAAAAGAGATATGATTACCTTTTCCTGATGCTATGCTTGAACACTTTTATGATGGCCTTGATCCATGAGCCCTCAAGCTCGTTCCTCGATAATAGTGGTATACGATTACCTGAAGGATATCAAAAGGAAAAAACAAGCGTAATCCAATACACAATATTCATGAACATAAACTATCTAACAGATAAAGGAAAACTATAATATTTGTGTAAACGATTAGAAAAATATAGAAAGAAAACATTAGATGTTTTATTAACGAATATAGAAGGGAGATCTTACAACCCAGGCCTTAATGATGGAGGCCTCCCTTTGGTGATGCATGAGTCCTTCACCGAAGCTCTAAAGAATTCATTCTCCTAAATAGCTTAGGCGTTATCTCAATACATGAGTGTAAAGGGAATGAATGATCTTACGAGCCCAACAATGACCAAGCAGTAGTGGAGGGATGGGGATCAATTTATAAGAAGGGAGAAGAGGTTGGGAGACCATGAAAGGAGGAGGAAGGTCCATTTTCTAAAACCCCAATTGATAAGATCAAAGCTCTAAAATCATAGAGCTCGACCCTATCACCACTGAATAAAAAATAACTCGCCGCCCTAGAGCTTCTAGAGGTCGAAGCTTCTCCTCCATTTTAAGGAAACACTGCCAGAAAGGGATCAGCGTGGGTTTCCCAGAAAAAAGGGCGCCGACAGTGCTAGGCCAGAAATGTCAACCTGCCATCAGCATGGGTAGGCCACTAAAGAAGTGTGCTAACCCAGAAATTTAGGTTTTTGACAAAGTCTCTCCAGTGATCTTTCAATGCAGCTTTCTTTGATCCTCCAGAGGATATCTTTGTGTATTTTTCCTAGGTGGATATACTGTACATGATCTGTCACATGGCACTTCAAGATTAGAGATGGGAAATGTGCAGGATGAAAAATTACTATGTAACATATGCCCCCTAAAGCATGAAGGAAAAACGGGGAGTCATGGGTGAAATTATTTATGAACCAAGAAAAAATAACTCAGAATATTGCCAGGAAACTTGCCAAATCAAACACAATACAACATATGACATCTCCAATGTGAATATGCCTAATAGCATATCTTTGGACTAGGCATAAAATAACATATGAGCCCATGGAATGGTCACAGCCATCCGTCTGAAAGAGATCATGGAAACGAATCCACGGTATTGTGGCAACCATCCGTATAGACATGATCATATGTATAATCATGAATACTCAATAAATCCACACAACCTGGATAATGACTAAGGTGATCCACGATCTTCGCCGCAATCTCAATCTACCCAACGCATGAATCTAGCCATGTGCATAGATGATATGATGTCAAACGTGGTAGAGACCACCTGATTACCAGTCAATGATGAAAATTGTTAACATGCATGAGAGAAACCACCAATAATGATGATGGCCCTCAAGGTACAACAACACAATCCACAAGTGTGAATAAATGTGTTGAAGTTGAGCACTTGTAGAATCATTCGATCGAAAGGCAGTGATGTGAACCTATTGTCGAACACGAAGAAATTGCCACTAAGGTATGCAAGCTCCAAGGTATTGAAAGGGATTCTGTAAATCATCTTCCTGGATAATGAGCTAAGGTCAACAGGAAGTGATCCATAGAAGGAGGACCATAATTATTCCCACATCATCGACACGAAACAACATATATCTTAAGATGATAAGAGTGATTCGGGATTGTAATAGAGAATGTCAGACAAGCAGAGGATGTTTGACTTTGACAAAAAGGACTTCTATTGAACATATCAACGACATGAATATGAAGTGTGGCATCATTTTACTCAAATTATGACAAAAATCGTGATTGAATAGGAGGAAAATGGATTTCCGAAACCCACATAGGAAAAATGAGGAATGAAGGATATCCCCAACTCGAAACGAACTGCAGACAAGTGTCATGTGCAAGAGCGACAAGTTGCCAAAAATACACATAGGATGTTCAATTTCAATTTCCCCCCTGCTACTTCTAATGAGTACCTCTTTATTTTTGATAGCTAGCGTGAAGAGGATAGCATATGATAAGCATATAAGTTCATTCTTCAAATGAATCCACCCTAGTAATTTTAACAAGCCCTAGGAAGGAGGAACTCAGTCTCGTCATGGAGACAAGTATTTCATCATTTAAAATTTAACGAGTTTGATGGAAGAGTAACTCGATGTATTTTTCATGTTTAGGGAGTTTGAAAAAGAAACAGAAAAGAAAACTCCATCATGTCCCTTTTCATAAATCGTCCCTCGAATCCGAAAAGGTAGAAAATAATATCCAAGAGAACATCTTGACCATGTTCGATCAAGGTATTCATTTTTCGTAAATAGTAAATCTCAGCCCGAAAAATGGGTAAATGTATATTGATACCACGTTGATTCATTTACTTTAACGAGTTCAAAATGAAAATTACTCAGCAATATTTTCATTTTTCGAGAGTTAGAAAAGAGTTGAAAGGTGACTCTAGGGGGGTTCCTTTTTCATTTATTTTTCACCATGTCTGAAAAAGAGATAAAATAAAACTCGTTTGCATCAGAAATAATCATTATTAGTGTAAAGATCCTGCTACTGCACAAAAAATGACAAACATCACTATTGAGGAATAATAATAAAATAATGGAAAAAAATATCTTAAAAAATCTATAAATAAACAAAAAGTAATTCATTTTCACCATGCTATTTTGAGTAAATTGTGAATGTGCATTTTAACCCTTTTCCCTTTGATCTTTAGATCAGTGGTTAGGCCGAACCATGACACTGTTCACCAATCTGTTAGCTACAGGTAAGAGCTCAAACTCTCCTCTTCATTTTAATTCCATTATTAAGTAGTTTATCTCGGAAATTTTGTGATTTAGGGGGAGGGGGGGGATTTCAAAATTTATTTTTGCTACGATCAGTGCGGATCCGAGCTTCAGATTCATGTTGGTCGCTCTTAGCTCGAAAGGCGACCACGTCGCCAACACTGTTTCAAATTTCATAGTTGCGCTGACTGCAGGAAGAAATTAAAATAAGGAATTCTCCAAATTTAAATGGTTTATTTCCAATACTCCGATGAAAGTCCCTAAAATGTCAATTGAAATTTTTTGTAGGTGATTTCAGTAAATATGGTTATTGAATGGAAAGAAAGAGGCCATGAGGTGGAAGACCACCAAGAAATCCAGGACCCAAATTGTGTAAACGCATTGCGGAATTATGGACTGTTGAAATTCTTCCAAACATCAAGGTTAAGAGCTAAGCTAGAGCTACTTGAGTATTTGATTCAGATATGGAATGTGGATCGCAAAATATTCATAATTAGAGACCAGGAACTTGAGTTGTATGTCATGGAAATCTACTTCATTATAGGGTTATCCAAGGGAGGGGAGAGAATCCAACCCTTTGGAGCTCGTGTTGGAGGTGAGCTTACCAGTATGCTAATCCAAATACATTGTCGCGAGGCCAAAAAGACTCAGAGTGGGAAGGTAAAGATATCCTCTATCGCAAATATTCCCTTACACACAATATTAAATTGCAAGGCTCGAGTGAACAAATTTGAGGCATTGCATGAGGTAACGAAGTGTCAATTCTAGTATGCAATGGACTATCTAACTCCTACTATGTTTAATTGACCAAGTGAAAAACAGGTTGACTAAAACAGTTTGGGTATGGGTCCATCTTGGTTTCCTTATTTCTAGAGAGGGTTCCTTTGTTTTAGTATCAGCAGTTGGAGATCCATGATCCAGCCCCGAGGGACCCGAGGCTGTTGAGATGGTGTGAAATCATGCCTCATCAGGGAGGGGGAAACATATGTGTTTCCTGACCGTGTTGTTCAGTTGAATGCACCGTCAGAATATAATGATTGAGGACTACGCATACGTAGGCACTGACTTCAGAGGAGACCCAGATCTACCTCTTTCGCCAGGAGAACAATGGTTCGATGTAGGTAAAAAGTGTTCTTTGGATTTTTTAATTTTTAATGTTTTTGGTATGTATTCCAAGATCTAAACTCATGATTTTTTTTTTGCATATGTAGGATTAGTAAGAACAGCCGATATGTCTCTGATTTCCAAGAGAATGGTATGCCAGGTCGAGGATTCTCCCTAGGAGGAGGGGGCAGATCCAATAGAAGATATGGAGTGTAATATGACGGGCCTGACTAGCAGCATACGATAATACACAAACTTTGACAATATCCCACTCCGCTATCAGAGGCATACTGTGGGGATCCCAGGATGACTACGTCACTTACTCTTGCGAGTGATCCAAGCAATCACATGCTATAACGAGCATCATGTGGGCGGATAACACCTTTATTTTTTTGTTTCTTGCACTGATGTAGGCTCATGGGCCATTGTGTCATGAAAAAAAATATTTTTGATATTTTTATGTAAGAAACTTGACATAATCGATATATATATGTTTCTACAGCTACGAAGTGTCCATGTATCATGATGATGTATTGGTTTTTTACATGTTCGCAAATGTATATCTAGTACATAGTTTGCTAATGTATCCGTCAATGTATTCAAATTTCTTGGAATGTGTTGATATGTAATGTAATAAAAATGTCTTTCCAATAATTGAACACGTAAATACATGCACAAAATCTGAGGGTTTCTAACTGAATAATGACCATTCAATTGTAACACAACAAGTTGTGAGTCTAGTTTAACAATTAAGTATTTGATACCGAGAGAAATCACGTCAGATAATAGTTTGATAACCACACTATATTCATAAATATTATTAGTTGTTTGGCAGAGAAAAATAACTTGAAAATTAACCAACTTGCCATCAGGGGCAAAAATTTCCCATGCTACAGAAGATATATTTTGTGTGCTACAGCTGACACCATTAGCAAAACCAACATAATGGTTCGATGACATCTGTAAACCAAGTGGAACACTAGGTAAGCAAGGGAAACATGTCTGCGAAGTAAACAATCACACCAAAAATATAAAAAGCACACTAATGACTAACACACTAATGTACAAGGTACCATACTTGTTATCAAGCATAATACCTTTTCAGATAGAGCCCATTTTTGGGCTCAACCAACTGATTTCCTTCGTAATATACTAGCTCATAAGCACCTCTTTCCAATACACGTTGAACGATATAGGGCCCGTGCCAAATTGGCTCGAGCTTCCTGACTCCCAATTTTTCATGGGCTTAATCATAGAGGAGGACCAAATCACCTTCAGAGAAAACACGAGGGTTGACAGATTTGTTGTACTAAGCCTTAAATAATTTCTTTTGTGCTTCAATGACTAAAGCAACAAGTCTTCAGGTCTCACCGAGATGCTCAAGGTAAAGCAAACGTTACTCTTTTGGTGAAGTACCAGGAAGTAGCTATACGACTAGCTTCAGAGAAGGTATTTTACACTCGATTGGGAGTGTTGCTTCCAGACCATACACCATTTGAAATGGTGTAAACCTAGTAGCAGTATTAGCGGACATTCGGTAAGCCCACAGAGCTGAGAAAATCACGAGATGCCAATCCCGTTTGTGTATCCAAATGGTTCATTGAAGCATTGTCACCAAAAACTTGTTAATAGCTACTACTTGGCCGTTTTCTTGTGGATATTAAGGAGTGGAGCTATCGTGGCATAGCCCCAGCCGAGCAGTAAGCTCTGTCATCATAGGATTTCAAAAATGAGAGCCATTGTAAGTGACAATGGCTGTCGGGACACTGAACTGGGCTATGACATGATTAAATAGGAATTGCGTCATAATTTGACCTTCATTATCATATGTAGGCATCGCCTCGGCCCATTTTGTAAAATAATCGATGATGACGATAATATAACCATGTCTCCTGGCCGAACGAGGGTTACAGGTCATGAAATCGATGCCCCATTTTTCAAATGGTTTGGAGGTCACAACTGGGTGCAAGGGTGTGGGTGGGGCACATTAATTTCGAGAATAGATTTGAAAATCATGACATTTTCAAACATTAAGAATGAAATCCTTAAAAACGGATAGCCAAAACTATCGTGCTCGAAGGATTTTTTGGGCAGTAGCATAACCGAACATGTAAACACCACAACCCCTGGAGTGGCAGTCGTTAAGAAATTTCTCAGATTCTTATAGCATTAGACATCGACAAAGGATGGAGTCGACACCAATGTGATACAAAGTATGTCCAATGATACAATACGGTTGGGACTAGTGACGAATACCAAGGGTCAAGAGTACTGATGAGAAAGAGAGATTCATGTTACACAGTAATTTGTTAGCATGCTCATTTCTCATCCCTGATCTTGAAATTCCCTGTGACAGACCTTTTTCAATGTTTCCACCATGAATAAATATGTTAAGACATCCCCTGAAGATTCAAAGAAAACTGCCTTGAAAGATTACAGAAGAAACTTGGTCAAAATCCTAGTTTCCTGGGTCAACGCGTTTCCTGGTTTCATGCTCGTGCTGATGTGAGATTGAAAGTTTTGGCTTAACACTACCAACACCATTATTTATTTGAAAACCGCATTGATCCCTTTCTGGAAGTGTTTCCTCAAATGGAAGAGAAGCTTCGATCTCTAGAAATTCCAGGGAGGCGAGTTGGTTGTTAAACGGTGGTGATAGAGTTGAGCTCTCTGATTTTAGAGCCTTGATCTCATCCATGGGGGTTTATCCATTAGAAAGTGGACCTTCCTCCTCCTTTAATGGGCTTCCAACCTCTTCTCCCTTCCTATAAATTGGTCCCCATCCTTCCACTACTGGTTGGTCATTGTTGGGCTATTCTGAACTCTCGTTTCCTTTACATTCTTGCACTATGATAATGCCTAAGTGGTCGGGAGAAGGAATGATTTAGAGCTTCGGTGAAAGACTCATATTTTTACCAAAGGGAGGCCTCCAACATCAAGGCCTGAGTTTTAAGCTCTTCCTTTCATATTTATCAATAAAACACCTGATGTTTTCTTTCTATATTTGTTTAATATTTTATGAAAATATTCTGGTACTCCTTGATCTGCTAGATAACTAATGTTTATGATTATTACGTATTGGATTACATTTGTTGTTACCTCTTGATCATCCGTAGGTATTTGTGTGCCACTAGTAGCAAGGAGTTAGCCTAAAAGGATCGTGGATCAAGGTCATCATCAACAGGTTCGAGCATAACACTGGGAAAAAGGTACATCTATCTATTTTCTTGTCGTATTTTGAATATTAGCTAAGAAAGATTTGCATTAGAAAGTATCTAAAGTTGCTAGACCCACACAATGGCTAGAGAGATCGCCTCTCTCCACAGAGTGGATTTATATTTAGAACAGAACTGGAGACCCCACGAGTCTGTTCCCGACCAACCATTGGTTGAGAAAGCGATTGACCTGATTCCACCTTCAGTTGATCAGGCCTTTCCTGCAGAGAGTGAACCTCATACCACTTAGGTTCTTTTAGTTTCTACAGATTCCCATGAATTGGAGGGAAGTCCTCCTATTCCCATGGTACAAGAGGGTGATCCTCCCATTCTTGTAACACAAGGGGCAAATTCTCCCATTCCCACGACACCCCCTCCAAGTAGTATGGTCATTTCCTTTGATTGGAGTCGACTGACAGGATACTGTTTTCCTTCTTATGTGCCCTTTGAGATTATGGTACATGCCTATAATGTGGCCGCACCTAACACCATAATAGATGAAGGCACATATGTTAGTATTCTGTCCTTAACTACTTGGAAAGCTTTCGGTTCTCAACAACTTGTGCCTGTTACCCATAATATGTTAGCGTTTAATAGAGGAGCCAATCAACCATTAGGGATCCTTCTAAAGTTGCCTATTAATTTGGGAGGAAAGACTGTCCATATAGACGTGATGGTTTTCCAAGGCCTTTTGGACATTAACTTACTACTTAGGCGTGACTATAATTATGTGATGGGATCTCTTGTCTCTTCTCTCTTTCGTGTGGTGTGTTTTCCACATGAAGGAAGAATTATGACCATTGATCAAATGTCATTCATTGGTACTAATCTGGCTCCCAATCAAGCACCATCCCTTAATGGTCCTTACATTCTAGTGGTATCTTCCCTGCATGTGGCAAACTGTTTCATGCCCGTGTCTACTGATGATCCATTCAGTGATATATTGCACCATATACTAGGGGCATTGGACCCTGATTTCCAGAGTGTTGTTCTCCCATATGATGAGAACCTCTTGGAAGCCATGAAATTTTATGGGCCATGAGAAAGGTATTTGGAGAAATTTTCATTTTCTTGTGTCGAGCTCCTTAAAAAATGAAACAAGGTGTCCGAAGCAAAGTTCCTTTTCTTGTGTCAAGCTCCTTAAAAAATGAAACAAGGTCTTCGGAGCAGAGTTCTTTTTCTTGTGTCAATCTCGTTGAAAAATGAAACAAGGTGTCATGAGCAGAGTTCTTTTACCGTGTCAAGCTCATTAAAAAATTAAACAAATCCCCTTATAATTCGAGTCTTCGATTTGATCTCGTAAATTCCCAGTCAAGTCTTTCACTTGATCTCGTAAATGAACCTTCACTTCATCCACCTGTTAGTAATCAATATTCTACTTAGGTGAATGAATTAAAGTTGGGGGGGCATGTACCTAGAATTGAGCCAACATGTTTGGGGCATGCTAACTTATTCCAAGCATAGTTTGTGTTTGTTTCAAGCTCGTGAAAAATTGAAACCAATTCCAAGCATAGTTTCTTGTTTCAAGCTTGTGTAAAAATGAAACCATCCTCATAAAATCTCTTGTGATTGCACTTTTATCTACCTCTTCTACTAGATGAGCCTTGGTTTTCTCATACCATGACCACCATCTACTTGGATGATCATACACTCTCACTTTATTGTTTTTACCCTTTTCTAAGTGTTAGCCACCTATAATATTTTGTTATACCAAAAGGTGGCTAAGATCTTTTTGAGCCTCCAAGGAAAAAATTTTATCACTAAAAATTGTTGGCTCTTGAAGACTCCTTGTAGGCCTCATGCCTTTGTCCAAAATCCTCATTTGCTGTCCCATTTTTATACTCAGGAATTTCTGCTGATTCCAACTGAAAGACTGCTGAAAGATCGTCATTTCTCCTCTTCTCAAAACCTTTCATCTTCTCCCCTTTTTCTCCATCAAAACTACCTTGTTTTCATAAGTCCTCTTCTTTCCATTTATGAAAAAATTCCCCTTTCATAGTTAAAAACTCACTTTTTAACTATTTCGGAACCCCCCGATCATATTATTTCCTCATATAACCATAGAGCCCGCAATCGGGCGATAAACCATTAAAAAATCCCTTTCCGATCAATTTTTTCCTTTGTAAACCCAAAAACCCACTTTCCGAAAGTTTTAAGTTAAAAACTTAAAACCACGTGATAAATATAAATGGGTTGATTGAAAAGAGCCGATCGCGCAATCGCAATCGGAAACAACACAAATGGGTTGATTGGAAAGACCAGGCTCAATGGCCCGATTACGATTGGCCCTTGTCTTTATACTCCCGGGCATATCTTAACCAGATGAGCCTTGGTTTTCTCAGTCCATCGTCACCATATGCTTGGTCGATTGTACGCTCTCACTTGACTTTTTTACCCTTTCCTGGGGAACCTTTGCAATGAAGTGTTTTTGTTAGCCAACCTCTTGACCTTTACATGTTTTGAGCAGTTCCACCATCACCGAAACCAGTTGCTACCCTTTATACCACTCGTTCCTCCAGGAGGATCCAACTGTAAGCTCTTTTCTGACTCTTAAAACATGAAAATATTGACGAGTACTTGTCATTTTGAACTCGTTAAAGTGAATGAAATTACGTAATATCAGTATACGTTTACCCCCTTTTCGGGCTGAAATTTACTATTTACGAAAAAGGAATACTTTAATCGAAGATGGTCAAGAGGTTCTCTTGACTATTGTTTTCTACCTTTTTGGATTTGAGAGACGATTTATGAAAAGGGACATGATGGAATTTCCCTTTTTTTTTTCTTTTCAAACTCCTTAAACATGAAAATTTACTGAGTTACCCTTTCGTTGGACTCATTAAATATTAAAACGAAGAAAGACTTGTCACCATGACGAGACTGATTTCCTCCTTCCTAGGGCTCATTAAACTTACTAGGATGGATTCATTCAAAGAATGAACTTACACACTTAGCATATGTTATCATCTTCACGCTGGAAAAAATAAATAGGTACTCATTCGCAATAAAGGGGGGAAATTGAAGGTGAACATCCTATGTGAATTTTGGGCAGCTTGTCGCTCTTGAACATGACACTCATCTGAAATTCATGTCAGGTTGGGGATATCCTTCATTCGACACTTTGCCTCCGCGCATTTGGGAAAACCATTTGCCTTCTATTCAATCACCATTTTTGTCATCATGACCTCTGATCCCATTTGAGTCAAATTCTACAACACTTTGGAGTCGTGTCACCAATATGTTCAAGAGAAGTCATTTTTGTCAAACATCCTTTACTTATCTTACCTCCTCTGTTACAATCCCGAATCACTCTTATCATCTTGAGATATATGTTGTTTCATGTCAATGATGTGGGAATCATTATGGCCCTCCTTTGATGAATCACTTCATGTCGACTTCAACTCATTATCCAGGAAGGTGATTTAGAAGCTTTTGTTCAGTACCTTGGAGCTTGCATGCCTCAATGGCAAGTTATTCATGTTCGATGACAGGTTCACATCATTGGCCTTCGATCAAATGATTCTGCGAGTGTTTGACTTCAATACATTTATTCACACTTGTATATTGTGTTGTTGTGCCTTGAGGTCCATCTTCATTATTAGTGGTCTCTCTCGTGCCTGTTAACAGTTTTCATCAATGACTGGTAATCAGGTGGTTTATACCATGTTCAACACCAACACATTTATTCACATGGATAGATTCATACATTGGGTTGATTGAGATCACGGTGAAAACCCTGGGTCACCTCTGATTTTTATCCAGGTTGTGTGGCATTATTGAGTATTCATGATTATACACATGATCCTATCTATACGAATGGTTGCATCCATATCGTGGATCCATTTCTATGATCTCTTCAGATGGATGGTTGTGACCATGCCATGCGTTCATGTGTTAGTTTATGCCTAGTGCAGAGGTATATGGTTAGGCATATTCATACCACAGATGTCATATATTGTAATATGTTTGATTTGGCAGGTTTATCAGAGGTGGTATGCATTCTTTGCTTTGGTTCATAAAGCATTTCAGCCATCACTCCCCGTTCTGCCTTCATGATTTAGGGGGCATATGTTACACAGTAATTTGTCACCATGCTCATTTTCCCGTCCCTGATCTTGAAATTCCCCGTGATAGATCCTATGCAATGTTTCCATCATGAAGAAATATGTTAAGACATCCCCTATAGATTCAAAGAAAACTTCCTTGGAAGATTACTGAAGAAACTTGGTCAGATTCCTAGTTTCCTGGGTTATCGCTTTTCCTGGTGTCATTCTTGTGCTAATGTCATATTTATAGTTCTGGCTTAGCGCTATAAGCACCCTTATTTCTTGGAAAAATGTGTTGATCCCTTTCTGGTAGTGTTTCCTCAAATGGAGGAGAAGCTTCAACCTCTAAAAGTTCCAGAGCGGCAAGTTGGTTGTTAAATGTTGGTGATAGACTCGAGCTATCTGACTTTAGAGCTTTGATCTCATCCATGGGTGTTTATCCCTTATAAATTGGGCCTTCCTCCTCCTTTCATGGGCTCCCAACCTCTTCTCCCTTCCTATAAATTCATATCCCTCATCCCAATAATGTTAGCTTGGTTGGTCTTTGTCGGGCTAGTTTGAACTCTCGTTCCCTTTGCATCCTCACATTGTCATAATGCCTAAGTGTTTGGGAGAAGGACTGCTTTAGAGATACAGTGAAGGACTCATATTTTCGCCAAAGGAGGCCTCCAACATCAAGGCATGGTTTGTAAGCTCTTCCATTTATATTTATCAATAAAACATCTAATGTTTTCTTTCTATATTTGTCTAATTGTTTATGCAAATATTATGGTACTCCTTGATCTTCTAGATAGCTAATGTTTACAATTATTTTGCATTGGATTACGTTTGTTTTTGCCTCTTGATCATCTACAGGTATTCGTGTGTCATCAATAGTAGGGAGCGATCCTAAAAGGATCGTGGATCAAGGTCATCATCAACAGATTCATACGTAGCGTTAGGAAAAAGGTACTTCTATCTCTTTTCTTGTCGCATTGTGAATGTTAGTTAAGAGAGCTTTGCATTAGAAAGTATCTCGTGTTGCTAGATCCACTCTAGGGCTAGAGATCACCTCTGTTTGTGGAGGGGATTTATCTTGACAACAATGGTCACTCATGGCGTACCCATCCTCATCGATCTTTGCGGTCACGGTCTTTAGATTGTGCTTCTCATCCTTATCCATTTTCTTTAAAGGACACTAGGTAGTGTAGTGCCCATTTCACCACACCTAAAACACTTAATATTTGAGACATATTTCTTATGTCTTCACTTCTCCTGCTACCCTTTGGATGCAAGGGCTGCATTTTCCTCCTCCTCTTTCAAATTCGACCTGCTACCACTATTGCCATCAAGTTTTCACTTGAACAAGTATCTCCTAAGATATTCTTGTTGAAGAGAAACCCACATCTCTTCCCAACCTAGAAAGCTTGCTCTGCCCAAGATACTCTGGACGAACCTGCCAATCTTCAGTGACTACATTAAGATCCAGTTTCACCATTGTTGTAGGAGAAGGGGTGAACCACATGGTTGCTAGTTGAACATGGATCTCCTGAAGTCTAGTTAGGAATGGAATAATGTGCACCGCTCTATGCATCTGCGCCATCCTCAATTGTTGCTCTAAGTACATATTCCACTACTAGTAATATCCTTCATACATCATTGCTAAGGCTTTCCACATCTGCCTAGTAGTGTCCTTGTTGGATATATGGAACACAATATGATCTTTGAATCCATCAAGGAGCAACATTTTAGCCTTTGTCCTATCGAATGCGTACTTCTTCAACAGATCTGGATCTGTAGGGACAACTACCATACTCATCATGAAGAGCTTGATATTATATTCATCTAGAAGGCATTGAATCCCTGCCTTCCAAGTTACATAGTTGGAGGCTCCCTCAAACCAGTCCTGATCTCTAAGCCCGTGAGCTGCCATGGCCGTCAAGAATGTCGAATTTTCTCCTCATATTCCCCATTTTCTCAACATTGGACAAGATTATGCACTCCTAGCTGGAGCTTGTAGATTTGCCACCTGGATCTGCTGCTCAGATCTTAGAAAATAGAGTTCCCCACCTAGGAACTCCTTGAGGAAGAAAATTCCCTCACTAGGTTGCTTCTTCCTTTTCTGATGACTTTTCGCCCAACAAACAAATTTGTTTGCAGAAAACTGCGTCCCACCAGCTCTATGTTGCTCCCTCTAGATCACGCAAATTTTTTATTTGGAAGCCCTTCCTCTCTGTCAAATCACTCACCGAGAGACTTTACCGGAAATTTCATACCTCCAGGCTTGGACTGCGCAATCCCTCTGGGAATTCGAAATACTGATTTCTACAGTAATTCAGCCTCTTTCTCAATGATGGAAATGCTCTTCCCATTTCACTTGAAATGCTCCACAAACTTTGGTACCATGTGAAAACTCCAAGTCATAGATCTGGGATTCTAATGCATCAAACTGAATTACTTCTCCTATTTTTAAATTACATTAACAAGTCATTTTGCAGATTTTTTCTGAAAACATTAAAGAAATTACTGAAACAACCTGTTGGCCACCTATAAAATTTGTTCTATCAAAAGGTGGCCAAAACATTTGTTCAGCCTCCAAGAGACAGTTTTATTGCTAAAATGTTATCTCTTGAAGCCTCTGGAAGCTCTCATGCCCATGTCTAAAGATCTTCACCACTGTTTCCCTTCAAGACTCAGAAATCCTGCTGTTTTCCTAGCCAAAATACTGCTGCAAAGCCATCATTTTCCCCTTCTCCCACTCAAAACTAACCTTCATTTGTTTCCCTTCTTCTCCATAAAAATATATTTTTTCATGAGTTCTCTTCTTCCATTCATGAAAATCCATTTTCTAAGGTTCAAAGACTCCTTCTTTTCCTTATCGAAACCCCTAAAACCCTTAAAAAACCATTGAAAATCAATGAAAAAACCCATTTCTTATTAATGGTTTAAGCCCCTTTTGGCCAAGTCTCAACCACTTCCCCACCAGGTGCCCATGTTGCAAAGACCAAGCACTAACCCCTCCTGGCGCTCATCGCATCACACAAATTCAAAGTGCGCAAGTCTTGTGCTCCTTTTAAAAACTTGCGATGCGATAAACTCTTTTTATACAAACCTTCCTGATCGCATCGCAAAAACCCAGCGCGAAAAGTTTTTTCACATATTTTAAAAACTTGCGATGCGATCATGCTTGTATTATAAATCCCTGATCACATCGCATTTTATACATATCTGTGGGCCCACCTTTGGCGCTTGAAACCTTATAATATTTCCATTCTCGATCCGCGTTTTCCTTTGTAAAATCCAAAAACCCACTTTTCCAAAGTTTGGTCTAAAAACCCAAGTCATATGTTAAAAACAATGGGTAGATTGAAAATCCCATGTCCAAACTTCCGATATGTGATTGGCCCTTGTCATACAAAGCCCCGGTCATATGTTTCTCCATCTGCCCAACGGCCCCGCAATCGGGCGCCAAGCCACTTTTCCTCCGCCCAAAGCAGAAATCATTGTTTTATATTTAAACTTTGGGTTTTTATGGTTTTCTAAAGGTTTTTCCGCCGGTCCGAAGTGCAAGCAATCTCCACCGTTGAATTCAATATACAGATCCGACGGTGCGGAACCTATCAAACCCGGTGGACCCCGCCAGCCGTGCACTGCTTTCCCAAAACCATATGGTTTTCATCGCACCGCCTTCAAGAAGAGGGCGGTTTTCGCCCGATGGCCAGCGATTCCATACATCGCGTGACACGCGTCCTGGACACTGTTCCGGAAACCACCATCCATCGCGCATTATCATTCAGACCAGGACGCCCAGCGATATTTCTGTGCGCTATCCAATCTGGGCCCACTCATCCAACGGTGATCGCTTGTTGAAGCTGTCCGATGGTTAACGAAGATGCGCACATAATAACCGAGCTATCGTACATGTGGCAACGGCATGTCCGCTGTCAATCTGATCTGCAAATCAACGGACCAAAATTCATCGCCCGACCTCTCCGTTTGACTTTCACACCTCCAATCCCGACCGTCGATCTCTGCGCGATCGACGGCTCAGATTCATCCTACTCCTCCGCCTCCTCGTTCAATCTCGATCATCGATCTCTACACGATCGACGACTCAGATTTAATTTTTCTTTCGCCCGTTCTACGATCTCTCCCAATCAATCCTAACCGTTGGATGATGCCATCCAATCGCCCCGCTCTCTTCACATGCCTTCCGATGCAGTTAACCTATAAAAGCAGGATTTTATAATATTTTTTGTATTTTGCAGGGTTTTAAATCATTTTCTCGCGATTTTCAAAGAAGATTCAGAGGCGGAGGGTGACGACCCTCCCATTTTAGATTCGTCAAAGGAAATCATCCACAGGGTGGAAATGCACGTTTCATCAGTATTTCCTTAGGCATGGATGCCTTATAAACCCTGAGCAGCCCTGCGCACCAACAAGAAAGCCATGAATTAGGGACAGTCAAAGGGTATCGATGCCGAAGACCAGAATGCATCAGAATAGAGGATTAGAGACAGTTTCACGGGGATTACGTCTAAGATTCTTATCAAAAGCCTAATCCCCAATTCAAAACACAAGTTAAAGAAGATCTAAAGGATCTTGTCAATAGGAACGCCTCTACCGCCATAAAATGAGGAAAATTGATCCCTTTAGTTATCACGACGCCACCTGTGCCTCAAAATATTCAATCAGAAGCTGAATTTATTGATTAGGCACCTACAGCCTCATGGAAAATCAAAGGCTGCCAAAAAAATAAATACTAATCAAGGGTCTTATCTCCAAATTGTCGGCAAAACTATTTTAAAGGTTAAAGAACAGTCCAGAAGCAGATCTTTTCAGTCATTAGGCCTCGAAATACACAAACAGAGTTATGAAGCAGAGTTATAAATGATTACATTCCCACCTTATTCCTTGCTTGGTTCCCAAAGGCTAGGAATTGCATTGATTACATAATTAATAATACTTAACCCCTGGGAAATCCTCCCACCTCTTCATTCTTCTATAAATACTTCTGTAGAAGAAGAGAAAATGTTGGTCTCTAGACATCTGAATGTATGTAATAGTTTCTGAAGCTAATGATGCCCTGTTTGCAACTTGAAGATACATAAGCTGATATGAGAAGTTTGAAGTTGTAAATACCCACCGGGCTTGCTAATTGTAACTGGTTCAAACATCAAATACAAGCTACTGATTTATGGGATCCTGATTTGTTTCAATGGTGATGTGTTCCTCACTGTCAATTGTTATTTTGCTTAATGTTTTCATTCTTTTCATTTTCTCTGATAAAGAGCAGCAAACACAGAGCTAGGATTTACTCTCAACAGTAGCCTACTCTTACTGAAAGCTTTATTGTCTATGTTTTCTTCATTTGAAAGTTCTCTTTGAAGAGTACATTAATGCAGGTTGGTTTAAAGGCACTTGTCTGATCTAAATTGCTCTTTGTCACTGTTATCTGTGGTTTCTTATTGAATATGCTAAAAGCATGGTAGTTTAAAGGCACTTACCTGATCTTAAGCTTTTCAACTATTTTTTCTAATGTTTCCTAATTAAAATTATTTCAATGCAGGCCGGTTTAAAGGCACTAACTTGATCTCAGAATACTTTTATGTTTTTCTTATTAAATATGTTGAAAGCAGGGTAGTTTAAAGGCACTTACCTTTTCTTAAGCTTTTTCAAACTGTCTTTCAGTGTTTTATAACTAAAATTATTTCAATGCAGGCTGGTTTAAAGGCACTAACTTGATCTCAGAATACTTTTATGTTTTTCTTATTGAATATGCTGAAAGCAGGGTAGTTTAAAGGCACTTACCTAATCTTAAGCTTTTTCAAACTGTCTTTCAATGTTTTCTAACTGAAAGTACTTCAAAGCAAGCTAGTTTAAAGGTATTAACCTGATCTCAGAATACTCTTATGTTTTTCTTTAAGTACATGCTAAAGCAACATAGTTTAAAAGAACTTACTTGATCTTAGGCTGTTTTACTATATCTTCATTTGTTTGTTCTTCATCTCCTATCTGTTTCATTCCATAAAATCACCTTAAGAGATCCTTTGACATAAGTGACTTTCCCCATGGATCCTGCTTGAACCTTGTTATCCAATTAAAATCCTCCTATGACTCCATAGCCCAATGGGTTAAAACTGTCTTTGCCTTTTCTATCAGCCAAATCATTCTTTCATCTGCAGACACCTTCACCCTTCATTTTTGAAAATTTCCTTCGCCTTCATCATGTCCTTGCCCAACCAAAACAAAAAAAACCCAAGCTCTTCATAGCTAGCCTAATATCACAATTTCAGCTTTTAAATATCACATCTTTAAACCCATTCATAGAGAGATCCCTCTCTGGATTCAGGAGGGCTAGTGTAACAACCTCAATTTTAACATGCAATTAATTATATCACATAGACAATGAATAATCAACTCAAAAACCGTTTAACTCATTATCATGAAATTTTCTTTAACATATGCAAGTAGACTTACCTGTAATGGCGCTTTTCCTTACTTGAGACTCCAAGGTTGAATGCTAGTTGAATCCTGCTGACCCCAACAGATTTTATTATAAAATAATAAATAAATATAAAGTAATAAATAATTATAAAATAATAAATAATATATAAATAATATAATATAATTTAACAAATAAGAAAATAAATAAATAGTCAAGAGAACAATAATTAGAGTTCTAAATAAAATGGTAAATAATAGACTGGAGTCCTAAAACAATAAACAATAAGTAAAGTTAAAGAAATAATTAATTAACCAAAGTAAATAAATTAACAAAGAGTTAAACTAAGAAACTAATAGAAAGAAAGTTAAAGAAAGAATTAATTAACAAAAATAAAACAAAGAGTTAAACTAAGAAACTAATAAAAAGGAAGTTAAACTAAGAGAACACTAAATTAAGTAAATCTAACAACAAGTAAGAGAACACTAAATTAAGTAAAACTTAAGTTGCATGTTGACACAGTGACTGTGTGCATGTGGTTCCCATTCCATGGTTTGGTCTATTTAATAGACATTGAGGAAGGTTCAAGGCATTCATTCTTTCATCCATTCTCTGGAGAGAAAGGTATGGTGAGGCAAGGGATACCCTGGCAGTAGTACGTTGATTGAGGGCTCGGGGGTGGCCAGCTGTGGAAATATTACATACAGCTGAGCCTACGGTTGGGTGGAGAGTTGTCCCCAAACAGCAGCACAACCAGTCTTAGCGTTGAGTTTGAATTCGGGGTTAACGTGGTTGGTGGAAGTAAAATATAACTTAACATAACTTCCCGCTCCGCATGCCAGCCAATTTTAACGTGTCTGGTGAGTCTCATGGCCGCTTCACACTCGGAGCTTGTGTCATACCCTAGTCCGAGTTCTGGACCTCCGCAGCATCGCTCTCGGATCCACTCGAAACTTGTAGCGAGTGTATTCCTCTTGCAAGTCATTGGATCCGAGAGCGCAATGGTAGCCAAACAGGCGGCCTAATGGTAAGGCGCTTGACTGCCGGAGGTGAGGGGTAGGTTTCAAAACCTGCAGATTTCTACAGGGTTCGTTTGGTTTGGTTTGGATCGACAAAGTGTTGGGCCCATGGCCCGCATGTTCTACGGTTGTATGATGTGTTTGATTTGGTTTCTCTAGTTCGTAAATCTGGAGCGTGGCAGGGTCACAGGTCATGGCCCGATGGTAAGCGTGCTCAATTTCTTGGGGCAAGTCCCGAGGTCGAACTTGACCTCCACCCCACCCTTCGTGTTAACTTAAGGAATTGGCCCATGGTTCGAGGGTGTAGACCTGCGTTTGGTATTGGGCCCTTGTCCCGTTGGTGAAAGCGTCTTGGTGGGAGAAGGTTACAGGTTCGAGCCCCAAACTTCGATCCCTGCTGTCGACGTTTGTTGGTAAGAAATCAATGCCTGCAGTCGGCGGCGTTCTAACAGAGGATAATGTGGCGGCGTGAGTTTTTTTTTTTTTTTTTTTTTTTGGGTAAGTCGATGGAGTGATGAGCCAAGTAAATCACAAAGTTTAAAGGGCCGCGGTGAAAAGGAAACCCAGCGTAGTTTTTTCACCTGCCTGTGGCACAATGGTAGCGCGTTTGACTCGAGATCCGAAGGTTGCGTGTTCGATTCATGCTCCCTCCCAAAACTTATATTTCAAAAACAAATTTATCTACTTTCATAAAAGCGATGATATTTGGTTAATAATGTTTACGATAAGATCTAAGACGTCAGCGAATCGGTTGGGTGTTTTCGTTTGCGGGCAGGAGGTTCCTGCTTCAAAGCCTGCGGCCTCCAAAATATTTATTTAAAAAAATAATGATATTTATTTAATACTTTATATAATAATTATTATAGAAAAAGATAAAAATTATGATATTTGTTTAATAGTAATATCATAATTAAATAAACTCTTTATATCTTTTTACTCTTTATAGTGCCATAATATAAACCCTTCACCTCACCCTTTTTGTTTTTATAATAGAAATAAAAAGATAAAAATTGTATTTATTTCTCCAAACTATTTATATTAAATTACTCTCCATCATATCATGAAAGTGAATTTAATTATTTTTCTCAATACGTTATATATGTTATAAATACATGCATCATAAAAAAAATCATGTATATAATTACATGCAAAAATAAAATTCAACTTTATTTTTAATACTAAAAAAAATTATTATATTAAATTTATAAGCAGTATTCAATCAAAATCACGATCAAAATTAAGTTTTAACCTTATTATTTTTTTTGTTTCTAAGAGGTCCCTAATGTCGAAACCCACTCTGATACCATATGTAACAACCTCAATTTTAACATGCAATTAATTATATCACATAGACAATGAATAATCAACTCAAAAACCGTTTAACTCATTATCATGAAATTTTCTTTAACATATGCAAGTAGACTTACCTGTAATGGCGCTTTTCCTTACTTGAGACTCCAAGGTTGAATGCTAGTTGAATCCTGCTGACCGCAACAGAGTTTTGGGGACAACTCTCCACCCAACCGTAGGCTCAGCTGTATGTAATCTTTCCACAGCTAGCCACCCTCGAGCCCTTAATCAACGTACTACTGCCATGGTATCCCTTGCCTCACCATACCTTTCTCTCCAGAGAATGGATGAAAGAATGAATGCCTTGAACTTTCCTCAATGTCTATTAAATAGACCAAACCATGGAATGGGAACCACATGCACACAGTCACTGTGTCAACATGCAACTTAAGTTTTACTTAATTTAGTGTTCTCTTAGTTTAACTTCCTTTTTATTAGTTTCTTAGTTTAACTCTTTTTTTTATTTTTGTTAATTAATTCTTTCTTTAACTTTCTTTCTATTAGTTTCTTAGTTTAACTCTTTGTTAATTTATTTACTTTGGTTAATTAATTATTTCTTTAACTTTACTTATTGTTTATTGTTTTAAGACTCCAGTCTATTATTTACCATTTTATTTAGAACTCCAGTTATTGTTCTCTTGACTATTTATTTATTTTCTTATTTGTTAAATTATATTATATTATTTATATATTATTTATTATTTTATAATTATTTATTACTTTATATTTATTTATTATTTTATAATTATTATGGGACATTACAGCTAGATCCTAGAATCCCAAAGTTTGTTGAAATAATGTTGCTTCTGCAGTTTTAGTCTTACCAATCTGCTAAAATTATAGATTCCTAACATTTCTGGTGACTCCGCTGGGGAAGAATCAGAGATCATTGGCTATATTAACAGTTGAGCCACCAGCAACTAACATTTATGGTGACTCCACTGGGGAATACTTCCCTTAAAAACTTCATAAAACTTGTGAGTAAAAAGCAGCCTTCTCAAGCACTGCCAAAGAATGGTAATCATGATAAAACTTATTTGAATCGGTGACAAACTAGGAAAACCCTAGGATTCTCCTAAAACTTTATCCAACCTTGAAAAATCAGTTGGCTTAGCCATAAGAGTAAACTATCTTTGTCTCATAACTGTAGCTAAGTTTTGAAACAGAGTTAGGATATTCTTAAAAAACCACACAACTGAAAAATAACTCAGAAAACCTGAAAATATTTCAGATTGGTATTCAATAAACATGGTGGTGGACCATAAGACCTTTTACCTCTGAAAAGAGCTAAAAACTTCCACTTGGCGCCTCCATAATCCTGAACGGACCTTAAGACTCCACTGGGAAGAACCCTTATCATTGTAACACCTTTCAAACTCAGTCACAAGGCTGCAGGACTGAAATTTTTCCAAAACAGACTAGTTAACCTCTTAAATATTGTCATACCTAGTTGAGATTATCTTGTTTATTTTTTGGTCTGAAAAACACAGCATAGTGGCTTCTAGAAAGATTCACACTAGAGCCTATCATGACCCTGATCCACCTGAGATAGTTGATAACCTAGAAAGTATCCTTAGGAAGTCCCCTAAGATAAATTTGTCAACCGTTTTCAGATCACCCTTGAGAGCCAATTTTGTCCCTGAAAATCTTTCAGCTCTACAACAATCTCAAGTTGACTTAGTAAATCCATTTAGAACTAGGTATCTTGGTGATTTAGATCAGTTAGATTCTGAGTCTTCACTATCATCCCCACAAACAAGTGAACCTCTTGGTAGTAAAAAACAACACCTGCTAATTTTCATTTTCTTCACAACTTAGGTGCCCCTCATCCAAGATCAACTCAGCAGTCTATTCCTGGTCCATCCACTTCTGCTCACCCTACATCCACTGTTCAAACCACCCCACTTCAGCCCATTGTCCCTCTTGTAAATCCACCTCCACCTCCTTCCATGGCCACATGGTATGCTCCCCTAGTCCTTCCTGTACCACTAGTCAATCTTCCACAGGACTATCAGTCCAAAATTCCATTATATGATGCTAAAAATGCTACAACTGCATCACAAAATGTGGATAATATGAATGACTACTTTGACAGAAATGAAATTGATGATGATTCGGTCAAAATTAGGTTATTTGCTCAGAGCTTAGGGGGAGAAGTGAGGAAATGGTTCAAAGGTCTAACCCCCCATAGTATCCGTGATCTACAAGCCTTCCATCAAACATTCTTAAACAAATGGGAAGTAAAGAAAAACCCTCTCCAAGTCCTTTCTGACTATAAAAATCTCCATAGAGACACTGGGGAAAGTGTGCAAGCTTATTGCACTAGATTCAATAGTGTGTATAATGCACTTTCCCTAGAACTAAAACCTCCACAAGGCTCAGCTTTAAACAAGTTTCTTGAAGGGTTTGATCCTGAGATGGCCTATCAGCTGAGGGAGAGAGATTTTGCAACTCTTGAAGATATGCAAAAGGGTGCTCTTTCTGTGGAAGTCAATCTAATGGAGAAAAGAGCAAGAATGAAAATTGAAAAGAGAGTATCCTTCAGAGAGGAAAATGTCCCTTCTACTTCCAACTCAAATATGGAAAGAATGATGGAGGAGATGATGAAGAAAATGAGCATCCTTGAGAGAGCACAAGCAATTCAAAACCAAACTGCTCCTCAAAACAAGAACCAGAACCAGAATCGGAATTTTAGAAGGAACCAACCTCCAAAGAAACCTAGGGAAGATGATCAACATATCACTCCTCCCTTTCATCAAAACTATATAAGTGAGGTTGAGGAAATAGAGGAGATAACAGAGGAAGATGATATCAACATGTTGGGTGTAGATAATGATGACTTTGAGATTCATTTTGATAAGGAACAAGGTTTTCACACCCCTTATGATGACAACAAAGATGATAATGCAAGTTACTTTCAGGACATGGAAAATTTCATCATAGAGCCTCAAAAAGAATATGACCTTAGAAGCAAAACCAGTCAACAAACTCCCAACACCAAAACCTCTGACAAATCTTCACAAAACAGCACTACAACCAAGCCTAAAATTGTCAAACAAAAGGATAAAACAGTAGCTATGAATTCTGATAGAGATAGAGAGAAAGGCACTCAAAATAATGAAAAACAGAGTGCGGACATTAGTAGTACTACCACTTCAGCTAGTACTCTTGTTAAGACCATTTTGTCAAAAACGAGTAGAAAAAATCAGCAAGTTGATATTGCTGATAGACTGGGAGCTAGTAAGGCTGAGACAAGTTCATCAAAGAACCAGATTCTTTTCAGCCTAGAGCAGGAAATTTCAAAGAACATAATCTATGTTCCCCTGACTGAGTTAGCTGCCCAGAATGTATATAGGACCCAAATTTTGAAGGCTTTAAATATTGAGGATAATAATGACTCAGTCAATCTTAATGATGACCATCCAGAGCTCAGTTTTGGTCCTCATATTGAAGGTATATATCAAGAGGGACTTGTACCTCCCTTTTATGTGAGTTTTAATGTTCATGACAAGATCCTGCATATTGCTATGCATGACTCTGGAGCCTCGCACAACCTTATGCCAAAGGTGATAATGGAAAGGCTAAGATTATAAATAACCAGACCTTACAAGGATTTATATTCTTTTGATTCAAACAGAGTAAAGTGCCTTGGCCTGATCAAAGACCTTTGTGTGAGTTTGACCCAAATCCCAGCCAAGTGCATGGTGATGGATGTTGTGGTGGCTGATGTGCCTCCTAAGTATGGCATGTTATTATCAAGATCATGGGGTGCCAAGCTGCAAGGTACCATACAGATGGACGGGACATATGCCATTATTCCTGTTTTTAGCCAGCTCAGAAGACTGTACAGAGAGTCACACATGAAATTCATGGTCAGTAGCCCAGAAAAGCCTGAAAATTATCCCATTTATTCTGTCCATATTGACCTGGATTTTTTTATCTTTTGCAATAATGAATCCACAAAACAGTCAGAGCCAGAACACAGTGACTCAGATAAATAGTTAAAGACCCCAAATCTAGAAATAAATGCAGTTCTAGATATGGAAGAAAACGAGAGAGAAATTTTGGAACAGCGCGTTGAAACAACGGACCAGAGTGAACAAAGCCAAGATGGTAAACAACAGACTGCCCCTCACGCTCAGCTCCATGAAAAACCTGAGAAGGTGAAACAAATACAACTAAGTACCGAGATTTCACAGCAACCCTTGAGCACGTTGGTTGAAGGGGACAATAACCAAGAAGAAACCGAAAATAGTCCTCTGTGGAGTATGTATTTTGATGGGTCATGCACTAAAAACAATGCGGATGCAGGTGTCTGGATTACCAACACTGAAAACAACCACACAGAAAACATTTCCTGCAAATTAAACTTTCAGTGTTCCAATAACATAGCGGAATATGAATCCCTTCTCTTAGGCTTACATCTATTAAAAAAGTTAGGAGCCACAAGAATTACTGTGTATGGGGATTCAGAACTAGTCATTAAACAAGTCAATGGGGAATATAATGAAAATCATCCTAGGCTTAGAGCTTATCGAAACGATGTCATGGACCTTTTAAAAACTTTTGAGTCCAAATTGATTTTTGTTCCAAGAAAAAGAAATATTTCCGCACACAATTTAGCTTTTGCAGCTAGAACATGCTTAACGTCATTTGAAACCAAAGACTGTACAACTCAAATTAATTTTAGACCAACAGTGCCAGATAATGAAAAATATTGGTAGGTCTTTGAAGGTGACAAACAGATAGAGGATTTTCTGCTGGGCATGAACGAATTTGAGTCATCTGATTCAGATTCTAAATCCGATGAAAATCACCTAAACAAAAATTCCCTTGAAAAAGAAAAACCATCTGGTCCCATAGAAATCAACATGTTAAATAAATAACTTGACACTCATACTGAAGAATACAAGGACACAGAAAACGAAGACATTGAGGTATTGTCGTCAAAAGGCAAGAACATACCTAGGGGGCTAGCACCGTTAGAAGACCTCTTTGATTTAACGATGTAGCAAAGAAGCCCACCATAGAATACACAGAGTCTAAGGTTGAGGAATGCAACATAGGCATCGAGGATCAGCCAAAAATGATTAAATTTGCTAAGTCCTTGCCACCAGACATGATAAGGAAATACGTTGACCTGTTTAAAGAGTTTGTCGATGTGTTTTCCTGGAGCTATGAAGACTTGAAAGCCTACGATACATAAATAATCTAGCACAAGATCCCTTTGAAAGAAAACCAAAAACCCTTTAAGCAAAAAATGCGTAGAATTAATCCAATACAACTGCCTCTGGTAGAAAAGGAAATCAAGAAAATGTACGAGGCAGGAATCATTGTGCCTGTGAGGTTTTCAGATTGGGTTTCTAACCTTGTAGCCATGAGGAAAAATACAGGAGAAATCATATTTTGCATTGATTTCAGAAACCTTAACAGAGCCTCCCTAAAAGAAAATTACCCTTTACCTAAAATGGAACACATTCTACAAAGGGTAGTTGGTTCAAAGAGGATTTCTCTGTTAGATGGTTTTTCAAGGTATAACTAGGTTTTAGTACTCCCAGAAGACCAACTCAAGACAGCTTTCACCACTCCTTGGGGCACTTTCATGTATGTGAAAATGCCTTTTGGATTAATGATGCTGGGGCCACTTTCCAAAGGGCCATGGACATTTCATTTTCAGAGGAGATAGGGCACTTCATTGTCATTTACCTTGATGACATAACAGTTTATTCCAATTTCGATGAAGAGCATCTAAAACATTTAAGAAAGGTCCTTGAAAAGTGTAGAAGTTTTGGGTTATCTTTAAATCCCAAAAAGACAGTGTTTGGCCTTCAGGAAGGTAAAATCCTTGGCCATATCATATCAGAAGAAGGGATTAAAATAGATCCAAATAGAGTTGAGGGAATACTACAGATTATCCAACCAAGGAACATAAAAGAATTGCAGTCCTTTATTGGAAAGATTAACTTATTGAGGATGTTTATTCCCAACTTAGCAGAGCTCCTTAGAAACATGACTAATATGCTCAAGAAAGAAGTAGGACTGAAGTGGACTGTAGAAACCAAAAAATCCTTCGAATTGGTAAAACATGCACTCACTCGGGCACCAGTCCTAATCAGCCCAGACTTTTCAAAAGAGTTCCTTATTTTCTCATTTGCCTCAGAGCATACTGTGGCTGCAATCCTGTTGCAGAAAAACCCAGAGGGACAGGAACAGCCCATTTCTTTTTTTCAGCAAGGCTTTAAGGGATGCACCCTTGAAATATAACATAATGGAAAAATAGGCCTATGCTTTGGTAAAGGCCTTAAAGGACTTCAGGGTGTATACTCTACATTCCCACATCATTGCCTATGTACCTAATATAGTGGTAAAAGACATCTTGTCCCAAGACCCAGATGGAAAGAGGGGTAAATGGATTGCTTCTATATTAGAGTATGATTTGGAAATCAGACCAACCAAACTTATTAAATTTCAGTGCTTAGCTCAACTAATGGCTAAATCTAATCTGCAAGCCCTTGACATTAACATGGTAGATGCCTTGGATGAACAGGAAGAATTACCTGCTCCCACTGTCGAAAAGCAGTTTCAAAACTCACCTTGGTACAATGATATCTTGTATGTGCTTGCAAATCTTACTACTCCTCCTAATTTATCAAAAACAAAGGCAAGGTTTTTAAAGTTGAAAGCTAGGAACTATTGCATTTTAAATGAATGTTTATACTGGAAAAATGTTGATGTTTTATTGCTTAAATGTTTGCCTGAAGTTGATGCAGAGAGGATCAAACATGAATTCCATGAAGGAGAGTGTGGAGGTCATCTTTACTGGAAAACCACAGTCAATAAAATCCTTAGAGTTGGCTATTACTGGCCCACCCTCTTCCAGGATGTCCATGAAATGATAGTTGCCTGTCACAAATGCCAATTTTTTTAAGGCAAAAGAAAACTTCTTCCTTTACCATTACAACCTATCACTGTTGAAGCTCATTTTCAACAGTGGGGCCTAGATTTCACAGGGGAAATCCATCTTGCTTCATCTGCCCAACACAAATGGATTCTCACAGCCACTGACTACTTCACAAAATGGATTGAAGCCATCCCTTCTAGGAATGCCACATATTCTGTCATTATAAAATTCCTTGAAGACCATATCTTGTCTAGATTCAGATGCCCTAGGAAGATTATTACTGATAATGCTGCTGCTTTTTGTTCCAAAAAGATGATTGATTTTTGTCACAGGTATCAGATTACACTTGGGCATTCTACTGCTTACTACCCTCAAGGTAATGGGCTAGCAGAATCATCAAATAAAAGTTTAGTAACTGTCATCAAGAAGCTGCTTGAAGAGAGTAAAAAATCATGGCATAACAAGTTGGTGCATGCTCTATGGGCAGACAGATTGACCACAAAAAATTCCATTGGAATGTCCCCTTACCATCTTGTTTATGGAGCAGATGCAGTGTTTCCCACCAGCCTAGGTGTACCAGTAATAAAATTAATCCAAGAAATACAGTCAGAAGAGGAAAACATGATTAGGAGGATCAGTCAGACAATACATCTCCAGCAGACAAGGGAAGAGGTTTACAATATGGCTCAGAAGGTGCAAGAAAACATAAAGAAGTTGTTCGAAAAAAGAACAAAGTCTTGTGTTTTCAACATTGGAGATAAGGTACTCAAATGGGATTCCAAAAGAGAGGATAAGGGTAAACATGGTAAATTTGATAGTTTGTGGCAAGGTCCTTACATCATCCAGGATAAGGGTAAACATGGTAAATTTGATAGTTTGTGGCAAGGTCCTTACATCATCCAGTCCACCGTTGGTCCTAATGCCTTTTTTCTACAAGATTTAGATGGCACAGATCTGTTTGGGGGTCCTGTCAATGGCAGGGTCCTTAAGCATTACTACGGCTGAGTTCGATTTTAAAGCTTTAATTTCCATTATAAATACCATTTTCCTTGTTCAGTCTCATAAAAGAAAAAGTACAAAAACAATAAAAAGAAAAGAAAAGAGGGCAGATTGTGAAAACAAGAAAGGTACAGCCCCATACCAAAAAAGAGAAAGAAATTCTGAAAGTGTGCAAGCTTAAATGCCACTCCTGAATAACACACTTCTAATTAGTCAAATTGTTTAATCTTGACTAATTAGTTTTAAATTTACTGCTGATAGGATAGTGAATTTATTTTCCAAACTATTTAATCTTGGCTTATCAGTGGGTAGATTAGGATAGAAATTAAAGGTTCAAACATGCTCAAATCTGAACCTAAGGTTTCAAAGAGATATGAATCAAATATGTTTTATTTGCTTGAGTCAAAAAAGATCAAAATCTGGTTCTAATTAACTCAAGATCTGAACCAGAGAACAAAGGAGGAACAGCTCACATAAGAGTCAAAACAGAGTTGTAAAAAGGTGACGGAAGTGCATGAACTTTTAGATCTTAAGCCTTCATCATTTTTGTGTTAAAATTTTTTGCAAAATAAATGTCTATGTGTAGCTTGTTTTTATGCCATAGATCACAGCAAGTCAAACAACTTAATCTTGACTTGACTGTTTTTAAATTGATGTTTTAGAATTTAGAGAATGAAAATCTGTTGGACAGTTTAATCCCAACAGATGGTAGATTAGGTAGAGAATCATCTGAACTCAACTGTTTAATCTGAGTTCAAGGAGAAATAAGGAGTAGAAATAGATTATATTGCCTGCTTTCAAAAGAATAAAATGTTGTGAAAGAGTTTTCCAATCCAAGTGCACTCCGATGAATAAAAAATGTTAGATCAGTAGGAGTGGGTAGGTAGAAAGCTTGTTGATGAAGATCCATTGTTTTTTATGGCTGCTAACATGTTTTCGGAGCAGAGTAAGATCATGCCAGCAAAGGAAGGACAACCCAATGGATCAAGCACAAGTCAGCCTCCCAGCGAATATAATGGATATGGCACAGGTCAGCCTCCCAGAGAATGCAGGTCTGAAGTTGTTGATTCCTTCAAGAAGGCACCATCCCCAAGTGGAGCCACTGCTAGCCACCTATAAAATTTGTTCTATCAAAAGGTGGCCAAAACATTTGTTCAGCCTCCAAGAGATAGTTTTATTGCTAAAATTTTATCTCTTGAAGCCTCTGGAAGCTCTCATGCCCATGTCTAAAGATCTTCACCACTGTTTCCCTTCAAGACTTGGAAATCCTTTTGTTTTCCTAGCCAAAATACTGCTGCAAAGCCATCATTTTCCCCTTCTCCCACTCAAAACTAACATTCATTTGTTTACCTTCTTCTCCATAAAAATATATTTTTTCATGAGGGCTCTTCTTCCATTCATGAAAATCTATTTTCTAAGGTTCAAAGACTCCTTCTTTGCCTTATCGAAACCCCTAAAACCCTTAAAAAACCATTGAAAATCAATGAAAAAACCCATTTCTTGTTAAGGGTTTAAACCCCTTTTGGCCAAGTCTCAACCACTTCCCCACCAGGTGCCCATGTTGCAAAGACTAAGCGCTAACCCCTCCTGGCGCTCATCACATCGCACAAATTCAAAGTGCGCAAGTCTTGTGTTCCTTTTAAAAACTTGTGATGCGATAAACTCTTTTTATACAAACATTCCTGATCGCATCGCAAAAACCCAGCGCGAAAAGTTGTTTCACATATTTTAAAAACTTGCGATGCGATCATGCTTGTATTATAAATCCCTGATCACATCGCATTTTATACATATCTGTGGGCCCACCTTTGGCGCTTGAAACCTTATAATATTTCCATTCTCGATCCGCGTTTTCCTTTGTAAAATCCAAAAACCCACTTTTCCAAAGTTTGGTCTAAAAACCAAAGTCATATGTTAAAAAAAATGGGTAGATTGAAAATCCCATGTCCAAACTTCCGATATGTGATTGGCCCTTGTCATACAAAGCCCCGGTCATATGTTTCTCCATCTGCCCAACGGCCCCGCAATCGGGCGCCAAGCCACTTTTCCTCCGCCCAAAGAAGAAATCATTGTTTTATATTTAAACTTTGGGTTTTTATGGTTTTCTAAAGGTTTTTCCGCCGGTCCGAAGTGCAAGAAATCTCCACCGTTGAATTCAATATACAGATCCGACGGTGCGGAACCTATCAAACCCGGTGGACCCCGCCAGCCGTGCACTGCTTCCCCAAAACCATATGGTTTTCATCGCACCGCCTTCAAGCAGAGGGCGGTTTTCGCCCGATGGCCAGCGATTCCATACATCGCGTGACACGCGTCCTGGACACTGTTCTGGAAACCACCATCCATCGCGCATTATCATTCGGACCAGGACGCCCAGTGATATTGCTATGCGCTATCCAATCTGGGCCCACTCATCCAACGGTGATCGCTTGCCGAAGCTGTCCGATGGTTAACGAAGATGCGCACATAATAACCGAGCTATCGTACATGCGGCAACGGCATCTCTGCCATCGATCTGATCTGCAGATCGACGGCCCACAATTCATCGCCCGACCTCTCTGTTTGACTTTCACACCTCCAATCCCGACCGTCGATCTCTGCGCGATCGACGGCTCAGATTCATCCTACTCCTCCGCCTCCTCATTCAATCTCGACCGTCAATCTCTACACGATCGACGGCTCGGATTTAATTTTTCTTTCGCCCGTTCTATGATCTCTCCCGATCAATCCTGACAGTTGAATGATGCCATCCAACGGCCCTGCTCTCTTCACACGCCTTTCGATGCAGTTAACCTATAAAAGCAGGATTTTATAGTAGTTTTTGTATTTTGCAGGGTTTTAAATCATTTTCTCGCGATTTTCAAAGAAGATTCAGAGTCGGAGGGGACGACCCTCCCGTTTTCGATTCATCAAAGGAAATCATCCACAGGGTGGAAATGCACATTTCATCAGTATTTCCTCAGGCATGGATGCCTTATAAACCCTGTGCAGCCCTACGCACCAGCAAGAAAGCCATGAATTGGGCACAGTCAAAGGGTATCGGTGCCGAAGACCAGAATGCATCAGAACAGAGGATTAGAGACAGTTTCACAGGGATTACGTCTAAGATGCTTATCAAAAGCCTAATCCTCGATTCGAAACACAAGTTAAATAAGATATAAAGGGTCTTGTCAATAGGAACGCCTCCACCTCCACAAAATGAGGTAAATTGATCCCTTTAGTTATCACGACGCCACCTGTGCCTCAAAATATTCAATCAGAAGCTGAATTTATTGATCAGGCACCTACAGTCTCACAGAAAATCAAAGGCTGTCGAACAAATAAATACTAATCAAGGGTCTTATCTCCAAATTTTCAGCAAAACTATTTTAAAGGTTAAAGAATAGCCCAGAAGCTGATCTTTTCAATCATTAGGCCTCGAAAGACACAAACAGAGTTATGAAGTAGAGTTATAAATGATTACATTCCCACCTTATGCCTTGCCTGGTTCTCAAAGGCAAGGAATTTCATTGATTACATAATTAATAATACTTGACCCCTGGGAAATCCTCCCACCTCTTCATTCTTCTATAAATACTTCTATAGAAGATGAGCAAATGTTGGTCTCTGGACATCTTAATGTATGTAATAGTTTCTGAAGCTACTGATGCTCTATTTGCAACTTGAAGATACATAAGCTGATATGAGAAGTTTGAAGTTGTAAAGACCCACCGGGCTTGCTAATTGTAACTGGTTCGAACATCAAATAAAAGCTATTGATTTATGGGATCCTGATTTGTGTCAATGGTGATGTGTTCCTCACTGTCAATTGTTATTTTGCTTAATGTTTTCATTCTGTTCATTTTCTCTGATAAAGAGAAGCAAACACAGAGCTAGGATTTACTCTCAACAGTACCCTACTCTTACTGAAAGATTTATTGTCTATGTTTTCTTCATTTTAAAGTTCTCTTTGAAGAGTACATTAATGCAGGTTGGTTTAAAGGCACTTGCCTGATCTAAATTGCTCTTTGTCATTGTTATCTATGGTTTCTTATTGAATATGCTGAAAGCAGGGTAGTTTAAAGGCACTTACCTGATCTTAAGCTTTTCAACTGTTTTTTCTAATGTTTCCTAATTAAAATTATTTCAATGCAAACTGGTTTAAAGGCACTAACTTGATCTCAGAATACTTTTATGTTTTTCTTATTAAATATGTTGAAATCAGGGTCGTTTAAAGGCACTTACCTGATCTTAAGCTTTTTCAAACTGTCTTTCAATGTTTTCTAACTAAAATTATTTCAATGCAAGCTGGTTTAAAGGCACTAACTTGATCTCAGAATACTTTTATGTTTTTCTTATTGAATATGCTGAAAGCAAGGTAGTTTAAAGGCACTCACCTGATCTTAAGATTTTTCAAACTGTCTTTCAATGTTTTCTAACTGAAAGTACTTCAAAGAAGGCTAGTTTAAATGTATTAACCTGATCTCAGAATACTCTTATGTTTTTCTTTAAGTACATGCTAAAGCAACATAGTTTAAAATAACTTACTTGATCTTAGGCTGTTTTACTATATCTTCATTTGTTTGTTCTTCATTTCCTATCTGTTTCATTCCATAAAATCACCTTAAGAGATCCTTTGACATAAGTGACTTGCCCCATGGATCCTGCTTGAACCTTGCTGTCCAATTAAAATCCTCCTATGACTCCATAGCCCAATGGGTTAAAACTGTCTTTGCCTTTTCTATCAGCCAAATCATTCTTTCATCTGCAGACACCTTCACCCTTCATTTTTGAAAACTGCCTTCGCCTTCATCATGTCCTTGCCCAACCAAAACAAAAAAAAACCCAAGCTCTTCATAGCTAGCCTAATATCACAATTTCAGATTTTAAAGATCACATCTTTAAACCCATTCATAGAGAGATCCCTCTCTAGATTCGGGAGGGATAGATCCTAGAATCCCAAAGTTGGTTGAAATAATGTTGCTTCTATAGTTTTATTCTTACCAATCTGCTAAAATTACAGATTCCTAACACAACCTTCTCTTAATTAAATTTAGATGCAGAAATAGGAAATTGAACAAAAGAAATAACACACACAAGACACCGTTATTTTTGGAAAAATGTCCCCGGAAAAACCCAACGAGGGAAAACCAGTGCTGCAGATCTGAGGGTTTTATTACTAGCAATGGTAAATCCTGAATACATCTATGAATGCCACTGCATACAATTTATTTATAAAGAATGTGACTGACATAAATATTAGTGAGCTTGCCTCACACTATCACTGAAAATACCGGCTGATCCGTCCACTAAATGATATGCCTCTGATAGGATTTTCGTTGCCTCTGTGCAATCCTAGCATTGACACTTATGGGTACTACGTCACTCAGTTGGTGAATTGATCTGCTCCTCATAAATTTCGATCTCTGCCTCCCAATACTTTCTCTCGCCCTATCTGCAAAAAATATCTAGATCGAAGGTTTTGTTTGAGCACTGCTCCTTCAGAAAATTTGATCACTTGAACTTCTCTGTGTATTTTCCAAATGACCCTCAAGACTTCATTTATAGTCTTCTCATTGAGACTTCAATGACCGAGATTAGATCTCCAATCAACGGCTAGATTAAATTTAGAATTGATATGATTTTTCTAGAAGTTTCACCCACAGTTTAAATTAATACCCATTAATTATTTTAATTTCCTAAGTTAGACTAAGGGTCCCCATTTAAAAAAATGAATTTATCAAATACAATTTTTTCTGGGTGGAATTTCCCAAACAAATTGAGACTTAGAACACATCTAATGCTACCCCAAAATCAATATATGGTAAGTGACTCGGACCATTTTCCCATTCTCCTGGAGTTGACAGGGAGTAGTGGGAAGCCATGTAGCCCTTTTAAATTTAATCCAAGCTGGCTCCATGATGAAAGTTATAATGAGCTAGTGAAGGCTAACTAGATTCCATACTCCTCTGACCAGGGTACACCCATAGCTCACCATTTCATGGAAAATGTCAAAAGAACGAAAGAAGACAGAATCATCCGGGAAAAAGAAAAAAAGATAAGGGAAGAGGAAAAACTCAAAATTATTGAAGAAACCCTAGAAATATTAGACAATATGGAGGGATATGGTTATGATACAAAAGAATCCAAGGAAAGGATAAAAAAGTTGGAAAGTATAAAAGAAAGATTTTAAAATACCAAGAAGAATAATGGAGACAAAAAAGCATAGCCATTTGGCTTGCTTCAGGGGATGGAAATTCAATTTTTTTCCATAATTATGCTAGGGGAAGAAAGAACATAAACGTTATATGAGAAATGCAGAAAGAAGACGTAATTAGTGCAAATTTTTTTTCTAAATTAGCGTCAATGGTGAGAGATCACTTCAAATTCCTATTTAGAGCCCCGAAACAAGCAACCATCACATAAGTAATACAAGTCGCCCAACAATTTCCTAGATATGCAAAGGAGGAAGAAAATGAGCATCTCTTGGCTCTAGTCACAAAAGGAGAAGTAGGAGTTATCAAATATATGTAGGAAGATAAAAGCCTGGGACCAAATGAATGGACTATTAAATTCTTCCAACATTTTTTTGAGTTGTTAGGAGATGATCTTACTTGGGCAGTGGAGGACTCAAGGATCTAAAGCCAAATTTATGAGCTCTTCAATTCTACTTTCCTGGCCTGAATTCCCAAAAATGATGATCCCAAGACCTTTGAATAATTTAGACCGATATCTCTCTACAAATACCACTATAAGATTATAACTAAGATCATAGTTATCTGGTTAAGGCCCCTTTTATCTAGAAATGTCTCCGGTGAACAATTTGGCTTCCTAGATGGTTGTCAGATTCATGAAGCCATAGGTGTAGCTCTAGAAACTATGCACAATATAAAGAGGATCCAAAAAAAAGGGTTGATAGCAAAAATTGACCTTTCAAAGGCCTATGATAGAATTAGTTGGATCTATTCAAGATTGTTACTCACACATTTAGGCTTTGGAATTTCTTTCATCAACTGGATCATGGGGTGCACCACAAATGTTAGCTTTGCATTCTTAATAAATGGTGCAACAAGGTGACTTGTGATTGTCCACCTAAAGAACCAATCAAAATATGCCATATCAAACCAATGACAACGTGCCACTTAGAACCACCTCATTCGACGAAGAAAATATGTTGACCAAGTAAACCTGTTGTTGTGCATGCCGAGTTAGCAGTACAGACAGTTGATTGGGCTGTCCCTACAATTTGTTTTCCAAAAATTTACTTGTTTGAAAAAGTGGACAGAACACGTTTCTGGGAGCATACGATGTCGGTTTTCCACGAAATGAGTTGTGTCGGATTCATAACGACGATATCTACACAATCGTTTAGGTTCAACACCATTCTGACAACTTTAATTTTTTAGCATAATTTTGAGCACCTGATCAGTGACTGAGACCATTTCCCCATTCTCCTGGAGCTAACAGAGAGCAGTGGGAATCCAACTATCCAATTTAAATTTAACCCAGGCTGGCTCCAAGAGGAAAGTTATAATGAGCTGGTGAAGGCTAACTGGATTCCATACTCCTCTAACTAGGGTACACCCATAGATGACCATTTCATGGAAAATCTCAAAAGAACTAAACAGGGCACAATCATCTCGGCAAAAGCAACAAAGATAAGGGAAGAGGCAGAACTAAAATTTATTGAAGAAACCCTAGAAAGATTGGAAAGTCCAGAGGGAGATGGCTATGACAAAAAAGAAGCCAAGGAAAGTATAAAATAGTTGGAATGTATAGAAAGAAATATTTTAAAAGGCCAAGAATAATAATGGAGACAAAAAAACAGATCCATTTGGCTTGCTTTAGGGGATGAAAATTCAATGTTATTCAATAATTATGCTACGAGCAGAAAGAACATAAACACTATATGGGAAATGCATAAAGAATATGGAAGTAGTGCAAAAAAAATTTCTGAATTAGCGTCAATGGGGAGAGATCACTTCAAAGTCCTATTCATATCCCCAAAAAAAGAAACCATCGCAAAATTAATATAGTTCGCCCAACTATTTCCTAGATATGCAGAGGAGGAAGAAAATGAGAAGCTCTTGGATTTAGTCATGAAAGGAGAAGTAGGAGGAGTTATCAAATCTATGTAGAAAGATAAAATTCTGGGACCAGATGGATGGACTGTTGAATTCTTCCAACAATTTTTTGAGATATTAGGAGATGAACTTACTTGGGTGGTGGAGGACTCAAGGATAAAAGGCCAAATTTATGAGCCATTCAATTCTACTTTCCTGGCCTAATTCCAAAAATTGATGATCCCAAGATCTTTGAAGAATTTAGATCGATATTTCCTTGCAACTACCTCTATAATATTATATCCAAGATCATAGTTATCCGGCTAAAACCCCTGTTATCTAGAAATGTATCCAGGGAATGGTTTGGCTTCCTAGATGGTCTTCAGATTCATGAAGCCATAGGTGTAGCTCTAGAAAATATGCATAACATTTAGTAGAAAAAAAGGGTTGATAGCAAAAATTGACCTTGCAAAGGCCTATGAAATAATTAGATGGATCTATTTGAGATTATTACTCACAGATCTAGGCTTTAACATTTCTTTCATCAATTGGATCATGGGGTGCATCAAAAATGTTAGCTTTGCATTATTAATAAATGGTGCAACATTCCCTTTTTTTCACACCAAGAGAGGACTCAGGCAGGGGTGTCGTTTGTCAATACCTTTTTTTTATTAGTTGTTGAAGGGATGATTCAGCTATTCTTTACAACAAAATGTAGAGGAGACGTGAAAGGGATCGAGGTTGTGACAAATATATTTGTTACCCACCTATTATTTGCCGATGATATTCTTCTTTTCAACGATGGGTCCAGAGAGGATCTTCAACAACTAAAATAATCACTCAACCTATTTGTAAAAGATACATGTATGAGTATTAATGAGCATAAGTCCTATTTAGTTCATGAAGGTTGTTCCCTAATAGAAATAATAAAATTACAAACTTTCCTTCCATTTGAATAAACTGCTACCAGGTTGGTCTTTCGCGACTTCTGATGTTAAGGGAAGATCTGGAGGATTAGCTATGGGATTCAAAGAAAATAGCCTCGAGGTTATTGGGGATCTGACCTAGTTTTGGGGGTTGAGCTCTACTCATCAAATCTTTGTGTGGATCTAACCTTCATCAACATATATCATCCTTCTCAAGATAAGGTTACATTTTGGAATACTCTCCTAGCTAAATCATTCATGAATACTCCTAACGTGGTGGTGGGAGGGGATTTAAATTTCTCTCTGGGCATGTCGAAGACCTGGGGGTTGTAGGAACAAGCTGATCCCTTGGTGGATTTTTTTGTACACAAGTTGATAACCAACAAGTTAATATATATAAAATTGATAAAAAAAACAGACCAACCTGGAGGAACAAACGCTCGGGTCAGGCTAGGGTGGCAAAGTGGTTGGATCGGTTTTTTATGAATGAAGCTATAACAAGCACAATTTACATTTTTCGGAAATGGATGGGGATGGTGTGAAAATTCCAAGTCCTAGATATGGAATCCTAGTGCAACAAACTAAATTACTTCTCCTACTTTTAAATTACATTAACAAGTTATTTTGCAAATTAATTCTGAAAACATTGAAGAAATTACCGACGCAACCTTCACCTAATTAAATTTAGATGCGGAAACAGGAAACTGAGGAAAATAAATAACACACCCTAGACACCATTATTAAGCAGATATGAGGGTTTTATTATTAAGCAGAAGTAAATCTTGAATACATCTTTGAATACCACTTCGAACAATTCAGTTACAGAGAACATGACTAATAGAAATATTAGTGAAGTTACCTCACCTATCATTGGAAATCCCAGTTGATATTGCCACTAAATGATGTCCTCTGATAGCATTTCCACTGCCTCGATGTAGTCACTACACAGTCCTAGCTGGTGAATTGATCTGCTCCTTTGAAATTTCAATCTCTGCCTCTCGGTCTCACACCCCAACTTCCGGCTTCTGAAATTGATTCTTCAGCAACCCCTGCTGATTTACTCTAGCCCTCCGCGGAGCCTTTGCATTTCCCTGTGTGGCTCTTCGTGGCTCTATGTCAGATTCCTTGTCTCTACACAGGAGTTTAATGATCTCTTTATTCTCTTCTATGTTGATGATTTTCTGGATGAGAAAGAATTCTCTCTGGATACCATATCTGCCCCTCTGTAAAATATCTCTAAATCGAAGTTTTCCTCTGGGCAATGCTCCTTCAGAAAATTCGATCACTTGATCTTCTCAGTGTATTTTCAAAATGAACCTCAAGCATTCCTTTATATTATTCTCATTGAGACTTAAACAATAGATATTAGATCTCCAATCAACGACCAAGATTACATTTAGACTAAATTTTCCTTTTCTAGAAGTTTATCCACATTTTAAATTAATATACATTAATTATTTTAATTTCCTAAGTTAGACTTAGGGTCCTCATTAAAAATAATTAATTTATCAAATAAAATTGAATCTGGGTGGAATTTCCCAAAACAATTTTTGGCTTATTTGGAATGCATGTGTCTAAGGCTCACCACAACATTTGAGACTTATAGCATATTAGATGCTACCCCAAAATCAACACTCCCTCTTAGTGAGGAATGTGCTCTAGCAAATATGCCATGTTGCACACTGCTCTAAATTTGTAGCATATTTGCGCTTTTGATGTCTGACATGTTGTCCACCAACTATTGTGTTGCTGATGTCTGACATGTTGTCCACCAACTATTGCATTGTTGTTGCACTGTACTACTGTTGACCATGCCACGATCAACACTACATCCATACTACAACTCCCTCTAAAATGTTGCATTTGTTTCTAGCACTACCACTGCTAACTTTGCACTGCAACTTAGATACTGAGAGAATAAACTGAAAAACATCCAAAAATATTAACAAGTGCTCAGGATGCATCTCAATGTCAAAACTATGACCGCTGCTAGTCCCATGTTGTCACTTTGAACCACTATTTTGTTGCTTCTCTACACTGAGTCCCTTTGCGTTGCAGCAACTCTGCTCTGTGCTGCTCATATTTTGGTGCTGCTAACCACTGCATCTCTCATTTCTGCACTCCTCTGCACTGACTAAAAACTCCTCCAACCTTCTACTTTAATCTTGGGAACCAGTAGCAAGGTCATGATCCAAGATGTGGACTCCTCAAGGATCCTACCCCAGTGAAGTTATTGTGAACTTACAACTCAATTTCGCCCCATCTCCCTCTTGGATATGCGTGGTCACTCATGGCATACTCATCCTCATCGCTTTGCAGTCACGATCTTTGGATCGTGCTTCTAGTCCTTGTCCTTTTTATTCAAAGGACACTGGGTAGCATAGTGACCAATTTCACCACACCTGAAGCACTTAATCTTCGATATGTCTTTCTTACGTCTCAGCTGCTCCTGCTACCCTTTGGATGCAAGGGCTGCATTTTCCTCCTCCTCTTTCAAATTCAACCTGCTACCACTGCTGCCATCAAGTTTTCACTTTACCAAGTCTCTCCTTAGCTCATCTTGTTGAAGAGCATCCCACATCTCTTCCCAGCCTGGCAAGGTTACTCTACCCAGGATACTTTAGACGAATACCTGCCAATATTCAATGACTACGTTAAGATCCAGTCTCACCATTTTTTTCGGAGAAGGGGTGGACCCCATGGCTGCTAGTTGATTATGGATATCCTAAATTCTAGTCAGGAATGGAATAATGTGCTCCCCTCTTTGCATCTGCGCCATCCTAAATTGTTGCTCTAATTACATCTTCCACTGCTTGGAAGACCCTTCATACAATGTTGCCAAGGCTTCCCACATCTACCTAGCAGTGTCCTTGTTGGCTATATGGGACACAATATGATCTTTGACTCCATCAAGGAGTAGAATTTTAGCCTTCGACATGTCAGATGTGTACTTCTTCAACAAATCTGGATCTGTAGGGACAACTACTGTAATCATCACAAAGAGCTTGAGATTGTATTCATCTAGAAGGAATTGAATCCTCGTCTTCCAGATTACATAGTTGGAGGCTCCCTCCAACCGGTCCTGATCTCTAAGCCTATGAGATACCATGGCCGTCAAGAATGTTGAATATGCTCCTCTTCTTTCCCCTTTTTGTAACACTGGATATATTTACACACTCCTAAATGGAGCTTGTATATCTGCCATATGGATCTATTTCTCAGATCTCAGAACATAGAGTTCCTTGGCTAGGAACTCCCTATGGAAGAAAATTCCCTCACTGTGTTGCTTCTTTATTTTCAGATGAATTTCCTCCCAACAAAAAAGTCTTTGTGCTGAGGCTCTGTGCTTCTCCCTTTGGCTCAGAAAAATTCTGATCTAGAAGCCCTTCCTCTCTGTCAACTCACTCATAGAGAGACTTACCCAAAAAATTTATCCCTCCAGGCCTAGACTGCGCAATCCCTCTAGGGATTCGAACTACTGCATTATGCAACTATTCAACCTCCTTCTTGGTGTTAGATATGCTCTTCCCATTTCACTTGCAATGCTCCACAAACTCTGATACCATGTGAAAATTCCAAGTCCTAGATCTGGAATCCTAATGCAAGAAACTAAATTTTTTCTCCTACTTGTAAATTACATTAACAAGTTATTTTTCATATCACTTCTGAAAACATTGAAGTAATTACTAAAGCAACCTTCACTTAATTAAATTTAGATGCAAAAACAAGAAACTAAGCAAAATAAAAAAACACACACAGGAAACCATTATTTTTGGAAAAATGTCCCTGGAAAAACCCAATGTGAGAAAACCGGTGCAACAGATCTGATGGTTTTATTATTAAGCAACAGCAAATCATGAATACATCTTTGAATTCCACTCCATACAAATCAGTTATAGATAATGTGACTGACATAAATATTATTGAGGTTACCTCACAATATCACTGGAAATCTTGGTTGATTCGGTTACTAAATGATGTGCCTCTGATAGGCTCTATGTTGCCTCTGTGTAGTCCTAGCGTCAACCCTTCTGGGAACTGCATCACTCAACTAGTGAATCATTCTACTCCTCATAAATTTTAATCTCTGCCTCCCGGTCACACACCTCGACTTCTGACTTCTAAAATTGATTCTTCAGCAAACCCTTCGGATTTCCTCTGGCCATCTGCGTAGCCATGTGTGGCTCTGCGTCGGCCTCTCTGGATCTATGCGGGAATTGTTGGATCTCTCTCTGCCCTTCTCTGTTGATGATTCTCTGGCTAAGAAATAATTCTCTTTGGATATTGTCTCTACCTCTCTCTACAAAAGATATTAGGATCTAAGCTTTTCTCTGAGCATTGCTCCTTCAGAAAATTTGATCACTTGATCTTCTCGGTGTATTTTCCAAATGACCCTCAAGCCTTCCTTTATAGTCTTCTCATTGAGACTTCAACGACTCATATTAGATCTCCAATCAACGACTAAGATTACATTTAGATTTGATCTGATTTTTCTATAATTTTCACCCATAGTTTAAATTAATACCGATCAATTATTTTAATTTCATAAGTTAGACTTAGGGTCCTTGATGAGCTCCATCATTAGACATATTTGGAGGGGTTAATGGTCAACTTTTTTCTTCTTAAATCTCCTTTTCTTGCATTTTTATTGTTATTTGGTTTTATGATACTAGTATAGGTGGTGATTAAGGCTAACATACTCTAAGTGCCTAATATGAGGTTGAGTGTAGAAAATCATGAGTAATTGGCATTATTTCGGAAGATTTTATCATAAAGAATTGAAGGAGACAGCAAGGAGAAAATCTAGGAGGGTTTTCCACCCTCCTTAACTCTCAAAGGCAGCCAAAGGATCCCCAAGGATTCTCTCCAACAATTCAAATTCTAGAGATAGCCAATCAACTCAAAGACCAAAGTGCACTCAATCTATGTTTACTTGGAGTCAAGTGGACTCAATCACTATTTTCAAGGGAGTTGTTCATAGATGCACCGTAGAATAAATAGAGCATATCTAGAGCTAGGAAGGATTCGATTATATTGGGAACTTTGTTGCAAGCTATTGAGCTTTTGATTATTGTACTCAGTGATTAAACTTTGAGAAATGTACGAGACTATTCTTTCACGAAATGAGCATAATGATTTCATTTTATTGATTTAAGATTCAGAGAGCTAGGCGTGTTAGTTAGGGCCCAATCCATGTACCTTCGCCTCTCTGTTGTACTTGTTCTTTGCTTTCTTCCATTCAGTTAGTTCTGCTTCTGATAGTTTCATCACTGCTAGTTTTTTGCTTTCAGTGTGTTGTTGTAGGTTTCATTTTCTTATGAGTAATAGAATAGAGGAGAAAACTCTAAAAGTTGTGGATCAAGACCTCCCTTCTCATCTCTGTCAATAGAGCTTGAGGAGGGTGAACCTTCCCACAGACCCAAAAATTGTTTTTTTTTCATTGTTTATAATATTAGAGTAGAGTTACATTACCATTTTCAACCTTCCTTTTGTAGTGTATTTTCATGCATTTGTCTATTTCTTTGTGCATAAGTTAGCAGGGTTGATTGTATGAATTAGTGTTAAAGCCCCAGAGCAGCTCTATGGTGCCTTCCCGCTTCATTTTCCATCTATGTCTTCACAACCTGAGCATTGTTGTTATGCCCTCCATTCCCTCCTTTTTCCGCTTATTCTAACTGTTGCACCCACCTTTTATCCCTAAAAACACTTAAAATATTCAGCCTGCCTTATTCCTTTTCTTTCATTAGTCACAACCACCACACCCTTTTTAATGCAAAATGCTTGAAAAACCATTAAAGTTGGACCTCCACCCTTTCTCCTTGAAACTCCCACTACCATATCGCATTTTGCACTTCGCACTTTCCTCCCGACTGCACTATCGCTTCTCCACCAACCCTCCGATATTGTGATATTGTGATATCGCATATCGCATATCACATATCAAATAGTTCATATAACCCTTCCACCTTTCCTCTACCGATTATCACAAGAATATTTGAAAACCTTTGGAAACTGACCTTTTCCCTTTTTCCTTCAAAGACTTGCCGCAAATCGCAAATTGCAATTTCTATTGGTTTCCGTTAATACTTTCTTCTTCCGAACCCCGATTGTGATATTACTATAGCACTCTACCACGTCACCCATCGCATCTCACATTTCCCAAATTCAGCATTATCGCATTTCTTTCCCACTTCGTTAACACTTACCGCTCCCAACTGCCAATTACGATATTACTGTAGCAGTCTGCCGCATCATCCCAATCGCAAATCGCATTTCACAATTTCTATCCCAATCGCATATCGCATTTCGCTCCCTCTCTCGAACAACACTTCTCCTGCTCCTCTAGATTTGTGATTTTGCGATATCGCATATCGCATTGCCACCCCCCTCTTACAACTTCACCATTTCACTTTTAAAAGCCTCCCTCTCAAAAGCATTTTTGCGATATTCAAAGTTTTAATAAATTTTTAAACCCCTTTTTCACTCCCCTAAGCCTTGTTTCATATGGGTAAGCCCTCCATTAGCACCTTTACCCCTTTCTTCTTCAAACTGTAAGCAACACCTATTCAAATTAGAATTAGGTCATGAATAGCTACATAGATAGCAGCATGATAGATAGAGCAAGGTGTGTTTAGCCGATTAGACAAGTTAAGAGCAATTTAAATTACTTTCCTTTCTGCCATTTCCTTTCTGCAAATTAAATTACTTTCATTTCAGTCATTTCCTTTCTGAAAATTAAATTAGTTTCATTTCCATCATTTCCTTTCTGCAAATTAAATTAGTTTCATTTTTTCATTTCCTTTCTATCATTTCCTTCCAACAATTTACTTTCTATTTCTCATCATAGTTTAAGAAATAGCACCCTTTCGTAAAGCAGGAGAGGATGCCATTAGAAAAATGCAGTTGTTGTGTATATAGCATTGTCACCTCCAAGTTTGTATGAACCCCAGGTTGATAAAGTAAAGTAGGGCAGCCCCTGGGAGTTTTAGCACTCTTGGTGCAATACCAGGGCTCACCACTTTTTGGTGTCGTTGTCGGGGAGGTGTCTAGTAGATGTTTTCATTTTGTTTTAGCATTATTTTCTGCTTTCCTTTCTTTTCATGTTATTTCAGAAATATTGAAAAAACACAAAAAAAGATCTAATTTTCATGCCTCGTAGGAGTAGGAATACTCAAAGACAAATCTTACCTAAAACACCCACATCACCTCCTAGCCACCCTTCGGTCTTCTTCATTGGTAGTGAGATTGAACTTCCTATAGGAGATCCTTCTGAATACTCTGAGGAACCTATTGGGGAAGAATAAGAAGCCCTTCACTTATCTTAACCATGGGTGGGATCTAGATAGCCTTTCCCATAAGGGAGGTAGATGGGGAAACTGAGATGAAAAAAATTAGCCTCTCGGCTCTTCCACACTTCCATGGACTTACCTCTGAGGATTCTGACAAATTCATGTTTGAATTTTTTTTTGTCTGTAGGACTAATGACTACACCTCTGATGATCAGAAGTTGAAGCTATTCCCATCCACCCTTAAGGATGCAACCTTGCGTTGGTTCATGGCTCTACCTGGGCACAACTTCACCACCTGGGCATAGATTCAAGAGACCTTCAAAAACAAGTACAGAGACTACTGTAGGTCCAAGGAAAATAAGGATGAGATATTTAGGATGACTCTAGTGCCTCATGAATCCCTAGAGGACTATGAAGAGAGGTTTCAATTGAACTATAAGAGAGCCAACTATACTCTTGATATTGCATCACTTAAAACTATACTTATTAGAGGGATCAGAGAAGAGATGATAGAAACCTTGAATATGCTATCAGGAGGAGATATATACTAAATTCCTTATGAAACAATCAAAACTCCCTTCTAGAACCATTCTAGGGAATTTAGGAAGATGGGCAGAGCTGGCCAAAACACATCCAAAACCCCTTCCTCTTCCACCTCCATAAAACATGAGATTGGAAACATGTTAGATGAATATAAGGGTGACGTGATGCACACCCTTGCTTTACAAATGGACACAATGCTTGTCAGAAGGAAGAAAGAGGAAGCAGAGAGAACCCTGGCCATATTTTATCCTAGATGTACCCGGAAGCAACCAAGAAATTAATGTCCACTGAATGTCATGGAGTTTTGCTTAGTCTGTGGGGAGAATCATGCCACAGACAAGTGTCCCTCCTTACCTATACTTAAGTTTGTATATCAAGGTGGGGAAGAAATGCCAAAGCAACTATGTTTCATCAACCAAAGAAGGTCTCAAGGCCCTCGACCATATCAACAAGGTATGAAAGGTGCACCTTACTCTTACTATCACAACAATCAGAGTGCACCCATGCAACCTTGGTACACCCCCACTCCTCCATGTTGGTCTACACCTCCTACTTTTCCTTACAACTCTCCATATCATCCTCAGTCAGTGAATCAACCATTTCAGTAGTATGTTCCACAAAAACCTTAGTGGAACAATCCATCCCAAGGGTGGAGGCCTCAACATAATCAACCACCTGCTCTAATGCCTCCACCCCAACCTCAACCTCAGCTTACTCATGTTGCTCCACCTAGGCTACCTCAAATACTTGCACAGTCCAATCCGAACCCGAACAATAGACAGGCACAACAGGCTCCCAATGGAGAAACATCTTATCTAGCTTATGTTTTGTAGATACAAGAGGTTAATCTCAGGTCAGGAAGAGTACTCCCAGAAAACCATCCCCCATCTCCACCTGTAGAGGTTGAGGAGGAAAATTAAGAAGGTAACACTTAGATCCAACAACCTCCTTTTCCAGAGTGCTTGATCCACCCTAGTCAACACACCAAAGAGGAGACTGAACTCTTGGGAGAATTGGAAAATTTGTGTGTAAAGATACCACTTCTCCAGACCATTAAGGATGTCTCTATCTACAATAGGCTCATCAAAGAAAATTTCTTTGAGAAACCTGGGATAATGAAGAGAGATACCCCCACCATCAATGTGGTAGGACAATTTTCTGACCTAATGCTGGGAAGGGTGATCTTTCCAAAGTACCTGGACCCTAATAGTCCATTATTGATGTGCACATATATGGTGTCATAGTTCCCAACACTCTGATTGATCTATGGGCTACCATTAATTTCATGACCAAGGAAACTATGTTGAAACTTAATCTCCAAGGGACTTTAACGAAAACCATAACAGTTCTGCAACTTGCAGATCGGTCCACAGTAACTCCGGAATGAATTGTTGAGGATGTTATGGTTACCATTGACTCTTGGGAGTATCCTACATGTTTCTTGGTCCTGCAACCAAAAACCAATTTTAATTGTTATCCTCTCATCTTAGGGAGACCTTGGTTAGGCACTACAGATGCTTATATTAGCTGTCGAGTCGAAAACATGACTATCAAAAATGGGCCTTTGTCCAAACAGCTAGTGTTATATCCTCCAGCCCAACCTTCCATTGATCATGATCTACCTATATGGTTGGAGGATGAAGAATATGATTTATATAACACTGCCCATATGTGTACCATAGATGTTATTCTTATAGGGGGTAGCTTGATGAAGATGAACTCATCGACCTTGTCATTCAAATCAGTCCTCCACTAACATTTATCTCGAAATCTTAGTCAAAGAGTCTGAAAGCCAACCTTGGATGGAAGTGCGCTTAGTTTATTCAACCTTTGAAACCACCAAGTCTATTGAGTTAGGCCCATCTAGATCTCTGAAAATCAACCTATACCTCTCGAATGAAGAAGAGAAGTAGCTATTCCAACTTTTGAAAGAATATCTAGATGCATTTTCTTGGGATTACAAGGACATGGAAGGGGTGCATCCTTCAGCATGCAGGCATCATATTTACATCAAATAAGGATGCAAGACTATGAGACAACCCTAAATAAGGATGAACTTGGCTCTGAAGGACATAGTCAAAGAAGAGCTACAAAAACTATTGGATGTAGGGTTCATTATCCTATATCCGATAGTGAGTGGGTATCTCCTCTTGTCCTAGTCACAAAGAAGAATGGGAAGTGGTGAATCCGTGTTTATTATCGAGAACTTGAAAAAGCCACCAGGAAAGACCATTTCCTTTTTCCCTTTATAGACCAAGTCCTAGATGGCCTTACAGGGAAGAAGTTCTTTTCCTTTATATATGGGTTCAGTGGGTACAATCAGATTCAAATTAGCCCTGAAAACTAGGATAAGACTACTTTCATCTACCCTTGGTGTACCTTCGCTTATCAAATCCTACCCTTTGGGTTGTGAAATGCCCCAACCACCTTCCAAAGAGTTTTCCTAAGCATTTTTTCCAAGTTAGTCCATGACTCTGTTGAAATCTACATGGATGATTTCACACCATATGGGGATAACTTCCAAGAAGCTCTATCCAATTTGGGTAAAGTAATAAGAAGGTTCATTGAGATGCATCTCTCCCTGAGCCCAGAAAAGTGTGAATTCCTGAAGAGAGCAGGATTTTTTTTAGGACACTCCATATCCCAAGCAGGAATACAGGTAGACCCGAACAAAATCACTATCATCAAAAGGGTTCTTTCTCCTAAAAAACAGAAAGATGTCAGGAGTTTCTTAGGCTTAGCAGGTTACTATAGAAGGTTCATCAAAGATTTTAGCAATATGGATTCGCCATTGTTTGGGTTATTGGCCAAATATTTTGAGTTTTTTTGGTCTGGTCCTTATCAAGAGAATTTTAAGCTCATTAAGGAAAATTTGACTACTGCCCCCATTCTCCGAGGTCCAAATTGGACTATGCATTTCCACATCCACACTGATGCATCTGAAAAAGCTACAGGGGAATCATTAGGACAATTAGAGGACAAAATCCCTTATGCCATCTATTCCATCAGCAAGAACTTGTCTAAGGACAAGCTTAATTATACTGTTACTGAGAAGGAGATGTTTGCCATTGTCCATGCTTTGAACAAATTCAGACATTATGTAACTGGATAGCAGACCTTTTTTCACACTGACCATGCAACCATCAAGTATTTAATGAACCAACCGTATGTTAATGCTAGGATAATTAGATGTTTTTTACTTTTACAACAATTTGATTTGACTATTGTTGATAAACCTGGAAAGGAGAATGTTGTTGCAGATTTTTTTTCTAGGTTAGCTCTGCCTGGGGGCATCAACAAGGGGAATCCAAATATGATCTCGCATATCTACGACCCACGGAATAACGACCACGTCACGGAATAACGACCACGTTTTCATGTGCTTGAGTAATCAAACAAAAATTGAAATGGCCCGATGACGTCTCCATTATCTTCAAAACAAACTAGTGCCCTTCCTTTTTATCCTTGAGCTACAACGAACCTGGGCACATGGGAACTAGAAAAACAGGTAACATTGACCAACCGGGATTTTCTACCTTGCCGAACTCTATATCCTGAGATTTGGAGTCTTAACTCACTGGTTTTGTATCAACCTATACTATTTTAATTTTAAGTCTCTTTACTTCTAAATACTTCAAAATTACTATTTATTTTTCAGATCCTATTTCTTCAAATGCTTATTTATAAATTGTTAGGGTATGAAACTTTCTCACTCATTTAATGTAGACAAATTCTAGCTTCTTTGTTGACACTCATGGGACTAGCTTCTAGAGGTGAAGAAGGAATGGTGGATGACCAGCTGCCAGATGAAAATATCTTTGCTATATCAGCACTATCACCATGGTTTTTTGTTATAGCCAACTACATGGTTGCTAGGAAATTGCCTCCTAATATTTCATTCAGGGAGAGGAGCATAATCATCAGAAAAAGCGCCCCTTTCACATGGATTGGTGGAAATATTTTCAAGCTAGGCCCTAATAAAATCTTCAGGAGATGTGTGAGGGAGGAAGAAGTTTTTTATATCCGCTCTACATGTCATGATGGCCCATGTGGAGGCCACTTTGTTGCAAAGATAATTTGTTACAAAGCTTTGCAGGCATGATACTATTGGCATACCCTTGACCAAGATTCCAAAAGATACACCAGCAAGTGTGACCTGTGCCAAAGGATGGGGAAACCAGCACAAAGGGACAAGATGCCTTTGCACCCTCAGGTGGCTCTTGAGCCATTTGACAAGTGGGGCATGGACTTTGTTGGACCTATCAATCCACCATCTGGAAAAAAGAAGTATATCATAGTCTGCACTAATTACCTAACAAAGTGGGCTGAAACAAAAGCAGTGAAGGTACCAACCGAGGAGAAAGTAGCAGAATTTCTGAGGGATAATGTGTTTTACAAGTTTGGGTAGCCAAAATAAATAGTCATTGAACAAGGAGCACAATTCACTTCTCACCTTATTGAAAATATTTGAGGAGGCACAAGATTAAGCATAGAACTTCCACTGTCTATCAACCTTAAGCTAATGGCCAAGTAGAAGTAACTAACAGAGCTTTAGAGATCATCCTCACCAAGGTTGTGAGAAACGGCAGAAAATATTGGGCAAACAGCTTGGTAAAAGCTACTTGGGCCTACAACACTACTTGGAATACAACAACAAGATTCTCTCCCTATGAACTAGCCTATGGTAAGAAATATCTACTTCCAGTTGAGTTTTAATTCAATACTTTAAGAATGGTAGCTAAATTAAATCTAGATCTATCAAATTCCCAAAAAGAGAGGTTGTTGCAACTAAATGGATTGGATGAGTTCATAATGCAACCACTTCTTCACACAGAGGTAGTTCAGCTGCAAAGGAAGGTATGGCATGACAATAACATTAAGGATAATTCCTTCCAAGAAGGATATTGGGCGTTGTTGTATGATTCAAGGTTTAAATAATTTAAGGGAAAATTGATGACAAGATGGTTGGGACCATACACAATGGAAAAATGTTTTGAAAATGGTGCAATTCATATCAGGACCATATATGAAGAAGGAATCCCCTTTCTTGTCATGGTCACAGACTTAAAATTTACAATAATCCCTTATCCAGGGCAGAGTTCATAAATTCAATAAGCAGAGAGGTGCATGTAATGGGAAACTCCATAGTTTCTAGCACCTCCTAACAAAAAAAAAGAAAAATAATAAAAGAATAAAGATCCATGGGTGAAAACCTCTCTGAGGCGCTCAAGGAAAGCTCGTGGGTTGAAAACCTCAATGGAGGTAGCCCACTTGCTTTTAAAAAAAAACAAAATACATCTACATCTCTGTGTTTTCTATGTTTATTGTTTTGCAGGTTATTAATGGTTTCTGGAAACACAGGGAAGAAATCATCTTCTTCTCTCCCCTTCTATTTTACCATCCATCCCATCATTCACTCTATTCATTTCCATAACTCTTTTCATCACCTCCATACACCATATTCCTCCCTTCCTGAGCACAATGTAGCAAAATAAATCAAGCCAAAAACTGCTACAAACATCAGGAAGTTCCTTCAAAAACAAAGTTTTTCATGGACTGCAAAGAAAAACAAGAAGGAAAGCTACATAATAGACTCCAGGAGAATGATGATGCCACCCATGGCCTCTGAATAGCCCCACGCAAGATCTACAACAAGAATAAACATGTACATGGAATCCTTGTAATCTTAAACAAAATTGTAAACATCCTATTCTTTTGAAGACTTCTATAGTTGTTGGGTATTCATTTATCAAGTTCATATCTAATGGCTCATATCTAAGACATTGACCACCTTTGTTGGTCTTCCTCTTTGCAACCATGGTTCTTTAATGACTTATCTGCCTCGCTTGATCAGTTATACCTGAAAACCTTTGAAAATACCAACCACAACTTGGACTCAGTGGAATAACTCTCCAGCGCTCAATAACACGCAAAGAGGGAATGGAGAATGACAAATTACTCAATTTGGAAAGATTTGGAAGTTCGATGATAGCTCATAGCATAATGATAACTCAAACATGCTTAAAATGGTAATTATGACTTCAACCCTGACCATGTACCTTGATCTTCACCCTAACTGACTCGAATGGCATCTAACTTATCCTTTTCAAATATTTTTTGACACCTAACAGCTATTTTGACAAGAAAAATAGGAATCCTTACTTTCGTAGCATTCCTAGTGTATTTCTGGGCATTTTCGCTATGAAATCATTAGCAGTTTCGTAGCGAAAAGTGCATTTTCTCTATTTATTTCGCTATGAAAGTGTGGTTTCTTGGCTAAAATGACTCTTTGGGTGCTATAAACTTGGGAAATGAGAAATGTCAGAAAATCATGACTAATGTGACATGAGAGGATTTGAATGAGGTTGTGTTTAGAATTTAGGATGGGCTAAATAAGAAAAATTAAAAAAATTTCCTTGACCAAGTAATGAAAAATGAATTCTATGGCCCTATCTTTGACACATGAACCTCTAGGACTTTGTCAAATGATGCTTCATTTTTTTTAGTGATAACACTTGGGACCCCAATTCTATAAATGGGGATATGTAGTTGATGGCTCTAGTATCTTGGATGATGAATGAGGACACTAGAGAAAAAGAGATATGGAGGGTCATGAGAAGAAGAAATAGAGAACCCTTATATATTTGACCAGAATTTTTCAGCCCAAGAGGATTCATCCTTAACCATCGAGAGATTGAAAGGGGCCCTGCACTAGTTTAAATCTACCTCTAGACTCAAACACAAGTAATAGGCCACTTTGATGATGTTTATAGGAAGATAGAAGACAAGTGCATTATGGCCAGCCAGAGGAGATGGAACAACCTCCCTCATAGCCTCAATAAAAGGGAGTACCATACTCCAAAAAGACTGAGGGGTGCCTTGGAAAGGGAACCATTATACAAGAGGGCCATGTAGGCCAAGAAGATCCAATGGCTTGCTCTCAAGCTCAGTCCACCTTTGTTGTTGGGGCTGAATGATGAAAGGGACACGGATGCACAAGATATAAAATGGGAGAATGCATAAAACAGTAATGGGTTTTACCCCCCTGAGGGGGCTCCCACACTTCTTCCTCAAGAAGTCAAGGGGGTTGTCAATGCCTTGAAAAATTCAGGAGGAGGATTATTTTCTCAAAGGATGAGAAAACATTCAGTAGGGGGTGATGTTGAGCTCCATCATTAGACATATTTGGAGGGGTTAATGGTCACCCTTTTTTCCTTATTAAATCTCTTTTTCTTGCATTTTTACTATTATTTTATTTTATGATGCTAGTATAGGTGGTGATTAAGGCTAACATACTCTGAGTGCCTAATATGAGGTTGAGTGTAGAAAATCATGAGTAATTGGCATTATTTCTAAAGATTTTATCATAAAGAATTGAAGGAGATTGCAAGGATAAATTATAGGAGGGTTTTCCACCCTGTTAGTATGAATCCTTTGTCAAAGTGTACGAAAAAAGACCACTTTAGCTACGCATAAATAATAGCCCTAACATCAAATATGGCTGCCAATATCTTCATATCTGCAGTTAGTTGATCAAGACAAGAGCTGCAAAAACCAGATCTATGCATAGAAAGACATTAAGCAGTAAAAAGAAGGTTTTGCTCCATATATCCAATAGACAAGACAAGAACAATTTTTTAAAGAATTTTTTTATTAAGGGCACCTGGGAGGAAAACAAGAAGATGTTTCCAATTCTACTCAATGGGATGGGTTCTTGGAAGTCCTCAACACTTCAGATCTAGCATTTCTCTCTCCTGTTGGTGTAGAAAACCCAGACAAAGATAGAACTCAAAGGGAGCTCACACAGCAAATAATGGAAAATATGACAATGACAATGGCTCAAAGTCAGACCAAGAGTTTAGATCCAGAGTGATCTAATAGGCAACAAAAGGTGAAGAATGGTAGGAAAAAACCTCCTATTTATAACAAAATATTGGGTCATTCTAGATCTTGGTGCATGATTAAAATAATGTTAACCAAATCTAGATCCACCTTTTATGGAATATTTTATTATATTTGTTGGAGGGAAAAAGTATTTGACTTGGGTAAAATCCCTTTATTTGTGAATAATAAATAAATAAATGATTTATTTATCATTTTAAGGAAGTGGTTGGAAGATAATCAAATAAATAATGATTTATTTAATTATTTATGGGTGATTTAGTCATATTTAACAAGGAATATTATTTAAATGAGATTTTAATTTTATTCCTAGAAAATAATAAGATAAATAAATATTTATCTAATTAATTTCTTTGTTTTGGGTTAAACATGACCAGGAAAATCAAACAAATATAAGTTTGTTTAATATTTCCTTTTGGGGTTTCCTGTTTAGACCATAAACAACCTAATAAATGTGTTTTATTAAGTTATTTTACATAGTGAAAGTAATTTTACTTAGGGTAAAATTGGTCTTACATGGTGTACTTGGGTCCATCTAATGATAGTAGGTTAGATGACCAAAAAATGGTGTAACAGATTGCCCCCCAGCATGCGAGTGTTAGGAGAAAATCGTATGACCGAAGTACGTTGTAAGAACTCAATCACCAAACATCAAAAGGGAAGTCAGAGAGAGAAATGTGAGGTAGACTAATGTGCTGAAGAACTAGACCCTGAGGAGATGAGACTTACAGGTGCAACAAGTCTCTTTTTATGAGAGGGTACCTGTGCTAAAGGCAGTGGGGGAGGCATACCTATGCCCGCCGAGACAAAGTACAAAAGAATAGTGTGTCCAATAAACAAGGGACCGAACCATAAAGTACAACCGGCATAAACATGAGCCAGATAAGAATACAATGAGGAATCCCACATACATGTTGTGCCTGGGATAATAGCCAGGACTTATACAATAATATATGAGTACATGAGATACAAATACAACCCAAATGCCCCCTATAAGCGGGGAAGGGCTCACAAAATCTGACTGATACATGCAAATCAAAGAGGCGCTGCAAGCGGCTAAGGCCGACATCATCAAATATATGGAGTTGCATCGAAGGCTGCAATGAAGAGGTCATCCGGGCATGTGGGGGGCTACCTGCAGGGCCACCCCCTCATGAGGGCTGAGACATCTCACACACACCCGGGAATCACCAATAGCTGCTGCTGCATCACTGAACCATCAAGCATACGGATCTCGATCATGCTGAAAGGAGCTGGAATGGAGAAACAATCAAGTCAAAGGGTAATGAGAGAACCCTTTGCCTGATCCGAGGCACCGAACAAGAGTGGAAGCTGGAACCAAGGTACACCGCCCTCTAGACCTGTCTTCTGGAATGAAGGAACTGGTGTCGACAGAAGAAGGTCTGCCATAGGTGAGGCAATGAGAGATCCTCAACTAAGGCACGAGAGAAAACAGTAGAGCGACAGAAAGACTAATACCAATGATGATGATGGAATGGAGGGGAATGAGTAGCGAATGGACGACTTCCCTTGTTAGAGCATAAAGGGCATGAATGACATGGTAGCGACTGACGTAATATCATAAGGGATAGGGGACAGTGGGACTGAAGGCCATAATGTGCGACACAAGAGAGAGACCAAGCAATGAAGGATGGAGGACTATAACGGGGTACAAAGGGACTTGGGATAGACTCCATGAATGCGATGATGACTCAACTTGGATGCTCTAAACAAGGGCGACTTGATGGTGCTGCCACACAGTAAAGGTCCAATGGGGGACCATGAAAACATGAGTACAAGATGGTAACTCACGACGAAAATCAACACGAACAAAGACAAGTAAGGAGGCAAAGTGGTGCCCCAAGTACAAGTGTTGTAAGTGAAGAAATGTGATTTTAAGGAGAGGTGAAGTGACCCATCTTGGAAAAAATGTGTCCTGGTGAAGTATCAAATCAAAAAAAACTAACAGACACCCATTTGAGGGCTCGGTGAGAGCTTTCCAACGGTGCAGACGGTTTGTCAAACGGAGCTATGGTATGGTCGCAGCAGGCGAAAGAAGAAACAAGGGTTCTCTTTTAATAAGGCAGTTTTCCCTCCAAATGCACTCATTTGCTAGTGTTGATGTGGTGAATGTAGAGAGGAGAGAAGGCCTTAAATCTTGCGGTGAGCGTAGCAGACAAACCGACTGTTGGAATCGAGATCCGTCAGTTGCAGGTAAGAGGCCTAACCTTACTCTTTCATTTTGATGGATTGAAAGTTCAGATTAGGGCCCAGAATCTCAGGAACAGACCCCCTTGCATCTTTTCAGCCGGGTCACACTTTTTCGGCCAAAATCTGCGACCTGGGAGGCAGGTTTTGGGCAAAAAGGTGCGACCTGTTTGAGGATTTGGCAGAAAAGTGTGACCTGGAAGATGAGGGGGTTTTGGTGCTGTTTGATGGCTGAGAGTTGGGCTTTTTTGTTTGGTTACAGTATTCCCTATCTGTAGGCTGAAAAAGATGATTTTTTTGTGCAGATATGGTAGATATATGGGTGAACTGGAGAGAGAGAGACCTGGGTACATTACGGGAAGAGATCTAGGCAGATCAGGGTGTCCGTCATGTGTTGGCCAGGTTTGCGGTTCTAAAGTTTTTTGAGAACCCTTTGATGAGAGCTGGAGAGCCCTTGTTGGCCCGAATTATCAGTTATTGGGATCCAGAGCATGAGGTTTTTCTAGTGCAGGGGCACAGGATCTAACTGACAGTCCAGGATGTGTATTTCCTGACAGGTCTCCCGCCACTTGGGATGGTGGGAAATACGCAGCCAGTGTTACCGCGGGGGCGGAACATCATGGAGTTTGTGGAGTGGCATTGTCGACCGGGTCTCCAAGTCAAAGGGACACGGATACCGATCGGGGACCTACAAAGACTGGAGACCCGGGCAGTGGTCGCAGCGGTGCTGCGGATCCTGGGCAACCAGGCATTCCATCACATCACTGGGGGGCAGATGATGATCGTAGAGAGTGTGTTGAGTGGGACCTACTATGGGTGGGCCCAAATGATGGTGGTGTCGTTAAAACGACAACTATCGCTTTGCAAGCGGCAAGTGAACCACGATTGCTTGTATCGGACTTTATTGTGTTCCTTCTTTTTTGAGAAGATCCCGACCTTACGACCTCGTATATAGCTCCTAGATGGGGGCCCTAGAGAGTCCAGGATGCGCCGGTGGGGGTGGCTACTGTGCAGAGGAGGAGGAGCGGCGGTCGGACGAGTGTTTCGACTTGAGTTCTTTGCCCATTGGGATCAAATTCCGTTATACATAGACGACTATCCCTATAGTGGGATGAGTTATTGTGGGGATCCAGACCTACCACTTCCGCCTGGTCGAGTATGGGTACCCGATGGTAGGTGATAAGTAACTATTCTTTTTTGGGCATGTTAAAGTTAGTGAATAGTAGATAGGGTACTGATTCATGTACTTTTGGTATGCAGATATAGCTCCGGTAAAACCGGCCAGATATATGGGACGATCGGCAGCATCTGGAGTTGCAGGTCCGAGTGGGTCGAGAGCAACGCATAATGAGGATGTGGCCGTGTTTCTGGAGGACATCCGCCGTAGATGCGAGAGGTTGCTGACCGAAGTGTCAAAGCGCAGGTGGCAAGACTTAGACGACCACTACATAGAGCCATGTATTGGTCTACCCTCGGCATGGCGAGGTGTCATGCGGCACATGGCGATGGTCGGTCAGGGGATACGTGATCTACAGGCTGCAGGAGCAGAGCCATTGGCTCGGGATCCGCTAGATAGTGATTAGGTGTGGGGCATGTGGTGCCCCCTAGTATGTATGGAGGGGCAGGTGGTGCCCCCAGTTTTGAGTTTTTTGTAACATGCTATGGGCATGTCATATGTATCAGAGTAGATGGACTCTAAACACATGCTTTGCGACACATATTATGGATATGCATCTTGTTTAATGATTATGAATGTTATTGTCTTGTATAAAATGCGTGTGATAAATGCCAATCTAGAACATGGTTTGCAATGCTATCTACATAGTGATTTTGTTCTCGAGGTACATGGTTGAAAGTTATGGTTTCAAATTCACGTATCAAGAGTTTCACTCGTAAATATCGTCTAAATAGCACAGGATTATGCACACGATAGACACCATTTAGTTGCATGACAAGAAGTAGGGAATCTAAACGAACATGCAAATGGAGGATGCGATGAAAGAGGGCATCGGCTAAGAGACCACGCACTGCATCATATTCGGCCTGATTTTTGGTGGCAGTACCAATGCAGACCCCGTTTGAGAGCACAAGGGCATGCAAGGGGGTGAAAATGGCCCAACCTGCCGAGGCTAGATTCCGGGAGTAACGACTTGCACCATCGGCGTAACTGATATAGGTTGGGGACGGGAGGTCCTGCGGAATAGTGTTACAAGACAACAAATGGAGGGAGAAGGGACAATGACGGCAGCGTGAGTGTATAGAAGACATCGAGCGGCAACTGCGGGGGGGAGTGTGACGAGCAGGATGGATATGACTCATATACAAACTAGAGGGTGGTATATGAGGGCTATAGGAGGTATGGTAGGGACTCGGGCTACAGAGGTCAACAGAGATACGAGTGGAGTTATCTCGTGTATGGGCGGAAAAGAGGGGGTCAAGGGTGGAAGGGACATCACATGACGCGGAAAAGTTACCTAAATCATCCGTGGGGGAAGAAAGGCTCACATATGGATCGTCACAGGGAAACAAATGGTTAAATGATGTTGAACCCAGGGTGGTCGCTGAAGGGGGATCGAGCGAAACAATAGGGGAGGATTCAAGGGGAATGTTCTCCAAGGGTCTCATAGAGGATGATAGGTAGAGGATGGTGGTAATAGACTCCGTCATCTGGACATCAGGGGGGGGGGGATGTCAATGGGAGCGGGGGGATCCTCAAGTTGTCCTGAAGCATACTGCGCAAGTATGGGAGAGGCGGACTGATTTTGTTCAACCTCATACTCTTGAACTACTTCGAAAGAGGCGCGGTAATGCGTCAGGTGAGGACAATGGTGGGAATAATGGCCATGGACACCGCACAAAGCACAGGGTTTGCTGGTGCGAATAGTTTTTGGGTTCTTGGTTACGGACGAGGACGGGAGAGAGGGGTCAGGGACCGTAGACTCAGGGAACGCGACTTTAACCATGGGTTGAATGTGGGGCGATTCGGGACAAGTATGGGTGGCGTGACCGACGACGTCACACAAGGCGCAAGGCTTTGCGGGCGGAGAAGGAACCGGGTCAGTCGTGGTGACTTTGTCTTTGGATGCCCCCTTGCGAGCTTTGCCTTTTTTTCCTGGAGCTGTCACCACAGGGGTAGGGTCCTGGGGAGATGCAGAGGGAATGGTAGCAACGGAGGAAGCGAGGGGGACCGGTTTAACTGGTGTCAAAGCAAGATAGGGTTTGGGGTGACTAGGAGGGGTAGCGGCTGGAGGGTCAAGGTACCAGACGGGTATACCCAGGTCAGGTTAGGGAGAGAGAGGGTGGCCATGACGGGGACCGAATAGACTCCGGGAGGGGGAGCCAGGAAAGGTATCTGACCAGCGGGGTAACGACCAGGAGGGACGGCTACGAGATGGTTAAGGCCTGGGGGAACCGATCCCGGGGGATAAAGGGGTTCAAGGATACCAGTTGTAGGAGAAGGGCCAGAAGGAGGAGGTCTGGCTGGTAGAGATGAAGGGCTAGGAGCAGGTTGTGGTGGGCGAGGTTGTGTCTGAGGTTGCTGACAAGCCAAGGCAGGTCGCTTAAGGGCAGCCCGAGACGATTGCATCATGCAAACATTCGATAAGTTGGGATCAGAGATAGGAGGAGGAGGGAAACCAGGAAAATTTCCAAGCAAAGAGGAGTCTTTATAGACGCCGAGAGAGACACTAGTCAAGGAATCGATGGTTTGCTTATTGGCTACAGAAGAGATGGTCGTCTCAGGGGAGGTCTGAGACTTTGGCTCATGATAAGTCAACTGGTCGATGGTGACTATCTTTCCATTGTGAGGAAAAGACATCTTGCGAAAAACCGCAGATGGGACAACAGACATGGCATAGGTGTAGCTTCGCCCCAATAGAATGTTGTAGTCTAGAGGGGTGTCGATGACTTCGACGTCAACGCAAACAGTCTGACTGGCAAGGGTGATAGGACAATTGCGAAAAAGGCCAATGGGCTGGGAGGCGTGGCCGTCCCACGCTCAAAGAGTGATCATGGAAGGGGCCAAGTCAAGAGATCTGAGTTGCTTCCAAACCGAAGCGGACATCACACAGGTGGATGCCCCCTCATCAATTATACACCGAGAAATGTTGGCATTCCGGATTTTGACTGGGATTTGGAAGGCGACGGAAGCAGGAAGAGGAGGATGTTCTGATTGATGGGCGTCGAAAACAATCATTTGGTCATCAGCAGGATCTACAGCGCCCACGGCAGATAGCAGAGCCTTCTTTTGGGAAGGGCACGACTAGAGGAGTTCCAATGTGGAAAGGGCAACAGGAGATTGCACCAAATCATCTACTATGCTATAAAAATGAGCAGCTCGACCAGAAGCAGCATTTCGACGTAATGGTCCCTTAGGAATCTTGGTATGAACTTCAACTTTGGGTTGAGGGATATGTAAGGGGCCATTGGATGTCGAAAGAGGCTCTGTAGAACTTGAAGAAGGGGACTCGGAGGCAGACTGAGCGGGAGGCTTGGGGTACTGGCGAGACCGAGTTTGAAGGTGAAGGTCGACGGTTGGGGACGGATCAGATTTCATCATGAGGATCTGGTAATCAGAGGAACCAGAAGGGGAAGGTTGAGTGGCGACCTGTCCGTCAGGTGGTTGGGCAGCCACGAATCCTTGTTGAGGGAAAGGATCAGTAAACACAGCTGGTTGAGTAGTGGCCACATTAGGGGGATCATGAGGGGAGGCATGTTGTCCTCGCAATGTGGCTTGAGACTCCCACATCTACCGCATCTATGGTAAGAGGGGACGATCGTGGGTGTAATGACCATAAACACCGCAACACGAACAAGGCTTATTTGTGCGAAGAGGCCTGTCCGGCTTGGGCTGAGTGCCCTGTTGCTGGTTAGCAGTGTTAGGGTCAATACCTTGAGGATTGGGTCCGCGAGTACCAGGGGAAGATTGGTTTGGATTGCCTCTCTTCCTTATTTGAGAAGAAGGGGGATTAGTCGCGCCTTGCTATACAAATACTTGCCCTCGGGGGGGCTGTAGGTGATGTTGCGGGGTTGGAGGAGGCAAGGGAGGTGGAAGCGCATATGCTGGAGGAGCTAGCACACTAGGCTGCGGATAAGGGTAATGGTTAGGTTGGGCAACATTGAGGTAAGCAGGAGGTTGGGAAAAAGGATGTGGCATGCCGTATCCTGGATACATGCTACCTGGAGGGGAAAAAGTTCTATAGGTGCTGGCCCCTCCCTGAGGGAGACCATAGCCCATAGGAGGTTGAGCATACGGATGAGAAAAGGCTCCAACGACACCGTCGGTGGAATGAGATGCCCCCGGGGCATTAGCGCCTCCGGGCCTGGGGAGGTCAGGAAGGACGGTATAAACATAACCAGACTGAGCATAGATCAGGTCATATTTCAAGGCTATTTGGAGGGCGGCTTCTTCGGTTTGAGGGAAATGGGAGGCGACATCTTTGCCGATGGGAGCTAAGAGAGTGCGAAGGAACCAGTCCATATAAACTCGATCTTCGAAGGGGGGGGCTCGACATAAGCTTCGTCTTCTTCGCCATTCCTGGACATGGGTAGAAAGGTGGGTTGAAGAGGTTTGCTTGAAGGAAGTCAAGAGCTCCGTACTAGTATCGTATCGGAGAGGGAGCTGGAAATAAGATAAAAAGGTTTGGGCAATGGTTGCAAAGGTGGTATGGGAAGAGGTGGCTTGGTCAACATACCATTTAGAAGCTTCGCCGGTAAGCATGCGTTGGAACAACCGAAGACGGATGGAATCATCGGTAATGGAATTGGGAGGAACACCATGAAAGATCTACATGGTTCGTTGGACCTTCTCTAGCAAGGCCTTCGAACTTAGGGATGTCGGAGGGGAGCTTGGTTGGCATAGCAGGCCAACCAACATCGTGGCGGATAGGGTCATTGATCAACTGATTGAAATCGGGGAGGTTGAGGCCTGCGATGTACGGTAGCAAGGGTGCAACCGAGGTAGTTCCTGTGGCGGTTCCGCTAGTAGTAGTTCCGGCATTAGGGCCGGGATTACCGCTAGCATTAGGCCCTGGACCAGACATAGTGAAGGTGACAAGGGGAGAACCAGAAGTAAAAGGAGAACCCAATGAATCAGAAGAGGAGTCAGAATGCGGACTCGGAAGAGGACTGGCTCGACGACGACGGGACGGAGCAGGTCGAATAACCGGAAACTGAGGGTGAAGTCCAATAAGTCTCCAGGATGTGTGCCTTGGGGGCGCAATGATGACAACACAAAAACGACACAAGGGGAATAAGAACGACCGACAAAGGCAGGGAGGTGTAGAATCAAGTGATTACAATGTCGAAATAAGTGCAAAAAGGGGTAGTGTCAATTGATTTTAAAGTCTTTGCCTGGCGATGGAAACCAGGCTCTTCTTTGCTTAGGGTGAGTGTGTGGCGTGCGTTAATTTTAATTTTTAAACCCTTTTCGTTTTGAGAGTAAGAGAAAAAGTGTGCTGCGTAACTGAAAATAATGCCGCAAAAACAGTATATAATGCTGAAATAACAGAAATTTAACAGCTACTAGTGCATCGATTGAACCCAAGAAGGTGGGTCTCTCAAAACTAATCTAAAGGAGGGAAAAAATCTAGTCAAAACACACTAAAAAGAGGCCAATAGATCTAGGGTCGAAAGAGACAGGGATCTAAAGGAGAAAGCTGCTGAAAAGAGGTGCAGATTACAGCCAAGAGGCAGAGGCAAGGTGGCTGGAAAAAAGGAGGAAATCAGCAAAAATTAGAAAGGACAGGGAGGAGGTCCTAAAGGGAGGTCCAAACAAAACTACAAGAGGTGATTTGGAAGGAAGAAGAGCTGATTTAAAGGGATCTGAGAAGGAGGTATCAGATCTGAAAAAGGGAAGGCTGAAACTCTGAAAAAACAGACAGCTGAAACAGCTAAAACTCTTCCATCAAAAGTGGAGGGTACTGAGGCCCTAGGGGGCTAGGTTCCCACTTAGATGAGCAAAATAGATCAGAAACAGGTCCAAACGGGTGGAGACAGAGGCTGGAAAACCCTAACAGAAGCTTCAGCAAAACCCAGAAAAACAGCAGAAAAAAGCACAGGTCGCAGGTTCTGACCTGTTTTCCTGTTCAGGTCGCAGAAGAGGTTTAGTGCGTTGACTGGACCTGTGCCTAGCTTTTGGGCTAAAAAAAGTGTGCACTCAACTCGGTTGCCTGCAAGCATTTGCGAAAATTTGTCGTCCCGCCATATCGATAACCGTCACCTGCGCAATAGGGCTAGAAACACGCGGAAGTTAGAAATTTTAATGTTTTAGAGTTTTATAGGGGAAAAACAACATGAAAATAGGAAAAACAAAAAGTTTAAAAGAAACCCTAGGGTCTAAAGTAGCCGGATATGCAGGAATATGAAAAACGACAGCGGTCGTAATTTAAAACCCGTGTGGAGTCGCCATTTGTTAGTATGAATCCTTTGTCGAAGTGTACGAAAAAAGACCACTTTAACTACGCATAACTAATAGCCCTAACATCAAAAGTGGCTGCCAATATCTTCAGATCTGTAGCTAGTTGATCAAGACAAGAGCTGCAAAAAACCAGATCTATGCATAGAAAGACATTAAGCAGTAAAAAGAAGGGTTTGCTCCATATATCCAATAGACAAGACAAGAACAATTTTTGAAAGAATTTTTGTATTAAGGGCACCTCGGAGGAAAACAAGAAGATGTTTCCAATTCTCCTCAATGGGATGGGTTCTTGGAAGTCCTCAGCACTTCAGATCTAGCATTTCTTTCTCCTGTTGGTGTAGAAAACCCAGACAAAGATAGAACTCAAAGGGAGCTCACACAGCAAATAATGGAAAATATGACAATGATAATGGCTCAAAGTCAGACCAAGAGTTTAGATCTAGAGTGATCTAATAGGCAACAAAAGGTGAAGAATGGTAGGAAAAACCCTCCTATTTATAGCAAAATATTGGGTCATTCTAGATCTTGGTGCATGATTAAAATAATGTTAACCAAATCTAGATCCACCTTTTATGGAATATTTTATTATATTTGTTTGAGGGAAAAAGTATTTGACTTGGGTCAAATCCCTTTATTTGTGAATAATAAATAAATAAATGATTTATTTATCATTTTAAGGAAGTGGTTGGAAGATAATCAAATAAATAATGATTTATTTAATTATTTATGGGTGATTTAGTCATATTTAATAAGGAATATTATTTAAATGAGATTTAAATAATTATTCCTATAAAATAATAAGATAAATAAAGATTTATCTAATTAATTTCTTTGTTTTGGGTTAAACATGACCAGGAAAATCAAACAAATATAGGTTTGTTTAATATTTCCTTTTGGGGTTTCCTGTTTAGACCATAAAGAACCTAATAAATGTGGTTTATTAAGTTATTTTACATAGTGAAAGCAATTTTACTTAGGGTAAAATTGGTCTTACATGGTTTACTTGGGTCCATCTAATGATAGTAGGTTAGATGACCAAAAAATGGTGTAACACACCCTCCTTAACTCTCGAAGGCAGCCAAAGGATCCCCAAGGATTCTCTCCAAAAATTTGAATTCCAGAGGCAGCCAAGCAACTCAAAGACCAAATCACACTCAATATATGTTTACTTGGAGTCAAGTAGACTCAATCACTATTTTCAAGGGAGTTATTGGTAGCTGCCCTGTAGAATAAATCAAGCAAAGCTAGAGCTAGGAAGTATTTTATTCTATTACGAGAAATGTACGAGACTATTCTTTCATGAAATGAGCAGACTGTTTTCATTTTACTGATTTAAGTTTCAGAGAGTTAGGTGTGTATGTTAGGGCCCGATCCATGTGCCTCAGCCTCTCTATTGTACTTGTTCTTTGCTTTCTTCCATTTAGTTAGTTCTGCTTCTGATAGTTTCATCGCTACTTAGTTTTTTGCTTTCAGTGTGTTGTAGGTTTCATTTTTTTATGAGTAATATAATAGAGGAGAAAACTATAAAATTTGTGGATCAAGACCTCCCTTCTCATCTCTTTCAATAGAGCTCGAGGAGGGTGAACCTTTGCACAAACCAAAAAATTGATTTTTTTCACTATTTCTAAGATTAGAGTAGAGTTGCATTACCATTTTCAACCTTCCGTTCGACTGTATTTTCACACATTTTTCTGTTTCTTTGTGCATAAGTTAGCAAGGTTGATTGCAGGAATTAGTGTTAAACCCCCAGAGCAGCTCTATGGTGACTTCCTGCTTCATTTTCCATCTCTTTCTTCACAACCTGAGCACTGTTGTTACGCCCTCCATTCCCTCCTTTTTCTGCTTATTCTAACTGTTGCACCCAAATTTTATCCCTAAAAACACTTAAAATATTCAGCCCCCCCTTATTCCTTTGCTTTCATTAGTCACAGCCACTGCACCCTTTTTAATGCAAAACGCTTGAAAAACAATCAAATTTGGACCTCTGCCCTTGCTCCTCGAAACTCCCACTACCATATCGCATTTCACACTTTGCACTTTCCTCCTGATTGCACTACCACTTCTCCGCCAACCCTGTGATATTGCGATATCACATATCGCATATCACATAGTTCATATAACCCTTCCACCTTGCCTCTGTCAATTATCACAATAATATTCAAAAACCTTTGGAAACCGACCTTTTCCCTTTTTCCTTTAAAGAGTTTCCGCAAATCGTAAATCACATTTTCTATTGGTTTATTTTAATACTTTCTGCCTCTGAACCCTGATTTCGAAATTATTGTAGCACTATTCCACGTCACCCATCGCATATTGCATTTCACGAATCCGACATTATCTCATTTTGCATTTCACTCCTGCTTCATTAACACTTACTGCTCCCAATCGCCGATTGCGATATTATTGTAGCACTCTACCACATGATCCCTATCGCAACTTGCATTTCGCAGCTTATATCCCCTTCGCATATCGCAATTCACTCCCGCTCCTGAACAACACTTCTGCTACTCCTCCAGCTTTGCGATATTTCGATATCGCATATCGCATATCGCATTGCCACCCCCCTCTTACAACTCCGCCATCACACTTTTAAAATCCTCACTCACCAAAGAATTTTTGTGATATAAAAAGTTTTAATAAAGTTTTAAACCCCTTTTTCACTCCCCTAAGCCTTGTTTCATATGGTTAAGCCCTCCATTAGCACCTTTACCCATTTCTTCTTCAAACTGCAAGCAACACCTCTTCAAATTAGAATTAGGTCATGAATAAGTGCGTAGATAGGAGTGTTAGCCTCCTATATCAATAGGTTTCATCTTTCATGATTGTCTTGATGGAAGTGTGGAATATGTTCAAACCTTCTTACTTGAGCAAAGGTGTTCCATATTCTTAAAAAACCAAAAAATCAAAAAATTTAAAAAATGTAAAGAGGGTATACCCTAAAAGAAAGATCAAAGGGTAAAAAGAATAAAATGGTCAAAAAAAAGAAATAAATGAACCCCAAGCAAAAAATAGACCAAGGAAAGTGTGCAAATCCAAATGC